>OX451739.1:131017224-131617224 GCA_948472305.1 Vicia faba
CAACTGCATATAGTGGAAAAACTTGCAACTTGGCAATGTCTTGGTGATCATATCAGCAACATTGTGATCGTTCGAAACCTTTAACACTAGGACTTCTTCATGCTCGATTACCCCTCTGACAATATGCATCCTCACATCAATGTTTTTTAGTTCGCTCATGATAGGATTAGTTCTTCGACAGGTGTATTGCATTTTGTCTATCACATTTAATAGTGATAGCTTGACCTTGAACTTTCATCTCCTTAGAAAAACCTTTAAGCCACAATGCTTCTTTCACAATTTTAGTGAGGGAAATATATTATGCTTCAGTGGTTGATAAGGCAACAACATTTTGAAGTATTCATTTCCAACTAATTGATGTGTCAAACATAGTGAAAAAATATCCAGAAATAGATTTTCTAGAATCCATACAACCTACATAATCAGAGTCGACATATCCTTCGATTAGTGCTTTATTATCTTCACCCAAGGTTCCACCATAAATTAGGACTCTATTCAGAGGACCCATTTATGTACCTTAGAATCCACTTCAATCCTTGCCAGTGAGCCTTTCCAGGATTCGCCATGTACCTGCTTACAAGACTTACTACATATGTTATGTCGGGTCTAGTACATACCATAACATACATCAAATAACCCACTATGTTAGCATATGGGATGATATTCATATAAGCTCTTTCGACCACAGTATTGGGATACTGATCGATACTCATCTTGAATTGAGTATTTGTTGGAGTCACAACGGGCTTTGAATTTGACATACCAAACTTATAGATAATCTTTCGTAAGTATGCCTCTTGAGATAAGCATAATTTCTACTGGTTTTCTATCTCATCGAATGTCAATCACAAGAATCTTGGATACAGCTCCCGGATCCTTCATTTAGAACTCCTTGTTGAGTTCAGCCTTCACCCTCATCACATCTTCGATATTGTTGCTTGATATGACAATATCATCAACATAAAGGAACATCATAACAAATAAATTACCAGTACAAAATCTGATGTAAACACAGTAGTCGAACTGGCTTCTAACAAAACTTATGTGTGCCATGAACTTGTCGAATCTCCTATTCCACTGTTGAGGAGATTTTTTCAGCCCATATAAAGATCTATTCAAATTGCACACATAATCTTCATTTACCTTTTCGACATACCATTCACGTTTCCTCATCAGGATTGTTTCATCTAGTTCATCATACAAGAACACAATCTTCATATCCATTTGTTCTAGTTCAAGGTCGAACTATGCCACCATGGTAAACAACATTTGAAGGGGCATGTGCCTCATAACAGGAGAAAACACATCATTGAAGTCTACACCTTCTTTTTGAGTGAAACCCCTTGCAACCAACCATGCCTTGTATCTTTTCAAATCCACTCCTTCGATTCCTTCCTTTAACTTTGAAAATCCATTTACAACTAACTAACCTGGCTTGCAGCACGTTTCTGGATCAGTTCCCAAGTATTGTTATCATGAAGAGATTTAATCTCATCATCCATGTCCTTAAGTCATTCAATCCTATTTCGACTCCTTGTAACTTCTTTATGGTCTCTAGGTCTTCGTCTAAAACCTCACTTATAGAGATTAAGGTATAAGCTATAAGATATGCATACTCAAGTCTCTGAGGTGGCTTGATGACTCTTCGCGTTCTATCTCTTGCCAATAGCTAGTCATCAACAGTTTCCTCAACTTCATCAGCATCTTATTCATATTCTTCGACTTCATCTGGGATACGTAATTCATCATCAACACGCTCCACCTCAACATGAATCTCTCCCTGTTCCAGCTCTTCCTCAGATATTTCCGCACTTCGATCAACATCATTAATTTTTCTTGAAAGCCATTTCAGCTTCATTGAAAACTACATCTTGACTGATGATACTCCTCCTGTGACCTGGCTCTAGGCACCATAGCCTATAAACTTTGTCTCCTTCAGGGTTATCCCATGAACATGCATTTCAGAGCTTTAGGTTCGACCTTGTCTTTCCTAATGTGAGCATAGGATACACAACTAAATACTCTCAGTTTGTCGAGATCTGGTAGATGTCCCGACCAAACTTCTTCAGGTGTCTTCATATCTAATACAGTTGAAGGATATTTATTTATCAGATATATATTCTATCGAAATAGCCTCAACCCAAAACACCTTCTTTAATCCAACACTAGTCAACATGCATCTAACTCTCTCTAAAAAAGTTTGACTAAAACCTTCAGCCAAACCATTTTTCGATGGAGTACATCCAGTAGTTTTGTGCCTTGCAATACCAGAGATAACATAAAAAATATCAAAAGCCTCATTGCAAAATTCAAGGCTATTGTCGATTCTCAACCTCTTGACCTTTCTTCCAGTTTGATTTTTGACCAAAGTCTTCCAACTTTTGAAATTCTCAAAAGTTCCATCCTTAATCTTCTGGATGAATACTCATAACTTTAATCATCTACTATAGATAGAAAATACCTTGCTCTTGAATGTGATGGACACCTTGCAGGCCCCCAAAGATCAGCAGGGATGTAATCAAGGGATCCATGTGTTCTTTTTTTGCCTTTGCTGAACTTCACTCTACAAGATTTTCCAAGTACACAGGGTTCACAAAACTTCATATTTTCGACTTTGTCTCCACCAAGCAAATTTTGTTTCCCTAATTCGATCAGACCCCTTTAAGTGACATAGCCTAATCTCATGTGCCAAATTTCTGTCTTCGACAAAGGTTTCGTGGATGCATCATTTGTCGAACCACTTACAACTTCAGCCTAAAGGGTATACAAGCCTTGTTTCTCCATGCCTCTCAAGACTTCATTCGACCTTTTCATGACTCTTAGGATACTTTTCTATCCTTGAAAAACATATCCTTTCTTGTCGTATTCACCAAGAGAAATCAAATTTCTCTTCAAATCAGGTACATACCTGACTTCAGTCAATAACCTTATTGAATCATCGTGGAGCTTGAATCTCACAGATCCACCATCTTGATCACATAATTCTTCGAACAAGTCTTTATTTGGAGTCATGTGCCAAGTGTAACCTGAATCCATAACCCACTCCTTACTCGAGTCGCTGCTTGAAACTACAAGAACATCATATGAGCCGAAATCATCTTGAACAATGGTTGCATTGCCATTATCCTTACCTCCATGATCTTTTAGGCGTTCAGGGTTCACCTTTATTGTGTGACCTTCCTTCTTACAATGATAGCATCGAATACCAGATGCTTCGCCACTATAAGACTTTTGTCGACTTTACCTTTCTTCTTGTCAAACTTACTATCCTTTCACAAGAATTTTCCCTTAACGGCCAAACCTTCACCAACCGTCAAAGGTTTATGCTCCTTTCGTTCGTTCAAGTCCTTAGAATACAAGGTTGATTGAACTTCTTCAAAGGCCAGGGACTCCCTTCTAGACAAGAAAGTTTCTTTGAAGTGATCATGTGTTCTGGGCAAAGCACACAACAACAACGCTTGATCTTTATCATTGATCTTCACATCAATATTTTCAAGATCAAGAATCAGCTTATTGAACATATCTAACTGCTCAGCCAACACTTTATCTTCAATCATCTTGAACAAATACAAAGCTTGCTTCAGGTAGAGTCGATTTACCCGCAATTTGGTCCTATACAAACTTCAAGTTTCACCCATAACCCTGATGTCGTCATCTCCTTTGATACATGTCGAAGAACTTTATCACTAAGGCTCGACAAGATTGCATTGTGGGATTTTTCTATCATGGTCGTCCTTTCTTTTTTCGTTAACGCAACATCCATAGTCGTCTCTCCCTTCAACGCTTCCAAACAACCCTGCTGAACCAGTAGGGCTTTCATCTTCAAGCGTCACAGACCGAAATTGTTCGCTTCAGTGAACTTTTCAATCTCATACTTTGTTGAAGACATCTTATCCATGCTCATTACACCAATTTGTTATGAAAATGATGCCTTGAAAACAAAGTATAAACAATTTCTCTATGATCAACAAACACACAAGGGTAGAAAAGATGGAAAAACAAGAAGACCACAAGGAATTGGTTATTAACTGATATTCTTTAATTTCTCTTTAAACAAGATTACAAGTACACAAGAATAACAAATAATCCTCTTACCCTAAATTAGGATTTGCAGTATGCAATAATGAGAGACTAGTATGCTATTTATAATAAACCTAACATGCTAAACTAATGGGCTTTTCACCAAATACCAATTACAAGCTAACTTAGGGTACAAGCTAACTTAGGGTACAAGTTAACTTAAACAATTGTACATGACAAACAGACCCAATTTGAAATACTAACAATCCTAGCATTTCGACACCCACATACTAGAACACATTTCGACTACAGTATATAGGTCTTCGACATCAGCATGTGAATATACTTCGACGATATGCATAAATATTGTCGAACCAGAAACTACCCTTTGACCTAATAGAGTTCGGTCCAATATCTCACACCTATAGAATAAAGGTTGTAAAAATTCTTGTTAATGCTCGCGAGCCGAAGAAATCCGCAAAAAAAAATGGAATGGACTGGGACACATAAGTTTTTCTAAAATACCAAGAATGACCAAACTACCAACATTAATTGTCTCATTAAAAACTCAACAATTCAATGCATAAATCTTGTTGTAAAACTAACATGGAACAACAAAACTAACACAAACACAAAGTCTATAAAGTTGTCTAGCATAACACGTCTCAAGAAAGTTGAAATAGCATAAAAGTATAACTAAATATCGAGAAAAAACACATCCTTATTATAAAATAAGAATGTTTTTCGTTGATTATATTCTACCCACATTTTGTTCTTTTCTGTTTGAAAGCCCATTAATTATTTGCTCCATATGCATTGACTCAGGTCCATTAGTTTGGCTTGTTTATAGAATCTGAATTTGTTTCAGAATCTGGATTGTTGGCACCATCCATAATAGTGCTTTCATTTGAGTTGATATTTTCCCTTTCTATGGCCTCGGGAGGAGGATGAGGAAACTTGATAAGCTAGCACAACATGAAATGTTAACATTAACATTAAATATTGCAGTGTGTAAGTAATAGTTTAGTGATTGTTGTCACTTTGACTACATACAATAATAATAAAAATTCAATAGTAGCCCCATTAATAATTTATTTTTAACAAGGAACAAGAATATTTATTACTCCTATTTCGACTTCATCTATACACGTTCTCATATATGTGACAATAATTCTAGATTCAAAAATTTATCTACATACATAAAATTCTTGCATTTAGTGAGGCATCACACTTCTAACATTAAATAAGACTAAAAAGTGCATATTTTAAGGCTCAAATTTTAGTTTTTTATATAAACAATAGTGCTCCAGCTAAATAATGTAAGTAAGAACTAGTGAATATTAGACATACATACATCAAATTACTCTAGTAGATTTTAAAAACAGATTGTAATCACAATTCAAACCAAATTTAACACCAATGTAACCATAATAGTTGTGACTATAACTAAAGATGCATCACATGCATTCAACAGTGGTATTATAAGATTGCAATTAGATAACAATTTAAATCATTAATTAGTAGAGTCGACGAGCAAATACTAAAAAAAGCTTTAATTTGAGACAACAACAAAAATTAAAACAAAAAAAAGCCTACATCTTGATCGCTGTCATCATTAATCTCTAGATCGAAAATATCATTCATACTCTCATGAATTAAGATTTTCAATTCATCAATATAAAATGACTCTAGAATGGAATAACGAATAAAATTGAAACAAACTAGAAATAATATAAACTCGAAATTAAAGTTATTTTCCTTTACTAACATATTGCATATAGGTTTGGAAATTGTTGAAAAAATTCCTTTGTAAACCACTTATAAAACTCAACATGACCTAAAAAATTTCTAGTTCCATTTGCATTTATCCTTGGTGAAAATTTTTCTATTACCTCAATACTCACTAGGTTTACCTTAACGCCTTTGGAATAAATTGCAACTTAAGAAAATCTCTATAGTGGCTATAAAATGACATTTGTTTAAAAATTAAAATCAGATTTGTCTCAATGCATTCTTTTAATACCACATCCAAGTGTTTCTAACCGGTGTTAAAAGTTTTTCTTTTCAAAAGTAGAAAAATAATTCAAAAATACCTCAAGGGATTTTTCAATCATATCAGAAAATATAAAAAGCATGTGTATTTGGAATATGGCAGGGGAGTTGCATAGGTTGAATAACATCCTTTTATACTCAAATATTCCAAACTGACACGTGATGAAGAGTAATCTTTCTTAGTCATCTAAATCTACACAATCCAGTTATACCTTGATAACTCATGAAGAAAATAGTAAAACAACTTTACGTGACAGAGTCTCTAGCATCAAATTTATGAAAGGGAGTGGGAAGTGATCATTTCTAATAGCCAAATTTAGCCTCTCATAATCGACGCCCATTATCCACCCGCTAACCGTATGGTTTAGAATAACATGTTTCTCTATTTTTTATAATAGTAATATCGTAACGCCCCATTTAATTATTTAGTCGTTATTTGTTAATTTTGAATTATTTTGGCATGACTAAAGGTGTGTTTGTTTCATGGATAGAAATAGGATTCCTTGAAATGTGAGGTTGAGAATCTCATATTTCCATGTTTGTTTGAAGTTTTAACAAATTATTCCTTGATATCTTTTATTCCTTAGAATATGATTTACTCATGAAATCTTAGAAACTTATTCTCATGTCAAAGGGTGAGAATCTTACATTCTCATGGGAATAATAAGTAACCAACTATAACTACCCATTTATATACCATTTTAATATTTTTTTTATTTTTTTTATTTTTCAAATTATAAATAAAATAAAATTTTAAAATATTCCAAGAAATCTAAATACTTTGTCAAACAAATGGATGAGAATTATATTCCAAGCAATGATATTCCTAAGAATAACATTCCCATGATTGTAAATTTAATCCGTCAAACAAACACACCCTAAGGGTATGTGAGTATTGGCTAAGGGTATGTGAGAAATTAGTTATAATTAGTTAATTAAAATAAAATTTAGTCATGGTGCAATAATGACATATTGGTGAATGATGAAAAATACTATTATTATTAATAAATATTATTAGATATATGGTATAGTATCACTAATAATAATATTATTATTAATATTATATTTATTATTATTATAACTATTCCATTATTATTATTATTTTTATTATCATTATTATTATTATTATTATTATTATTATTATTATTATTATTATTATTATTATTTGTATTAAGAATAAAACAAAATTAGGAGAGTGGTAGAAGTATTTGGGAGAAAACAATTGTCATGTAGAAACAGAGAAGAGAAGAGAAGGAAGAACTAGGGCAAGAGAGAATCCCACCATTGTTGAAGGATCAAAGCTCCAAACTAAGGTAAGGTAGATAATGGATTCTCTAAAGGATGGTTATAATATGAGAGGGTAGTGAGAATTTCTTTCCCTCTTTAGGTTTTGTGTATATTTGGTATATGTGATTTTCCTTTTGTCGATTGATAATATATTTATGTGAATTTATGTGGAATGATGATGTAATTGACGTCCATGGTGTGATTTGTTGTTGATGATTATTGTCATTGTGGTTTTGTTCCATGAAAATCCCAATTTTGAACATGTAGATCTAGAGAGATGATGGAAAGTGAGTTTCGATGTAAGAAATTGCATAATGATAATGATGTCGTTGGCCTGTATTGGTGTAATATTGTGGGCTCATGCCCTGTGGTTGCATAATTATGTTGTTACATTTTGGATTTGCATGTATGTATTGGTGAGGGATTATGCCCTGTTGTTGTCCTGTAATGGCGTTATGTTGAGGGCTCATGTCCTGTTGCTGCTTTATTTGGCAATATGTTGGGGGCTTATGCCATGTTGGTACATGTTATACCCTAATTTTTACCACTAAGATTCATCTATCATCTCATATCAATTCAACCATATCAAGATCACAATTGGGTTTGGTTCTTCTCCTTATCTTTAGGTTTGCTCATTAGGGATCACCAAGCACTTTGAATTGTATATTGTGGACATATATGTTTTGTACTGATTAACTTTTAACTAACAAATATAATGAATATTTTCTCTAATTGATGATGTTATAGGTGAGGGCACAATATATTTTATCAGGTTGGTTCATAGGTTCATGAGTTTATTTCCATGTCTTCTTCAACAAAGCTTCATTGGGATTCAAGCTTTATCATTTAGAGTGATTTAAAGTAATATCATGACAAGATCTACTATGATTCATCATGCCTTAATTTGTCAAAGAAAGTCAAAAGATGCAAGGATTGATTGAAGAGGTTTGACCTAATTGGACAAGCTCTTGATTTCTTGATCACAAGTTTATAACTCTTTCAATTCTTAATATTTTGAAGTAGTTATTGTTGCTATGGATTCTTGTTGTCACCCATAACAACTTTTATTCACATGGAAAAAGTAATTGTGCAAGTAAGGTTGTCAAAATTGAAAGGGGTTTCCAAGTCATTTTGGTGCTTTAGGAGCTAGGGTTTTGAACTTCTAAGGGATATATATTGTTCATCTTTTGATATTTTTGAGTGATTCTAAAAATATTCTTCTCTTTAAAGGGTTATCAACTAATCACTTCAAGTGTTTCAAGAAAATTTTATGTGGAAGATGTTTAATGATGAAGAAAGATTACAAGTCCTCAAGATAGACCATTAAATTCCCTTATGTGACTTCCAAAGATCATAACTTGGTCAATTTTTATCTCCTTGAGCCTATTATTTATCGAAAATGATCTTAATAATGTGAAATTCAACTCTTATTTTATGTGAAAAGCTTGAAAATGAGTGGAAGATGCCCTAAGTATTCAAAACATTATATGTCACCTCATGAATTTTCACCAATTTTACAAGGCCATAACTCTAATACTTGGTATTTTTTAGTGATTCAAGTTTCAAAATACTCTCTGGGAGGTCTACTTCAAGCTAGCGTCAATGATCAAATCTCAATTTTGGAGGAAGGTCTTGTTTGAACTCAAAACATTATAGGTAATTTTTGAAGAAAAACTTAGAATTTTTCTAAGTACAAAAAGTCAGCATCTTTTTCTCAACTTTGACTTATCACAACTCTTAGCTCAAGCATCCATTTGGTATCACTCTTGGCACATTGCAAATATGGTGACCTTATCTTTCAAATGCTTCAAGAATCATGCCCTAAGACCCCTTGAGCTGTGAACACCATGGATTCAAAGATGGTTCCTTGAAACTGAAGTTTTCTCCAAAGTCAGAATTTGAAATTTATAATGTGGCTTCTAAAGACCAAATTAGCATGTGTTTTTGGTTTAAACATGTTTAACAAAGTTCCTAAAGTTGAATTAAGGATCAAAATGAATGAATTGATTGAGTTTTGATGCACATGGGGTCACACTTTTTTCACTTTCGAGCTTGATCCAATTTCCCCCCAAAATTTAAATTTCCTCTTAATTCTTTGCACCATTCGCTTCCCTATAAATAGAGGACCTCACTCCTCTCATTTTGGCAAGTTTGAACAACCAAAATCACTTTGTCAAACTCCCTCCATAACTCACTTTTCTGAGATTTTGAATTCCTCTTTTCTCCACTTTTCAATCCAATTTCTTCATTGATCATTTATCCTTGAACTTCACTGAAGCTAACAAAAGAAAAATCAAATCGTGAGGTGCCCTGAATTGCCCTAGCCAAGCCCATTTACAAAGCAAGTTCATCTGACTTCGTTCAGGTAGTTTAAGGCACCAAATCTTCTAACTCAAATTACTGGAATGGTTTATGATGTTCACTGATGCTTCCTATAACTCAATTTTGGTGAATCAATGTGTTTCATACTTCTGTTTTCAAATTTTTCAAAACAACTCTGATTTTTCCAAATCGAGTAAGTTGTGTTTTATATAAATTTGGCGCGAGGATATGATTGTGATCGTCTTGAAGAGATGCATCTGATGATGCCACTATGAGCATCTAAATTTATAGATTTAAGAATCATTGTTTCGCCCTAGTTGCACGGTAGCTAAACGTTGAAGATGACCTATGCGGCCTCTTCAACCAATGAGAGCAAGACAATTGAAATGTTGTGATTGGTCTGACTTTCGTGACTTCAGTGCGCACTTGTTGACCTTGGATCACCATATATCATCATTTTTGAACCATCAGATGCGCCAACGTGTTTTAATGATCTGGATCCAACGCCTCACATTATTTCTGATTTATTTATTTTTACAAAATTTATTTTAAATTTGTTTTAATTTCAAAAATTCATAACTCTCTTATTTTTTATCCAAAAATTATGAAAAAATACAAAAATACTTTGAATTATTTATGACTTTATGAATATTTTTTCATATTTTTATTTTAATCTTTGATATTTTTCATAATTTTTATTTTATTTTCCTTATTTTAATTGTTTTAAAAATACTTCTTGGTATTTTTTAAATTCTAAAAAGTTTTATCAAGATTATTTTCTCTATTTCTGCCTTTCTAAAATTTTTCTAGAATTTTATTTTGACTTCTACTATTTTTTATCTTTTTTTCCACTTATTTGAGTGATTTTAATTAGTTTAAAAATACTTTTCTGTTTTAAAAAATTGCCAAAATTTTTATAAAAATGTTTGAGATCATTTATGACTTTTTTATGATCTCTTTTAATTTTTTTCTTTGATACTTTGAATATATTTTGTTTTTTTCCTTTTATTTCCATTTAAAAAAACAATTTAAAAATCATATTATTTTTTTAGTTTGTTTATTAAATTCAATTTATTTTTTGAATATATTCTGGCTATGTGATTTTTGATCATGAACTTCATTAACATCATTGGATCTTGGGTGTTGAGTTTAACTCCACCAAAATGGATGGACGGTTTTAATGATAGTTTGATCAAAATCTTTGATTTAAATATTTCCCCTCCCTCTTCATCTTATCCTTTCCTCACATGTGCTACATGTTGTTAGAGGATGATCTACACATCATTTCTCCAAATATATAGTACTTAGATTGCTATTGATCGGCCTCAAAATAGGTGTGACTTCTATATAAGTCCACTTACGATTGCTTAACATAGCGCTAAATTTTGTTTTGATTCGAGAAATAATCATTTCTGGCCCAAATCCATGTTTGCAAGCCCAAGTATGTTTAATTTGAAATTTTTGATCTAATAAACTTGAGGTTCGTTGTTAGGAGGCTTTGGTCTTATAAATCCTCTAATGAATATTCATAAATTTTGGTCTAAGTGAATCACTTCAACATCGTTGATTATTTTTTGTTGCCTCGAGATTTTGAAATGAATGATATACTTAACCAAAAGCAAATGAAACTTGTTTTTGAGAGGCTTTGATTTTATCAATCTTCTAATGAGTTTTAAATGAAAGATTCAAGATGTTCATTCAACTAACCTCTAATCTCTAACTCGTTAACAATTGACTTCTATCTTTATGCTTTTACTTTACGCCTTTACTTTTATGCACCATTTATTTTAGCATTTACATTTCATGATATTTTCATCTTTTCTCACTTGAACATTTATCTTTATGTCATTTTTATTTTGCTCACTTGAGCTTTCATTTTCTTTTTGAAGATACTTAATAACCAACTTTAACAATAAAAAACTTTAATGTCACTTGGACTACTTGGTTACTATCCTTGGCATTTTGGAGTTATGGACTCCTTGGACTTAAGAGTAGAGACCTTGACTTACCTGGAGACCTTGGTGACTTCTATTGTAATTTTGTATGGATTTCTTGGGGTTTACCTCAAGACATTGGGTTGTTTTTTTTTATGTGCAAGTTATTCAGATTATGTGCTTTTCTGATATTGGTAATTCATCTGTATATAATTGTTACTCTGTCCAATTTTTGTGAAGACGTAATGCATCTGAAGCTTGTTATTCTTAAGAGGTTTAGTATCTTTGCTTACTTGGTTTCAATCCCAAGGATTGAAATTCTACATTTAATCATAATGTTAAGTGTTGGCTTCATGTTGGTTAGACGGTTCTTTTACCTAGCTTTTACCTTATGCTTTAGAATAGTCCCTTCATCTCCTTTCATCTTCTTTAATTTCAAAAATCTTCTCCCTCCTTTTCAAAACTATTCTTGTTTTCTAACTTGAACCGCTTTGTTGTACCCCAAAATTTGCCCTCCCATTTCCTCAACATTTTCTCATCACAAGACCTTTGAAGATCAAGATACAGTTAGGGTTTCCTCTGCTCAAGGCTTCTCCTTGCACTGTGGACTCAAATTAGGGTTTGTGTTTGCCCAAGGATGTTTTGATCTAAAATGCCTAAAATGACTTTCATGCTTCATGTTGGACTCCCAAGTTTACCCATGCCAAGTTTCAAGTCTTGATTCCAAGTTTTACCCAGTCAATTGGACAGTTGACCTAGAAATCAGCTGTATTGGGGAAAAAGTCAACTGTGGCCAATTGACAGTCAAACCTCATGAAATTTGATCCACATCAACATTATGAACTCACATGGACCATTTGATCAAGTTTGGATCACAATTCTCCAAGAAATTTGATCAGATCATCAAAAGGGCAAAATGGTCATTTTTAGGGTTTTGACTGCACAAAGGCAATTTTTGACTGTTTGACCTAGGCAATGGCAAACCAAGCTCACATATGGCCTCAAGGACCCCATGGAATTATCTTGACATGTTTATCAAGCTCAAAAGATCCCAAGTACACAAGATTGACAGTTGAATTTCCCAGTCAATTGATCAATTTTGACTGTACACTGAAAAGTCAAACTTTGACTTTTTGGTCAAAATCAAGAGTCAAGATTCATTTTTAATCAAAACATGCCAAATCATGAAACTTGTTCATCAAGAAATCACAAAATGCAAATTAGGGTTAGAAAATGGAATTTTTCATAACTTAGAATTTTTCTAAGTTATGGAAAACCCTAATTTTTTCCCAACTTTACCCCATCTTTTCACCATGATCCCTTTGGATTCAAACAAAAGTCAAAACATGAAAGTTATAGTTTGTTGCATAATCTACAACTTTGATTCACAAAGTTTTCTCATTTGAAGCTTGTATCTCAAGTTATAATTTTTTGAATAAGGGCACTAAACCATCTTTTAACTTAGTGAAATTTGACCTATTTTGACAAGGTTTTCTACCCTACTTCAAGGCCACTTTTCATACCCTTCCACTTGGAATTTTGATTTGCATTTCAAAGATGGATTGTAGTACACATTCCAAGCTTTCCAAAATGTCCAAGAACTCATCAAACAACCTCATAACTTGAGAGATTCGAATTTCACAAGTTGGCAAAAATTCACTTTTGTTCTTCATCAAGACATGTTCATAAACTTGGCAAATTTGAACTCAACATAGTTTGTGCTACTTTGCAGGTCCTTAAACCAAATTACACTCCTTAATTTAATGCAAAACCATTGAACCAAGTTGTTATTCTAAGCCTTTGGTCATTACACAAGGAATTAAGCCTAAACTAGAAAAAGCATTATTTCCATTCTTGAAAAGAAGAACTTTATGTCAAGTTTTGCAATCCAAGTGGTACAATCAAGATGTTCTTGGCACAAGTTTGTGAGCAAATTGCACTGATCAAGGCAAAGGATAGCAGCATGGTGGGAGGGCCTGTACTGACCTAGAGAGCCAAGTTGCACTTTGTAGCTTAAGTGTGAAGAAAGGTCCATAACTTATGCAATATCTCATCTCAGCTTAGAAACAGAAGAGAGAAGTGATCAAACACATTCCATAGACCACATTCAAGCTTTGGCACGAGTCCTGAACATCTAAAGCACCCTCCATCTCAAAATCACCTCAAAACTGCACAAACAGGGGAGCCCCTGCAGTTTGAGTGCAAACTCCCAATCCCTTCAAGCATTTTGATTCAAACCTTTTCCTCTACCTTCCCTACAATATATACAAGCTAACCATGTCCTAAAATCAAACCTGTAACACCTCCAAGCCACTTCACCATTTTTAATTTTCTGTTTTGCAGTTGGAGTTCATTAGCTCGATTCAGGGAGTTTCAAGACAAAGTAGGAATTGGAAAAGCTTCCTTACACTTCAAGGAAGCTGTACAAGTCATCATTTCACTCTGAAACATCCTCCATTGCCAAGCTCGATTCCAACTGAACAGGTACATTCATGGAGTTCTATCTCCCTTGTTAGGCATTGTTAGCTTTAGATTTTTGAAGAAAACATGTCACAATCATAGCCCTGAACATGCTCATATGTTTAGATTTCATTTATATTTCGTGTGCTTAGAGAATTTCATGTCTGAACATTGATGAAAAATTAGGTCAGAAAAGAGGGGGAGAGAAATTCTCCCTCATCTTAGAGAGATAGGTCATGTTCTTTATATGGTTGAAACCGTCTCTTAATGCTCTACACTTTTCATGTTATGAGTTTTGCTTGAAAGTCCAGGAATCCAGAGATAAAAAACGCGTGTTTTAGCTTGAAGAAGGCTGTACAGAGGTTGAAGAAGAAGTGGTCTGGGCTGGGCCTGGATTTATTTTCTTTTCACACCCC
This sequence comes from Vicia faba, assembly GCA_948472305.1. Classification (NCBI taxonomy): domain Eukaryota; kingdom Viridiplantae; phylum Streptophyta; class Magnoliopsida; order Fabales; family Fabaceae; genus Vicia; species Vicia faba. The sequence goes on from OX451739.1 coordinate 131,031,716, forward strand.
ATTTTCATGTTTACACCCCCCTGAGCCCATTTGTTCATTTCTTAACATTTTTGACTTTTTCTTTTTTGGTTGACTTTGTTTATTTTTTCTCATGACATTAGAAAATTAAAAATATTTTTTTCATCATTTTTTGCATTTATTGCATATTTATTTGTTTATTTTCTTTGTTTGTATATAATATATATATATATGTACTATTATTAAAATAAATAGAAAATAATGTAAATACAATTTTTATTTTTATTTATCTTCTGAAAATATTTCACACAAAAAATACTCTTTTATTTATTTTATTAAAATATTAAATAAATACTTATTTTTGTATAATACATATTTAGGGTTTAATATATACATATATATGTGATTATTAATATATTTAAGACAAAAATATAAAAATACTTGATTTTTCACTTTTATTAATATTTGATATAAAAATACCTTTTTCCATAATATACTTTATTTTATTTTATTTTTTATAAATAATAAATAAATAGTTGTATTAAATTAAATAATACCTTTTTTCTTTAAAAATTAGGGTTTTTTACCCTAAGTTCAAAATACTCAAAAAATAATACATTTTCATTTTCTTTTCCCTTTTACATAAACCATACTTTTCTCATACACATAAAAACTTTCTTTTTTTGCATTTCACATATTTATTTAATTTCCATTTAATTATGCATTATTTAAATTGCAAATATTCTATTGATGTAATAATTTAGATTTAAATTCTTGTTAATATCCCCCATTTGAACATTTGTACCCCCCTTCCCATATTTGGTTTTGTAATAGCTTAGTAATTTTAATTTCGCACTTTATTGCTTTCTAATGATAACATGTTAGAATTAGGGTTTGTATGCGAAAAACGATAAAAAATAGTTTGACCTAATACAAGATAAACAAGCATGAAAATGGACACACAAATCACACTTGCACCCCCTAGGGTATTCCACTTGTTGCCTTCAAATAAATGGGCCATGTTGTATGTTGAACATCTTTGGGCAAAACAAACAATTTGAATGATCATAGTCCCTCGATAAAACTTTTCAAAAACAAACAAAAACAAATGATCAAGTCCCTTAGAGAAATTGCTCAAAGCCATTTAACGCCGTTGCAATTATGGTCTAAAACGATGACCCGCGCCTGTCCCTTTCACATCCTAACACAAGGTTGCCCACCAAATACAATGGTGGAGCAAACTTGTTAAAAGGGTTAAAGCATAGTAATAGTCTTTTGAGAAATTTAGGAGTAGATAACCTCTTAGTTACTTGAATCAAAACTTGCAAAAACAAAACATTTGCCTAATTTCAAAAACCACACAACATCACACTTTCAAAACAACTTTTAAAAACAAAATGAAAACCTTTTCAAAAGACATACATCTTTGTATACATCCCCACATGGATCATTACAAAGGTTGCCACCACATTGGCCTCTTTTCAAAACATTTTCAAACCCACACACTCAAGCACCATTTAAAACAATTGAAAACAAAAGGCAAGTGATCTAAGCAAGTAACTAAGAGCCCATGGATAACCATGGATAGAAAGGGTGCTAATACCTTCCCTTTCTATAATCTACTCCCCGAACCCAAGAAAACATCTCAAAAGGTTTTTGCTGTGCTTTTTTAACCTTTCCTTAGGATAAAATAAAAAGTCGGTGGCGACTCTTGCTAACCGCAACATTTGCGAATACAAACGCAAAACCTCAAGTCAGTTCTCCCACCGTATCACAGAACTGGCGACTCTGCTGGGGAAAACTTTTTAAAGTGGAGTAACCTTAGGGTTTAGATCACCTTTGTTTTCAATTGCTTGCTTTGTTTGCTTTTACATTTTGTGGGCTTTGTATCGGAGCTTTATAGATCCTAACCCGGATCTGGGGATACCTTCTTAGAAAGTAGCAACAAGGCTGTGAGGGAACTGTGCGGGGTATACCGACATGGTTGAAGCAGTCTGCTACATTGATGTGGCACTTTGGTGTGTACCGGTAACCCTTGAGTTCAGTCAAGGAGAGTACGGGGCCGCCGCGTGGTGTCGTGAAGCATCAACTGACCTTAGGAACCTTAATTGAACCATCTTGGCCTTTTTTAGGGTAGTGAGATAACTGACTTTGGTGCAGTCCGAGGTTGGTTGATACTCGATACTACACTCAATTGAGGGTTGCTTTCCTGGAATATTTCGGTCGCCAGTTCAGTGGCTAAATTGAAACGATGAACAATGAAAGCAATCCCGTGATATTGGGACCTTTAGAACCCGGTTACTTTTGATAGGACAGGTTGAGCCCACCAAACTTCAAGAGGGTAATACCCAGACCCCATGCAGGCCTAAACTCTAAGGGCTTGTGTGACTTGTGTGCCTTACCATGTTTGCCTCTGTGAATGTTTATAGTACATTTAATCATCACATCATTACATCATACAAACATCATGAGCATTGACTAACCATTTCAAGGGTTTCGAATCTTCATCTTTGTTCTTGTTTTATAGGACATGGAAACTGCTCGCAGAAAGACAATTCAGATTGGCCTTGTAAAGATCCCCCCTCAGCTTAAGGAACTTCTGTCCAGGATTCCCGAGGGTTCTTCATTCAGTAAGAGACATGGAAGACTCATCAACTTGGTTAACACCAACATTGAGGAGGACTTGATAAAGGTCCTGTTCCAATTCTTTGACCCTCTGCATCACTGCTTCACCTTCCCGGATTATCAGTTGGTGCCTACATTGGAAGAGTTCTCCCGACTTCTGAAGGTCCCTATCCTTGATCAACTACCCTACAACGGTACGGAAGAGGAGCCCAAGCTTGAAGAGATTGCTAAAGCCTTGCACCTACAGACATCTGACCTCAAAGGACATTGGGAAGTTAGAAGTGGTATTAAACGGTTCTTAGCCAGATTTCTGTTTGAAAAAGCTCAAGAATGTTGGAACTCTCTTGACCTACGAGCTTTTGAAGAAGTTATGGCCCTCCTTGTCTATGGTTTGGTGTTGTTCCCTAATCCAAATCAGCTTATTGATATCAGTGTTGTCCAGATCTTCATGACCAGGAATCCTATACCTACGTTGCTGGGGGACATCCTTCACTCATGTTACACTCGAACCATGAGAAGAAGGGGTGTCCTTTTGTGTTGCACTCCTCTCCTGGGAAGGTGGTTTATTTCGCACCTTCCACAATCAGTTTTAAAGAACGAGCGGGGTTTGAGATGGTCACAACGGTTAATGACTCTCACGCATGCAGATATACATTGGTGTCCTAGGTCCAGGGAAGACGTCACTATCATTGATCGTTGTGGGGAGTACCCTAACGTTCCTTTATTTGGAATCAAAGGAGGTATTACCTACAACCCATGCCTGGCTTGGAGGCAGTTTGGTTATGCTCGGAGGGATGGCCCTCATGACATGTTAATTCCTGACATAGTTTTCGACTTCGACAACGATACTCAAGGACTTCGTCAGAGATTTATCAGAGCTTGGAGGATGCCAAGTAGGATAGACAGCAAGACATTGGGGCACCGGAACTCCATCCCGTTGGAACCTTATCTCAAGTGGGTACGAGCCCGCTCCCAGAAGTTAGTAATGCCTTACCCTCACATGCTACCTGTGATCAAAGAACCAGTCTTGGAAGGAGAGGTGTCCTACACCATTCAACATCCTGACATGCCCACCTCCTGGGAAGAAATGCAGAAGAGCTGGGTCCAGCTTAAGGAAGAACGAAATTCTCTTGAGACCAGTCTGCATGCTAGTGAAAAGAAGGTCCTGGAACTCACCCGCCTACTGCACGAGGAAAGGAATCTCAACACCTACATCGCGCTAAAGAGGATGCGCAATGTTTTTTTACCTTAAGGAGTTATTTTGTAATATTTAGCCCATGAGGCATTTATGTACTAACGAATTTCTCCTTATTAATATGATGTGCGTTCCTTTTTGTCTACAACAAATTTTGAATATTCTAAATCCTTGAATGCATTGCATACATACGCATTCCATTGCACCATATGCATAGCAGGTACCCTATTTCACAGGTTGCTTAATTTTTCTTCGCTGTTTGTGTGAACAGTCATCATGAATCCAGACTCATCCAGTGAGCAAGCAATCAAGGCCCTTCAGGCCCAAAGTGCACAGTTTTAAGAAATGGTCCTAAGCCTAGCCCAAGGTCAGCAAGAGTTGAAGACTCTACTCCTGAAGAAGAAGAAGAAAAAGAGGACCGCTTTGTTCAACACCGGACGCCGATTTGGGAACACACTCCACAATGAAGCTGATCCAACCACTTCTTCTGCTGAGAAAAACAGTCCCCAAGGGGGAGGAGCTCCTAGTCCCGCAGTCTCCGACAACGAGACGGACTATAATGACGAACAATACCCACCTGCTGCTGACAGATACAAACAATTGGAGGACCGCTTGAGCGCCATGGAAATTCAGAATGTGCTAGGACTGGATTTCGGAGATTTGGGGTTATCTTCTGGGGTAGTCATTCCACACAAGTTTAAGGCGCCTGCCTTCGCCAAGTATGATGGGGTCTCCTGCCCAAAGCTGCATCTGAGGTCGTATGTAAGGAAAATCCAACCTTACACGGCGGATAAGAACCTCTGGATTCACTTCTTCCAAGATAGCCTCTCGGGGTCACAGCTTGAATGGTTTTACCAATTGGATGGAGCTAGCATCCGACACTGGGAGGATTTGGCAACCGCATTCTACAGACAATACCAATACAATTCTGATCTCGCTCCTACACGTACCCAACTTCAGGGTATGTCTCTAGGAACGGGTGAAGGGTTCAAAGAGTACGCTCAAAAATGGAGAGATTTGGCTGGCAGGGTGCAGCCTCCATTAACTGATCGAGAGCTGGTTGATATGTTTCTGGGGACGTTGTCTGGTCCGTTTTTCAATCATTTGGTTGGTAACTCCTCCGCTGGGTTCACAGATTTGATATTAACGGGAGAAAGAATTGAAGCTGGCATCAGGTCAGGCAAGATACAGAAGGCTGCCTCTACAAGTGCTGAGAAGAGGCCATTTAAGAAAGAAGCAAGTGCCGTCTATGGTCCTAGAAGACAAGTCAAACTCGAAAGTCACCAAGCCGTCAATGCTTTGGTCATCTCCAAACCTGTTGCTGCTCCTCAGCAGTACAATCAACAAAGAAGCGAAAGGCCCAAGAGGCAGTATACCCGATTGAGTATGACATTATCTCAAATTTTACCCCAACTGTTATCCACCAACCTGGTGACCCTCAAAGAAGCTCCTAAGGTCGTCAACACTGCGTCTCCTAAATACAACCCAAATGCCCGGTGTGCTTATCATTCTGATAGCCCCGGGCACACTACTGATGATTGCTGGGCCTTGAGAAACAAAGTGCAAGATCTGATCGACGCGAAGGAAATTCAGTTTGAAGCGCCAGAAAGACCAAATGTTGTAACGGCTCCTATGCCCCAGCATAGGGTAAATGCCATTGAGGAAGAAGTGTATGCTGTTTCGATAGATGAAGTTGTTACCCCTCTGAAGACTGTTAAGAAGAACCTACTGCGGGCCGGTTTATTTCCGGGTTGCGGTGAAGGTTGCTTGTGCTGTGCTATTTCCCTATCTGATTGTCCCTTGCTAAGGTTAGGCATCCAAGGCCTAATGGATAGCAAGGAGATTCTATTCAAAAAGACTGCTGTTCAATTGGTTCCGATAAAAGAAGTTTCTGTGATTACCATCTTCAAAAATCCAATCAAGGCTCCCCCGAAGAAGCCTATTCAAATCTTGACAGTTGCGCCTGTGATCATTACTGTTCCGGGACCCCTCTCTTACGTGTCTGATAAAGCTGTCCCCTGGCATTATGGGGCAGACGTGTATGTAAATGGAATCAAGCAAGAATTTGATGCTAGTGCCAGTATCTGCGATATCACTGGTCCAGCCAAGGTCACCCGCAGTGGCAGGCTCTTCTCGCCTGACATTGCACCGCCCGCTATTCGAAAACCCCTCCTCATAAAACCTACAAGTTTACCTAGTCCTGTTGCTGATCAAATTGTGTCCCCTGCTGCCGAGTCATCAAAAGCTCGGGGCAAAGGGATTGAAGAAGAGCCTGCCCGGATAGAGGCACCAATACCCATAAATGCTGAGGCCTCCCGACAAGAAATGGAGGAGATTCTGAAAATAATAAAGAAGAGTGATTTTAATGTTGTCGAGCAGTTGGGGCATACACCCTCCAAGATCTCCCTGCTCTCCTTATTGCTATGCTCCGAGGCCCATGCTAAGGCCTTGATCTCATTTCTCAAGACGGCCCATGTGCCGCAGGAGACGTCTGCAGTCCAGTTCACCGATTGCATAGCGAATCTGACGGCGGACAACGGCTTGGGTTTTTCAGATGCTGACCTGACCGCAAAAGGGAGAGACCACAATGATGCCCTGCATGTCTCTATTGAATGCAGGGGCACTACTCTGGCACATGTATTGGTGGACACTGGTTCTTCCTTGAATGTTCTACCGAAAAAGGCTTTGGATCGTCTGGATTATGAAGGCCTGGAGTTGAAACCCAGCAATATCATCGTCAGGGCCTTTGACGGTTCTAAAAGGATGGTTCATGGAGAGGTTAACATCCCTATTCGTGTGGGCTCTCAAGTGTTTGACTCTACCTTTTATGTGATGGATATACGTCCATCGTACTCTTGTCTGTTGGGTCGACCTTGGATCCATAAAGCTGGGGCAGTGACCTCCACCTTGCACCAGAAGCTGAAATATCCCGTCAGGGGGAAGATCGTCACTGTGCAAGGAGAAGAGGAGTATATGGTGAGCCATTTGAATTCCTTCAGGTACATCGAGATGGACGGAGAGTTTATTGAAACCCCTTTCCAGCATTTTGAGGAGGTGCATCCAATTTCAGCAGCTGCAGAGACAATGACCGAAGAGAATGATTCCTTGAAGATGGCTTCCCTAAGGGATGCCCGGGCTGTGGTGCAGAAAGGCAATTGTGCACACTGGGGTCAGCTTCCTGACTTCACTCAGAAGAACGACAAGTTTGGGCTAGGCTTTACTGCAGAGGCTCAGAAGGCGGTACGCAAAGAGAAGATCGGAAAGGCTCCGGTGTTTATTTCCAGCTCGAGGGTGAATGCTATCGAGGAGGATGTAGAGGAAGCAGAGTTTGACAGTTGGATCTACCCGACTGCCAGCAACGGACCAAGCAACTGGACGGAAAAGGATTTTACCCCTATCACATTTGTCACACAGTAATTGATTTCTTTTGATTTCCAAATTTGTAACAAACAATATGTTAAAACTTTGTTGGCTCGGTGTCCTACCCGGGGCATCGTAGCTCCATTTGTGAGGGCTTTTTGTATGACATTTTCATATATCATCAATCAAAACATTGGACGTTTGTTGCATTTCAAATCTTTTGCTCTTTTCCTTTCTGTGTTATATATATTGCAAAACAGCTGTATTTACACACACTCACTTATACAGGTTTCAATCCACTCTGGATCTCACTGGTAACAGCTCTGCTACCGCCAATTATGACTTCGAAAATCCGATCAACTTGGCCGAAGACGAAGGTGAAGATGATTGCGAAGTGCCTGGTGAACTCGCAAGACTGCTACTCCAGGAAGAGAGGGCTATTCAACCACATGAAGAGCCTGTGGAAACAATTAACTTGGGTACTGAGACAGATAGGAAAGAGGTCAAGATTGGTGCCAATCTAGAGCTCAGCGTGAAGCAACGATTGATCCAGATGCTACAAGACTACATGGAGATTTTTGCTTGGTCCTATGAAGATATGCCTGGTTTGGATGCCGACATTGTAGTTCACCACCTGCCAACCAAGGAAGATTTCCCTCCGGTAAAACAGAAAGTTCGACGGATGCGTCCAGAGATGTCTGAAAAGATCAAGGCCGAGGTTATGAAGCAGTTTGATGCCGGGTTCCTCGTAGTGACTTCTTACCCTCAGTGGGTTGCCAATGTGGTGCCAGTACCGAAGAAGGACGGTAAAGTCAGAATGTGTGTCGACTACAGGGATTTGAACAGGGCCAGCCCCAAGGATGACTTCCCCCTACCTCACATCGATGTCCTTGTTGACAACACAGCTCAACACAAGGTGTTCTCCTTCATGGATGGTTTTTCGGGGTATAATCAGATCAAGATGGCTCCAGAGGATATGGAGAAGACTACCTTTGTGACTCAGTGGGGCACCTTCTGTTATAAGGTCATGTCGTTCGGATTGAAAAATGCTGGGGCAACCTATCAACGTGCCATGGTTGCTTTGTTTCATGATATGATCCATCATGAAATTGAGGTATACGTTGATGACATGATTGCAAGGTCTCAAACTGAGGAGGAGCACCTTGACCATCTGAGGAAGTTATTTGACCGACTCAAGTTGTACAAGCTGAGGTTGAATCCCAACAAATGCACCTTTGGGGTAAGATCCGGAAAGTTGCTAGGTTTCATTGTAAGTGATAAAGGTATTCAGGTGGATCCTGCCAAGGTGAAAGCCATACAAGAGATGCCGACTCCAAAAACAGAGAAAGAAGTCAGAGGTTTCCTAGGACGACTGAATTACATTGCTCGATTCATCTCGCATCTGACTGCTACTTGTGAGCCAATCTTCAAATTGCTGAAGAAAGATCAAGTAGTACGCTGGAATGATGAATGTCAGGCCGCCTTTGAAAGGATAAAGGAATATCTCCAAGAGCCACCCATTCTTATGCCACCGGTGGAAGGAAGACCACTGATACTATACTTGACAGTGCTTGATAATTCAATGGGGTGTGTGCTGGGGCAGCATGACGAGTCTGGCCGAAAAGAGCACGCTATCTATTACTTGAGCAAAAAGTTTACCGACTGTGAGTCTCGTTACTCACTGCTTGAGAAAACTTGCTGCGCTCTTGTATGGGCTGCTCGCCGGCTGAGACAGTATATGCTGACTCACACTACCTTATTGATTTCAAAGATGGATCCCATCAAGTACATATTTGAAAAGCCCGCTCTGTCTGGAAGAATAGCGAGATGGCAAATGATCTTGACAGAATATGATATCCAGTATACAACTCAGAAAGCAATTAAGGGAAGTGTACTGGCAGATCATTTGGCACACCAACCTGTGGACGATTACCAATCATTGAACTTTGATTTTCCGGACGAAGACATCATGGTGGTAACTGACTGTGAAGTACCTGGACCGGATGAAGGACCTGAGGAAGGATCCCGATGGTCTATGCATTTTGATGGAGCCTCCAATGCCTTGGGTAACGGCGTCGGCGCTGTAATCATATCTCCCAAAGGAACTCATACTCCCCTCACCGCCCGATTATGTTTCAGCTGCACCAACAATATGGCAGAATATGAGGCATGTATCATGGGTTTACAAGCTGCAATCGACTTAAGGATAAAATTCCTAAGTGTCTTCGGAGATTCCGCTCTCGTGATCAATCAGATCAAGGGCGAGTGGGATACGAAACACCCGAATCTTATTCCTTACAAGGAGTATGTGTCGACCTTGCTCCCTCACTTTGAAGAGATAACTTTTGAGCATTTCCCCAGAGAGGAGAATCAGCTAGCGGACGCACTAGCCACGATGTCTTCAATGTTCAAAGTTAAATGGGACAATGAGGCTCCCCGAATCATAGTCTGGAAGTTGGATGAACCGGCATACTGCTGCGAGCTCGAGGCTGAGAAGGTGACTGAAAAACCCTGGTATCACGAGGTAAAGAGGTACTTGGAAGCTCAGGAATACCCTGAAGGTGCATCCGTCAATGATAAGAAGTTCATGAGAAGGTTTGCTGCAAAATTCTTCCTCAGCAACGGCATTCTCTACAAACGGAATCATGATTCGACTCTGCTGCGTTGTGTGGATAAGGCTGAAGCGGAGAAAATCATGATGGAACTGCATGAAGGTACATTTGGAACACATTCCAGTGGACACACCATGGCTAAGAAAATCCTTCGGGCAGGATATTTCTGGTCCACAATGGAAGCCGATTGTTACCAACACTCCCGAACTTGTCATAAGTGCCAGATCTATGCTGACAAGGTGCATATCCCTCCAGTTCCTTTGAATGTCCTGACGGCACCTTGGCCTTTCGCAATGTGGGGCATCGATATGATCGGTGAGATCCGACCAACGGCATCCAATGGGCATCGCTTCATCTTGGTGGCAATCGATTACTTCACGAAATGGGTTGAGGCAGCTTCCTATGCCACAGTAACCAAGAGCGTCGTGGCGCGTTTCATCCGGCATAATCTGATCTATCGGTACGGCGTCCCAGAAAGAATCATTACGGATAATGGTACCAATCTCAATAACAAAATGATCACTGAACTCTGTGAACAATTCAAGATACAGCACCACAATTCTTCTCCCTACCGGCCGAAGATGAATGGGGTTGTAGAGGCAGCCAATAAAAATATCAAGAAAATTGTGCAGAAGATGACAGTGACCTATAAAGATTGGCACGAGATGTTACCGTTCGCTCTTCATGGGTACCGCACCTCAGCAAGGACATCAACCGGGGCAACTCCTTTCTCCTTGGTCTATGGCATGGAGGCAGTCTTGCCAATCGAGATCCAGATACCCTCTCTCCGGATAATGAAGGATGCAGACTTGAATGAAGATGATTGGATCCAGACTCGACTTGATCAATTAAATCTGATTGACGAAAAGAGGCTCACTGCTATCTGTCATGGTCAAACGTATCAAAAACGGATGATCGGGGCATTTAACAAGAAAGTCAGACCGCAAGAGTATCAAGTTGGGGACCTGGTAATCAAACGCATCATCCTTCCTCAAAGTGATCCCAGGGGCAAATGGACCCCTACTTACGAAGGGCCATTTGTGGTTAAGCGTGTGTTCTCAGGAGGAGCCATGATCCTAACCACCATGGATGGTGACGACCTTCCTCGCCCCGCCAATGCAGACATAGTGAAAAAATACTACGCATGAATAAAAGACCCGCTAGGTTGACATACCTAGGCAAAAATAAGGGCTTCCCGGCGAACCAAAAGGGTTCGGGCAAAAATAAGGGATGAAATGAATATAAAAAAATCTGTACACCCGGCAAGTCGAAAACCTGAAAAGGCGGCTTGGGCAAAAAAGGGTATCCCGGTGGACTGAAAACCCGAAAGGGCGGTCCAGGCAAAAGTTAGGGATAAAAGCGTAACACTATGTCTCATTGGATCACTTCGCATCCGGAATTCGGCATCAACTATCTGGCTCCAGATTTCGGTATTGACCAATCAGCTTCATCTTCAAATTAGGCAGCAAAGCGATGAGATGTTCGAAGACATAAAGGCGATAGCAGAGTTGGAACCCAGTGGGATTGTTCACATAGCTGTTTTGTTTCCTTTTTCAAATTGTAAACTCTATACTATTTGGCGATGTCCTCTTACTAGGATGTCAGCCTCTTGTACAAAAACGCCTATTCACAGGCAAAGTTTAAATCAATACAAATTCACTTGTCCATACAAATTACCATTGTTTTTCTTTCTTTTTTGTCTTGCGAAGAACGTCCAATGTTCATTTTTGATATATGCATTTGACATTAAATTGCTGATTCATAAATGTTTGCATATGAAACAAGAGATTAATTACAGGTGACATCAAAGACAGGGGCAATTTGGAGTTGTCTAATGTCGTCTGGTTGTTTTGTTCGCCAAGGCACCAAAGTAGGTTCAACTGAAGAATGTGGCCAAATCATCTCAACTCCCCGCAGAGTAAAACAAGGTTCAGCAATAGAAGTTGATCCCCCGTCGATCCTGAAGAGGACACAACATTCCCCGTCGATCCCGAAAAGGCACAACATTCCTCAGTAGATTCTGCAAGCTTATCCCCTGCGAAGAACGGACGTCTCGCCCGAGTTTTATTTAGAGTTATTTCCTCACAAGGACTTATAACTGGGTTATCCTCAGCTAAAAACCACGGAAGACCGCTCTCGGCAAAGTTCCTTCAATCCCCAGCGGAGTCTATCTTTGGTATTCCCAAGCAGAGTTTATCTTCGGAGTTCCCCAGCGGAGTTTATCATCATTATCCTCAGCGGAATCCATCGTTAAAGTCCTCAGCAGGCCTCTCATCAAAACTTCGGCCAAATATCTCTTCCACAGAGCAGCTTCCCGGCCATTCGTCAAGGATTTATTTTCCTAAGATGAAATTACACTCATAAACATTTCACATCTTCATACATCTTGCTTACATACATGACGAAACGCATACAACCTCTCATGTTGAACATCATCATGCATATCATACATCATGACATTGCATACAACTTACGTTTTTTGCCTTTTCAGGAAAAAGACAATCCCAAAAACAACTACCTTCAACTGTCACAATTCCAGATTCGATACCTGTATCTAGCCAGGGCACATCTGAGAGTGACCAGTTTCCAGACTCGATTCCTGTACCTAGCCAGGGCACGTCTGAAGAGTTCAAAGATTCGATTCCTGTATCTAGCCAGGGCACATCTATCAACTACAACATTTCCAGATTCGACTCCTGTATCCAGCCAGGGCATATCTGTTGACCACGTTTCCAGACTCGATTCCTGTATCTAGCCAGGGCACGTCTGAAGAGTTTGAAGATTCGATTCCTGTATCCAGCCAGGGCACATCTATTGACGACTATTTCCAGATTCGACTCCTGTATCCAGTCAGGGCACATCTGTGAACAACCGATTATAGAATCGACACCTGTATCTAGCCAGGGCATATCTGCATGAGGAGACTAAAGATCAAACACCTGTAACAAGCCAGGAAAACATCTGTCTTTCTCAAATATACCAGTCTTTCGCAAAGGAATCTCTTATGCGACCGACACTTCCAAATGGCATCTATAAGCCCATTCCCGACAAGGTTCCGTCACCTCTCCAGATGGCATCTATAAGCCCATATCCCTATCCACCATCTCTCCAAATGGCATCTATAAGCCCATTCCCGACACCACATTGTTGAGACTCCAGCATGCGAGTGCAAATTTCCGGGCACTCTAATGTCCAATCTCCTTTTACCCTCGAGTCACGAAAGGCAAACTTGCCAATCAAACTCTTCAGGTCCAAGAAGATTGAACAGGGGCAACTGTTGTACCCCAAAATTTGCCCTCCCATTTCCTCAACATTTTCTCATCACAAGACCTTTGAAGATCAAGATACAGTTAGGGTTTCCTCTGCTCAAGGCTTCTCCTTGCACTGTGGACTCAAATTAGGGTTTGTGTTTGCCCAAGGATGTTTTGATCTAAAATGCCTAAAATGACTTTCATGCTTCATGTTGGACTCCCAAGTTTACCCATGCCAAGTTTCAAGTCTTGATTCCAAGTTTTACCCAGTCAATTGGACAGTTGACCTAGAAATCAGCTGTATTGGGGAAAAAGTCAACTGTGGCCAATTGACAGTCAAACCTCATGAAATTTGATCCACATCAACATTATGAACTCACATGGACCATTTGATCAAGTTTGGATCACAATTCTCCAAGAAATTTGATCAGATCATCAAAAGGGCAAAATGGTCATTTTTAGGGTTTTGACTGCACAAAGGCAATTTTTGACTGTTTGACCTAGCCAATGGCAAACCAAGCTCACATATGGCCTCAAGGACCCCATGGAATTATCTTGACATGTTTATCAAGCTCAAAAGATCCCAAGTACACAAGATTGACAGTTGAATTTCCCAGTCAATTGATCAATTTTGACTGTACACTGAAAAGTCAAACTTTGACTTTTTGGTCAAAATCAAGAGTCAAGATTCATTTTTCATCAAAACATGCCAAATCATGAAACTTGTTCATCAAGAAATCACAAAATGCAAATTAGGGTTAGAAAATGGAATTTTTCATAACTTAGAATTTTTCTAAGTTATGGAAAACCCTAATTTTTTCCCAACTTTACCCCATATTTTCACCATGATCCCTTTGGATTCAAACAAAAGTCAAAACATGAAAGTTATATTTTGTTGCATAATCTACAACTTTGATTCACAAAGTTTTCTCATTTGAAGCTTGTATCTCAAGTTATAATTTTTTGAATAAGGGCACTAAACCATCTTTTAACTTAGTGAAATTTGACCTATTTTGACAAGGTTTTCTACCCTACTTCAAGGCCACTTTTCATACCCTTCCACTTGGAATTTTGATTTGCATTTCAAAGATGGATTGTAGTACACATTCCAAGCTTTCCAAAATGTCCAAGAACTCATCAAACAACCTCATAACTTGAGAGATTCGAATTTCACAAGTTGGCAAAAATTCACTTTTGTTCTTCATCAAGACATGTTCATAAACTTGGCAAATTTGAACTCAGCATAGTTTGTGCTACTTTGCAGGTCCTTAAACAAAATTACACTCCTTAATTTAATGCAAAACCATTGAACCAAGTTGTTATTCTAAGCCTTTGGTCATTACACAAGGAATTAAGCCTAAACTAGAAAAAGCATTATTTCCATTCTTGAAAAGAAGAACTTTATGTCAAGTTTTGCAATCCAAGTGGTACAATCAAGATGTTCTTGGCACAAGTTTGTGAGCAAATTGCACTGATCAAGGCAAAGGATAGCAGCATGGTGGGAGGGCCTGTACTGACCTAGAGAGCCAAGTTGCACTTTGTAGCTTAAGTGTGAAGAAAGGTCCATAACTTATGCAATATCTCATCTCAGCTTAGAAACAGAAGAGAGAAGTGATCAAACACATTCCATAGACCACATTCAAGCTTTGGCACGAGTCCTGAACATCTAAAGCACCCTCCATCTCAAAATCACCTCAAAACTGCACAAACAGGGGAGCCCCTGCAGTTTGAGTGCAAACTCCCAATCCCTTCAAGCATTTTGATTCAAACCTTTTCCTCTACCTTCCCTACAATATATACAAGCTAACCATGTCCTAAAATCAAACCTGTAACACCTCCAAGCCACTTCACCATTTTTAATTTTCTGTTTTGCAGTTGGAGTTCATTAGCTCGATTCAGGGAGTTTCAAGACAAAGTAGGAATTGGAAAAGCTTCCTTACACTTCAAGGAAGCTGTACAAGTCATCATTTCACTCTGAAACATCCTCCATTGCCAAGCTCGATTCCAACTGAACAGGTACATTCATGGAGTTCTATCTCCCTTGTTAGGCATTGTTAGCTTTAGATTTTTGAAGAAAACATGTCACAATCATAGCCCTGAACATGCTCATATGTTTAGATTTCATTTATATTTCGTGTGCTTAGAGAATTTCATGTCTGAACATTGATGAAAAATTAGGTCAGAAAAGAGGGGGAGAGAAATTCTCCCTCATCTTAGAGAGATAGGTCATGTTCTTTATATGGTTGAAACCGTCTCTTAATGCTCTACACTTTTCATGTTATGAGTTTTGCTTGAAAGTCCAGGAATCCAGAGATAAAAAACGCGTGTTTTAGCTTGAAGAAGGCTGTACAGAGGTTGAAGAAGAAGTGGTCTGGGCTGGGCCTGGATTTATTTTCTTTTCACACCCCATTTTCATGTTTACACCCCCCTGAGCCCATTTGTTCATTTCTTAACATTTTTGACTTTTTCTTTTTTGGTTGACTTTGTTTATTTTTTCTCATGACATTAGAAAATTAAAAATATTTTTTTCATCATTTTTTGCATTTATTGCATATTTATTTGTTTATTTTCTTTGTTTGTATATAATATATATATATATGTACTATTATTAAAATAAATAGAAAATAATGTAAATACAATTTTTATTTTTATTTATCTTCTGAAAATATTTCACACAAAAAATACTCTTTTATTTATTTTATTAAAATATTAAATAAATACTTATTTTTGTATAATACATATTTAGGGTTTAATATATACATATATATGTGATTATTAATATATTTAAGACAAAAATATAAAAATACTTGATTTTTCACTTTTATTAATATTTGATATAAAAATACCTTTTTCCATAATATACTTTATTTTATTTTATTTTTTATAAATAATAAATAAATAGTTGTATTAAATTAAATAATACCTTTTTTCTTTAAAAATTAGGGTTTTTTACCCTAAGTTCAAAATACTCAAAAAATAATACATTTTCATTTTCTTTTCCCTTTTACATAAACCATACTTTTCTCATACACATAAAAACTTTCTTTTTTTGCATTTCACATATTTATTTAATTTCCATTTAATTATGCATTATTTAAATTGCAAATATTCTATTGATGTAATAATTTAGATTTAAATTCTTGTTAATATCCCCCATTTGAACATTTGTACCCCCCTTCCCATATTTGGTTTTGTAATAGCTTAGTAATTTTAATTTCGCACTTTATTGCTTTCTAATGATAACATGTTAGAATTAGGGTTTGTATGCGAAAAACGATAAAAAATAGTTTGACCTAATACAAGATAAACAAGCATGAAAATGGACACACAAATCACACTTGCACCCCCTAGGGTATTCCACTTGTTGCCTTCAAATAAATGGGCCATGTTGTATGTTGAACATCTTTGGGCAAAACAAACAATTTGAATGATCATAGTCCCTCGATAAAACTTTTCAAAAACAAACAAAAACAAATGATCAAGTCCCTTAGAGAAATTGCTCAAAGCCATTTAACGCCGTTGCAATTATGGTCTAAAACGATGACCCGCGCCTGTCCCTTTCACATCCTAACACAAGGTTGCCCACCAAATACAATGGTGGAGCAAACTTGTTAAAAGGGTTAAAGCATAGCAATAGTCTTTTGAGAAATTTAGGAGTAGATAACCTCTTAGTTACTTGAATCAAAACTTGCAAAAACAAAACATTTGCCTAATTTCAAAAACCACACAACATCACACTTTCAAAACAACTTTTAAAAACAAAATGAAAACCTTTTCAAAAGACATACATCTTTGTATACATCCCCACATGGATCATTACAAAGGTTGCCACCACATTGGCCTCTTTTCAAAACATTTTCAAACCCACACACTCAAGCACCATTTAAAACAATTGAAAACAAAAGGCAAGTGATCTAAGCAAGTAACTAAGAGCCCATCGATAACCATGGATAGAAAGGGTGCTAATACCTTCCCTTTCTATAATCTACTCCCCGAACCCAAGAAAACATCTCAAAAGGTTTTTGCTGTGCTTTTTTAACCTTTCCTTAGGATAAAATAAAAAGTCGGTGGCGACTCTTGCTAACCGCAACATTTGCGAATACAAACGCAAAACCTCAAGTCAGTTCTCCCACCGTATCACACGCTTTCATAATAAACTTGGACTTAGGTCCATGCATTTTTAAAAAAAAAAATATTTTCTTAATCAAACTTTAACCAACATAATAATACCTTGACATTTTTGTGAGAAGACTAAAAGTCAATCAATCTCATTCAAACCATTTTTTCCACTTTGGCTTTTTACCTTTAAACTTTTTCTCAAAAGATTAGACTTTTGTCAATCCTTGTAGTGATGCGAGCTACTATACTTCTATGATATGTAGTGAAGTGAGATATTTTCCACTTGAGTGTTGAGTAAAGCTTTGTTGATTTTGAAATCCAAGCCATATCCTCCACTTTGAGATGACGTAAATTCTCCTTTCTCATGATTGTGGAAAGTAGGTGATGGGGGCTGTATTATCTGTAACGTATAGCCTAAATATAGTACTGCAAGTGTACAGCCTATCGAAGTAATATATAAGATTATCGAACCACAGAGACCAATTGTCAATCTATCAACTCTATTGCTAAGGTGCTTATCTAAGGCGAATAAGGATATTGATGTGAGTGCAGTGCACAAAGTAAATATGCGAGGGAAATAACAGTTTAAAAGACAGGTTGGAATGTAAATCATGTAATCAGATATTGGTCCGGTCATGCGTAGATGAACCTACTTATGGGGCAGTATTTTCTATTGATAGCAAAGAATCAGTTTAACGGGAACTTGTAGCTTTTGACTACTAAGAACCGAGTTTACTCTTTAAATTAAATTCCTTTATTGTCACATATAAAGGGTGCCTTCCGCGTTAAAGAGGTAAACCTATTTTTAAGAAATTGATAGTTTTGACTTAATAGAAAAGTGATCTTACTCGGAAAGATTAACTTAAAGAGACTTTTGGCTTTTGGCCAAGAGTCAGATTTTAAACCTACAAACGCGTCCGAAAATAGTTTCAAAATCGTTTTCTAAAAAGGGTCAATGATTCCTATTTAACCAATCAACGGCTGTCGCTCTTTTTGTTTGGTTAAATAATAATCAAGTCGTATCATCAGTTTGGACGGCTTTCGATCTTACCCAATTAAACATTTAAACACAATCGACTTAAGTTAGAAGCAAAACATCCCCAGAGTATTTTCACTAGCATGATAATTGGAACACAACCACGATGACAATCATTACATCCTAACCTTTATAGTTTAGCCAGACATAATAAGTGCGAGTCTATAAAACGTGTAGACTATGGTAAGAGCATTTAAAGTCTATAAAACGTGTAGACTATGGTAAGAGCATTTAAAGTCTATAAAACGTGTAGACTATGGTAAGAGCATTTAAAGTCTATAAAACGTGTAGACTATGGTAAGAGCATTTAAAGTCTATAAAACGTGTAGACTATGATAAGAGCAATTAAATAAAGAAATGCAATAAATTAGAACCTTGCTCCGGTCGGAGACTTGAATCTGATACAAATCTACGGAAAAGTAAGGCCGGTATGATGAACTTCAACCAAAGTGCTCCAAGACTCGATTACAACTCAATCTACACCGCAATAACTCCCCGATGTGAAGAGATTATTACTTTACAGAAACTGATAGTATATGGCTTAAGATTGTACTAAGCTTGGATGAAAATAAAGAATGAGAATCGAAAGCTATTTATAGAGGAACTTTGAAGTGCGTAAGGACCAGTATGCCCCTTAACTTCCTTTGAGCGGGAACCATTTTGTGAAGGCCGCGGGCGCGGTGAGGGTGGCCGCGGGCGTGGCGCCTGGAACCGCCACATCATGGGAACGTGGCAGTTGATCTCTGGGTGAAAGTGGGCCACGTCATCGCGTTTCCTGTAGCCAGCGCGGTGCTGAACGCCATAAGTGCAAAATATCTTGAAAAACCCTAATTTCTTGGCGTTTTGGCTCGTTTCTTCACAGAAGGCTCTGAAATGACAAGGATCCTGAAAACAAAGGAAAAAGGAACATAATACGAGAAAATGACAATAAAAACTAAGGAAAACATGTGATATTTGAGTCAGAAACATAGTGCGATTTAGTGCGATCAAATCCTCCCACGCTTAGACCTTTGCTTGTCCTCAAGCAACGACTCTTAAAAGTAGATGAAAGAAAATTTATGGTGTATACAGGTTTTGGGCAAAGAGGGCTTCTAAGTCCGAGTAAGGGTGTGTTGTCAGGCACTAACTATCTGAATCAAGGGTATCTTAATTACACTACTCGCAGAAATGCGGACATAAACCTCATAAGTATACAGATTGATCCAAATATCCTTACTATGCTAAGACTTCTTTTTGTACGAGGTCCTTTTTCATTCAGGCGCAATCACATTAAGCCCGTTATCCGTACATACTCATGGTGTAGTGACCGGTTAGTGACTCTGATCTCAAGTGATGGGATTCTGGTACAAGAGTTGGTTTAATCCCTTTTTATTTTACCCATTTGCAGTTGCGGGGGATCGGACCGTAGTCCGCCCTACCAAGTTCAGCACCAGATACCTCTGAACCAACTACAACAGATATGCCTTATATATTTTTTTCTTTGTTTTTGTTAGTGTTTACAACTTTCTTGAGTTAAGTAATCTTTGTGAGGATTACCCAACTCGTAGTCGTATTCATACTTTATTTTGTAACTTTTAAGGCAAAAATAGAGATCATCCACTTATATTCATCGATCCCACACTTAGAGCATGCTTAGGCCGGAGCTGACTGCTAAGATAAACTACTTGAAGACCTATTTGTACAGCTTTATTCAAAATCATAGCATATTGGGGAGAAAGGATCTAATCTAAATATTCAAAAAGGCTTATGGTGTAAAAATGATAACGACTTTTTCAAAAAGTGAGTGTCCGAGAAACAGACCCTATCTAGGACCTGTCTCATAGCCCAAATCCTTAAAAACAACCATAAATCTTTGAAAAATAAAAATTTTGTAAGGCTAAAAGGTGGGGGAAATGAAAGGGTACACTACGCAGAAAGACTCGCCTATCACATGTATTTTATTAACTACGAAAAAAAAAAGGAAAAATGCGGAAGGTAAATAAAAGCAGGAAAAACGGAAAATAAAAGCGAAAAATGGGAAATAAAAGCGATAAATGCTCCTCCCACACTTAAATCAGACATTGTCCTCAATGTTCCAAAATAAGGTAGGAGGAGGTACCTGAAAACACTAGTGGGGGCCACTAGGACCTTCACCATCCTGGTTGGTACGACCGGAACGGCGGCTACGGCTGCGACGGCGGCTATCTCGGTCCAAAACAAGCTGCTCCAGTCTCTCTGACAAGGCGGCATTTGCCGCTTGTAGCTCTTGGGTCCGACCAATGAGGGTTCCTTGGGTTGCCTCCATCAATTGGAAGTGACGAGCGTTTGTGGTCTGGTGTAGGTGTTGTTCTCTCTGAAAAGCCAGCTGACTTTCCATAATAGTGCGCAGAGAGCTAGCATTTTGTTCTTGGGACGCTTGCATGAAGGCCATGTTGTCGGTCGCCTGTTGCTGCAAGGTAGCAAGGAGGGTGTCCCTCTGGGCCTCTCGGGCCATATGCTCACGCCACATGTCCTCAGTGACATGGAAGCTAGGAGCTGTACCTGCATGTGGGTTAGAGGTTGAAGGTGCCGTGTGTGAAGGTGAAAAATGGGGTGGTTCCTCTGTTTGGAAATCGTACTCATCATCAGTGTTGTTACCCTCATTTAAAGGTAGATTTGGGGGCAACGGACCAATAAAAGCAGGAGCGTTGAGATCGTAGGTCCAGTTACGCTCAAATCGAATATCAGTACGACGGGTGCAAGGCATAACAACACTGGGTACGGCAGCACCTCCAACCATTAGGAAGTAACCACCTTCCTTCCTCGTCTTGCATAAACGCATATCCCTGAAAAATTTAAGATTTGCAATCCGAGGAGGAAGTGGTTCTAGGGTGGCAAGTTCCGTATCCAATCCTATGGCACGGGCAATAGTGGTAATCAGTCCACCAAAGGAAATCGGCCCACCTTTTCTTAAAACATGGTGCATGTGGGCAATCATGAATGGGACGGGATTAACTTTGGTGTCTGTGAGGCAGCTCTGCATGATAATTAATTCTTTAGCATTCACCTTGTTTGGGTTTTCCCGAGCAAAGATGGTGGATGCTAAAAGAAATCTAAAGACACGAAGGGCAGGATTGTGGATGTGAGAAGCAAGAAGGCCATCAAAAGATGTTGCATTTTGTTTAGTAATTCTGGCCCAAAATGCTTCAAATGCCCAATCCGTGTCTAAAGGTGCTTCACAAATGGCACCATCCCCATAAGGCAATCCTAACATGGCGGCTAGACCGTCAGTGGAGTAATCATATTCGACATTAAACATTCTAAATTTGACTCCACCTACGGTGCTAGCAGTGTTAGGGGAGACGTTATAAATTAAAGAACTTAAAAACTCGAACGTCAGCCTAGGGTAGGTTGGTGCTTGAGTAGCAAAAATATCATGCATACCTATTTTATCTAGAAGGAAGAATACACTATGGTATATACCTAATGAATATAGACAGTTTTCATCGATATACCTGGTAGAGTGTATTGGTGTTGTCAGCAATTTTTCAAGCCGCTTTAGTTGCCTTTCTCCGGCTTGACCACCACGTAAAATGTAACCGTGATATTCCATAGGATTTTCTTGTGGGTAAAAAGAGAGAAAGAATGGGATGTAGAAGTAATGAAGGTGTGAGGAAGAAAAATGATATAGTAGGGGGTATTTATAGGAAGGGAAGAAAGAAAATGGTGGTTGTAAATATTTATGATGAAAATAATGGAAATAAATGTAGTGGGTTGGTATGGGTAATAAAGTGGGTTAAAAGTGGAAGAAAATGGGATTGGGAAGTGAAAAAGTGGTAAAATGGGGGGAAAAACGAGCTACTAGCCGTTAGGTGACCGTTGCGTCACCGCGGGCGCGGCAGGGCCTACCGCGGGCGCGGTGAGGTCGAGGTCAGTTGGGCTGGCCTGGCTTTCTTTCCATTGGGCTTTTTCTTCCTTGCCATTATCTTCAATTTCTGGAGGTGTACCTATTTTTCTTATAAATGTGCATATATGTACGTGAATACATATACACATGTTTATTTATTTTAATTTTATATTAAAACTATGGTGACCTAGAAAAACAAAAAACATTAGTAAATAAATAAAACATATGCATATATATATATATATAGATATAGGTACGGACATTGGGTCATCAAAATAAATATTAACAACTCAGGAAACAGATAATGCAAAAATAAAAATGAGTCTGAAAAGGAAATCAACATAATACTAATAATACTGAAACTAGATATCTTGTGAACAATAAAGATCTATTGCCAACCGGTAGGATGCTCTGCAGGAGTGCCTGGGCCACGCAGCTCGGTCAGCTGGCGTCGAATCTCTGCCACCTCGTGAGCTAATTCATCTAACTCACCAGCGAAGGTAACATCGTTTACTTCCAACTGCAAATGAAGGTCAGCCACCTCATTGCGGAGAGTGGTTATCTCAGTGCGCATAGCAGTCAATAGAGTGCGAATATCAGGTTCCTGCAAGCTGAGGTTATTAGTAAGAACAGTAGTATGTGTAACCTCGGGTCGGGATGTGTGATCTGGAGCGGAGTCCTCGGAGGCAGGAGTGTAGTCCTGAGTGGGATCTTTAGAAGCAGGAGTGTATTCTGGAGTGAGATCTTCGGAAGCAGGAGTGTATTCCGGAGTGTACTCTTCGGAGGCAGGAGTGTATTCTGGAGTGTACTCTGATATCTCACCCCAACCTTCTACAGAATAGTTCCAATTAGCAGAGTTGGAAACACAAGTCATCTGAGGGTCTGGCATGGTGAAGGTGTAAACTGTCTGGTCATTGATAAGCAATCTGTACCGATATGGGTGGAAAGAGGCCCTCCTCATGAATCCACGATCCATGCAAAAGTCTAAATCTAGAAAAGTATATCCACAGTATGGGGTCAGCTGTGCTATCATACTGTCTAAACCCAAAGCAGAAGCTATCTGTGTCACATTCCCTCCGGAATGAATGAGCCCTACAGCGGATCGAGCAGTCTGCTCGAGGCTCTCTATCAGAAAACCTCCACTAGCTATAGGTCTGGACTGACTAGCACAGTATAAGAAAAGGATCTCCTCAGCGGTGACCAAGTGGTCAGAGTAACTCCTCCCAAAGAAAGTGTGGCATAGGATCATCTCGAAGTATCGGAAGGCCGGGTTATGGATCTTCCGGGACAGCTGGGTAGAGGGGTCAAGACTGGCTCTATCAGTAATGTCCTGCCAAAATTTGTCAATGTCTCTGTCCATGTAGCAACTCAATGGGAACTCAGTTATAGCGGTCGGTCCAGTTTGGAAACCAAGCAAATCCCCAAATTCTTTGGTGGTCAGGGTATACTCGGTGCCAAACAATCTGAAACTCAGGCGTCCTCGCTCATCTCCTTCACCTACTCGTGGATTATAGTCCATAGAGCTAAGAAACTCCAGAGTAAGGTTCCTGTATGTTTTGTGGACATCATCGGCATAAGAATCCCAGCTAAGTTGGTTGCATAGATACCGAATACTTGGCTCGATCCCTAGTGCCTCCATGCAGCTCTGATCGGGGGTACCTAGTGGGTACCATAGGTCTAGCAGATAAGGTAGCAAATCGGGCCTTTTGCGCTTCATCTCTGAAAATCACAACCATACCATCGGGGTGATGCATCCTGAAAATATAAACACAAGAAATTAGTCCAGATAAAATATATAAATTACTAAAATAAAATAAAATAAAATAAAGAATAAACCATGGGTTGCCTCCCAGGCAGCGCTTGTTTAACGTCGTTTAGCTTGACGATTAGATCTTACTTTATGTGGGTATTGGTGGGCCTATAAGAATATGACTAGAGTAGTCAACAGGCAAATCGCCTCCTTTGTAGAGCTTCAGTCTTTGTCCATTTACCACAAATGGAGCACATGAATTGTTTTTGATTTCTACTGCTCCAGACTTTAGAACTCTTGACACTTCAAATGGACCTGTCCATCTTGAACGAAGCTTACCAGGAAAAAGTCGTAATCTTGAGTTAAATAGGAGAACAGGATCACCAATGTTGAAATCTTTCTTGATGATTTTTTTATCATGCCACATTTTGGTTCTTTCCTTATATATGATGGCATTCTCATAGGAATTCAAGCGAAGCTCTTCTAGCTTGTGAATGTCCAGGATACGTTTTTCTCCGGCTTTCAGGTAATCTAGATTCAAGGATTTAATGGCCCAATAGGCTTTATGTTCTAGTTCGAAGGGTAAATGACAGGACTTTCCATAAACCAATTGATAAGGAGTTGTTCCAATAGGGGTTTTATAAGCCGTTCTATAAGCCCATAAGGCGTCTTTAAGTTTTCCAGACCAGTCTTTTCTGGATAATGATACGGTTTTTTCTAGGATCTGCTTAATCTCCCTATTCGATACCTCTACTTGGCCACTGGTTTGCGGGTGATATGGTGATGCTACTCTATGTTTTACTCCGTATTTGCTTAGAAGCTTGTCAAATATCTTAGATATAAAATGTGATCCTCCATCACTTATGACTAACCTCGGGGTTCCAAACCTAGGGAAAATAATATTCTTAAACAGTTTGATAACTACCTTGGTATCGTTTGTGGGTGATGCAACAGCTTCGATCCACTTTGAGACATAATCGACAGCTACTAGGATATACTTGTTACCCATTGAGGAAGGAAAAGGTCCCATGAAATCTATACCCCAGACATCAAATATTTCCACTTCTTGGATGTTTCTTAAAGGCATTTCATCACGTCTTGAGATGTTCCCAGTGCGTTGGCATCGGTCACATTTTGTAATGTAAGTGTGGACATCGCGCCATACAGTAGGCCAATAAAAACCTGCTTGAAATATTTTGGCGCATGTTTTAGACGTGCTTGCATGTCCACCATAAGGTGAAGCATGACAATGTTTAATGACATTGCCTACTTCTTCCTCCGGCACACATCGTCGGAATATATTATCTATTCCTCTTTTGAATAGGAGGGGTTCATCCCAAAAGAAGTGTTTAACATCTCTGAAAAACTTCTTCTTCTGTTGGTAGCTTAAGTCGGAGGGTATGATATCAGCGGCTAGATAATTTACAATATCTGCGTACCATGGTATTTCGTTCATGGTTGAGATTTCCTCATAAGTCTCTTCTTCAGTCGAGTTTATCCCAGCTATTAATCTTTCATAAGTAGAGTGATCGTCTATAGGTATAAGTTCAGGCTTAAGGTGTTCTAACCTAGAGAGATGATCAGCTACTAAGTTTTCAGCTCCTTTTTTATCCTTAATATCCAAGTCAAATTCTTGGAGTAAAAGTACCCATCTGAGCAATCTAGGCTTAGCATCTTTCTTACTTAACAAGTACCGGATTGCTGCATGATCTGTGTATACTATTATTTTTGCTCCCACCAAATAAGATCGAAATTTATCAATAGCAAAAACTACGGCTAGCAATTCTTTTTCTGTGGTTGTATAATTTAGCTGGGCGGCGTCTAGTGTTCTACTAGCGTAGTAAATTGCATGCAGTTTTTTGTCTTTTCTTTGCCCTAGTACAGCCCCTACAGCGAAATCACTAGCATCGCACATGATTTCAAAGGGTTGTGTCCAATCAGGTGGTCTTATGATAGGTGCTGAAATAAGAGCTTGCTTTAAAACTTCAAAGGCCTCAAGACATTTTTGGTCGAATTCAAACTCGACATCCTTCATCAATAAGTTAGTTAAAGGCTTAGTTATTGCGGAAAAATTCTTGATGAAACGTCGGTAGAACCCGGCATGTCCTAGGAAACTTCTTATTTCCCTAACGGTCTTAGGTGGGTTTAAGTTTTCTATAACTTCTATCTTGGCCTTATCGACTTCTATACCTCTTTCAGAAATAATGTGTCCCAAGACTATCCCTTCACTTACCATAAAGTGGCACTTTTCCCAATTCAACACAAGGTTTACTTCCACACATCTTTTTAAGATTTTCTCCAAGTTCGAGAGGCAGTTTTTGAAATCAAACCCACACACTGAAAAATCGTCCATAAATACTTCCATAATTCCATCTAGGTAGTCTGCGAAAATTGACATCATACAACGTTGGAAAGTGGCAGGTGCATTACAGAGTCCAAAGGGCATTCGTCTATAAGCGAATGTTCCATAAGGGCATGTAAATGTGGTTTTTTCTTGGTCCTCTGGGTGAATAGGGATTTGGAAAAATCCCGAATATCCATCAAGATAGCAGAAACATGAGTGTCTTGCTAGACGTTCAAGCATCTGATCTATAAATGGGAGAGGGAAATGGTCTTTTCTTGTTGCCTTATTCAACCTTCTGTAATCTATACACATTCGCCATCCTCCTTCTGTTCGTTTTGCCACATGCTCACCTTTCTCATTTTTTAGAACAGTGATACCTCCTTTCTTGGGTACCACATGGACTGGGCTTACCCATTCACTGTCCGAAATTTGGTATATGATACCAGCCTCTAATAACTTAAGAACTTCTTTCTTGACTACATCACTCATGATAGGGTTTATTCTTCTTTGATGTTCTCTTGAGGGTTTCGAATCTTTTTCTAGCATAATCCGATGCATGCATACGGATGGGCTTATACCTCTTAAATCTGAAACTTTATACCCTAAAGCTGAGGGATATTTTCGCAAGGTATCTAATAGTTGATTTGTTTCTATTTGGTTTAGAGTGGCGCTAATTATAACAGGTCTACTCATCTCCTCATCCAAAAACTCATATCTTAGATTCTTGGGTAGTTCCTTAAGTTCTATAGTGGGTTTCTCAGTACGCGGCATAAGGTCAGGGGTAAGAGCTAAGCATTCGAAAAGGTTGTCGTCAATGTACGGTTCGATACTCTCAAATCCGTCATCCTCTAAAATAGGGGTTGATAATAATTCGTTTTGTTCGAGCTCATTTACACATTCATCAATGATGTCGATGGCATAACACGCATCTCCTATTACTGGTGCCATTAGAAATTTTGATAAAATGAACTCAATCTTTTCATCTCCTACCTCGAAAGTCAGTTTCCCTTTCTTAACATCTATTATAGCTCCGGCGGTCGATAGGAAAGGTCTTCCTAAGAGGATTGGGATGTCTTCATCTTCTTTGATATCCATTACGACGAAGTCGGTCGGAATGTACAACTGACCAATCTTGACAGGTATGTCTTCTAAAATACCCATGGGATATTTGACAGATCTATCAGCTAGTTGTAAGGACATCTTAGTAGGTTGAAGTTCTCCTAATTTTAACCTCTTACAGACGGCCAGAGGCATCAGACTTACACTTGCTCCTAGGTCTAAAAATGCTTTGTCTATCATATGGTTACCTAGGATGCAAGGGATAGAAAAACTTCCAGGGTCTTTATCTTTCTTGGCGAGTTTATTTTCGGATATAAAATGACATTCTAAAGGCTTGGGATCATCGAGTCGTCGTTTATTGGTCAAAATATCTTTCAGAAACTTAGCATATGATGGTATCTGGGTTATAGCTTCAGTAAAAGGAATCTCAACATGGAGTTTCTCTATTACCTTAATAAACTTTTGGTACTGGTTTTCTACTTTGGTGTTTTTCAGCCTCTGTGGGAATGGAATAGGTGGTTTATAAGGTTGTTGAGTGTTTTTCTCTACTTCTGGTTTTGATTGCTTTCCTGGTTTCTCTGGTTCCTCCACCTGGTCTTTGGGCGTAGCATCTTCTGATGTGCTTAAGTCAGGATTTCTAGGTCCTTCATAAGCGGTTCCACTTCTTAGTGTGATAGAATTTGCTTGGCCTTTTGGATTTGGTTGAGTTTGTCCAGGGAATTGTCCTCCAGGTGCAACTTGTACAGAGGTGTTTTGTGCTACTTGGGAAATCTGAGTCTCAAGCATTTTGGTGTGGGTTATTATCTGGTCAAACTTGGTTGCTAGTTGAGTAACCAGTTCGTTCGTGTGAATATGTTGGTTCATAAACTCCTTATTTTGCTGGGTTTGAGCTTGAATAAAGGTGTCTATGGTTTCTTTAAGGTTTGGTCTTGGGGGTACTATTTGCATAGGTTGGTTTTGTTTTTGCGTTTGGAATCCTTGAGGTCTCGAAGGTCCGGGATTTTGGATAGGGTTGTTGTTTTTGTAAGAGAAATTCGGGTGGTTCCTCCATCCAGGATTGTAGGTATTCGAGAAAGGGTTCCCTTGAGTATAGTTAACTTGGTCTGAGCTTGATTCGTTCAAAAGGTTACAGTCAACGGTTTGATGTCCTTGAGCTCCACAGAGTTCGCACTCCGATTGGATTGCTGCTACTGTGGTTGGGTTTTGAGACATGTTCTCGACTCTCAAGGCTAGGGCGTCCATCTTGGCATTGATCATGTCCATGCAACTTACCTCATGCTTTCCTCCATGGCTCTCCTTTTTCTCTACTGTCGCTCGTTCTAATCCCCATTGGGCATGGTTTTGGGCCATGTCCTCTATTAGGGCACAAGCGTCAGGGTAAGGTTTGTTCATCAACGCTCCGCCAGCGGCAGCGTCTATGGACATCTTTGTGTTGTAATGGAGTCCATTATAGAAGGTATGTATGATTAACCATTGCTCTAGGCCATGGTGCGGACAGGCTCTTAAAAGTTCTTTATATCTCTCCCAGGCATCAAAAAGTGATTCGCCTTGGTTTTGGGTGAAACAAGTGATCAGGTTCCTAAGAACAGCGGTCTTGCTTGGTGGAAAATACCTCGCAAGAAAAGCTCTCCTAAGGTCTTCCCAAGTTGTTATTGAGTTAGTTGGAAGGGCGTCTAACCAGTCGTGAGCTTTACCTCTAAGGGAAAAAGGAAATAGTCTTAATCGGATAGCTTCGGGCGTGGCTCCATTTGCCTTAAGGGTGTCAGCTAACTGGATAAATACCTTTAAATGTTGATTCGGGTTCTCGGTAGCGAGACCAGCGAATTGGTTTTGTTGTACTAATTGTAGTAACGAGGGCTTTAGTTCAAAGTTGTTGGTAGTTATAGCAGGGTTTACTATACTAGAACTAGGTTCCTCGTTAGATGGTTGGGCGAATTCCTTGAGCGGTCTTTGGTTACGATCTTCTGCCATAGCTCTTCTTATCTTGCGAATAAAAAGACGGGCACGAGCGTAACGTTCAGGTTCTACTAAAGGATCTATTAGGTTGCCGGTGCTACGATTTCTACGCATCTACCGGCTAGAATAGCCTTAGTCTAAACGGGATAACAATAGGGTACGAAATTTGACGAAGTTGGTCCCCGGCAACGGCGCCAAAAACTTGATGGGGGCTGTATTATCTGTAACGTATAGCCTAAATATAGTACTGCAAGTGTACAGCCTATCGAAGTAATATATAAGATTATCGAACCACAGAGACCAATTGTCAATCTATCAACTCTATTGCTAAGGTGCTTATCTAAGGCGAATAAGGATATTGATGTGAGTGCAGTGCACAAAGTAAATATGCGAGGGAAATAACAGTTTAAAAGACAGGTTGGAATGTAAATCATGTAATCAGATATTGGTCCGGTCATGCGTAGATGAACCTACTTATGGGGCAGTATTTTCTATTGATAGCAAAGAATCAGTTTAACGGGAACTTGTAGCTTTTGACTACTAAGAACCGAGTTTACTCTTTAAATTAAATTCCTTTATTGTCACATATAAAGGGTGCCTTCCGCGTTAAAGAGGTAAACCTATTTTTAAGAAATTGATAGTTTTGACTTAATAGAAAAGTGATCTTACTCGGAAAGATTAACTTAAAGAGACTTTTGGCTTTTGGCCAAGAGTCAGATTTTAAACCTACAAACGCGTCCGAAAATAGTTTCAAAATCGTTTTCTAAAAAGGGTCAATGATTCCTATTTAACCAATCAACGGCTGTCGCTCTTTTTGTTTGGTTAAATAATAATCAAGTCGTATCATCAGTTTGGACGGCTTTCGATCTTACCCAATTAAACATTTAAACACAATCGACTTAAGTTAGAAGCAAAACATCCCCAGAGTATTTTCACTAGCATGATAATTGGAACACAACCACGATGACAATCATTACATCCTAACCTTTATAGTTTAGCCAGACATAATAAGTGCGAGTCTATAAAACGTGTAGACTATGGTAAGAGCATTTAAAGTCTATAAAACGTGTAGACTATGGTAAGAGCATTTAAAGTCTATAAAACGTGTAGACTATGGTAAGAGCATTTAAAGTCTATAAAACGTGTAGACTATGGTAAGAGCATTTAAAGTCTATAAAACGTGTAGACTATGATAAGAGCAATTAAATAAAGAAATGCAATAAATTAGAACCTTGCTCCGGTCGGAGACTTGAATCTGATACAAATCTACGGAAAAGTAAGGCCGGTATGATGAACTTCAACCAAAGTGCTCCAAGACTCGATTACAACTCAATCTACACCGCAATAACTCCCCGATGTGAAGAGATTATTACTTTACAGAAACTGATAGTATATGGCTTAAGATTGTACTAAGCTTGGATGAAAATAAAGAAGGAGAATCGAAAGCTATTTATAGAGGAACTTTGAAGTGCGTAAGGACCAGTATGCCCCTTAACTTCCTTTGAGCGGGAACCATTTTGTGAAGGCCGCGGGCGCGGTGAGGGTGGCCGCGGGCGCGGCGCCTGGAACCGCCACATCATGGGAACGTGGCAGTTGATCTCTGGGTGAAAGTGGGCCACGTCATCGCGTTTCCTGTAGCCAGCGCGGTGCTGAACGCCATAAGTGCAAAATATCTTGAAAAACCCTAATTTCTTGGCGTTTTGGCTCGTTTCTTCACAGAAGGCTCTGAAATGACAAGGATCCTGAAAACAAAGGAAAAAGGAACATAATACGAGAAAATGACAATAAAAACTAAGGAAAACATGTGATATTTGAGTCAGAAACATAGTGCGATTTAGTGCGATCAGTAGGTATGTTTTTCACTCAGATACAACGATAATGTCTCATCTCTTAAAATTAACCAACACACTTGTGTTCTAAATGTTTTAAAGGTGAACTACGAGTACCATGATCCCCTATTGCACGGAAGTGTGAGGGAAAAGTGAAATAACTGAGTTTTAATGATTGTCAAAAACCCATATGTGCAAATATGGCTTGCTTTAAACAGGTGCAAGTGAGAAACATCAAAAACAAGCATTTATCTCAAAACAGACTGCATGAGTCGGCTCATGGATCTTCAGGTCGGCTCATGAGAAGAAGTTCTTGGCTTGGAAACATTCGGGAAGGTGCAAGCATCCTCTATGCATCAATGCATGGTTCTGGGAGAACATGAGTTGGCGCATCAGGGAATGAGTCGGAGCATGACTGAAGAAATGTCAACCTCTCTCGCTCGGGAAGCCGCACGCCTTCTCTATGCGTTGATGCATAGTTTTGGGAAAACATGAGTCGGCGCATCAAAAAAATGAGTCGGCGCATAATTGAAGGAACTTCAATCTCTCTCTCGCTCGGGAAGGCGCACGCCTTCTGTATACCCTGCATGAGTTGACGCATCGCTAAATTGTCTTAATTTTCTGCTATGTTGTTACATCATGGGAATGACTTATAAATATTTTTTTGGCCTCTGTCTTACATAACAAGAAAAAGTGAAAGATATACACAAGAGTTCTCTTCATCTTCAACCTCTCATCAATCATCAACAACTACACACAATCATTTTTGTTGATCAAGTTCTTTGGATTGTGTTGATAACGTCCGAATTGAAAGTGCAATTTCAAATTTGGGTTGAGATCTTTGTGGGTTTTTTCTTGAATAAAACCATTGGGGTTTTGTCCTCCAAAATTGGGGTTTTTTATCATAAATCTTTGCTTCATTGAATTCAATCGAGCTAAGGGATTGGAAGACCGTGGAGTTTTCAATCGGGTAGCGGTAACCGGAGGATTTTGAAGAAGGATTTGGGGCCAATTTTCTTGAGTACAAACTCATTCAAGGTAGAAGGAGTTTTTGTTCAAGATTTGGCATACTTGATTAATCTGGAATCAAGGGAAGAGGAGTGCAACATATAAGATTCATCAAGTGACTTTGAATTATGGTGATTGTATCTTCTCTTATAAACTTTGAAAAATTAATTTCATATCCTAATTCTAGATTCTAGAATTGGGGGAAGAGTAGCCCATGCGAGGACGACAGGGTGAACTGCCTTAACAAATACCGTGTCCATTTTAGTTTTCTCCCTTAACAACCACAGGGTAATCGACGTAAGCGGGATTCATTCACTAGGAAATATACCAAACTCAGCATACCAATGTCACAAGTCTTACAACACATATTGAAATTGAATTTGGTCACATTGAGGGATCCTCCTACAAATCCCAATACTACCTCTCCAATGTACAATCCAAATTCAAGGTGTGCATATCACTCCAACAGTCCAGGGCATGATATTGATAGTTGTCGGACATTAAAATACAAAATTCAAGACCTGATCGATGAGGGAGCATTGGAATTCGCACAAGATGGTCAACTGGAATTCTTCTGTTATCCCTCCAAGGCACACCATCTAAAGTGACAAGATCAGACAAAGAGGCTTTTGTTTATTAGAATTTTCAATTTGTAATTTTCTTTTGATTGTTCAAACATTTATTTATATCAAACTTTATTATTTCATTAATGCATTGCACATGTTTGTCTTGAATTAATTTGTTTGCACTATGCGTGAACTACTTTTTGTGATATTCAACTCTTGATTAAAAGCTCTAAGCCTTTAGAGGGAGGATGACGAGAACGATACCACAATCTCTACAATATGCTTTTGAATAGACCCCGCTGACGATGTACAGGCGTCGCTTCAAATCCTAAACAATAGAGTTATAAGGAAGATAATCCCTAGTCAACCCCTTTGAGCCTAAGAAGTAGGAGTTTTCTTTTCACACAAATTAAAACCCTTAACCATAACCTGGGGCAGGGTAGTTTTCTCAGTAAATTCAGATGTGCATTTAGTCGCAAGCTTTCCCTTCATACACAACAAATAGTGTAGAAGATGCTGATGGTTCCACATAATCATTAAGAATAGGTAGTCATTATCTCTCAAAATAAAAGTCCATTAAGTCAAAACCTATAAAGGAGACTTAAGAAAAAAAACTGGGGGGCATCCCGCTGGCTATAATCACAAAAGAAACAGTTCAGGCAAAAGACAGGGATAGCAAAATCAAAAAAGAAAGAGGTCCTACAAATCCTCAACAAAAAGAAAAGGTCACAAAAATGACAGCCTTCTCAAACAAACGTTCAATTTTTGTGCCATCACCGGAATATCGGGGCCAACATTCCAGAACTCAACTGGGATTCGAAATGCACAATTAACTGAGCATATAACTAAAGAACATCACGAAGAACGAGTGGGTACA
This sequence comes from Vicia faba, assembly GCA_948472305.1. Classification (NCBI taxonomy): domain Eukaryota; kingdom Viridiplantae; phylum Streptophyta; class Magnoliopsida; order Fabales; family Fabaceae; genus Vicia; species Vicia faba. The sequence continues at coordinate 131,065,126 of OX451739.1, forward strand.
AGTAAATTTGGAGCCTTTATCCTTTGTTTCTTAAACCGTGAACCAGACCATGTTACAACCCTTAAAAGTCCTAGCTGAAGCATGGGTTAGTTCGAGGGCATACTGTTACAAAGGTATCTTGACTCCTGTAAGGTTTTCTATAAATCATAAGTTGATATCACATTCTTGCAAATTTTGTTTGACTTTAAAAAATGCATTTTCAAAAAAAAATTCAAGACAGACATAAGCTTTGAATTCTTTAAATGACATGGTTTGCATATGGTTAATTGTTCAAATGGCAGAGAAACTCACACAATGAATATTCAGTGAACGAAGACTCCCTCAATGGACAGAATCACCTCAGACGGAAAAAACATTCCCAATAACAAGCCTTTCATAATCAAGGGGCATGACATGGTGTCTAATTAATCTGGGGTAGTCAAGCCAATATGCAAAGAATCTCTCAAAAATTCCAAATAGCCAGAGGCAGAACTCCATCTAAATCACTTGGGGCATTGGACATGAATTCCATCAATGAATCTTGTATGATCAAACAAACATCTTCTAGCAGTATTGCAACACTTACTACTATGGACAGTGAAAATTCTCCGTGCCCGGTGAACGTGGACATAGTCGGAAACTACTATGCATGAACAAAGACTCGCTAGGTTGACTGGCCTAGGAAAAAATAAGGGCATCCCGGCGAACCAAAAGGGTTCGGGCAAAAATTAGGGATATACATATGGAAAAAACTGTACACCCGGCAAGTCAAAAACCTGAAAAGGTGGTTTGGTCAAAAGAGGTTATCCCGGTGGACTGAAAATCTAAAAGGACAGTCCAGGAAAAAGTTAGGGATTAAAGTGTACGACTATATCCCGTTATCTCGTCACTTATCTATCAGTAGAAGGTTTATTAACCTGATCTACATCTACTCAAAATCTCAGGAGTTAGGATAACAGTCAAACCATCTACAAAATCTCAGCAGATTCCTTCTCCAGCAGGTACAGAGGCAAGGGTATTATACTACAAGGTCACTTCCATGTTCTTAGCATGCAGCTTATTGATGTCAAGTGTTATCATACCCTCGGAAGAGCAAAATCTCCGAATTACTGCTCCAACAAAAATTCCCCAATGAAGTCACCAAGCTTCTCGGGATTCCCCAAGCGGATTACAGAGTTTCCTTTCCCCAACAGAAACATTATGAATAAAGCAGATTATCCTCTAGAAACGGTTCAGGTACGATCCAGAGACGGATGTCATCCTGGCACTAACTCCAGATTCTCATCTAGAAATGGTTCAGGTACGATCCAGAAACGGATGTCATCCTGACACTTACTCTAGATTCTCTCCTAGAAACAGTGCATATACGATCCAAAGACAGATGTCATCCTGACACTAATTTCAGATTCTCATCTAGAAATGGTTCAGGTACGATCTAGAAACGGGTGTCATCCTAACACTTACTCCAGATTCTCTCCTAGAAACATTGCAGATACGATCCAAATACGGATGTTATCCTGACACTTATTTCAAATTCTCATCTAGAAACGGTTCGGGTACGATCCAGAAACGGATGTCATCCTGATACTTATTCCAAACTATCTTCTAGCAATAGTTCAGGTACGATCCAGAGATGGATGTCATCCTGATACTTATTCATACCATCTTCTAAAAATGATTCAGGTACGATCCAAAGACGGATGTCATCCTGATACTTATTCCATACTATCTTCTAGCAATAGTTCAGTTCACGGAGTTTACCTTCCCCAACAGAGTTTATTTCTCTAAGAACGTAAGTTTATCTCCCAGCGATTTAACTTCAATATATTTGAAGACCTACATTCTTCACCCTAAGCAACAATCAGATATTTATTTTCCCTGGTTCAACAATACTGCAATAGAACAACTGGTATGTTCATACATTGCATTCATACATCATTCTACAAACGTCATAGCATCTGCAGTACAAATGCATACATCCCAATCTCATTTATTTTGAGAACACCATTACACAATGCATTTCATACATCATGACATTGCATACAGCTAATACTTTACCTTTTCAGAAAAGATCAATCAATAGATATTTATCATCAACAACTTTCAACAGGTCCAGGATTAGCTCCTGAAATAAAACAGAGTAATTATCTGTGCGACCAAATACAGCTTTACACGGGCTCATCATGAAGCAATCTTACACGGGTTTCTTCTGACTTCCAAATACAGCTTTACACGGGCTCATCATGAAGGAATCTTACACGGGTTTCTTCTAACTTCCAAATACAACTTTACACGGGCTCATCATCAAGCAATCTTACATGAGTTTCTTCTGACTTCCAAATACATCTTTGCACGGGCTCATCATGAAGAAATCTTACAGGGGTTTCTTCTGACTTCCAAATACAGCTTTACACGGGCTCATCATGAAGCAATCTTACCCGGGTTTCTTCTTACTTCGAAATACAGCTTTACACGGGCTCATCGTGAAGCAATCTTACACGGGTTTATTTTGACTTCCAAATACAGATTTATACGGGCTATTCATGAAGCAATCTTACACGAGTTCCTTCTCCCTCCTTATGATGTTTTACACAGACTCATCCTAAAGCAATCCTACCCAGGTTCCTTCTCACAATCACTAGATGCATTTTTACACATACTCATCCTGAGGCAACCCTACCCAGGTTCCTTCTCTTGAATTTCCATATGCATTTTTACACGGACTCATCCCGAGGCAATCCTACCCAAGTTCTTTCTCTTGAATTTCTAGATGCAGTTTTACACGAACTCATCCTGAGGCAACCCTACCCAGGTTCCTTCTCTTGAATTTCTAGATACAGTTTTACACTGACTCATCCTGAAGCAACCCTAGTCAGGTTCCTTATCACAATCTCCATATGCAGTTTCACACGGACTCATCCTGAGGCAACCCTACCCGGGTTCCTTCTCACAACTTCCAGATACAATTTTACATGGACTCATACCGAGGCAACCTTATCCAAGTTCCTTCTTACAATTTCCAGATGCAGTTTTACTCTGACTCGTCCTGAAGTTGCCCTACATAGGCTCCCTCTCATATATCTCCTAAAACAGCCCTACCCAGGTTCCTTCTCATACACTTCCAGATGAAATCTTACCCGAACTCATCCTGAAACAGCTCTATACAGGTTTCTTCTGATACATTTCCAGATAGTAGTTAATTTCATTCTCCCCAGCAAATTACTACGAAGCCTGGATTTCAACCATAAAACAACAAACTTTCATCTCTCCAATCCATAGATAACCCCTCAGTAGAGTCATGGACAACTAATGTTCCTACACTCTATTCCCCACAGAGTTTTCCTCAAACAGGAAAACAACATAAATCAACATCCCCCAGAAGACTCCTCCTCAGACAACAGGAACAGGAATCCCCACAAAGGGACCATTTATGAATCTCAGTCATCTACTTCTGATAGCATCTTTAAGCCCATCTCCGATGACTCTCAATCATCTATTCCAAATGGCATCTGTAAGCCCATTCCCGATTAGCATCAACCAACAATGTTACTTTATGCTAGTGCAAATTTCTAGGCACTCTAGTGTTCAATCCTCTTCCACCTTCAGATCACGAAAGGCAAACAAGCCAATCTAAATCCCCGAGTTTAAGAAGATTGAACAGGGGCAGTTGTTGTACCCCAAAATTTACTCTCTTTATTTCGACCTTTTTGGCTAACATTTCATTATTACATACACGCATATCATTGATTCTATGGTTATGGGATCAAGGTATATTTATCAAGCTTTTCCATGTTACAAGTGACGTTTATTTCGCCAATAAGTGTTCTCAGAGTATTTTCAGTGTTGAAGATCGGTCCGTTGTTTCGCAACGATTCGGGGTTCAAAGATTCACAAGTCCAACCCGGCGCGTCATATTCAGGTGTTCCTTCGCCAAGATATCTCTAATAATGTATTCTCAAATTCAGATTAGGCTTGAGAGCCAATTCTTTAAAGAAGGTCTCTGAATGTGTGAGTTTTCTCGAAGAAATGTAGTGAAAAAGTGTGTTGAAAGTGTAGTTTTTACGCACTAAAAAATTCATAACTTGAAGATCGTGGCTCATTTTGAACCCGTTCCGGTGGCCAAAATTCCGTCTTGACGTCATCTACGTTTTTATATTACACGGATGGAAGCCAATTTCGATTAGAAGCTCTTCAAAAATGCGTATTTATCAAGTATTTTCGTACAGAAAATTTGTGACAAGTTTATTTGCGTCATGTTCAGAAAATTATAACTTGGTAGATTTTCATTGTATCGAGCTGGTTCCGGTGCCAAAATTTCATAAATTGAGTTGGAAACATTTTCTCAGGAGGTATTGAGTTCGAAAAGTATCCAAAAGGCCTTCGTTTTTTGCCCAGAGTGTGCGTGACGCGCCAAAAATCCTGAATGTTGAATATTATTTCATCTGAGTCGAAACTTCGAAAATTCATAACTCGGTCAATTTTTATCGGATCGGGCCCATATTTTTACAAAAGGTCACTGACTCAGATATCTACAACTTTTCTTCCAAAGTAGAGACCGGGTTCTGCTCCGATCAATACCAGTTTTTATTGAAGAACGTGTTAGAGTAGACACTGGAGCCCAAAATAAGTTTGTCTGAGGCAAAACTTCAAAAATTCATAACTAATTCACCATTTATCCGATTGAGTCCATTTTCGGACAGGAGTTTTTTCTCGATGTCGGTTACATTTTGTTTTCACATTTCAACTTCAAAAATTTCACTGAGGTCCCTGTGATTTTGTCTGGAACGTGTAAGACTCAAGTGAATAAAATCTACACTATTGCTTGTGGTTATTGGAGGCCCAATTGCACATCCAAAGCTCATATCTTTGTCCTAATTTCCATTATATAATCTCATTATTTTCACACAAACAAGACACACAAAAAAACTTTTTCCACAACCTTGTCAAAATATCAAATTCTTTCAAGAATCCTAGAAACAAGTCATCCTTGTTACAAACCTCCATCTCACTACAAACAATTCATCCTTATTACAAACCCCCATCTCACTACAAATAAGCTATCTCATTCTCCAGTAAGGGTAAGACTGGTTTGATCTCCATGATCAAATGGGTGTAGAAGCATTCATACATGTCATATCGGTTTTAACATTACAAAATTTCATATATTTTCTTTCTTTGTATTTCATGATATAGTAATTTATTTAATATGTTTATGAGAGTCAACGCTGCAGATTTAGACCATCTAATGGTCCCATGCAGGGTTATTACAAAACATTGAAGCCGGATCATAACAACAACCAATGCATGGCAAGGCAAATATCCTGAGGAGGTTAAGGGCGTGGGTTCAACACCCACCCCTATTGGTTTTGGTTTTCTTCCATTCTATTTATCCTTTTACCTATTTTCATTCTCTCTGTTTAAAACTTTTTTCATAAAACCTAACATTTTTCACAAACCTTTGATTTTTCATAATAAACTCGAATAATTAATTTTAGATTTTTTTATTTAATTTTAGGTTTTAAATTAATTTTTGGTTCAACACCCACCTCTGACATTTGCATTATTTTTGTTTTCTAACCTTATTTTCCATTGATGCTTCTTCCCCTATCTATTTTTTGGCAAACTTAATTCTTTTTTGTTAATCATTAAACATAAACTTTTTTTAAAACCTTTTTTTTAATTAAAATTAATTAGATTTTAGGTATTTTTTAATTAACCTATTTTTCAAAATTAACCTTTTATTTATTAAAATTAATTAGGTTTTAGGTTTTTTTAATTAATTTTTTTTTTAAAGTTAACATTTTCTTATTAATTAAAATTAATTAGGTTTTAGGTATTTTAATAAACTTTTTTCAAAATTAACATTTTTTTATTAATTAAAATTAACTTGGTTTTTTAGGTTTATTAATTATCATAAATAATTTTTTTTCATAAAAAACTCACCAAAACATTTTCTTTTCTATTGTTCATCTTATTTTTGTTTTCCTAGATAAAATGTATAGGGCGCTGTGATACGGTGGGAGAACTGACTTGAGATTTTGCGTTTGTGTTTGAAAATGTTTCGGTTTAGCAAGAGTCGCCATCGACTTTTTATTTTATCCTAAGGAAAGGTCAAAAAGCACAGGAAAGACCTTTGAGATGTTTTCTTGGGTTCGGGGAGTAGATTATAGAAAGGGAAGGTATTACCACCCTTTCTATCCAAGGTTATCCATGGGCTCTTAGTTACTTGTTTAGATCACTTGCTTTACTTTTCAATTGTTTGAAATGGTGCTCTTCAATTGTTTGAAATGGTGCTTTGTGTGTGATTTTGAAAGATGTTTTGAAAAGAGGCCATCGTTGTGGCAACCTTTGTAATGATTCTTGTTTGAGTGTATACAAAGGTGTTTTTGTCTTTTGAAAAGTTTTCAATGTTTAAAAGTAGGGTTTTGAAATTGTGTTGTGAAGTGTGTTTTGAAAATAGCAAGGATGTTTTTGCAAGTTTTGATCAAGTAACTAAGAGTTGTCTATCCTAATTTACTCAAAGATCTTTCTTATGTTTTTAACCCTTTTAACAGTGTTGTTTCACCATTGTATTTGGTGAACAACCTTGTGTTAGGATGTTAAACGGGACAGGTGTGAGTCATCGTATAGACCATGATAGCAACTATGTCAAGCATTTTTGGCAATTTTCTTAAGGGACTAGATCATTTTTGTTTAGGCAACCTAGATAGCGTCATCGAGGGACTATGATCTTTGTTTTGTTTTTGTTTTGCCAAAGTACTTGACATGCATACCATGGCCCATTTTTGAAGGCAACAAGTGGATTGAAACCCTAGGGGTGCAAGTGTGCATTGTGTTTGTTTTTTTCATGCATTTTTGTCTTTGATTAGGTCAAACTATTTGTTGGTTTTGATTTGGCATACAAACCCTAATTCTAATCATGGCATAATTGAAAGCGTAAAAGTGCGAGAATTTAAATTCTAAGCTATTACAACATGATATAGGGAGGGGGGTACAAATTTGAATAGGGGATTATTTGACAAGAAATATAAAACCCTAATTACTATTACATCCAAATTGAATTTGCAAGGCATAATATTTAAATGTACAATATTTAAATAAATATAATAAATAAATATTAAATAAAATATATTATGCAAAAAAAAAGGTTTTTATTTATTCATGTATGTAAAAGTATTTTTTAATGTATAAGGTATAAAGAAATAAATAAAAGATTAATTTTATTTGTTTTCAGGGCAAAAAAACCCTAATTATTTAAGAAAATAAATATAATGTATTATTTATGTACAAAAATACATTAACATGTATAAAAATGAAATATGTCCTAAAAAGGTATTTTTTACTATAAATAATAATAATAAAAATAAAACATAATATTTTTGTGTTTTATTTCTAAGTATTTGATAAAACAAAAGTATATATGTATATATATATATATATATATATATATATATATATATATATATATATATATATATATATATATATATATATATATATATATATATATATATATATATATATATATATATATATATATATATATATATATATATATATATATATATATATATATATATATATATATATATATATATATATATATATATTAAATATGTTAAATATGTAAAAAAATAAAATAAATAATTTACAAAAATAAAATATTTTCAAGAAAATGTTTTCATTGTGAATAAAAATAAGAAATGAAATAAAAGTATTATTTTCATTATTTTTAAATTTAAACAAAATAATATAAAAGTATATAAAGTGTTTTAATGCTAGTAAAAATAAAAATAAATATCAAATAAATGTAAAAAATTATAAAAATATTTTTGGATCATTTTTTATGTTTGAAAATAAAATATCAAAGTCAGAAAAGAAAATAAAAATGAAAAAATATCAAAATACAAGAAAATGGACCAGGGGGTGTGAAACAAAGTGGGGGGTGCAAAAAGTTGGAAGTAGCCAGGCCCATCCCAGCTACTTCATCTTCTTCCTCTGTCCAACAGAAACGCGCGCATGGCTTAGTTTAAACATGTATCTTCTGTTTTAGTGCTTTTTTGACAAAACTCAAAACATGAAACTTGTAGAGCATCAAATCACGAATCTAACCATATAAAAAACTTGATCTAACTCTCAAAGATCAGAGAGAATTTATCTGGCCCTAATTTATAACCTAGTTTTTTCAGAAAGTTCATGGATGAAATTCTCCTAACACGATTAATATAAATGAAAACTGAGCATATGTATGGTTTCAGGGTAATGTATACAACATCTTTCATTCACAAACCTAAGTCTAAATGTTCCTAAATAGAGAGATAGAAGTTCATAAAATACCTGTTTCAGTTGAGTTCGAGCTGGACAATGCAGCAACTTCCAATGGTGCCTGAGGTTCTTTTGAGCTTGCTTGATGTCCCCTGAACCTTTCCCAATGCTTAGTTTGTTTTGAGGTGGCCTGAATCGTGCTACAGAACTCAACCTGCAAAGCTTCCAAACAAAAATGGTGATGTGTGTTAATGGAGTTACAACAACTTATGAATGGTCTGGATAGCTTAGGTATATTGATTGGAATGTGTTTGAAGTGGTTTTGGACAAAACGCACGAGAGGATTTTATTGTGGCTTGTGATTTGCAGAACTGGCCTTGTTTTGCAAGAAAATGGAGATTTTATGCACAAGGAGGTTTGAGAGGTCAAAGGCTTGTCCTTCTGGCTTGTGAGGATGTATGAAACTTGTTTCAAAACTTTGCTTGAGTTGATTTTATCAGATGTGCCAGTTATGAGCTTTTTACAATTTGACTTGTTTTGAAAGCAAAGTTTGAAGTGAAGTGAGATAGGCCTGTACAGGTTATCTCCAAGCATGCACCAACTTCTTGTACTATTCCTGAGATTGTGGAACTTGTTTGCTGCAAAGAAGAAAGTCCAAGGCTCAAGAAAATGCAATTTGACATAAAGTGGCATTTATGAAAACGGAAGTATGACCTTTATGCTCAAAATGGAAAAGTTCAATGTACAAAGCTCTCTTGATCAGAACAATGGCAATATCCAATATATTTGCATTCAATTTTTGAGTGTAAATTGGTTTAGAGGCCTGTAATTATGTACTAATCTATTTTGGTCAGATTTGCAACTTGGTATGCACATGTATTGGCCATGGTTACAAAGTGAGTTTTTGCCAACTTCAAGCATTCGATTCTCCCTAACCACAAAGGTGTTTGAGGAGTTCTTGGACAATTTCGAAAGCTTGCAACATGTACTATAATCATATTTGAAATTAAACTTGAGACTCCAACTGGAACTATGTGAAAAATGGCCAAGAAGATGGGTCAAAATCCAGCCTAAACTAGGGCAAAATTTCTCTAAGTTAAAAGTTTTAGGTACCCTTGTTCCAAAAATCATAACTTGAGATCCAAGCTTCTTTTGAGAAAACTTTGTGAATCAAATTTGTAGACTTTGTGATGGAATACAACTTTCATGTTGTAAGTTTTGTTTGAATCCATTTGCATCTTGGTGAAAAAATGGTACAAAGTTAGGAAAAAATAAGAAAATTTTATAACTTAGAAAATTTCTAAGTTATGCAATTTTTTCATTTTAAACCCTAATTTGCAATTTTGGGTTTCTTGATGAACAAGTTTCATAATTTGACATGTCTTGATGAAAAATGACCCTTGGCACTTGATTTTGACCAAAAAGTCAAAGTTTGACTTTTCAGTATACAGTTAAATTTTGATCAGTTGACTGAAAAATTCATCTGTCAATCCTATGCATTTGAGATCTTTTGAACTTATTGAATGGGTCAAGATGATGTCATTGAGTCCTTGAGTCCATGGTTGAGCTTGATTTTCCATTGGCTAGGTCAAACAATCAAAATTTGCCTTTGTACAGTCAAAACCCTAAAAATGACCATTTTGCCCTTTTGGTGATCTGATCAAATTTCTTGTGAAATTGTGATCCAAACTTGATCAAATGGTTCATATGAGTTCATAATGTTGACGTGGGTCAAATTTCATGAGGTTTGACTGTCAATTGGCCACAGTTGACTTTTTCCCCAATATAGCTGATTTTTAGGTCAACTGTCCAATTGACTGGGCAAAATTTTGATTCAAGGCTTGAAACTTGGTATGGGAAAACTTGTGAGTCCAAAATGAAGTATGAAAGTCACTTTGGGCATTGTAGGTCAAAACATCCCTGTGCAAACTCAAACCCTAATTTAGGTCAACAGTGCAAGGAGGTGTCTTGAGCAGAGCAAACCCTAGCTTGATCTTGAGTTCCAAGAGTCTTGTGATGAGAAATTTTGATGAAATGAGAGGGGAAATTTGGGGTACAACAGTTTCCCCTGTTCAATCTTCTTGAACCTGAAGAGTTAGATTGGCAAGTTTGCCTTTCGCGACTCGAAGTTAAAAGAGGATTGGACACTAGAGTGCCCGTAAGTTTGCACTCGTCAAAATATAGCTGAGGAAATGGGCTTAAAGATGCCATTTGGAGAAGGTAGAATCTTGCTGGAGATGGGCTTAAAGATGCCATCCAAGAATGTTTATTGAATTGCAATGTTGTAGGTCAGAAGAATGAGCATCAAAATGGTATCCGTGTCTGGAATGCATTTGAACTGTATCTGGAGACTGAGTCTGTATGAGCAAAAGAATGGCGTCCGTGTATGGAGCGTATCTGAGCTGTAACTGTATTTGAATTTTGAATGAATATCAGAATGACTTCCGTGTCTGGAGTGTATCTGTATTCTGAATGGATAACAGAGAAAAATCTGTGTATGGAGCAACTGTGTGCTGGGGATAAGTTCTGAATGAGTGGCAGAATGGAAACCGTGTCTGGAGCGTATCTGGACTGTATCTGAAGTTAAGATCTGTATGAGTAGCAGAATGACTTCCGTGTCTGGAGTGCATCTGAAACTGTAACTGGGATCTGAATAAGTGACAGAATGACTTCCGTGGCAATTGCACTGGGGAGAATCAAACTTCTGATGTAAGGGCCAGAATGGCATCCATGTCTGGAGCGTATCTGAACTTGTAGTTGGTAGTTGTATCTGAATTAGAGATAGAATGGTTGCCGTGTCTGGAGCGTATCTAGTCAGTATCGGATTGCTGAAGTCTGAATGAGTAGTAGAATGACCGCTGTGTCTGGGGTGTATTCGTACTGTATTTTGACTTGAAATTATGAATAAGTAATAGAATGACCGTCGTGTCTGGGGTGTATCCATACTGTATCTGAATAATTGTTAACGATAGCCTTTTAATTTTATCCTGAAAAGGGTAAAATGTTAGCTAAAACACAAAGTCATGTTGCATGATATGTATGATGCAATGAACTATGTTTCATCAATATTTATGATATATGAATGTAATGGATGTGCATGTAAGCTGATTAGCTGTCTTGCTGAGAAAATAAATCCTTGATAACTAGAGATAATGAAATCTTTGACTGCTGCCAGGGAAAGTAAATCCTTGACCGATGCTGAGGATTCAAAAATATTTGATTGTTGAAGATGAGAAATCCTTGCCGACTGCTTGGGGATTAAAGATCTTTGTTTGTTTGAGAAGGAGAAATCCTGGGACCACTGCTGGAGATTGAAAATCCTTGGCGATTTTCGGGGATTAACAAGGCCTTTGACAACTTCTGCGGGGAATGAGAATCCTGACTGACTTTCCTGGGAAATAAGGAAAACTCTGGAAATCTCTACTGGGGAGTTAAAACCTAGGATGTTTCTGCTGGAGAAATGAGACCGAGAATCTTCGATCTGCTGGGAGATAACTCTGTGGGGAGAATGTTTACTCGGCCAGTGAAATCAGGAGTTTGGGTTGTATGCCAAACTACTGGGAAAGCATCCTAGTTGGGGATAAGCCAATAAGTTAGTTGTTATCTGCTTGGTTTTCAGACTTTTAAGATAGCCTGCTGGGGAAATTGGGGGAAGTTGAACAGTTCCCACCGGGGGATGATAGTTGGAAATTTGACTTCGCTGGGGAAGAAAGTTTAGAATATTCTGGCTCCGCTGGGGATAGGTATTTCAGGGTTTTCGGGCTCCGCTGGGGATCTTGAAGTTTAACCCCGCTGGGGAAATATACTTCGAATTTTTAGCTTTGTTGAGGATCTGAATGATGTACTGCAGGGGACATCTTCTGAAATAGCACAAGGATATCTTCCTATACCTTCAACCTATCAGTAAGTGTCCTTTCTCAATTTTGTTTTATTTGTAAGCAGTGATTATATTCAAATGCATATGCCTATTTAACAAAACTTTGGACGTTTTCAAATAAAACATAAAAAAGAAAAGAAAGGCAAGCAAATTTCTGCATTTTGAAGTATTTTTGTATTAACTTTTGTAAGTATCTTTGTACAAAGGAGACAGACATCCTAGTAAGAGAATGTTGTCGTAAAAATTGAGAAAAAATTTATACAAAAGAAAGATGGCTATGTCTAATAATTCCATGGGATTCCCATTCTGCTATAGCCTTCACAACTCTGAATATCTTGTACATTTGCTGCTTCGTCCGTCGATGACTGGATTGATCAGAAGCTTGGAGCTTGTTGGTGAAGAGCTTGTTCTTAAAGTGATCCGACGAGACATAGTCATACGCTTTAATTCCCTAACTTTTTCCTGGACCGCCCTTTCGAGTTTTTGATCCACCGGGAAACCCTTTTTTGCCCAAGTCTCCCTTTCGGGTTTTCAACTCGTCGGGTGTACAAATTTTTTGTTTTATCCCTAATTTTTGCCTGAACCGCCCTTTCGGGTTTTCGATTCACCGGGATTCCCATTTTTGCCCAAGTCTCCCTTTCGGGTTTTCAACTTGTCGGGTCATTTTATGCGTAGTATCTTTTGACTATGTCTGCGTTCGCAGGGTGCGGCAGGTCGTCGCCGTCCATGGTGGTCAGAATCATTGCTCCACCAGAAAAGATGCTCTTGATCATAAATGGTCCTTCGTAAGTAGGAGTCCATTTGCCCCTGGGATCACTTTGCGGCAAGATGATCCACTTGATTACAAGATCTCCGACTTGATATACCTGTCGCCTAACTTTCTTGTTGAAAGCCTTGATCATCCATTTTTGATACGTCTAACCATGACAAACAGCAGTAAGTCGCTTCTCGTCGATCAAATTAAGTTGATCAAGCCGGGTCTGAATCTAATCGTCTTCACTCAAACCAGCATCCTTCATAATCCTTAAGGAAGGAATCTGAACTTCCATAGGTAAAACGACTTCCATGCCATATACCAAAGAAAATGGAGTTGCCCCTGTTGAGGTGCGTGCCGTGGTACGGTACCCGTGCAGAGCAAATGGTAACATCTCATGCCAGTCCTTGTAGGTGACTGTCATCTTTTGAATGATCTTCTTGATATTTTTGTTCGCAGTTTCAACAACACTGTTCATCTTCGGTCGATAGGGAGATGAATTGTGATGATAAATCTTGAACTGCTCGCATAGCGCGGTGATCATAGTGTTGTTCAAATTTGTACCGTTGTTTGTGATAATCCTGTCGGCGATACCATACCGGCATATGAGGTTCTGCTTGATGAAGCGGGCAACCACATTCTTGGTAACAGAGGCATAGGAAGCTGCTTTGACCCACTTGGTGAAGTTATCAATAGCCACCAGGATAAAGTGATGCCCATTGGATGCGGTAGGCTTGATCTCTCCAATCATGTCAATGCCCCACATTGCGAATGGCCAAGGAGCTGTCAGAATGTTGAGAGGAACAGGAGGAATATGTACCTTGTCGGTATAGACTTTGCATTTGTGGCAGGTACGGGAATGTTGATGACAATCAGCTTCCATGGTAGACCACTAGTAGCCTGCCCTTAGAATCTTCTTAGCCATCGTATGTCCGCTTAAATGGGTGCCAAATGTGCCAATATGTATTTCGGTCATGATCAACTCTGCTTCAACCTTGTCCACACAATGAAGTAGAGCACAATCATTGCTGCGCTTATAAAGGATACCATTGCTTAGGAAGAACTTGGCAGTAAATCTCCTTAAGAACTTTTTGTCATTGACGGAAGCTCCTTCAGGGTATTCTCGAGTCTGGAGATACCTTTTGATTTCATGAAACCAGGGTTGTTCCACTACTTCTTCAGTATTAATCTCATGACAGTGCGCAGGTTTGTCCATTCGCTCGATGGTGATTTGAGGAGCCTCGTTATCCCAGTTGAGTTTAAACATGGAAGACATTGTAGCCAGAGCATCTGCTAGCTGATTTTCTTCTCGCGGGAAATGCTCGAAGGTAATCTTCTCGAAATGAGGCAACACTGTCAAGACATGTTCTGTGTATGGGATAAGATTAGGATGTTTGGTGTCCCACTCTCCTTTGACTTGACTGATAACCAAAGCCGAGTCCCCAAATACGACCAAAGATTTGATTCCCAAGTCTATAGCAGCCTTGAGACCAAAGATGCAAGCTTCATATTCAGCCATGTTATTTGTACAGCTGAAGCAAAGTCGGGCAGTGAAGGGTGTATAGCAACCTTCCGGAGAAATGAGTACCGCACTGATACCGTTGCCAAGTGCATTTGAAGCACCATCAAAGTACAGGGTCCATCAGGATCCTTGTTTAGGTCCGTCATACGGTCTGTTACCTTCTATGTTGTCCAATGTCATGATGTCCTCATCAGGGAAGTCGAATCTCATAGATTGGTAATCTTCGACAGCTTGATGAGCTAGATGGTAAGCTAGTACACTCCCCTTTATAGCTTTTTGGGTAGTATATTAGATATCACACTCAGTCAAGATCATTTTCCATCTAGCAATTCTTCCAGATAAAGCAGGCTTCTCGAAGATATACTTGATCGGATCCATTTTGGAAATCAGCAAAGTGGTATGAGTCAACATATACTGCCTTAGCCGGCGAGCAGCCCATACCAAAGCGCAACAAGTTTTCTCGAGCAGTGAGTAGCGAGTCTTACAGTCGGTAAAAATTTTTCTAAGGTAATAAATGGCATGCTCTTTTCGGCCAGACTCGTCATGTTGGCCCAGTACGCACCCCATTGAGTTATCCAAAATAGTCAGATACATGATTAACGACCTTTCTTCGACGGGTGGCATCAAAATAGGAGGTTCCAGTAAATTCTCCTTGATCTTATCAAAAGCAACTTGACAACCATTGTTCCATTCAACTACCTGATCTTTCTTCAACAGTTTGAAAATTGGCTCACAGGTAGATGTCAGGTGAGAGATGAATCTCGCGATATAGTTTAAGCGTCCCAAGAATCCTCTAACTTCCTTTTCAGTGCGGGGGGCAGGCATTTCTTGTATAGACTTTACTTTAGCTGGATCAACCTCAATGCCTTTGTTGTTGACAATAAATACCAAAAGTTTACCAGACCTCACTCCAAAAGTACACTTTCTTGGATTCAGTCTGAGTTTATACTCCTTCAACCTGGCAAACAACTTTTGCAAATGATCAAGGTGTTCTTCTTCCGCCTGTGATCGAGATATCATGTCGTCTACGTAAACTTCGATCTCATGATGTATCATATCATGAAACAAAGCTACCATGGCGCGTTGATAGGTTGCCCCTGCATTCTTCAATCCGAATGGCATCACTTTGTAGCAGAAGGTACCCCATTGCGTGAAAAAAGTAGTTTTCTCCATGTCCTCGGGGATCTGGTTGTATCCCGAGAATCCATCCATGAAGGAAAATACCTTGCGTTGAGCTGTGTTGTCAACCAAGATGTCGATATGTGGCAGTGGAAAATCATCCTTGGGGCTAGCCCTGTTTAAATCCCAATAGTCCACACACATTCTGACTTTGCCGTCCTTCTTAGGCACGGGCATAATGTTAGCAACCCATTATGGATAGGAAGTAACAGCCATAAAGCCAACGTTGAATTGTTTCATTACCTCAGCTTTGATCTTCTCAGACATATCGGGCCTCATTCGGCGGACCTTTTGCTTGACCGGTAGACAATCTTCTCTTGTAGGGAGACGGTGAACCACGATATATGTGTCTAGTCCCGGCATGTCTTCATAAGACCAGGCGAAGATTTCAACATACTCGTTCAACAACTGCACTAAGCGCTCTTTGACACTTGGTTCCAGGTTGGCACCCACTTTTACCTCTTTCTTGTCTTCCTCTGTCCCCAAGTTGATGGTTTCTAGCAACTCTTCATGAGGCAGAATAGCCCTCTTTTCTTGTTGCAAAAGTCTGGCTAACTCTCCCGGCACTTCACAGTCTTCGTCAACTTCGTACTCAACATGATTGACCAAATCTTCAGAGTTACCGAAGGCTAAAGCAGAATAGTCACCCATGGAATCCGGAGTGGATGGGTACCTGCATTTGTGAGTGTGGGTGTATGTAAGGGATAGCCATCCTTAAACAAAACAAAATGCAAAAGGAAAGAAAATGAACACAACAGTTTATAGATGAAAGACGTCCAATGATTCATTAAAACATGGCATATGATAATGAAGAAAATCAAGCCCTTACAAATGGACCTATATGCCCCGGGCAAGGCATGAGGTGAAAATAGTGTACGAATTATTTAGTTATTACAGACCAAAAATAGGAAATTATTCAAAGATAAAATTATTGGTTGATAAAGGTGATGGGAATAAAATCCTTTGCTTCCGAGTTGCTTAAACCCCCTTCGACGGTTGGAAAGATCCAATCTTCAAAGTGGCCCTCTTCATCATCTTCTACAGCATTGATTCCATGGCGGGTGATCCTGACGGGTGGTCCTCCAGCCTTGGTGCGACGCATAGCCTTCTGTCCTGCAGCAGTAAACCCTAATCCAAACTTGTCCATCTTATGGGGGAAATCAGGCAGTTGCCCCCACACTGTGCTCTTTCCCTCTTTAATTACAGCCTCTGTGTCCTTGAGAGATGCCATCCTAGATACATGCTTGGGAATGATAGGCACCTCAACCATTGTCTTCGCAACTGCGACCTCCGGAGAAACTTCCTCAAAATGTTGGAAAGGCGTTTCGATGAACTCGCCATCCAACTCCATATAGCGGAAGGAATTGAGACGACTTATCATGTACTCTTCCTCGCCGTGCACCGTTATAATCTTACCCTTAATAGGATACTTCAGCATTTGATGTAAAGAGGAGGTAACTGCCCCAGCATAATGGATCCACAGTCTTCCCAGCAAACACGAATATGAAGGACGGATGTCCATCACATAAAAGGTGGAGTTGAAAACTTATGTGCCTACTTTGATAGCAATGTCAACCTCTCTGTGAACCATTCTTTTGGACCCATCAAAATCCCTAAAAACGATGTTACTGGGTTTGAGGGTCAACCCTTTGCAATCCAAACGGTCTAACGCTTTCTTCGGTAGCACATTCAAGGAAGAACCAGTATCAACTAAGACATGGGCGAGGGTGGTTCCCCTGCATTCAACTGAGACATGTAGCGCGTCGTTGTGTTTCCTTCCCTTGGGAGTCAGATCAGCATCGGAAAAGCCAAGGCCATTATCAGCAGTAAGGCTGGCCACACACTCCTGAAACTGGTCAGCCGAAGTTTCTTGGGGCACGTGTGCTGCCTTCAAAAATTTGATCAGGGCCCTAGCATGGGCCTTAGAGCAGAGTAGAAGATCCAACATTGAGATTTTAGAAGGGGTCTGCCCTAGCTGTTCCACGACGCCGTAGTCGCTCTTTCTGATTATTTTCAGGATTTCTTCCATTTCTTTCTGGGTGGTTTCGGGGATAACCACAGCATGAGCCTTCGTCCTGACAGGCGCTTCTAGTATCCCCTTACCCTTATCGGTAGTATCAACAAATGGTCTTACTTCAGGAGTATCCAATTCTTCAATTATCGGGCCTTGCACAGATGGCTTAGCAGGTACAGAAGCTTTCGAGGGTCCGAAAACTGCTCGAGGGGGAGCAATCTCCAGAGAAAAAATTCGTCCGCTGCGGGTTATCTTGCTTGTTCCCGCAATGTTCCCTATACCAGGGGTCTCCTCTTCAGAATTCTCTTGGACTGCTTCAATCTGTTTGATACCATGATAGAAGATTGCTCCTCCGTAGTTCCATGGTATCGTTTTGTTAGATTGATACGGGACAGGCCCCGGCATGGTGATTTTTAATGGTACAAATTCAGGATCAGGTGTAATCTTGACAGGCCTTTTGAAAGCCTTGGGAAGATTGTCGAAGATGGTTATTATTACAATATCGTTGGTTGAAGTAGCAAAAGTAGCAGGAGTAATAGGAGTGAAGGTATCAACAGGAGTTTTTTGGAAGAGTATCTCTTGGGTATCCATCAGGCGTTGGATACCTAATTTCAACATTGGACAGTCAGCTCGTATGTTTAAACAAAAGTAGCAGTCTTTTCCACAGCCTGGGAATATCCCGGTTCTCATCAAATTCACTTTAATCACTGGTAGGGGAGTCAAAAGGTCAGCAACATCGGTAACATGAAGGTTTTCCATAACGGCATGAACATTATGACCGTGCTTGGGCATTGGGGAAGAAATCACATTTGGCTTTTTGGGCGCATCAAATTCTACTTCCTTAGCGTCAATCAGGTCTTGGATTTTATTCTTAAGCGCCCAACAGTTATTGGTAATGTGCCCTGCACTGTCAGAGTGGTAAGCACACTTGGCATTGGAGTGGTAGTATGGAGAGGAGGTATTAGGGTTCTTTGGCGCTTCCTTCAAACTGGTAAGATTCAGCTTTAACAAATGAGGGAGTACTTAAGCTGGCGTCATGTTGATTCGGGTGAACTGTCGTTGTGGCCTTTCTACCCCTTGTTGATTAGGTCTTGGCTGATTGCCGTGAGGTTGATCATTTGAAGAAATTTGAATCATTACAGCCCCTACAGTTGGTCGGTGCTCGGTTCTTCCCTGACTTTTCTGAGAGTAAACAACAGAGGCTTCCTTCTTAGCTGGGAAGGTTTTCTTAACAGCAGTGGACACGGAGGTATCTTTCTGATTCTTACCACTTTTAATACCGGCCTCGACCCTTTCACCAGTCAAAATTAGTTCGGTAAATCCCGCGGAGGAACTCCCAATTAAATGATTGAAGAAAGGGCCAGGCAGAGTCCCCAGAAACATGTCAACTAACTCTTTATCCGATAATGGTGGTTGTACCCTTCCAGCCAGATCACGCCACTTCTGGGCATACTCTTTAAATCCTTCATTGGAAGCCATCCCCATACTCTGTAGTTGAGTACGAGTGGACGCCAAATCAGCGTTGTATTGGTATTGACGGTAAAAAGCAGTAGCTAAGTCTTCCCAATTGTGAACCTCTGATCTCTCGAGTTGATAGAACCAGTCCAATTGTGTGCCTGACAAACTGCCTTGAAAAAAGTGTACCCAGAGGTCTTTATCAGATGAGCGGGGTTGGATCTTTCTGACATAGGATCTCAGATGCATCTTTGGGCAGGACAGATCGTCATACTTGGAAAATGTAGGAACTTTGAACTTGGGAGGAATGACGATCCCAGCGACCAACCCTAGTTCTTCAAAATCTAAACCAGGTACCCTTTGCAACTCCATGGCTGCCAATCTATCCTCAAGATTCTTATATTTATCATCCGCCGGGGGATATTGCTGTTCGGAGTAGTCTTCGTCTTCTTCGTCTTCTTCCTCTTCAACTTCAGATTCAGAAGGTCCCGCAGTTCCTTTTCCTTTACCAGCCCCTTCATCAGACGTTGAGGGGAACTCGAGAACTTTTCTAGCATTGGTTTCAAACCTTCTTCCAAAAGTGGATACTCCGGGCCTCATCTTCTTTTTCTCTTTATTCTTCTCCAACAGTGCTTTAAGGTCCTCTTGACCCTTTGCTAAGGTCATGAGGAGCTGCTGAAATTGAGAATTTTGTGCTTGCAGATCCTTAACCATCTGCTCCAAATCCATCTTGCTGAAATAAACAACAGAAAGATAAGAAACCTGGTGTGAAGACCTATTTATGCATATGATGAATGGTATGTTATTCATGTAATGCATTCAAGGATTCAGAAATTCAAATTTGTTGCAAACAAAAAGGAACGCACGTCATATTAAGAAGAAATTGTTAGTACATAAGTGCCCCATGGGCGAAATATTACAAAATTCTTAATATAAAAAGACATTGCGCATCCTCTTTGGTGCGATGTAAGTGTTGAGAGTTTCCTCCTCATGAAGTCGGCGGGTAAGCCCCAAAACCTTCTTCTCACTGGCATAGAAGTTGGATTCAAAAGTATTTCGTTCTTCCTTGAGTTGGATCCAACTCTTTTGCAGTTCTTCCCATGATGTTGGCATGTCAGGATGTAGGAGGGTGTATGGAACCTCTCCTTCCATAACAGGCTCTTTAATCAAGGGGAGAATGTGAGGGTATGGCATCATAAGATTCTGGGCGCGGGTTCGTACCCACTTGAGATAAGGCTCAAGGGGGTGGAATTCTTGTGCCCCAGTGTCTTACTATCCACCTTGTTGGGCATCCTCCAAGCTCTGATGAACCTTTGTCGAAGTCCTTGCGCATCGTTATCGAAGTCAAAAACTAGGTCAGGAATTAGCATGTCATGAGGGCCATCCATCCGAGCATATCCAAACTGTCTTAGAGATAAACAAGGGTTATAGGTGATGGCTCCCCTGATGCCAAGTAGTGGGACATTAGGGAATTCCCCATAACGATTAATGATGATGACATTTTCTTTGGACCGAGAACACCAATGTACATCAGAATGTGTGAGGGTCATCAACCGTTGTGACCACCTTAAACCCTGTTCATTCTTCAAAACTGATTGTGGAAGGTGAGAAATAAACCACCTTGCTAGGAGAGGAGTACAGCACATGGGAACACCTTTTTTCCTCATTGTTCGTGTGTAAAATGAGTGTAGGATGTCCCCAAGCAATGTAGGCATAGGATTCCGAGATATGAAAATCTTGACAGCATTAACATCTATAAGTTGGTCAGGGTTTGGGAACAGGACCAACCCATAGATGAGGAGTGCCACAATCTCTTCAAAGGCTTGTAGATCTAGAGAATTCCAAAAGTCTTGTGCCTTCTCAAACAGAAACTTTGCCAAGAAACCCTTGACACCACTTCTGGTTTCCCAATGTCCCTTGATGTCAGATGGTTGCAAGTGTAATGCTTGAGCAACATCTTCAGGCTTTGGTTCTTTTTCCGTACCGTTGTAGGGTAGTTAATGAAGAAGGAATCCTCAGGAGTTGAGAAAATTCCTCCAAAGTAGGTACTAGTTGGTAATCAGGGAATGTGAAACAGTGGTGTAGGGGGTCAAAGAACTGGAAGAGAACTTTCACCATATCTTCTTCAATGTTGGAGTTGACCAAGTTGAGAAGCCTACCATGTCTTTCACTGAAGAGAGAATTCTCTGGAATCCTGGATGTAAGCTCCTTGAGTTGAGGAGGGATTCTCACAAGGTTGACTTGAATTGTTTTCCTGCGAAGAGATTCCATGACCTACAAAACAAGAACAAAGATGAAGATCCAAACCCTTGAAATGGTTAGTGGATGCATATGATGCTTTATGATGTTCATGATGTATGCACAAACACATGTACAAGCAAGTCACACAAAACCCTAGTTTCAGGCTTGCATGAGGTCTCATAGGTAAGTACCCTCTTGAGTTTAGTTGGCTCAAACCTGTCCTATAAATAGTAACCAGGGTTCTAAGGAGCTCAATATCACTGGATTGTTTTCTATGTTCATTTTTTTGGTTTAGCCACTTAACTGGCGACAAAAATATTCCAAGAAAACAACCTTCAATGAGTGTAGTATCGAGTATCTACCAACTTCGGACTGTACCAAAATCGGTCATCTCACTACCCCTAATAAAAGGCCAAGATGGTCAAGTAAGGTTCTAAGATTTCATTAGTGCTTCATGACATCACTCAGCGGCCCCGTATTCTCTTTGATTGACTCAAAGGCTACCAGTACTCACAAATATGTCGCACTAATATAGCTATTGCTTCAACCATGTCGGTATACCCCGCACAGTTCCCACAATGTATTGCTATTTACCTATGAATGTTTCCCAAATCCGGGTGGAGGATTTCAAGCCCAAACAAGAGAACCAAATGTAAAGCAATCAAAGCAAACAATATAATCATGCAAAGGGTGATCTAAGCCCTAAGGTTACTCCACTTTTAAAGATATCCCTAGCAGAGTCGCCAGTTCTGGCGATATGGTGGGAGAAATGACTTGGTATTTTGCGTTTGTGTTCGCAAATGTTTCAGTTTAGCAAGAGTCGCCACCGACTTTTTATTTTATCCTAAGGAAAGGTCAAAAAGCACAGGAAAGACCTTTGAGATGTTTTCTTGGGTTCGGGGAGTAAATTATAGAAAGGGAAGGTATTAGCACCCTTTCTATCCATGGTTATTCATGGGCTCTTAGTTACTTGTTTAGATCACTTGCTTTGCTTTTCAATTGTTTGAAATGGTGCTCTTCAATTGTCTGAAATGGTGCTTTGTGTGTGATTTTGAAAGATGTTTTGAAAAGAGGCCATCGTTGTGGCAACCTTTGCAATGATTCTTGTTTTAATGTATACAAAGGTGTTTTTGTCTTTTGAAAAGTTTTCAATGTTTGAAAGTAGGGTTTTGAAATTGTGTTGTGAAGTGTGTTTTGAAAATAGCAAGGATGTTTTTGCAAGTTTTGATCAAGTAACTAAGAGTTGTCTACCTTAATTTACTCAAAGATCTTTCTTATGTTTTTAACCCTTTTAACAGTGTTGTTTCACCATTGTATTTGGTGAACAACCTTGTGTTAGGATGTTAAACGGGACAGACGTGGGCCATCGTATAGACCATGATAGCAATTGTGTCAAGCATTTTTGGCAATTTTCTTAAGGGACTTGGTCATTTTTGTTTAGGCAACCTAGATAGCGTCATCGAGGGACTATGATATTTGTTTTGTTTTTGTTTTGCCAAAGTACTTGACATGCATACCATGACCCATTTTTGAAGGCAACAAGTGGATTGAAACCCTAGGGGTGCAAGTGTGTATTGTGTTTGTTTTTTTCATGCATTTTTGTCTTTGATTAGGTCAAACTATTTGTTGGTTTTGATTTGGCATACAAACCCTAATTCTAATCATGGCATAATTGAAAGCGTAAAAGTACGAGAATTTAAATTCTAAGCTATTATAACATGATATAGGGAGGGGGTACAAATTTGAATAGGGGATTATTTGACAAGAAATATAAAACCCTAATTACTATTACATCCAAATTGAATTTGCAAGGCATAATATTTAAATGTACAATATTTAAATAAATACAATAAATAAATATTAAATAAAATGTATTATGCAAAAAAAAGATTTTTATTTATTCATGTATGCAAAAGTATTTTTTAATGTATAAGGCATAAAGAAATAAATAAAAGATTAATTTTATTTGTTTTCTGGGCAAAAAAACCCTAATTCTTTAAGAAAATAAATATAATGTATTATTTATGTACAAAAATACATTAACATGTATAAAAATGAAATATATCCTAAAAAGGTATTTTTTTTAGTATAAATAATAATAATAAAAATAAAATATAATATTTTTGTGTTTTATTTCTAAGTATTTGATAAAACAAAAGTATATATATATATATATATATATATATATATATATATATATATATATATATATATATATATATATATATATATATATATATATATATATATATATATATATATATATATATATATATATATATATATATATATTATATATATATATATATATATATATATATATATATATATATATATATATATATATATATATATATATATATATATATATATATATATATATATATATATATATATATATATATTAAATATGTTAAATATGTAAAAAAAAATAATAATAATAATTTACAAAAATAAAATATTTTCAAGAAAATGTTTTCATTGTGAATAAAAATAAGAAATGAAATAAAAGTATTATTTTCATTATTTTTAAATTTAAACAAAATAATATAAAAGTATATAAAGTGTTTTAATGCTAGTAAAAATAAAAATAAATATCAAATAAATGTAAAAAATCATAAAAATATTTTTGGATCATTTTTTATGTTTGAAAATAAAATATCAAAGTCAGAAAAGAAAAGAAAATTGCAAAAATATCAAAATACAAGAAAATGGGCCAGGGGGTGTGAAACTGAAAGCGGGTGGGGGGGGGGGGGTGCCAAAAGTAGGAAGTAGCCAGGCCCAGCCCAACTACTTCATCTTCTTCCTCTGTCTAACAGAAACGCGTGCATGGCTTAGTTTAAACCTGTATCTCCTGTTTTATTGCTTTTTGACAAAACTCAAAACATGAAACTTTTAGAGCATCAAATCACGAATCTAACCATATAAAAAACTTGATCTAACTCTCAAAGACCAGAGAGAATTTCTCTGGCCCTAATTTCTAACCTAGTTTTTTCAGAAAGTTCATGGATGAAATTCTCCTAACACGATTAATATAAATAAAAACTGAGCATATGTATGGTTTCAGGGCAATGAATACAACATCTTTCATTCACAAACCTAAGTCTAAATGTTCCTAAATAGAGAGATAGAAGTTCATGAAATACCTGTTTCAGTTGAGTTTGAGCTGGACAATGCAGCAACTTCCAATGGTGCCTGAGGTTCTTTTGAGCTTGCTTGATGTCCCATGAACCTTTCCCAATGCTTAGATGGTTTTGAGGTGGCCTGAATCGTGCTACAGAACTCAACCTGCAAAGCTTCCAAACAAAAATGGTGATATGTGTTAATGGAGTTACAACAACTTGTGAATGGTCTGGATAGCTTAGGTATATTGATTGGAATGTGTTTGAAGTGGTTTTGGACAAAACGCACGAGAGGATTTGATTGTGGCTTGTGATTTGCAGAACTGGCCCTGTTTTGCAAGAAAATGGAGATTTTATGCACAAGGAGGTTTGAGAGGTCAAAGGCTCGTCCTTCTGGCTTGTGAGGATGTATGAAACTTGTTTCAAAACTTTGCTTGAGTTGATTTTATCAGATGTGCCAGTTATGAGCTTTTTGCCATTTGACTTGTTTTGAAAGCAAAGTTTGAAGTGAAGTGAGATAGGCTTTTACAGGCTATCTCCAAGCATGCACCAACTTCTTGTACTATGCCTGAGATTGTGGAACTCGTTTGCTGCAAAGGAAGAAAGTCCAAGGCTCAAGAAAATGCAATTTGACATAAAGTGGCCTTTATGGAAATGGAAGTATGACCTTTATGCTCAAAATGGAAAAGTTTAATGTACAAAGCTCTCTTGATCAGAACAATGTCAATATCCAATGTATTTGCATTCAATTTTTGAATGTAAATTGGTTTAGAGGCATTTAATTATGTACTAAGCTAGTTTTGTCAGATTTGCAACTTGGTATGAACATGTATTGGCCATGGTTACAAGGTGAGTTTTTGCCAACTTCAAGCATTCGATTTTCCCTAACCACAAAGGTGTTTGAGGAGTTCTTGGACAATTTGGAAATCTTGCAACATGAACTATAATCCATCTTTGAAATTCAACTTGAGACTCCAAGTGGAACTATGTGAAAAATGGCCAAGAAGATGGGTCAAAATCCTACCTAAACTAGGGCAAAATTTCTCTAAGTTAAAAGTTTTAGGTATCCTTGTTCCAAAATTCATAACTTGATATCCAAGCGTCTTTTGAGAAAACTTTGTGAATAAAAGTTGTAGACTTTGTGATGGACTACAACTTTCATGTTGTAAGTTTTGTTTGAATCTATTTTCATCTTGGTGAAAAAATGGGACAAAGTTAGGAAAAAATAAGAAAATTTTATAACTTAGAAAATTTTTAAGTTATGAAAATTTTCCATTTTAAATCCTAATTTGCAATTTTGGGTTTCTTGATGAACAAGTTTCATAATTTTACATGTCTTGATGAAAAATGACCCTTGGCACTTGATTTTGACCAAAAAGTCAAAGTTTGACTTTTCAGTATACAGTTAAATTTTGATCAGTTGACTGAAAAATTCATCTGTCAATCCTATGCATTTGAGATCTTTTGAACTTATTGAATGGGTCAAGATGATGTAATTGAGTCCTTGAGTCCTTGGTTGAGCTTGATTTGCCATTGGCTAGGTCAAACAGTCAAAAATTTCCTTTGTACAGTCAAAACCCTAAAAATGACCATTTTGCCCTTTTGGTGATCTGATCAAATTTCTTGTGAAATTGTGATCCAAACTTGATCAAATGGTTCATATGAGTTCATAATGTTGATGTGGGTCAAATTACATGAGGTTTGACTATCAATTGGCCACAGTTGACTTTTTCCCCAATACAGCTGATTTCTAGGTCAACTGTCCAATTGACTAGGAAAAAATTTGAATCAAGGCTTGAAACTTGGTATGGGAAAACTTGTGAGTCCAACATGAAGTATGAAAGTCACTTTGGGAATTGTAGGTCAAAACATCCCCATGCAAACTCAAACCCTAATTTAGGTCAACAGTGCAAGGAGGTGTCTTGAGCAGAGCAAACGCTAGCTTGATCTTGAGTTCCAAGAGTCTTGTAATGAGAAATATTGATGAAATGAGAGGGAAAATTTTGGGGTACAACAGACGCGCTCAATTGTAATAGCATAGCTTTATTTTTTTCCACATTTTTTTATCATTATCATGTAATTGCTTCCGACATGTAATAGTTCTAGGATTTCTTTCCTGCACTCTTCACTATTATGTAACTGCCCCCAAAGCTCTATAATAGCCTAGGTTTACATTTACGCCTTTACCTCCAGCTACTATATTTTATGCAATGCTTAGATTAATAGGATTGTATAGAAAGATAAAAATGAACGATAGAAAACTCTAATTGCAAGATAAATAATCAAACTGAATCATTTGCACACTCGCACCTCTAAGGTAACTTCACTTGTTGCCTTCGAAAAAATAATGGTCATGTCCCTTGAACGTAGGAATACCCTTAGCAAAGAACCTCGGTTAAAGTCATCATAAAAGATAATAGTCCCTCAATGTCCCTCGAGTTGCCTACGAGAAATGATCTTGTCCCTCAATGTTGCCTATGAATGTATGATGACAGTCCCTTCGAGCTGCTAAGGTATCCCTAAATGTCGCCTTCAATGACCATAACGATGATCCGCGCCTGTCCCTCATACATCTTACGATAGGGCTACCTACTCACTAATAGTAGGATATCACTGTCTAAAGGTTGGGAGGAAAAGAATGACCTTTTCGAGTATAAGTAGATAAGTTCTTAGATGCTTGCTAAAAACAACTTTTTGCACCTACACCAAAATATTTTCAAAAACATTCGCCTTGTCAACACTCTTGAGGACTGATACAAGAGTTATCACAAAGCGAATCGCTGCACTAAGGCATTTTCAAAACAATTTTTAAAACACACAAAGAATTAGAAATTTTCAAAACATGAGCTAGCATCTAAGAGCCCGTAGATAACTACGCATGGAAAGGGTGCTAACACTTTCCCTTTCCATAATCTACCGCCCCTTACTCAAAAAACTCTCAAAAGGACTTTCCTGTTCTTTTCACCCTTTCCTTTATTGGATAAAAGAAAAGTCGATGACGACTCTTGCTTACCGCAACATTTGCGAATACAAATGCAAAACCAGTATAACAGTCAGTTCTCCCGCCGTATCCCACAGTCAAGCTTAGACTTAGTCTAATGTCTATCAACAATCACCTTTGGATGGCATCTATAAGCCCATCTCCGATAACTCTCCATCATTTCTCCAAATGGAATCTTTAAGTCCATTCCATACACAATTAACTAATACACATTTGAGTGCAAATTTCTGGGCACTCTAGTGTTCAATCATCTTCTACCTTCAAGATACAAACGGTGACGTGGCATCCCCGATTTTCAGGTTTAAGAAGATTGAACAGGGGCAGTTGTTGTACCCCAAAATTTACCCTCTCAATTTCTCAAGAATTCTCTCACAAGATCTTCATTGATTCAAGATTTCACAAGATTTGATCAGCTCAAGATACCTCCTCAAACACTGATGACTCAAAACTAGGGTTTGAGTTTGCACAAGTACAATTGGACTTTTAATGCCCCATATAGTTTCCATGGATAATATTAGGCTCTCAAGCATCAGGTAAAATAAAGGAGGAAGAGGAAACTGTCGAAAGGGCAAAGCAGATAAAAAAAGGTGTGCAGTTGTAGATGACCATGTCGAATTTAAAATCTGGTTTAGGCTGTTCGAACCACATGACTGATCGAAAGGAGTGGTTGGCAGATTTTGACAAGTCGAAGAAGAGAAATCTTGCTTCGATCTCTAAGCTTCAACTGGGAAATAGCTTCCCTCGAGCGATCTGCTTCGGTCCACAAGCTTCGACTGGGAAATGGCTTCCTTCGAGCAACCTGCTTCGATCCACAAGCTTCGACTGGGCAATGGCTTCCTTTGAGAAACCTGCTTCAATCCACAAGCTTCGACTGGGAAATGGCTTCCTTTGAGCAACATGCTTCAATCCACTTATAAACCATTCGGCACACATAGTTTCGACACTATGAATTACAACTTAACAAAACTTGTTTATAATAGTTCATTGCAAGAAGAAGGTACTGGCAACATAGTCTTTCAAATGAGTAATGGAGGAAAAGTTATGACTATAGATGTGCTCTATGTACCTGGAATAAAGTGAAACTTGATAAGTGTTGGACAGCTAGTCAAAATAAGTTTCTCAGTTGCCATGAAAGATGGAGTTTTGAGGTTGTTCGGCACCAAGAACAATTTGGTCTTAAAATCTCCGTTGTCCAAAAATAGGACATTTAAGATAATGATCAATTCGACAGAAGTTCAATGTTTGAAAACTATTCGACTACAAGGGTAGTTGGTTGTGGCATTTGAAGTTTGGACATTTGAACTTTCGACCACTTAATCAACTGATTACTCAAGATAGGGTTATTGTTATTCCAAGTCTTAAGATGCCTTAAAAAACTTTGTGAAGTTTGTTTAGTAGGAAAGCAATCCATAAATTCTTTCATTTCGACTATGCTAATGAGATCATCTTGCATACTCAAAGTGGTACATTCAGATGAATATGGTCCATTTGAAGAACATACAATTGGTGGAAATAAATATTTTTTTGTCTATTGATGAGTTTGATCAAAGATTGTTGATCTATGTGATCAAAATGAAAGGACGAAATAAGTGATAGATTCAGATGAATGTGGTCCATTTGAGGTCCATTTGAAGAACATACAATTGGTGGAAACAAATATTGTTTTGTCTGCTGGTGAGTTTGTTGAAGATTGTGGATCTATGTGATCAAAACAAAAGGATAAAGTATTCAACATCTTTAAGAGATTCAAGATGCATGTCGAAAACCAGAGTAAGAAAAGGTCAAAAGTTCTACAGAGATTCAAGATCTTTGTAGAAGGAATCAAGTTGAAGACAGAATTTTGAAGAACATTGATCAAATCCATAGGCCATGCTGCATAATCTTGTGTTTTGGCCTTCTAACTTGCAAATCTCACATAATTTAATGCTTACACCTACTCTTGAGCTATTACCCAAGTGTTTGAGTCACTGTCCAAAAGATCTTTCCATCTATGCATAAAGGCATCATTACTATTCTTGAAAACAAGCTTTTTAGTACAAAATTTGTCTTGATCCAATACCCTGCTTACTTCTGATTATACTCCACCATAAATCATGGAAAGTAGCCCCTCTATACCAATAACTTTGGTACTTCATCTTGGGATCATGGAAGACTTGACATAACTTGATATTTGCATTCCAACCAAACCATAATTTGTTATCTTGCAATCGGATTACTTCAACTTCCCAAACCTTTTCTCTATAAATGGAGAAACCATTTGCAAGCTAAAGGGGCCAGATTCTTGTGTGTCAAAAAATCCTCAAACAATCCCAAACTATCAAAAAATCAACCTGCACACAAGCATAAAACTTGGCACATCCTGACTTTACACACAAAATCTCAAATCCCTTCGTGCGTTTTTTTGGCCTTTCGATTCACTAAGCTTCCATATACCACATAGAAACTATCCCAACCTTAAACCACTTATGTAACTCCTCCTTCCTCATCCACCATTTTCAAAATCCACCATTGCAGCTTGACTTGTCCAAAGCAGTTGGCAAGCTACAAGACATTCTAACAATTGGAATAGCTTCAGAGAGGTCCAGGCAAGCTTAATCCATCATCAAACCATTTCTGGAAGTTATATAGAGGCCATTCAAATTTCACTTCAAGAGGTAAGATTTCTTAACTATGATATCTTGATACAAGCATTTCAGCACATACAAATAAAAGAAAAGATGTAGATATCATATCTAGGAAGCTGTCCATGCTCTTAGTTTTGATTTTCATTGCTTTTCAACTCTGACCAGTTAGGTTTCAATTTGGTACCAAACAAAATTCGTGCTAACCTCTGATCCATAGCTTTTTGAAAATTACATGTTAGATTCATATTAAAATTTTGAGCAGGTTTGATGTTTATAATTTTTGATTCGGATGAGAAATGAAAGTTTTAGAAGGTTAACAATGGTGATATACATCCATGCGCGCACGAAGGAAGAAGATGAAGCAATGTTCAAGTTTTCATAATGAGTTCATTTTATAAATAGTGCAAGTTGGATAACTAACGGATGAAACAGACCACCCAAGTGGTACAAACAGCACGTGCGTGAGGCATTTATGTATAAGATCCTGGGTTCAAGCACCAACGAGACCTTTTGTATTTATTTTATCATTTTTACCAAACTGACATGCAGGTTTATAACATATTGAGTGATGGCTGTCTCTTTCAAATATACGCACTTGTCCCAGTGGTATTGTTTTAAATGGAAGGTGTGGGAGAACCTGAGTTCAAGCCCTGGCAGGACCAAAACAAATTTTTATCACTTGTTTATTTTCATTTTTTTTAACAAACTTCAACATTTTTCCAACCAATCAAAACAACTCCTTTAGAGTTGATTCTTGCACACTATTTATTTACAATGTCTTATTTTATGAATATATATATATATATATATATATATATATATATATATATATATATATATATTATATATATATATATAGTATATATATATATATATATATATATATATATATATATATATATATATATATATATATCTATATATATATATATATATATATATATATATATTATATATATTATATATATATATATATATATATATATATATATATATATATATATATATATATATATATATATATATATATATATATTATATATATATAGTATATATATATATATATATATTATATATATATATATATATATATATATATATATATATATATATTATATATATATATATATATATATATATATATATATATATATATATAATATATATATATATATATATATATATATATATATATATATATATATATATATATATATCACAAAAAATATTTTATTTTCATTTTTATTTTAATTAACCAAAATTCTTCTATAAAAAACCCTAAAAATGATGTCTTAATTAATTTTATTTCCTTTTAACTTAGCATTAATTTTTCCTATTTTTTATTAATCATATCCCTTTAGGTTAATTAAGTTAGAATAATTTTCCTAACAAAAATCCAAAGCAAAATCAATTCCTTTTTATATTCCTTGTACATTATATTCATGTCATTTATTGTACATTTATTCAATATGGTTTTAATAGATAATTAGGTTTAATTTCTTGCAATCCCCATTTGTAAATTTGTACACTCTATCCCCAAAAGATGTAATAGCGTAGAATATTTATTTTTCGCAATTTATCGCTTTCATATAAATGCTAGTACTTAGGGTTTGTATGGAAAGATGAAATCAATGCTTAGAAAACACTAATCCAAGATACATCAAGCATGAAAAACAAATACTTTTCACTCTTGCACCTCTAGGGTTAACTCCATTTGTTGCCTTGAGAAAATGGTCATAGTATGCATGTGAGACGTCTTATAAAAAACAATCAAAGATCATAGTCCCTCGATGACGCTACGAATGTTGCTTTATAAATGATCTTAGTCCTTCAAGAGAAATGATAAGATATCTTACAACATTGTTATTCATGACTATACGATGACCACACTCGTCCCTTTACATCCAAAGATAAGGCTTCTTATCAATCAATGGTAAGATAGTAATATCAAAGGAAGGGAGAAATGAACAAAAGACTTTTGAGTAGGTAGAACTTTCTTAGATGCTTTCTTATAATCCATCTTCAAAAACAAACATCTTTTCAAACACACCAAACACTTTCAAAACTGAAATACTTTCAAAAAGTCTACCACTTTGAATGCATTCTTATAGATACGAGAATCATTACAAAGTTTGTCTAAATGAAGGCTCTTTTCAAAAATACTTTCAAAACCCACCACAAACACATTTCAAACAAAGCAATTTCAAAAGTGATCTAGCAAGCAACTAAGAGCCCATAGATAACTATGGATGAAAAGGGTGTTAACACCTTCCCTTTTCATAACCTACCCCTTGAACTCAAGAAAATATCTCAAAGGTGTTTCCTGTTCTTTTCACTCTTTCCTTATTGGATAAAAGAAAAGTAAGTGGCGACTCTTGCTATCCGCAACAATTATGATAAAACGCAAAACAACCAAGTCAATTCTCCCACCGTATTATACAAGGTATTGTTGTTGAGTTTGGAACATGGTGATAATGATGTTACAGAAGTTGTTCTTGTGTTTGAACAACTTCTATATGATGTATGTGAAGTATTTGGATGATTTGTTTGGGCAAAACTTGCAAGGTTTGAGAGATTCAAATATTTGGACTTCAAAGCTCAAAAATGGAGGTTTTGTAAACAATTCTGGTTTTTTGAGAGTAAAGGGGTTTTGAGGGCTTGTTTATCTCCTCTTTTATTTTTCAATTAATGTCTCTATTTATATGCAAGAGATTTAGGAAGTTAAAGTAATAAGATTTGTAAAATAGCCTCTATGGTTTGGTTGAAAGTAAAAGACCAAGTTTGATGAATTTTCATAATGTCAATGTTTCAAGTACAAGCATGTTCTGAAGTTGTTGGATGCAGAGGGTTTTCTCCATGCTTTTGAGCTTGTTTTCAATCAAATATAACCATTACAAAGCTCAATGCATTAACATTTTGCAAAGGCATGCTTTTCAAAAATGAAAGTGTTAACTTTGTGCCATTAATAGAATTATGCTTTGGACAATGCTTAAATCAAATGGACCATAGCTAAAAAGTTTGTGTAAACATTAAATTATAGTGAGATTTTCAAGTTAGAATGCCATCAAAGCAAGATTATGCAGCATAGCATGCAAATTGGATTATGTATTCTTCACCAAAATGACTTGTAATTCAAGAATGGATGCCCAACTTCATGCCTTTGAATATCCTAGATCAAGTATGATAAATTCATGTTCTTGGTTGTTTTAGAAAGCTTGAAACATTGTCTACAACTTTCATGTTGACCACCTTGGGTAAATCAAATTGGAACTTGATGAAAATTGGCTAAGAAGTTGGGACAAAAATCTGACCAAACTTGTTGAAAATTTCTCTAAGTGTTTATACAAAAATGTCATGACTTCACGAGCCTATATATTCAAATCTAAGCATATTTTGGACATCAACCCTCTAATACAAAGTTTTAGAATTCATCAAGATCTACAATTTTCATGTTGAAAGTTTTCTTTGAATCATCTTGCATCTTGGTGAAAAAATGTCATGAAATAATAAAAATTATCAAGTGTAAAAACACTTAGTAAAATTCTAAGTATTGAAAACTTTGACTTTTTGTAGACTTTCTTGACTTTCTTGATTCTTGATGATCAAGTTTGATATTTTTGTATGTCTTGATGAATTTTGATCTTTGAAATTTAATGTTGACCAAAAAGTCAAAGTTTGACTTTTTGTGTATCAATTAACTTTTCATCAGTTGATCAAAAATTCAACTATCAATCTTTTGATCTTGAGAAATGATTTGAGTCATGAAATTAGGTCAACATGTTGTGTTTGAGTCCTTTATATTCTGTTTCAAACCATTAGATTATGTATTAGGTCAAAAGCCAATGATCAATGAACTTCAGTCAAAACCCTAATTTGTGGTCTCAGTGCTTAAGAGGTGGGCTTGTCTGATCAAACCCTTGATAACCCTTGAGAAATGTCTTGAGAAAATAGAGGGAAAATTTTGGGGTACAACAGATATGTTCATTTGCATTCCTTTTTCTGAATTTGAGGTTGATGTCGTGAGGAAGGTAAATGAGGCTCCTTCCCAATTTCGTGCAAAATGTTGGGGTTTTATTAAGGCCTTCGAGATTGTCTGCGATGCCTTGGACATGATGTCGACCATTGGCTTGTTCTTCTCCTAATTTGAAGTAAAAAATGTAGAGTCTTGAATCTGGGTTGACATCAGTGGTGTTCCTCGTAGGAGATTCCTTCAAGCTTACACCATGAATTATAAGGGATTTAAGGATCGGTTCCTATGTATTGGCTGCGACCCGAGATGTCCCCGGGTCCTCTATGCCACTGACGAACATCCCAAGTTTCCATTATATTAGACTGGAAACCCTCTACCCATATTCGGGTTTAACTACGATAAGCTGAGTGATCTTGAGGTTCAATCTTTGCAATTGCTAAATTATTTCTGTTTATTCAAGGTCAAGGACTTGTTACCTTTGTCTGTTGAAGAGGTTCTGGATTTCTTGGGTAAGATACTTTTTAATTGGTCGCTGATTACAGATCTTTTTCCTTCTTTTCTCGTTCATTATTTTAATGTCTTTTTGCAGATAAGATGATTGACCTTTCTGTTAGGGAGCAAAAGAAACTGATGGCCACACTCTGTGCTTCTCGGCAAGGAACTGGGAGCCATTCGGAGGCTTGTGGTCACGGGGCTCCGCCGAGCGAAATTTTGTAAATATTTCCTTCTTTTCCCTGTGTTTTCTTTTGCATGCATTCCCTCTTTACGTTTTTCTTTTAGCTCTTAAGCTTTAGATTTGAAACACACCCTTTGATTAGAACAACAAGAGTGAATGTCGTATAGTACTACGAGTGTGTGGGGTGCTAATACCTTCCCTTCGTGTAACAGACTTCCTTACCCGTATCTATCGATCGTTTCACCTTGATTTCACCCTTCTCAGGTTTACTCGATGTTTTCCTTTCTCTTTCTGTGGGATAAAAAATATTTGATGTTGACTTTATTGACTTCATCTCGGTGATTTGTTCAGCCGGTTATTTCAGACTGCAGTTTATATGTTGAACTAGTGTCCTACCAAGAAATTGAAGAACAAGGTTCCTGAAGAAGTGTGGAGTGACAAACGACCATCAGTGAGTCATTCGAAGGTGTTTGGCTCAATATGTTACAAGCATGTTCATAATGCAAGAAGAATAAAGCTTGATGATAAGAGTGAACCTATGATTATGGTAGGATATCATAAGACTAGTGCGTTCAAGCTATTCAATCCAGTTAATGAGAAGATTGTGTTAAGTCGAGATATTGTGATTGATGAAAATTTTGCCTGAGATTAGAGTTCTAGTAATTCAATTAACAAGCCATTGATGAGCTCTAGTTTCAATGAAGAAACTGATGAAGTTGAAGTTGAAAAGATTACTCGGAATCCAGTCAACGTCGAAGTTAAAAATGTTGCTGACATTCCCGACACAGTCGAAGTAGAAGAGGGTTTGGATAGCACAAGCCAAAAACTCAAAGAAATAGAGTTCCTCCAATAAAATTTCATGATTTTGAAGAAGTTGGTGATGATGAAGTCACACAAGATGGAGAATTAGTTCATTTTTCTTTACTTGCATGTGCTAAACCAATAAACTATAGCGAGGCTTTAAAGATTCAGCAGTGGAAGTTAGCTATGGTCGAAGAATTATAGGCAATTGAAAGAAATAACACATGGGAGTTAGTCGAATTTCCAGCACAGACAAAAGTTATCAAAGTAAAATGGGTGTTCAAGTTGAAACACAATGCTGATGGGTCAATAGCAAGACATAAATCAAGATTAGTAGCTCGAGGGTTTCTTCAAAGAGAAGGACTCGACTAATCTGAAGTATTTGGTCCAGTATTAAGACTGGAGACTGTTCGACTAGTGGTAGCATTGGCATATAACTAAGGTTGGTCGACAATTCACTTAGATGTGAAGTCAGCATTTCTGAATGGTCCTTTAGACGATAAGGTCTATGTCACACAACCTTCTGGATTTGTGATTCAGAAGGAAGTGAGTAAAGTATATAAGTTGCACAAAGCACTCAATGGCCTCAAGTAGGCACCTAAGGCATGGAACAAGAAGATTGACTCATACTTAGTTGAATTGGGATTTTTCAAATACAAATCAGAGTATGGTGTCTATGTTCAAGTTGTAGCACAAGATATAACAATCATCTGCTTATATGTCGATGACTTGCTGGTAACTGGAAATAGCCTGGAGAACTTGCCAAAGTTCAAAGAGCTGATGAAGAGGGAATTTGAAATGTCAAATCTGGGAAAATTTTCGTATTTCCTAGGCATGAAATTTCAAATGTCGAAGCAAGGTATGATGCTACATCAAAGAAAATATGTCAAAGAGATACTCAAGAGATTCATAATGAATGATTCAAATCCTGCATTTTCACCTGTCAAACTAAATGTGAAGTTGAAGAAGCATGGAGAGGAAGACAAAGTCTATGTAACTTTGTTCAAGCAAATTGTGGGATCTGAGATATGTGTGCAACAGCCGACTTGATATAGATTGCGTAGTTGGATTAGTGAGCAGATACGTGAGCGAACCAATGGTGTCTCACATGAAGGCTGCAAGAAGAATCCTGCGATATTTGAAGGGATCGATAAACTGTGTAATATTATTTTGGCGAGACTCTGAAAGCAAAGAAGCGACAATTACTTATTTTTCAGATGTTGATTGGTGTGGAGATAAGGAACATCGAAGAAGCACAACTGAATATTTCTTTCAAGTATTTGGTGCCCTAATCTCATGGTGCTCGAAAAACAAACATGCGGTGACATTATCATCGTGTGAAGCTTTAAAAAAAAATCTTAGAATAATTATTTTTTATTTATTTATCTAGGATAAGTAATTTCTGAAAATAAATTTTGATTATGTTTAACATCCTCTCATAAAAATATTAGTTATTCTCTTGCAAGAATTCTGTTTGAATTTTATTTTACTAACCACTTTTTTTATAAAAAAAACTTTAAATAATTATATTTTCAAAAATATTATCAAATTAACTATTTTTCAAACAATAATTTAATCACTATTTTTGGTAAATACACTATATTTACACTAACACATCACTGTTTGTGACGCATATATATTTGTTATGTCACATGCAGTAGTGCATGCACTATAGTTTTAAGAACATGCATCATATATATATTGGCTACTATGTTGTTTTTTACACTGAAATGCCACTGTTTGTGGCACGTGCTTCTAAAATTATAGTGCATAAATGCATACATCACTGTCTGGGGCATGATAGATATACATTTGTCACCTACAATCGTGTCAGCATCTCCAATGGTGCTACTCATATTTGGGTTCTTTGTGGGACCCATTAAGCCACATCATCTTGAAGTAACTCACTCTATTTTTCACTTCAATTGTGCAATTTTAAAGAACTTATATTGAGTCCCACAATTTCTTTGTATATTAATATTTTATTTATAATTAATTATTTTAATAATAAAAAAATATGAAGAGTCGTTGCTTATATTTGTACCGTTCACCATCTGGAATAACTTTTTTGTTGACAATTTCAATGTCAAGCTGGCAAACCAATCTGAAAAATCACCGTTGGAGGTGGTCTTAGTGTAAAATAGAGTGCATGCGCCACATGCGACACAGTCACCATTATAACTGTAACATAATTATCAACATAAATCCTTTGTGAATATGAAGAAAAAAAACAGCGCCACTGTGTACTGAACTCAGTTAGTGTTGAATCGATAGGTAAAACTCTCTGAGGTACTATTTCTTCTTCACCTCTTCTCTCATTTCATATTTGGTTTCATCATTGATTTTGAAATGGATAATCACTGTGTTGCTTCAATAATATTTGGAATCTGTATTACTTTAGCTTTAGATTCATTAAACTTTCAACAATTCAATGCCTAGATCTTATTGTAAAACTATCAAAACAACCTAACTAACACAAACAAAGTCTATAAAGTTGTCTAGCATAACACATCTCAAAAAAAGTTAAAATAGCTTAAAAAGTATAAGTAAATATGGATAGAAAACACATCCTTATTATAAAGTTATCTAGGATAAAACATCTCAAGAAAGTATAAGTATATTTTCTTTCTCTATGAATGCCCATTCATCATTTGCTCCATATGCAATGGCTCAGGTCTATTAACTTGGTTGGTTTACAGAATCTGAGTTTGTTTCATAAACTGAATTGTTGGCAGAAGTACCCTCCACAATAGTGCTTTCACTAGAGTTGATATTTTGCCTATCTGTGTCTTCAGGAGGAGGAAAAGGAAACTCGATAAACTAGCAAAACATCAAATGTTAGCATTAATTCAAGGAAAATAGATCACTGTCAAAATTTAATTAGCCAAATATTATTGTATAACATTCATAATAACTTTACAATTAGCATCATTTAAACATAGGAAATTAACATAAAAAGTTTTCAAATGAAAAACTAATTGTTTGCAGTAAAGACTTTTCTATAGACCAAAATATATAGGGAAGACAAAATAACCTGATAAAATCACGCTCTAGGATGCAATAAGAAACATTCCAAAATCAAAATAAAATTCATAGAAATTAAAAATTAAATTTTTTTTAATAATTAGAGGTGAGAATAAGTTGGGCCGAGTTAGTTTTTACTTAGATAAAAAATTCAAAACGTAAGTCTGACATATAATATATCATAGACTCACATCATCTACACACATTCTCATATTTCTGACATAAAATAATAAACTCAAATCAACCACTATTCATAACAGTTAAACATTGTAATTAATTAGTATTGTAGATTTTAGATTGGATGATTAGATATTAATCTTATTTCACACGATAAAACAATCTCGACAATCGACTTAAAATAAAATAGTTTAAATTTGTTACAATTTCCAATTGTAATAGCATGAAATCTTATTCCCTTATAAGAAGCATGTTAACTATGACCTTATCTTTAATGATGATTATAGATTCAAAAATCAATATGAACATATATTCTCTACATACATCAAATCAAGATTAGGCAATGCATATTTTAAACCCAAAATTTTATTTTTTATATAAATAAAAACATCTTTAACTAAAATTGTCATTATTTAATCTCAACCTAACCATTATTGATGTAATGAATGTTAAATTTTGGTTATAGCCTTGAATATGATTTTTAATTGAAAATAAGACTAATATACGAAGAAAAAAAAGTCAAGTAACAAAAATCAATTAAGCAAATTACAAAATAATATATTGTGAACATTGGGTTTTACATACAATTCTAAAATACAGCTTAACAAAATGCATGCATCACATTAAGTAATTATTGGGAAAGTTATTAGGAGCATTAATGCAAAGTTGAGGTTTATGCACCTTTGTGAGAGACACACCATTTATCCACCTAAAACTTTAAGGTGATAGATGAGTGAGTTCTCTCATTTATACATTTATATCTAATGTGAGACTATTTTCCCACTTACTCACACCCTTTGACACCTTACAACGAGACATCTCTTCTTGGACATTTCGATACTAAGTCGGTCTCTATCTCGAACCAAAGGCTCATGATACTATTTGTTGGGGAGGGAAAGTTACTAGAAGCATTGATACAAAGTTGAGAATTATGCACCTTTGTGAGAGACGCACCACTTATCCACCTAAAACCTTAAGGTGATATAGGTGAGTGGGTTCTCCCACTTATACATTCATATCCAATGTGGGACTATTTTCCCACTTACTCACACTTGCATTATTATTCTAACACTCTCCCTCAAGTGGGAGTCCATAATGCCCCCACATACACCGCCTTACATTACTATTCTAACACTCCCCCTCAAGTGTGAGTCTTCAATGCTCCCCCTCAAGACACTTGTACCGCCGTTGACACCTTACAACGAGACATCTCTTCTTGGACATTTCGATACTAAGTCGGTCCCTATCTCGAATCAAAGGCTCATGATACTATTTATTGGAGAGGGGAAGTTACTATGAGCATTGATACAAAGTTGAGGATTATGCATCTTTGTAAGAGACACACCACTTGTTCGCCTAAAACTTTAAGCTGATAGGTGAATGGATTCTCCCACTTATACATTCCTATCCAATGTGGGACTATTTTCCCACTTAGTCACACTTACATTATTATTGTAATAGTAATAACTCAATATTCTTTCTCTTCTAAAATTCCTCATATTATAGAAATTGAAAGACCTAAGTCAAGCATACTTGTATCACATAAACATAAATTTGATAATAAAAATATAATTATAACGATTCAAACTTCATTTAAAATGCATTATGCCTTAATTTACCTCTTCCATACGTGGATAAAAGTTTGGAATATGACTAGCGTCTCTGAGAGATTCGATATTCCTAAAATCACCATTTAAGCATTCTTCTCGTATAAACAATAGTGCTCCAGCTATCTGCATAATATAAGTAAAAACTAATAATTTAGACATACATACATTTACATCAAATTACTATAGTGGATTTTAAAAATAGATTGTAATCACATTTTAGACTACATTTGACATCAATGTAACCATAATTGTTGCAACTATAACTAATAATGCATCAGAAGCATTCAATAGTATTAGAAGATTACAACTAGATCACAATTTAAATCCTTAATTAGAAGAGTTGATGAACAAATAATAACAAAAGCATTGATTTGAGGCAACGAAAAATAATTAAAAGGATAAAAACCTACATCTTGATCGCTTCCATCATTAATCTCTAGATCGAAAGCATCATTCATGCCTTCATGAATGAAGGTTTTCAAGTCATCAATATAAAATGGCCCTGAAATGGACGATGAATAAAATTGGGGGAAAAATAAAAATAATATAAACTCAAATTAAAAAAAAGGTAATTAAGTGGTTTTTACCCCTTGTTTGAGCGAACCAAGAACAAACATCGGCGATTAATTCTTGAGCTTTGAGATGAGAGTTATTGCCACCCCACATGGAATCAACGGCGGTTCGAACAGCTGACCAACGATTCAAAATATGACTAATCCCTTCATTGAATGCTTCTAATGATTCGCCTTGCAAGACTCTATAATCACCCATCCCTGCGACAAAGTTATTAAAGTGACAGCCAACTAGAAAATCACGACTCCTATAAATACCCCTCTTTAAATATCAAATGTAGTGAATCATTTTTGCTCTTATAATATCACGTGCTTAGAGCATGCAACACTTTCGATTCCTTTTTACATTCAAACTCATAAATTTGGAAATATCTTTATAAGGATTAATTTTTAAAATAGAAAAAAAAAGATTATTTGAATCATTTGACTAAAATTAAAATTTGTGAAAATCTATTTAAAAAGATAAGCTTTTGTTATCATGGCTGAAATAAAAATCAAATTGATCGAGTAAATTCAACGATAAGATCAAGAAATATTAACTAGTTTAAACAAATTAACATTTGTTTCATCAATTTAATCTAATAGTAAGCATTTCTTTTGAGAACTCTTTGAGAACTCTTTAATTTACCCGTTCAAAAATTACCTTAAACATAATCAAAATTACCAAACTTATGCAAAATCAACATAACAAAAATATTGTATTTCACAAAAATTGCATTTTAATAGTAGTATCATATCTAGTTCTTTACATTGCTTGATCTAGAAGAACATAAAAGATTGGGTTTTTCTTTACATTAGAAGAACACATGGCGAGTTTTGATTTTTCCCTCCTGAAGTATTTTTTTTTGTGATCCGTCCCTTATAAAAGGAAGATTCCTTTTGCAGAACCCCTTATCCCATGTTTGATTGACTGGGCATGGGGAATCTTGCAAGGTGGCATGGAAACTGCGCTGAGTTGGATTAATGTTTCTTACATGGCATGACAACTGGGCTAAGTTGGATTAATTCTTAAAAATTTGATTTCTATGAGAATCGAACCCAGGAAAACACGCATAGAGACTAAGCGCCTATCCATTGGACCATCTCATTTTGTTTGTCTTAATCTTTCTCCTGAAACACTAATTAGAACAAAAATTGAAAACAAAACATTTTTGTGATCCACTGGATAAAGACTTACTACTTGATGAAGTTATCCCTGCTGCAAGTTTAAATTTACTAGTTGCTTCTTTAATTTTATTCACCTCCACAGAAGGTTCAATTGATTTCTCTCTTATTCTAACATGTATTTTTTTGGGGTTTGATACTCCTTCCTCATCGCTACGGCTATCATCAACAGCAAATCCATACATTGATTTCTTAAATTCTTCTGCTGCTTTAGCCTGTTTATCAGTAGAAGAACTAGAAAGATGTTTGTTAAGAATCTCCAGACCCATTAATGAATTACTTTGGGTCTTATCAATAGCATGAAATCTGCTAGAATTTCAAGAAAATTAGTAATGATGGAACACACAAACATCATATTTTAGTGGTCCCTCTATCTAGAATAACAGAAACGTGCCTACCTGATACATGAATAACCCAATTGTCTGAACCTGTGAAATAAATGAGATGTCAAAGGGCATCGTGGATAGTCTCTTGAACGCAGAAACTCATCTTTTAAAATAGATGAAGCTATTGAAAAATGAAGGCAAACAAAATAATGGATAGAACCACAAACACCAATTATTCTATTTTCAATTTTTGTTCTAATTAGTGTTTCAGGGGCAAGATTAAGACAAACAAAATGAGATTGTCCAGTGGCTAGGAGCTTGGTATCTATGCATATTTTCCTGGGTTTGATTATCATAGAAATCATTTTTTTTAGAATTAATCCAACTTAACCTAGTTGTCATGCCATGTAAGAAGCATTAATCCAACTCAGCACAGTTTCCATGCCACCTTGCAAGATTCCCCACGCCCAGTCAGCCAAACATGGGATAGGGGGTTCTGCAAACGGAATCTTCCTTTTATAAGGGTCAGATCTCAACAAAATACTTCAGGCGGGAAAAATCAAAACTCGCCCTATTGAATGAGGGCATCGTATATATAACCCTCAGAATAATTGTGATATCAAACCCAGACAAACAAATAAAATACTTGCACATTTTCTTTTCTTGGTATAGATTACAGGAAGCTCAATATATCACATTATCATTATAAAATATTGTGACCAAAGTAATAATAAATGAGTGGAAGAGGAGTGTTAGATATTGAAATATTAGATATAATATTAAATATAATTTAAGTTATGTAATTCAAGTCCAAGCCCAATTAAGATTTGTTACTTTACTTAGTGTACTAGCTAGTTGTATATAAATAGACTAGTTTGTAAATCAGTTTGTAACAATTCAATTCATAATAGAATCCTTATTTCCTTATATATTTCCTTATTATCTCTCTTTCTCCCCTCACTAAAAGTGTCTCATGCACTAACAAATTGATATCTTGAGCTCTGGCTAGATTCTTGATCGTGTTTTCAAGAATCACACGTCAAAGGTTGTGTTTCTGGGATCGTGGGTGATTGTAAATCAATTGGTGCAAAGATGAATGGTAACAATAGTATTCCAAATTCTATTACAACTCTTGACGACAAGAATTGGCTTTGACGGAGAAAACAGATGCAATCCTTGCTCGACTTCCGTGAAACCTTAATAGTGGTTAACAATGACACCTCTGAGCTTGTCGAAAATACAACTGATGCTCAGAAAGTCACACATAATGGTGCCAAACATAAGGATTGTAAGGTTGCATATTGTATTCAAACGGAGGTCGTACGGAAAACTTCGACAAAATCTCTCATGCTGAATCGATGAAGGAGTCATGGGATATTCTTTTCAAGTACTATGAAGGAGGTGAGAAAATCAAGGTTGTTAAGTTGCAAACATTGTGATGACAATATGAATTGTTGTCGATGGGAGAAGACAAAAATATTGTAGGCTATGTGTCAAAGATGCAGAAACTTGTTCATCTCATGAAGGGTTGTGGTGAAATCCTAACTAATAAGATGATAGTTGAGAAGGTAATGCGTATGTTGACCTCTCACTTTAATCATGCTATCGTAACTAATTAAGAATCCAATAAACTTGAAACCCTAAAATTGGAAGATTTGGTTGGTTCCTTTGAAGTTTGTGAGATTAAGATTGTCGAAAGGAAATGAGTTCAAGACTCGATACAAGCTCAGTAAGCTCAGTCATGGAAAAATGATGGTGTTTAAAGAAAATTAAACAAGACTCAGGGCAAGAAGTCTTGGTCGAGTCTCTATAAGAATAAGGTCGATGATATGACTTCTAAATCCTCGGAAAGAGGAGAAGGAAATTCCTATCAGAAAGACAAAGAAGAGAAAAAAGGTTTGTAGTGCTATAACTGTGAAAACTGGGGACACTTAGCCAAGCATTGTTGGTACAGGAAAGATAAGGGATCGAAAAAAGGCAAGCTTGAAGGACCGAACCTTACACGTTAATATTTTGATGATTCTGATGATATGGTGGTTATGGATGCATTTGCATATAACCATGTCGAATCCACGATCTGATTCCTCGACTATGGCTGCTATAATCACATGGCTAGTTGAAAGGAGTGGTTCGTAGACTTTGACGAGTCGAATAAGATCAATATCAAACTTGCTGATAATAGATCATTGCAAGTAGAAGGTACTGGCAACATAGTTATTCAATGAAGTAGTAGAACAAAAGATTTGCTCAAAGATGTAGTTTATGTACCTGGCATGAAGTGTAATCTACTTAATGTTGGACAACTAGTCGAAAAAGGTTTCTCAATGGTTATGAAAGATGGAGCTTTAAAATTGTTCGACACCCAAAATAATTTGGTCTTAAAATCTCCTTTGTTGAAGAACATGACGTTTAAAACTATGATCAATTCGTCAGAGGTGCAATGCTTGAAAATAGTTGTCGACCTTAAGGATAGATGGTTGTGGTATTTGAGATTTGGCCATCTGAATTTTAGGTCACTCAATCAGCTGATTATTCATGATATGGTAAATGGCATACCAAAACTTATGATGCTCGACAAACTCTATGAAGG
Source organism: Vicia faba (assembly GCA_948472305.1). Taxonomy (NCBI): domain Eukaryota; kingdom Viridiplantae; phylum Streptophyta; class Magnoliopsida; order Fabales; family Fabaceae; genus Vicia; species Vicia faba. Next base: position 131,110,069 of record OX451739.1, read on the forward strand.
TTGGCTAGTCAGAAAGAAATCTAGAAGTTCTTTCATTTCGACTATGTCAATAAGATCATCATGCACACTTGAAGTTGTACGTTCAGATGTGGGTGGCCCTTTTTAGGAGCATACCATTGGTGGAAACATATATTTTGTTTCATTTTTCGATGAGTTTAGTCAAAAGATCTAGATCTATGTGATCAAGCGAAAAGAAGAAGTATTTTAAATCCTTAAGAGATTCAAAAAACTTATCAAAAACCAGAGTGAGAAGAAGATCAAAGTTCTGCGAATAGATGGAGGTGGTGAATACACATTCAAGATATTTGAAGAGTTTTGTTGAGAAAATGGTGTCAATCATGAAGTAACTTCTCTTTATACGCCTCAACATAATGGAATTGCATAAAGAAGAAATAAGGTCATATTGGATATGGCGAGATACATGTTGAAGTAGAAGAATTTTCCAAAATCATTATGTGGTGAAGTTGTTTCGACTGCAGTTTATATTTTGAACTGGTGCCCTACCCAAGAAATTTAAGAATAAGGTTCTTGAAGAAGTGTAGAATGGAAAATGATCATCAGTAAGTCATCTGAAGGTGCTTGACTCTATATGTTACAAGCATGTTCCTTATGCAAGAAGAAGGAAGCTTGATGACAAGAGTGAATCTATGATTCTGGTAGGATATCATAAAACTGGTGAATATAGGCTATTCAATCCAATCAATAAGAAGATTGTGATAAGTCGAGACATTGTGATTAATGAAAATTCTACCTGGGATTGGAATTCTGGTTATGCAGTTAACAAGCCATTGATTAGTTATGACTTCGATGAAGAAACTGATGAAGTCAAAGTTGGTGAAATTGTAGATATTCCAGTTGAAGTCGTAGTAGTTGTTGACATGCCCGACATTGTCGAAGTCAAAGAGGGTGTGGCTAGCACAAGCTACATACCTCAAAGAACTAGAGTTCGTCCAACAAGACTTCAAGACTATGAAGTGACTGGTGATGATGAAGTAACACCAGATGGAGAATTAGTTAATTTTGCTTTACTTGTAGGTGATGAAATAATCTACTATAGCGAAGCTTTGAAGATTAAATAGTAGAAGTTAGCTATGGCCGAAGAGTTACCAGAAATCGAAATAAACAACACATAGGACTTAGTCGAATTGCCTGCACACACAAAAGATATCGAATTAAAGTGTGTGTTCAGGTTGAAACAAAATGTTGATGGGTTGATAGCAAGGCATAAGGCAAGATTTGTAGCTCGAGGATTCCTTGAGAGAGCAGGACTCGACTATCCAGTTCTGGGGAGAATGTAAATCGAGGTGAACTTGAAGTAAGACGTTGCTCAAGTAAAGCACACTTGGCTGATATTTTCACAAAAGGATTGAAGATCAATATATTCCTAAATTTGAGAAAGAAATTAGGAATATTTTAGATCAACTATGACTAGTGTAGGTTCGACAACTTGGATTTTGGGGGATATGTTGAAATATTAGATATAATCCAAGTTGTGTAATCCAAGCCCAAGCCCAATTAGGCTAGTTTGTAAATCAGTTTGTAACAATTAAATTTATAATAGAATCATTACTTCCTTATTCTCTCTCTTTCTCCCCTCGTTAAAAGTGTATGACGCACTAACACTAGGAATACTCTTTCTTTAACACTCTCTCAAACACTCACTCTCTTATTGGGTGAAACATTTTTGGATCCTTCACTTTGAAAACAGGCCCCACATAAAGTTGTAGGACTATGGGTGGCAAAATGGACCTCCTTCCCTATCTTGCCATGCCTTAAACCCGCCAAAAAAAGAGCGGGGCAAGCAAGCCCGCCAAGTGGAAATGGGCATAAAAGTATAGCTCGCGCCGACAAAGTGGCGGGTTGGCAGGCGACGGTCTTGCCCGCCTACTTTTTATTTTTTTTATTTTTTGTTCATTTTTTAATAGATTAATAGGTTTATTTTTTTCATTTTAATTAGATTTATCACTTATATTTTAGAACATTTTTTATAAAGCATCTTATTAACAAATTTTACTTGCATATATTCACAAATTAATGTATAAAGTAAACCCATCAAGAATTGTAATTACTATAATTAGTTAAAAAGGGCAGACTTAAGGTAACAAAAACTAAAAGAATAGGTGATGTGAGCTTTGGCGAGCGATGATTTTTGGCAGGGCGCGCGTTGGCAGGTGGCGGTCTTTAGTGGGGCGAGTTTTGGTGGGCGATGGATCCAAAATCCCAACCCAACCCGTTATTATTTGGCGGGTGCACGGTCCGGCCCAGAGGACCACGACCCGTTTTTCCAACCCTAAGTAGGAACCACTTGTGTTTCATTAAATAAGAGAGTGAATGTTTGAGGGAGTGTTGAAAACATAGTTTTTCTACCATTTGTCATGAGTGAAAATGTGAACATACCCAATACACCATTCCGCTATATCTATTCTCCACCTTAATTATTGAAATTGAACTCAAAATTCATCTTATTCTCCTCAAAATGGCTACTTGTGCTTTGTTCAATGGTTTTGGATAAGGAAACACTACTACAATAGTACCTCTAACTCAAGCAACATCAACAACAAATATTTTCACAACATGCCACAACAACAACAACCTTATCATTTTGAAACAAAATCAAGTATCTATCTATTAAAATAAACTACCAATAGCACCCTTTATTTTTTTATAAAATTTACTTATAAAAGATTGAAATAGTAAAAATATAATCTCTCAGTTAATTCATCACACTTTAACCAAATGCTACCAAGTATCAAGTTCCTATTTGACACTTTTTTAACTTTTACTTTTTCCTCCACTTCCCATTTTTCACTCACCATCTCATTCTTCTTTCAATTAAATTCATTTTTCTATTATATTTCTTTCTTCTAATTATTTTTAATATATTAAAAATGTATACATATAGTATATGATTGTCATATTAAATATTTATTGGTGTATAAATATATACAATGTTGACATTTAATTTTGTTTTTACGACAAATTCAATCATTCTATTTATTTATTATTATTGTTAAAAATATTAATTAATCTATATTAAACTTTAATAAAATTAAAAGTTTATTTTATGAAATTAGACAATACTAAATAGCCAAACACACAATTGTTATACCCCAATTTTTGCCCCTAAGATTCCTCTATCATCTCATATCAACTCAACCATATCAAGATCACAATTGGGTTTGGTTTTTATCCCTATCTTTAGGTTTGCTCATGAGGTATCACTAAGCACCTTGATTTGTATATTGTGATCATATTTATTTTGTATTGATTAACTTTTAACTAACAAATGCAATTAATGTTTGCTCTAACTGATAATACTATAGGTGAGGGCACAACATATTTCATCAGGTTGATTTATAGGTTCATGAGTTGATTTCCATGCCTTATTCAACAAAGCTTCATTTAGATTCAAGCTTCATCATTGAATATGCTTTAAAGTGACATCATGACAAGGTCTAATATGATTCATCATGCCTCAATTTGTCAAAGAAATCCAAAAGATGCAAGGATTGGTTGAAGAAGTTTGACCTAATTGGATAAGTTCTTGATTCCTTGATCACAAGTGTATAACTCTTTCAATTCTTAACATTTGGAAGTGGTTTTTGGTACTATGATTTCTTATTATAATCCTCAACAACTTCTATTCACAGAGCAAAAGTAATTGTGCAAGAAAGTTTGTCAAAGTTGAAAGGGGTTCCCAAGTCAATTTGGTGCTTTATGAGCTGGGATTTTGGACTTCTAAGGGCTATACCTTGCTCATATTTTGATATTTTTGAGTGATTAAAAAGAAATTATTCTCTTTAAAAGGTTATAAATTAATCACTTCAAGATTTTCAAGGAAATTTTATGTGGAAGATGCTTAATGATTGAGAAAGATTACAAGTCCTCTAGATTAGCCATCAAATTCCCTTATGAGACTTCAAAAGTCCATAACTTAGTCAATTTTTATCCCCTGGAATTACGGAACTGATGTTTACTACCTTGGTGTCAAGCAAGAACCATTGGTTGTCAAAAGTGAATACATTGAAGTTATTGATCCCAACATTGACAATATTGCTGGGACCAGTAAGGTTACTAGAAGTGGAAGGGTTTTCTCTCCAGAAATCTCTCCAAAGACCGTTGCTACACCAGTTTGTGTTACTACTGAAACAACTGGCTGAAAATCATAAAATAATGAAGTCGCCATCGAACGTCTTTTATCCCATATGAAGGGAAAGGTAAACATCGAGAAAACCTGAGAAGGGAGAAGTCACGATCTTGCGACTGAGAGATCGGGTAAGGGAGTCTGTTACGCGAGGGGAAGGTATTAGCACCCCACATGCCCATAGTACTCTACGGTATCCACTCTTGTTGTCTATATTATGGGTGTGTTTAATTTATGCTTACTGTTTACTATTGAGGAAGAATGCATGCGAAATAAAGGAGAAAATAATGTAGGGAAACTAAAGTTGTGCTCGCTTAGGCCCTACCCTAATGCCTACGTATCCTTTTTGAGGAATTGGAGTTATCGTAGTTCGGCTCACATGTTTTTGTTTGTTTTGCGTTTTTTATGAATAATGTTAAATCCGTATTCTTCCACAGCTCGACCTTTGGAGACTCACACGTTGGCACAGAAGTAAATTAATCATGTCCTTACCTGAAAATGGTTTTGAGTTACGCCATCAAGGAAAGATGCCACATTTGATTGATTTTTGTTTTGTTACCTTGAAATAGGGTTTTTGTGTGATTAGCATGTTTTGTAATTTGCTAAGAAAATATGGTTTTTGTCTTAAATGCATATGCAAAAAGGGGAAGAAAAGAGTCTACGGGAGACTAGCCTATTTCTAAACCTAATGTTATCATATAATGGTTGTCCTGATTTTGGATTAACAAAAGGGAAAAGTCTACCTAATGTTAGCATGCATGGTTCATAACCTAAGGTCTAACTTGCATCCAAAAGGAACAAGTACATCCTAAGGGAACATGGTATGTACAATGATAAAAACAAACAAGCTCGAAATAGCACACCCATAAAATAGTAAGGAAAAAAACTGAAATGCTTTAGTTAAGGGGAGCGTATCACCCGAGACAAACAAGCAGAAGTAGGATGTAAAACAAAAATATGACGTCCAAAGCGACTGAACACCTAACCAAGATATAGGAGATCGAGGTAGGCGACAAAAGACAATATGAACAATCACTGAGTGTCAGCATTGATCAATGCGAACTCCTGAAAAATTATGGGGGTTTGATTGAAAAACCCTTTTCCACTTGACAGCTCGATACACATGATCTTAGGAACATGTTCGGAGCTCGGAACTTGCAAAAAGTAAGCATATGAACGACACAGACGAAAAATGGTGGGGGTTGGTTGCTAACCCTTTCCACTTGCCTTCCCATGAAGACTTAGGAATGGTTGCCATAAAAGGACCTAAAACCATCATCCCGCTATACAAGCACAAATGTAAGCACACGTGTGGAATACCTACTTTCAAGGTAGGATTTTAAACAAACACATATAGCAAACGAAAAGCACACAATGAGGAATTTCCCTAAACGGGTCTGTGATACGGTGGGAGAACTGACTTGGGATTTTGCGTTTTTTTTCGCACTTGTTCGGTTTAGCAAGAGTCGCCACCGACTTTTTATTTTATCCTAAGAAAAGGTCAAAAAGCACAGGAAAGACCTTTGAGATGTTTTCTTGGGTTCGGAGGGTAGATTATGAAAAGGGAAGGTGCTAGCACCCTTTTCATCCATGGTTATCCATGGGCTCTTAGTTACTTGTTTTAGATCACTTGCTTTTCTTTTCAATTGTTTGAAATGGTGCTCTTCAATTGTTTGAAATGGTGCTTTGTGTGTGGTTTTGAAAGATGTTTTCAAAAGAGGCCATTGTTGTGGCAACCTTTGTAATGACTCTTGTTTCGAATGTATACAAAGGTGTTTTTGTCTTTTGAAAAGTTTCCAATGTTTGAAAGTAGGGTTTTGAAATTGTGTGGTGAAGTGTGTTTTGAAGATAGCAAGGATGTTTTTGCAAGCTTTTGATCAAGTAACTAAGAGCTATCTACCCTATTATACTCAAAGATTTTTCTTATGTTTTAACCCTTTTAACAGTGTTGTTTCACCATTGTATTTGATGAACAACCTTGCGTTAGGATGTTTAACAGGACAGGCACAGGTCATCGTATACAATCATTGAAGGAAACTTGTGAGACGCTCTAGCAATTTTGTAAGGGACGAGATCGTTTTATCGAAGGCAACATCGAGGGTCATCGAGGGACTACGATCTTTGTTTATTGAAGGGGCATTTGCTAGAGTGTCTCATACTCGAGGAACATGATTGCATTTTCCGAGGCAACAAGCGAGGTTACCCTAGAGGTGCAAGTGTGAATTGTGTATTGATTTTCATGCATTTATCTTGTATTAGGTCATCTAGAGATTGATTTTGAATCCTCGCATACAAACCCTAATTATTATACAGTGTATGGAAAGTGATAAATTGCGGGAATTTAAAGTCTAAGTTATTACAAATAAGTATCCGGGGATGGGGGTACAAATGTTTACAAATGGGGATGAGTCTTATCAGAATAGTAATGTCCAAGTATATATTACAACCAAATCGAATTGTCGCATTCTCAATGTAAAAATATAACAAGGTATAAGATGATAAAAATCAAAGAGATATGAGATGTGTATATTTACCTACAAATGCTCAAATAAAAATTAACCTAATTAAAGACTTAGGTATTATTATTATTTTTTGTGTTTTTGTTAATTATATAAACAAAGATTTTTAAAGAAAAGAGAAATTATTTAAGTTAATGCTTAAGATAATTCTTATATTTTATTAATTCAAAAAAAGTATAAAAAAAAGAAAAATTACTCAAATTAAGCTAACTATTCTTTTTTTTACTTTTATTATATTAAAATGATATTAATAAAGGGAAATAAAATTAGTTTAAAAAGAAAATAAAAATTTAATTAGTGTTTATTACCTACAAGAAAGAAAGTGATTTTTTTAAGAAAATGTTAGTTTTTAAAAAAAGATGGGCCTAGAGTAATTGTGGCCCAAAGAATAGAGAATGAAGAAGAACAAATTAAGAAAACCAAAAATGAATAAAGGGGGGGTACGCGCTAGGAAAGTGTTGGGCCTTATGCAATGTGGGGCGCACAGGCCCAATGGAGATGTTTGTACAACAATTTTTAGGGTTTGTGTTATGTGAATTCAGAAGTTAGGTTTGCAGTTCAGAGTTAACGGCGTCGCTCCTCACATCTTCTTCGCTTCTCATCTTCTCGTTCTTAGCCATGGGCAAACGGATATCCTCACCCCTCGCCTTAGCCACCGGAGCAACGCCTCCATCCACTTTCTGCCTTCTCTTCGCAGTGGTCTAGGGTTCTTGCTTCGCGACGGTACGATTTGTTAACTTGTTTTAGGTTTTTTGTGATATTACTCTTTCATTCTGCTTGATCACTACATGCGAGTTTTAATCCATGTTTCTTTTGATATCTACATGTAGTAGTAGTTTTGAGAAATATACCTTGGCGTTTTGTTCTGTAAATTGAAGGAGAAGGAGGGTGAGTTGGCCGGAGGCGCTTCCAGGAGGCTAGGCGAAAGAGGACTGTGATGACAACTTGTTGGTATTTCTGTACTTGATTTCTGTTGATGAATGTTTTATGATGATGTTGTCTGAAAACATATTCTTCTGAATCTCTCTTTTCCTCTTTAGTTGTTGACTTTTGATGATGAATTTGTTTCTGAAAAAGTTATTTGTTGTTGTTGATTTGGTGTTTGATGATGAACTTTGTTTGTTCTGAGATTGACTGTTGTTGTTACTTGGTGATGATGAATGTATGTTCTGAGACTTGCTTATTTGTTTCTGATTCGTTTATCGCTTTTGCATCTCTCTTCTTCTTTGAATACCTTGTTTATTCGATGATGAACATATGTATTCTGAAATATTGCTTGTTGTTAGCTTGGATTTGAGTTTGATATGCAGGTTGTAAGTTTGTGAGTTGGCTTTGACAGGCTTGCTGTTTAGTTTGAGGCAGTTTTGCAGGTTATGGGTTTTTTGGGTTTGAGCTTGTAGTTGGGCCTGAGTGCTTGTAATGCAGGCTTGAGGAGTTTTGCAGATTGGTAATGCAAGTCTGCAAGCTTTGGCTTGCTTGATGTTCAGGCAAGTTTTGCAGTTTGGATACGCTTACAGGCAAGTTTTTAGCATTTGTAAGGCAGTTTTGCAGGTTGAACAGGTTTTTTAGTTTGGGCCTGTGTGATTTGTTCTTTTAACTGGTTTTGCAATCTTTATAGTTTAAGCAGGTTTTACTTGAGAAGCAGTTTTTTGCTTTTGAAGGCAGGTTTATGCAGTCTAACAGGTTTTCTGTGTTTGTTAGTTTGCTTCTGGTGTTTGGAGGCAGGTTTGAGCCTTTTGTTAAGCTTGCTTGTTTTTGTGACTGCAGTTTGAATTGAGTTGCAGTTTTGTGGCTCTCCCCTTTCTTGAACTGTTAGACTGTTATATTTATTTCCTTCCTCACTGCTTTGTACAGCCTGCCAAACTGCAAAACTTTCTTCTCATTTTCTCTTTCTCTCTCCATAAAAAGGATTTTAAATTGCTTAATGTATTTTCTATTCTGAAAAGCTTTGTTGGCCAGAACATGATGAGAAGTTTGACAAGCCTGCTTGCTTGTATCTTGGTTTATCTCTGCATTCTGTACTTTCTTTCCATATTTTCTACATTGTTCTTTTTGACAGCTTGTGCTTTGACAACTTTGTGTACTTGGTTTGACAGTTTTGCAACTTAGTTTGCTTTTGACAGTTTTGCAACTTAGTTTGCTTTGCCTTGCTGCCTTTGGTTGACTAATGCAGTTTGGAATTTTAGTTTGGCAGTTCAGTTTGACATTTGTGTGCAGCCTTGTGCCTTTGCATTTAATTGATTGTATGCTTGCAAAATCTTTCCTCTTTGTGAACCAAGAAGAGAAATCTTCTTGTGATTTGCAAAGAGGACAAGTAAAACATGATGAACCCAAAAACAATCTGATTCTGGCCAACAAGCTTTAATGATGATCTTTTCTATTTATCTGCTTCTGCTTAAAAATTCCTCTACTAACTTCTTTTTCTGTCTTTGCAGGTAAATACCAGTTGAATAATGGAGGATGCAGTAAAAGTAGAAGATTTCAAGAGATTTAGGCTTTAGATTTATTTTCTTTTCATTTATTGTAATAAATATTATTGTAAACACTGTAAATTATAAATTTACAATATCCGGATAACATTTGTAACAATATTTGAAATAAATAAATAAAAGTCTTTGTCAAATAAGAATTCTTTACTGTCAAATATTTCATTCTTTCCTTTGCACTGTCTATTTAATTATTTAAATCTCTTAAATTAAAATAACTGGAAATGTATCCCAATGACTTTAATCCAGACGAAATAAATAATCAACAAACTTTGCAGTCTCGCATTAATCACAATACGCCTGGCATTCCAATTAATCATATGCTTTGTACAGTTAAAACAAACAAACATTCCATACACTTTTCACTTCCCTGATCAAACCAATGCCTCAAAGTTTCAGTCAAAGCCTCGGTTCTTATCCCAGATATTTAGGTTTTGAGAAGCAACCGGTAATCTGGAACAAGCGTAAAAATAATGTAACAGTCAATTGAATTATTTTGGATTCAATTTCTTCTGAGAAATACGAGCGAAAACCCTAATTCCAGATTTATCGTCAAAGAAAAGTCTGTTTGATCAATTCTTGAGCCAATCTCAACCCAATCAATGGAAACCCTAATTCTGGACTTGTTGTCAAAGAAAAGTCTTGTTTGATCAATTCAAAATCAATGGAAACCCTAATTCCAGATTTGTCGTCAAAGAAAAGTCTGTTTGATCAATTCCTGAGCCAATCTTGAAAAGTCAGGGAAAATCCTGAAGTTGTGATTTCTTGTGAAAAAAGGAGGGCAAATTTTAGGGTACAACAGTTGCCCCTGTTCAATCTTCTTGAACCTGAAGAGTTAGATTGGCGAGTTTTCCTTTCGCGACTCGAAGGTAAAAGATGATTGGACACTAGAGTGCCCAAAAATTTGCACTCGTCAAAGCATAGTTGAGGGAATGGGCTTAAAGATGCCATCCAAGACTGTTTGTTGTAGATGAGTGGGTGAGTATCAGAAAGGTATCCATGTTTGGACCGTCTATGAGCTGGGGATCTGAATAAGCAAAAGGTTGACATCCATGTTGGGAAGCATATGTAAATTGTTTTCAGAAATCTTTGAAGCTCAAAATTTGCTAAACTTATCATGCGAAGGGTAAAAGTATTAGCTGAAACACAAAGTCATGTTGTATGATGTAATGTGTGTGTTATATGAATGTAATGAATGCGCATGTAAGCTGATTAGGCATCCTGCTGAGGAAGATAAATCCTGGATAGCCGGAAATAATAAAATCTTTGACCGTTGTCGGGGAAAATAAGCCCTTGACTGCCACTAGGGATTGAAAATCCTTTGATCGTTGAAAATGAGAAGTCCTGGGACCGCTGTTGGGGAAATCAGGAGTTTGGGTTGTATGCCAATCTACTGGGGATTCCTGCTTTGAGGAGATCTTCGCCGGGGAATATTGTTGAAAAGTAGTTATCCTGTTGGAGAGTAAAGCTCAAGATTCTGGAAAAAGCTTATTCCTGTTTGGGAGAAGTTCAGGTTTAGGTTGTATGCTACTTTAAGAATGAGAAACTTCATTCTGTCGGGAATATCAGAAAGTTGAATTGTATGTTATAGGTGAAAGGATGAGGAGCAGAAAGGTATCCGTGTTTGGAGCATCTCTGGACTGTATCTGAAGTTGAGATTTGTATGAGTAGCAGAATGACTTCCATGTCTGGAGTGTATCTGAGACTGAGTTTGTATGAGCAAAAGAATGGCGTCCGTGTCTGGAGCGTATCTGAGCTGTAACTGTATTGAAATTTTGAATGAATATCAGAATGACTGTCGTGTCTGGAGTGTATCTGTATTGTATCTGAAATTGAGATCTGTATGAGTAGCAGAATGACTTCCGTGTCTGGAGTGTATCTGAAACTGTAACTGGGATCTGAATAAGTGACAGAATGACAACCGTGTTTGGAGCGTATCTGGACTGTATCTGAAGTTGAGATCTGTATGAGTAGCAGAATGACTTCCGTGTCTGAAGTGTATCTGAAACTGTAACTGGGATCTGAATAAGTGACAGAATGGCAACCGTGTCTGGAGCGTATTTGGACTGTATCTGAAGTTGAGATCTGTATGAGTAGCAGAATGACTTCCGTGTCTGGAGTGTATCTGAAACTGTAACTGGGATCTGAATAAGTGACAGAATGACAACCGTGTCTGGAGCGTATTTGGACTGTATCTGAAGTTGAGATCTATATGAGTAGCAGAATGACTTCCGTGTCTGGAGTGTATCTGAAACTGTAACTGGGATCTGAATAAGTGACAGAATGGAAACTGTGTCTGGAGCGTATCTGGACTGTATCTGACTTGAAGTTCTGAATGAGTAGTAGAATGACCGTCGTGTCTGGGGTGTATCTGTACTGTATTTGACTTGAAGTTCTGAATGAGTAGTAGAATGATCGCCGTGTCTGGGGTGTATCCGTACTGTATTTTACTTGAAGTTCTGAATGAGTAGTAGAATGATCGCCGTGTCTGGGGTGTATCTGTACTGTATCGACTTGAAGTTCTGAATGAGTAGTAGAATGACCGCCGTGTCTGGGGTGTATCTGTACTGTATCGGGTTGCTGAATAAGTGACAGAATGACTTCTGTGGCGATTGCACTAGGGAGAATCAAGCTGCTAGTGTAAAGTTAGGAGTTTATAGCCACCTCGAGAATGAGACTCTTCATTCTTGAGAGAAACAGATTTTAGGAGCTTCAGTTGTTCGTTATTCTATTGGTGGCTGTAACTTCCAACAGGTGATGAAGGAATTTTTGATGACGACCGTAACTTCCAACAGGTGATGAAGGAAATTTTTGACGACCGTTCAACTTGAAATGTAATTTGTTTTGGAGAATAAGTCCTTGGTAAATGTTGGGGGCATAAACCCATGACTGCTGGTCTGCTTAGAGAGGTGATAAACTTCTCGAGGACGCTTGAACTTCTTTTTCAGAAAGATTTCAGAGAGGTTCATTACTGCCCCTAGTATCAGATGCTTGTGGCACTGCCAGGAAACTTGGACTGTTCGTAACCCTTTGAAGAGATTGACGTTTAAATGCCCCAAGTGATGGTGAGGGAGACTTGCCCCAGGTTATCCTGCAATTGAGATATTTCTTGAAATCTTGACTGGAATGTCTCAGGTTTACTGAACTTTGGAAGATTTGTTGAAATCTTGACTGGACTGCCCCTGATTTACTGGACAATACCATACGGAGTCCCCTTTTTGTTGATGGGAGATTTTTGCAACGGGAGTGTCATCCCACTTGAAGTGATTCTATTCACTGAGAGGGCTTTCGTTCCTCCGAACATTCACTGTTGTGAATTTCTCCGCTGTCAAACAAATAGACATGTGCAAACAACGATATTTAAATAATGAAAAGTTTGTGCTTGTCTCGAAGTTTTGAAAAATTCGTTTTTTAGCAGAAAACTTTTTATAAGACAAATTCAACACCAGATTTAGAGCAAAGCCTTACAGGAGTCAAGATACCTTTTGTAACAGTATGCTTTCGAACTAACTCATGCTTCAATTAGGACTTTCGAAGGGTTGTAACATGGCTTGGTTCATGGTTTAAGAAACAAAGGATAAAGGCTCAAAGTAAATTTGTACCCACCCGCTCTTCATGATGTTCTTCAATCCTAAACTCGGTTAATTGTGCGTCGAACTCTCTTCGAGTTTGGAACGACGTTTTGGTGATGGTTCACACCAGTTGAATTTTATTGGAAGGAAGTCATTTACGCAACATTTTTCATGTTGTTGAGGATTTGTAATGACCTCTTTCTTTTGGATTTGTTATCCCTAATTTTTGCCTGACTGTTCCTGTTTTCGAGATTACAGTCAGCGGGATGCCCCAGCTTTGTTAAGCCTCCTTTATAGGTTTTGGCTTAGTGGGCTTTTCTCTTTTGAGAGGTAATGACTGCATATGAGATAAGGAACCATCACTGTCTTTTGATTCCAAAGGAATGTTTTTGATGTCATCAGTTCGTATTACGAACTGAGAGTTTGCGACTTCAATGTGCATTTTTTGAATTAACTGAGAGACTACCCTGCCCCAGGATTAAGCAAAGGTTTCAAATTATGTTTAAAACAGAAAACTTCTACTTCTTTGGCTCGAAGGGGGTTGACTAGGGATTATCTTCCTTATAACTCCAGTGTTTAGGATTTGAAAGAAATGCTTGTACATCGTCAGCAAGGTCTGTTCAAAAGCATACTGTATGAGATTATGGTATTATTTCGTCATCCTCCCTCTAAAGACTTTGTAACTTTTATCAAGAGTTAAATATCATAAAGAAAGTAGGAAGCATAATTCAAGAATAGTGAAAACGAATGGATGAATTCAAGACAAACATATGCAATGCATTAATGAAACAGAGTTTGACATCAACAGATAATTGTTTGAATAACAAAAGAAATTACAACTTGAAAATTCAAATGGAACAAAAGTCTCTTAGTTCAAACTTGTCATTTCAGGTGGAGAACCCTTAACGGAAGATTTTCATCTCACCATCCGGCATGAATTTCAGCACTCCATTGTCAATCAAGTCTTGGATCTTGTTTTTCAAAGCCCAACAGTCATCGGTGTCATGTCCAGAACTATAGGAGTGGCATACACAAAATGCATCGGGGTGATAGCTAGGAGCAGAGGTATTGGGCTTCCGAATAGGATCCCTTAAGGCAGTCAGATTGACCTCCAACAAGCGTTCCAGTATTAGAGATGATGGTATGTCAGTCTCAGTGAAATGTCTTCCAGATGTATTTTGCTTACGCCGATTACCCCGTTGACGTTGGCGAGGTTGTTGTTGGGCTTGTGACCCTGAAGCAAGTTGAGGAGCTTTTCCCTTGTCTTCTTGTCTCAAAGGAGGTTTAATGATGACTTGATCTTCAACCCTAGATGTTTGTCCTACTTGGTTGTCTCGAAGCAGTTTGTTGACGAGAACCCTGAGCTCCTCTTGTCTTTGAGCCAGATCTTGAATGAGAGCCATCTGGCCCACCAGTTGTCCCATCATCTGGATCTTCATTGTTTCCAGCTCAATCTGTAGTTCTTCCAACTGATCATTCCTGACACTGCCTGAATTCCCTAGGACCATGCCCCTTGTGAGGAGAGCTTTCACTTCTTCTTGCCCTGGGACAGGTTCAAGAACATTTCTTGAAGTTGAGCATTTTGATCCTGGATATCTTTGACAGTCCTCTCTAGAGCCATCTCTACTGAAATAAACAGTAGGAGAATAAGGAAACCTGAAAAGGAAAACCTGTTATGATACAATGCATGATATGTGGATGCATGTTTTCAAGGATCTCTCGGGGTAAACACAAGAAAATGTTAGGGGTAGAATTTTGACCAACATCTTTGATTGGAGAACTTTGTATCGGTGGATGTCTTTCCACGAGAATCAAGCTCACCATGTCAAGTGAGTCATAGCCCCCGATTCAAGTTGTTGCACTTGATCTTTGACGGTGTTTGTTTAGAGGAAAATGAAACCTCTTGCCCTTTGCTGGACGTCTGGTTCAACGTGACCCTGCATCAAAAAACCCTCGAGATCCTTAAAATGGTTATTTAAAAATGCTATGGTATGATGTTATGATGTTATGTACATGTATGCAGAAGTAGACAAGTGTATATACAGACAGTCATATTCACACAAAGCAGACAAGTCCTTAGGTTTAGGCTTGCATGGGGTTTGTGGGTAAGTACTCTCTTGAAGTTACTTGGCTCAAACCTGTCCTAAAATAGAAACCGGGTTCTAAGGAGCTCAATATCACTGGATTATTTTCTGTGTTCATTGTTTTGGTTTAGCCACTTAACTGGCGACCAAAATATTCCAAGAAAACAATCCTCAATGAGTGTAGTATCGAGTATCTACCAACTTCGGACTGCACCGAAGTCGGTCATCTCACTACCCCTAAAAAGGTCAATATGGTCAAGTAAGGTTCTAAGAGTTCATTAGTGCTTCATGACATCACTCAGAGGCCCTGTATTCTCTTTGATTAACTCAAAGGCTACCGGTACCCACAAATATGTCACACTAACGTAGCTACTGCTTCAACCATGTCGATATACCCCTCACAGTTCACTCACAGTTTATTGCTACTTACCTAAAAGGTGTCCCCAAATCCGGGTGTAGGATTTAAAACAAACCCAAACAAGGAACCCAAAAAAGTAAAGCAATCAAAGCAATCAAGGTAAGCATGTAAAGGTGATCTAAAACCCTAAGGTAACCCCACTTTTTTAAAATTTTCCCCAGCAGAGTCGCCAGTTCTGTGATACGGTAGGAGAACTGACTTGGGATTTTGCGTTTGTTTTCGCATTTGTTCGGTTTAGCAAGAGTCGCCACCGACTTTTTATTTTATCCTAAGGAAAGGTCAAAAACCACATGAAAGACCTTTGAGATGTTTTCTCGGGTTCGGGGGGTAGATTATGAAAAGGGAAGGTGCTAAGACCCTTTTCATCCATGGTTATCCATGGGCTCTTAGTTACTTGTTTTAGATCACTTGCTTTGCTTTTCAATTGTTTGAAATGGTGCTCTTCAATTGTTTGAAATGGTGCTTTATGTGTGGTTTTGAAAGATGTTTTGAAAAGAGGCTATTGTTGTGGCAACCTTTGTAATGACTCTTGTTTCGAATGTATACAAAGGTGTTTTTGTCTTTTGAAAAGTTTCCAATGTTTGAAAGTAGGGTTTTGAAATTGTGTGGTGAAGTGTGTTTTGAAGATAACAAGGATGTTTTTGCAAGCTTTTGATCAAGTAACTAAGAGCTATCTACCCTATTGTACTCAAAGATTTTTCTTATGTTTTAACCCTTTTAACAGTGTTGTTTCACCATTGTATTTGATGAACAACCTTGCGTTAGGATGTTTAACAGGACAGGCGCAAGTCATCGTATACAATCATTGAAGGCAACTTGTGAGACGCTCTAGCAATTTTTTAAGGGACGAGATCGTTTTATCGAAGGCAATATCGAGGGTCATCGAGGGACTACGATCTTTGTTTATTGAAGGGGCATTTGCTAGAGTGTCTCATACTCGAGGAACATGATTTCATTTTCCGAGGCAACAAGCGAGGTTACCCTAGAGGTGCAAGTGTGAATTGTGTATTGATTTTCATGCATTTATCTTGTATTAGGTCATCTAGCGATTGATTTTGAATCTTCGCATACAAACCCTAATTATTATACAGTGTATGGAAAGCGATAAATTGCGGGAATTTAAAGTCTAAGTTATTACAAATAAGTATCCGGGGACGGGGGTACAAATGTTTACAAATGGGGATGAGTCTTATCAGAATAGTAATGTCCAAGTATATATTACAACCAAATCGAATTGTCGCATTCTCAATGTAAAAATATAACAAGGTATAAGATAATAAAAATCAAAGAGATATGAGATGTGTATATTTATCTACAAATGCTCAAATAAAAATTAACCTAATTAAAGACTTAGGTATTATTATTATTTTTTGTGTTTTTGTTAATTATATAAACGAAGAGTTTTAAAGAAAAGAGAAATTATTTAAGTTAATGCTTAAGATAATTCTTATATTTTATTAATTCAAAAAAAGTTTTAAAAAAAAAGCAAAATTACTCAAATTAAGCTAACTATTCTTTTTTGTACTTTTATTATATTAAAACGATATTAATAAAGGGAAATAAAATTAGTTTAAAAAGAAAATAAAATTTTAATTAGTGTTTATTACCTACAAGAAAGAAAGTGATTTTTTAAAGAAAATGTTAGTTTTTAAAAAAAAGATGGGCCTAGAGTAATTGTGGCCCAAAGAATAGAGAATGAAGAAGAACAAATTAAGAAAACCAGAAATGAAGAAAGGGGGGGGGGGGGGTACGCGCTAGGAAAGTGTTGGGCCTTATGCAATGTGGGGCGCACAGGCCCAATGGAGATGTTTGTACAACAATTTTTAGGGTTTGTGTTATGTGAGTTCAGAAGTTAGGTTTGCAGTTCTGAGTTAACAGCGCCGCTCCTCTCATCTTCTTCGCCTCTCATCTTCTCGTTCTTAGCCATGGGCAAACGAATATCCTCACCCCTCGCCTTAGCCACCGGAGCAACGCCTCCATCCACCTTCTGCCTTCTCTTCACAGTGGTCTAGGGTTCTTGCTTCGCGACGCTACGATTTGTTAACTTGTTTTAGGTTTTTTGTGATATTACTCTTTCATTCTGCTTGATCACTACATGTGAGTTTTAGTCCATGTTTCTTTTGATATCTACATGTAGTAGGAGTTTTGAGAAATATACCTTGGCGTTTTGTTCTGTAAATTGAAGGAGAAGGGGGGTGAGTTGGCCGGAGGCGCTTCCAGGAGGCTAGGCGAAAGAGGGCTGTGATGACAGCTTGTTGGTATTTCTGTACTTGATTTCTGTTGATGATTGTTTTATGATGATGTTGTCTGAAAACATATGCTTCTGAATCTCTCTTTTCCTCTTTAGTTGTGGACTTTTGATGATGAATTTGTTTCTGAAAAAGTTATTTGTTATTGTTGATTTGGTGTTTGATGATGAACTTTGTTTGTTCTGAGATTGACTGTTGTTGTTACTTGGTGATGATGAATGTATGTTCTGAGACTTGCTTATTTGTTTCTGATTCGTTTATCGCTTCTACATCTCTCTTCTTCTTTGAATACCTTGTTTATTCGATGATGAACATATGTATTCTGAAATATTGCTTGTTGTTAGCTTGGATTTGAGTTTGATATACAGGCTGTAAGTTTGTGAGTTGGCTTTGACAGGCTTGCTGTTTAGTTTGAGGTAGTTTTGCAGGTTATGGGTTTTTTGGGTTTGAGGTTGTAGTTGGGCCTGAGTGCTTGTAATGCAGGCTTGGGGAGTTTTGCTGACTGGTAATGCAGGTCTGCAAGCTTTGGCTTGCTTGATGTTCAGGCAAGTTTTGCAGTTTGGATACGCTTACAGGCAGGTTTTTGGCATTTGCAAGGCAGTTCTGCAGGTTGAACAGGTTTTTTAGTTTTGGCCTGTGTGATTTGTTCTTTTAACTGGTTTTGTAATCTTTGTAGTTTAAGCAGGTTTTGCTTGAGAAGCAGTTTTTTCTTTTGAAGGCAGGTTTATGCAGTCTAACAGGTTTTCTGTGTTTGTTAGTTTGCTTCTGGTGTTTGGAGGCAGGTTTGAGCCTTTTGTTAAGATTGCTTGTTTTTGTGACTGCAGTTTGAATTGAGTTGCAGTTTTGTGGCTCTCCCCTTTCTTGAACTGTTAGACTGTTATATTTATTTCCTTCCTCACTGCTTTGTACAGCCTGCCAAACTGCAAAACTTTCTTCTCATTTTCTCTTTCTCTCTCCATAAAAAACATTTTAAATTGCTTAATGTATTTTCTATTCTGAAAAGCTTTGTTGGCCAGAACATGATGAGAAGTTTGACAAGCCTGCTTGCTTGTATCTTGGTTTATCTCTGCATTCTGTACTTTCTTTCCATATTTTCTGCATTGTTCTTTTTGACATCTTGTGCTTTGACAGCTTTGTGTACTTGGTTTGACAGTTTTGCAACTTAGTTTGCTTTTGACAGTTTTGCAACTTAGTTTGCTTTGCCTTGCTGCCTTTGGTTGACTAATGCAGTTTGGAATTTTAGTTTAGCAGTTCAGTTTGAAATTTGTGTGCAACCTTGTGCCTTTGCATTTAATTGATTGTATGCTTGCAAAATCTTTCCTCTTTGTGAACCAAGAAGAGAAATCTTCTTGTGATTTGCAAAGAGGACAAGTAAAACATGATGAACCCAAAAACAATCTGATTCCGGCCAACAAGCTTTAATGATGATCTTTTTTATTTATCTGCTTCTGCTTGAAAATTCTTCTACTAACTTCTTTTTCTGTCTTTGCAGGTAAATACCAGTTGAATAATGGAGGATGCAGTGAAAGTAGAAGATTTCAAGAGATTTAGGCTTTAGATTTATTTTCTTTTCATTTATTGTAATAAATATTATTGTAAACACTATAAATTATAAATTTACAGTATCCGAATAACATTTGTAACAATATTTGAAATAAATAAATAAAAGTCTTTGTCAAATAAGAATTCTTTACTGTCAAATATTTCATTCTTTCCTTTGCACTGTCTATTTAATTATTTAAATCTCTTAAATTAAAATAACTGGAAATGTATCCCAATGACTTTAATCCAGACGAAATAAATAATCAACAAACTTTGCAGTCTCGCAGTCTCGCATTAATCACAATACGCCTGGCATTCCAATTAATCATATGCTTTGTACAGTTAAAACAAACAAACATTCCATACACTTTTCACTTCCCTGATCAAACCAATGCCTCAAAGTTTCAATCAAAGCCTCAACTCCTATCCCAGATATTTAGGTTTTGAGAAGCAACCGGTAACCTAGAACAAGCGTAAAAATAATGTAACAGTCAATTGAATTATTGTGGATTCAATTTCTTCTGAGAAATACGAGCGAAAACCCTAATTCCAGATTTGTCGTCAAAGAAAAGTATGTTTGATCAATTCCTAAGCTAATCTCAACCCAATCAATGGAAACCCTAATTCTGGACTTGTTGTCAAAGAAAAGTCTTGTTTGATCAATTCAAAATCAATGGAAACCCTAAATTCCAGATTTGTCGTCAAAGAAAAGTCTGTTTGAACAATTCCTGAGCCAATCTTGAAAAGTCAGGGAAAATCCTGAAGTTGTGATTTCTTGTGAAAAAGGGAGGGCAAATTTTCGGGTACAACAGAGTCTTTAAATAAACCAGAGGGATTCCTAACATGATCAACAAAGAAGATCCCCTCATACATCTCTAGCCTACTTTTCATGGCATCAGAAAGCAGTAAAGTCCTACTTCTCACGATCTCTAGAAAAGCGGTAAAGAAATGCAGTAAAGTGCTGAGAAATACACATGTAGTAGCGGCGACTACCACAAGCAAGCCAATCATCGAAAGCAGACAAAAGTAATGGAGAAGCAGGGACTACGCGTCGAGTAAGCTTCACCAAGAAACAAACAAATTCAGAAATGATATTCAACTAAGATAAAAACAAATGCGTGTTGTGAAGGCAGCGCGTAATCAAAAGTTCCTGCACAAAGCATCATAAAACATCACATGCATCAGGACAACATATAATATGATATGAATTTCTCAGGATGATGAGAAATAAGGCGTGTCGCATCAGAAGCGAGCATAAGCCATATGCTTCGATCACATAACAACTTATTATATTACATGATCGAAAACATCAAAAATGTACCTTACACAATGAACACACACATCAAGAATAACGAGGCAAAACAGTGTAAAATATGAATAAGAACTAAAAGAAAAAGGTATTTTTATTATTAGTTTTTATGTAAGGAAAATTCTAAAAAAACTAAAGAATTAATTGTTAAAAATTTCCATTATATTCTACTATTTTTTATTATTTTTATTATATTTTTTATCATGTACTTTTATTGACAAAAATTATGAAAGAGAAATTATAATTAAAAAAAAGGCAAAATGAAAATAAAGAAAACAAGGGGGTGAAAATTGAATTTCATGAGGATGCAGAAATCAGGGCACTAGGCCCATTTTAGAAAAGTCAAAAAGCTATTTTTGTTTTGTTCAAAACTTCAAGTTACCAAAAAGAATAAGGAATGGGCCGTGAGGGGTGTGTGCAGCGAGAGCCCAACGATTTTGGTCCCGGAACATCAAATCCACTCAACTAAGTCTCATCTCCTACCAGGTTTTAACATATTTGGTGTTATTATTTATTATAAAACTAAAAGAACAAATAAAATAAATAAATAAAAATGAAAAAAAACATATGAGAAACGATTCGTTTTAAGAAGGATAGGGTTCAATTGGAACATTTGGACTTCCATTGACAAGGCCCTTCTTCTTCAAAAGGGACCAATGACGGTGATTCTGCTCCTCTCAACCTTTGATCCGCGGCGGCAAACTACAACCTTCTTCATTCTTTCCGCCGATTGCAATGCCGCACGACTCCTCAGCATCGCCTTCTTCAGCTCAACCTCCTTCTTGAAGTGCTTTGATCTCCGCCTACCATCATCATCGTTCTCCGATCGCAAACCATCATGCCAACGCCATGACCATCGAAACGATGTGCGTCCGTCTTCGTCTGTTCACGAATCATCCTCATCTCCATCTTCAATTCGATTCATTCAACCTTCGTGCGGCTTCGATTTGCTCGTCTCACTTTTGATAGCTTCTCCACACAGATTTGTCACATTCCAACCAATTCAAACAACGGAACACGATCTGATACGCATTTGAAATGCGGCACGACTTCCTAATCCCAAATATTTTCGTTCACAGAGGCTCACACAACAACCACAACATCACAAAATCAAACATGAACGTTACAGTAAATGGAGATTCGAGATTACCTGCCGGAGTAGTTCCAAAGACTCTTCAAAGTGACAAAAATGATGAATACAGAGGTAATACTTCTTCTTCTCTACTCTTCTTCTTCTTCTTCTTTTTCTGCTTTTTGCGTTGTTGGTGCGTTTGCGTTGATGTTTAAAGAACCGGTTTCCGCGAAGTAAAATCGATGATGATGGAGTTTCGAAAATTTGTGAAGCTTGCAGTGGTGTGAAGATGAAAGAGAGAGTGTTTAGAGGTTGTAGAGGAAATCTCAGAAGGAAATAGTGATTCTCTAAGAATTGAAGGATGAAGAAGGTTGAAGATGATGAAGACTCAGGAAGAATTGCCGAGAGAGTGGGGTTGAGAAGTGAGTATATATTTTCTATGAATTTTTTTGTTATGAATGCCTCGTGAATCTTCTTTTTCCTTTTTCTGTTATATTCTATTATATAGATTGTTGAGGGCTGGTTAAAATAGCTAGAAAGTTTCTTAACTATTAGTTACAGTAACTGTAATGGACTGTTAGTTATTTAGTTGGTTAAAAGAGTTAGTCAAAATTCGGTTAGGGGTTGTTAGAGTTAGTTTGGATTTGTTTTGACAATTAGTTTTTCTGTTAGGATTTCTGTTATAAAGAAAAATTAGTTAGATATTATAACTCTGTTAATAGTATTGTTAGTTATAGTGAAATTCTGTTAATGCTAGCTGGAGTTGAAGATAGTTAGGTTGGTTAGAGTTTTTGTTAGTAATTAGTTTAGGAATTTTGTTAGCTGTTAGAAATTATGTTACAACTAGTTAGAAATAGGAAATTATGACAGTTATAGGATGTCTACTCTGTTGCAAGTTGGAGTTAGTTTACGGTTCTATTAGATTGATGAGCTGGCATTTTGGTTATAAAGTTAGGAGTTTGTTGAATGAGTTAGAAAAGAGGTTAGGCAATTTAGTGATTGAAACTGAACAGTTAGTGTGAGATGAATAAGAGTGAAGTGATTTTAAACTAAAAGGGTGGGAAAGTCTCAGGGGCCTGAGATTTTAAAATAGTTGCAAGGTAATTAAGTGATGGCATTAATTTCTAGTAAAATGGTTAGTAAACTATTGTTATGTTAGTTTACTTGGAATTGGATTTCCGGCTAGCTCTTTGCGGTAGAAGCTGAATGAAGTTTAACTGGAACAATTCAAATATTGGATATTAACTAATCTTTTTGTTTTGGTTCACTACTTGCGATGGACTGTTATGCTTGAGGAATATTGTTTTTTATGTTTTGAAAATGGAAGAGTGTAGGTTGTCTGTTCTGATTTTCAGTTCTCAGATTAATTGGTACAGGGTATGTTGAACTGATATAAATTCTTTGGACTGAGTAAGTAGCTTGAATGCAGGGCGGTTTGGTCATATCTTTGTGATGCTTAATTTCTTTTGTTTATGACTGTTTTTTTTTGTAGGGCAACAACAGGGTTTAAGACATGGGTGCAGTTTGGTTCGTGTTGCAATGCTTGGAGGAAATGTGAAGGCACATGGAGATGATGAATCAATGAAGATCAAAGTAAAGCAAGATGTTTAAAGATTGACTTGAAAACAGGCCATGTTATTCGGATTAGAAACAATAGGCTCCCGTGTATTTTGTATAATTTCTCTCGTATGTGTAATTGGATCTTTTGTTGAATGAGACACAACTTGTAATCCCCCTTTGAATCTTTGTAATGAAACATGTTCTTCTTAAATAAATTTCAGCCTTAATCCATTTTTGAATCCATGTCTTTTTCTCGTCAACGCAAACTTGAATGGATCATAAGATAAGATGCAGAGAAAACTTGAGGAAGACCTTGGCCCAATCAATGATCCTTTATGTAACTCTCTTATAGTATAATATGCTTAAATGATTGGGTTTTGATTGAATGGAATGTGTTGATTTTGAAAACATTGAAACTTGAGTGATGAACATGTCTTGGAAACCTTGAACAAATCTTGTCTGGTTTTGATGCACTTGCACTTTGAACTACATAGGTACATCTTCCAACCTCGCAAGTTTGAGACAACTTTGATCCATTTAATAGTTTTAACACAGAGTTGAACTCATGACTTTAGGTAGCCCTTAGAATGAACATTTCCAAATAATGAATCCAAATAAAAATAAAAAAAAAAAATAAAAAAAAAAAAAATAAAAAAAAAAAAAAAAAAAAAAAAAAAAAAATAAAAAGCAAGAAAATGAATCTGTAAGCTCATCTTTTATCCCATGAACCTAATACCCTTGATCTTGAGGTATCTTGATGAAGAGGACCTTGTATCTTGATAAGGAGAAGTCCACAATAATCAAGAAACCAAACCCTAGCTCCATAAGCCAGAGCCAATGGAAGACCTTGATTCGAGCCCGAATGAAGTGAAAGCCTTAAAGCATAGATAAAACCCTAATTTCCAAGTTCGATGATCCCATGCTAAGTTTATTGATTTATGATGCGTGATGCATTAAATGATCTAATGGAAAGATAATGCATGTGAAAATTAAGAGATGCATAATCCAAATGTTTTGATGAAGGGATAGGACAAATTTAGGGTATTACAACTGCTACTGAGTCAATTACTGAGACTCGGGGAAAAGAACAGACGATTACCAGATGGAGGCACCTAAAGAAATTACCGCTGAAGATACCTCCAAGCAAGAGATGGAGGAAATACTAAAAATTATCCGAAAAAGTGATTACAATATTGTTGAACGGCTGGGGAAGACCCCCTCCAAGATATTCATGGTATCCCTGATGTTATGCTCTGAAGCCCATGCTCAGGCCTTGTTGAAGTTCTTGAAAACTGCTCATGTACCACAATAAACCTCCGCTGATCAATTTGAAAGTTATGTTTCTAGCCTGACGATTGATAATGGGCTAGGCTTTTCTGATGTTGATTTGGATCCTGAAGGAAGGAACCATGACAAGGCCTTATATATCTCTATTGAGTGCAGGGGAACTACCTTAGCTCATGTGTTAATTGATACGGGTTCCTCATTAAATGTTCTATCGAAGGGTGCTTTAGACAGGCTTGACTGTAAAGGGGTTGTGCTGAAACCCAATGATATTGTAGTCAGAGCCTTTGATGGTTCAAAGAGAATGGTGCATAGAGAGGTGGATCTTCCGATCAAAGTAGGTTCCCAGGTCTTCAACTCTACTTTTTATGTGATGGACACTCGTCCGACCTATTCTTGTTTACTTGGACGCCCGTTGATTCATAGGGCAAGCGTTGTTACTTCTACTCTACATCAGAAGTTGAAATATCCCGTAAAAGGAAAGGTTGTTACAGTTTATGGTGAAAAAGATTATGTGGTGAGTCACTTGAACTCTTTCAGGTATGTTGAAATGGACGACAAATTCATCGAGACTCCCTTCCATGCCTTTAAAGTTATTCCTAAGACGACTACTGTTACTGAAGACATTTCCGCTATTCCTAAAGTTACCAGGGTTCCACCCAAAATGGCTTCTCTGAAAGATGCTAGAACTATGGTAGAAGAAGGTGGTTGCACTACTTGGGGTCAGCTTATCGACATTCCTTACAAGTTTGACAAATTTGGTTTGGGTTTCACTGTAGAGTATCAGAGGGCTGTTTGCCGTGCTCGTGCTAGAAGACCACTATTTTGCATCAGCAATAATGGATTTAATGCGATAGGAGATGCTGATAGTGACTATGACCTTGACGGTTGGATTTTTCCTACCATTGGCAACGGGCTCATCAATTGGAAGACTGAAGACATTATACCAATCTCCTTTAGTCAGGAGTAAATTCTATTTTCTTGTTTTCTTTCTTTCAAAGTTTTGGCTATGTAATTTTAAACAATAACTTTAAGCTTTGTGCCTTACTTGGGGCACAACAGTTCATTTGTTAGGTTTATCATATTTCATTCGCATGTTTTCATTTAATAAATCATTGGACGTTTGCACTGAAATTTTAGGGCTCTTTGTCTTTCTTTTACTTTATTGCTTTCAAAATAGCTATGTGCTCTCACACACACCCACATCACCAATTGCAGATCCATATCCACCCTGGATCATTGATAACAATTATTCTATTGCCAACTATGACTTTGAAAATCCGATCTACCAAGCCAAGGACGAAGGTGAGTGAAACAACCGGCTGAACAATCAACTGATATAAAATCAATGAAGTCGTCATTGAATGTTTTTTTTATCCCATAGGAAGGAAAAGGTAAACACCGAGTAAACCTGAGAAGGGTGAAATCAAGGTCGAACAACCAAGAGATATGGGTAAGGGAGTCTGTTACGCAAGGGGAAGGTATTACCACCCCACACGCCCGTAGTACTCTATGGTATCCACTCTTGATGTTCTAATCAAAGGATGTGTAAGAATCTATATCTAAACTATACAGCGAATGCATGTAAAAGAAAAGAGAAAATAATGTAGGGAAAATAAAAGGTGTGCTCGTTTAGGCCCTACCCCAATGCCTACGTATCCCTTTTAAGGAATCAGAGCAGCCGTAGTTTGGCTTCAAATGTTTTTGTTGGTTTGTGTTTTTTAGTTAAAATGACAAAAGCGATAATCAAGATGGCAAAACATCAAATAAAATGATAAAATATCAGCAACGATGATAAAACATCAAAACAAGGACGACAAGATATCACATGGCAACACAAACTCAGATAAGATGATAAACATCAACATGATAACAAAATATGAGACGAGACGATGAAACATTACACCTAACAATGATATCGCAAATCAAAGTAGAATGACAAACATGCGCGATGGCGAAACATCGGCAGCAAACATATTCGATGGTGAAACATCGACAAAAAGATAGCAAGATAACATGGCAAAGATGGCGAGATATCAACAATTCAGATGATAAAACATCACACCTAACAATGATATTGAGAATCAAGTTAGGATAACAAATATATGCAATGATGAAACATCGACGAAAAGATAATAAAATAGCATGGCAAAGATGGAGAGACATCAACAATTCAGCTGATAAAACATTATACCAAACAATGATATTGAGAATCCAGGTAGGATAACAAACATATGCAATGATGAAACATCGGCGAAAAGATAATAAAATAACATTGCAAAGATGGAGAGACATCAACAACTCAGATGATAAAACATCACATCTAACAATGATATTGAGAATCAAGGTAGGATAACAAACATATGCAATGATGAAACATCGGCGAAAAGATAATAAAATAGCATGGCAAAGATGGAAAAACGTCAATCTGACAAGGTTTAAAATAAATCCAAAAGGCACACAAAAAATTAAGATTGGTTTGTATTTTTCACCTTGAAGAAGGATTTAAGTTTATTAGAGATGTTTTATGATTTTCCAAGAAGCTTTAGTCTTAAGATGCAACATGTAAGGAACAGAAAACATCTAAGGGAGACTATCTAGTTCTATCCCTAGTGTAATCATACAATGATGACCATACAGTTGAGTTTTAAAAGGGAAACCTTTACCTAAGTGAGCATACATGGGTAAATATCCTAATGTCTATCTCGAGGACTAACTCTACACGAGCAATCCTAAGGGACATGGTAAATACCAAACAAGTAAGCAGACAAGTGCTTTGGCAAAGGCATACAATCGGTGTATATTGACTCAGGGGATGAGGGTATAAAGAGAAAATGCTTTGGCTAAGGGGAGTGGATCACCCGAAGCAAACAAGCGGGAGACGGATGAAATAAAAAAAATGTGACGTCCAAAGCGGCTGAACACTTAACCAAGATATAGAAGATTGAGGTAGGCGACAGAAGACAATATGAACTATCACCGAGTGTCATCATCGACCAATGCGAACTCCTGACAAAGCATGGGGTTTAATTGCAAAATCCTTCCCCACATGACCGACTTGATATACAAGATTTGCACGACTCCGAAGCATCAATCTACGACGTGAGCTTAGGATGACACAGACTAGAATATGCGGGGGTCGATTATGGACCCTCCCTGCTCACCTCTATTTGAGGACTTGTCATCTGTAATATAATGCAGGAACAAATGTAAACACACGTGAAGAATACCTACTTCAAAGTTAGGATTTTAAACAAACACATATAGCATACAGAAAACGGTGCCTGCTACAGGACTTTAAGAAGCAACTTCGAGTGCACGCTCTTTAATTCCCGCTTCCTACTTCACATGATTTCTAGAATGCAATAAACGCCCCTATTATACATGATCTCTAGAAAATCAATAAAGAAATGCAATAAAGTGCGTAAATGAGGAGTAAAATGAAGTTGCGATGATACCAAACAGAGAAGGTCTGTTGCCTCTTCATAACCACGCAAGTGATAAGAAAACTCTACATAAGCTGCTTCGCACAAATGATCAAACGAATTAATCTCTGAGCATTCTGTATCACGAAAGTCATATCAACATTCTATCATAAAATCTTAGCTAAAGAATGACAACGAAAATGATTATCGAACATGAAAATAATAGAAAATTCTAATAAAATTCTAAAGAGAAAACCTAAGAATTCTAAAATATTCTATTATCTTTGTATCATTTTTATTATCAATTATGGAAGAAAAAAATGAAACTAAAATTAAAAACATGGAAAGGTAAAAGTATAGTAGAAACAGAGGGGGTATATTGCTAAGCCTAGGAAGTATGCAAAAGCAAGGCCAGGCGCAGGCCCAAGCTGTAGTCCATGATTCAGCATTTTTATTCAATGTGCATCTTCCAAAAATGGGCCTAATGCATTGCGATTTCAGCCCCAAAACAGACAAACATTTAGATGTGCGTTTAGGGTTGAAGGACAAAATTGAGACGCTCCAGCTCCTCCATCACAACTCTTCTTCGTTCTTGTCTCTCTTCTCACAGTGGCATGTGGTGGCCGCGAATTCCCTCCTGATTCGAATTTTGTTATCGTCGTGTCGCCTTAATAGCTCATCCTCAATACGCTTGCGTATTCTCTATGACAAACTCTGTTTCTGATCATCTCCCTCTATTCAATCCCCGTTCTTTGATCTTCGTCCCGACGTCTTCGCATGACTGCTTTCGTTGTAGGCTTCAGTTTTACTTCTAATGAAGGTGATGAAAACCGAAAGGTACTTCTTCTCTTGTTCACACTCTTCTTCTTCTTTCTTGTTCTCTTCATCTTCATCCCTTCCTCACTGTCTTCATTGTTCCTTTGTTTTTGGGATTAGAGAAGAGCTTCAAATTGTTGATGAAGCTTGAAGAAAAATACGCTGCCATTGTGAAGATGAAGAGGGAATTAGATTGTGTGTGTTGTTGTTGAAAGGTGAAGAGCGAAAATGATGAAAATAATGAAGGTTATTGCAAGTTGAGAAAATGGAGTTTCTCTGATGTGCAGAGAATTCGGTTGAGAATCAGAGATATGTGAAGTTTCAAGAATTTGGTGATGGCTGAAGGTTGAACAATGGAAAGTGAAGGTGAAGATAGAGTTTAGAGAGTTTTTTCTATGGAGTTTATTTGGAATATGAAGATGGAGAGAGAGGTTTGAGAAGAGAAGAAGAGGGAGATTTTTGTGAATCTTTGGCGTTTTTGGTGATTTTCCAATGATTGAAGAATGAATCTGAATTGGTGAGTTTTTTCTGTTTTATTCTAGGAAAATTTAGTTACAAGAAAATGATTTTCTTCCCCAGGATTTGGAAGTTTGTTATAAAACTGGATGGATGAGATTGATTCTGATTTTTAGGCTTGCTCTGGAAGTTTGTAACTTTGTTGAGCTGTCAAATAATTTTCTGATATTTTTGTATGGCTTGATATATTTTTCACGGTTTCATTCTTCCAAAAGTGATGAGAGTGCATGTTTCTCAGAGCATCTGCTGGTCTCTAACCAAAGGAGGACAGTGAGATGGAATCGAAACATCCCAAATGTTATAAAAGAGACATGTTTCAACCCAAGATAGACAATATGAAGGAACTGAAAGAATCCCAGGAGTAAGAAACAAAACGAGACGAAACTCGACTCATTATGACTATTTAGACAAAACTAAACTAGATGAGTACCAGAACGAAAGTTGGATTTCATGCACAGGCGACGAGATCAAGAATCGGCCCAAAGCAAAGTGATAAGAGCGCGTGTTTTTTAGAGCACTTGCTATTCTCAGATCAATGGATAAATAGTAAATGAAAAATGATAGAAGAATCCAAGGAACAAAGGAGACTGATTTCAACCAGGGACGCAGTTACGAACACTGCAAAGAGACTCGGTAAACAAAAATCGGTAAATGATTCAGTAATCAAACACTGATGGAAGTCCAAGGTATGAAAACAAAATGAGATGACACTTGACTCATTATAACTAGTTAGACAAAACTATACTAGATGAGTACCATAACGAAAACTGGATTTCATGCGCGGGTGAGGAGACGAAACTCAAAACTCGACCCAAAGCAAGGTGATTAGGGCGTACTACTAAATACCTGCTGAAAATGAATTTCAGGACGAAACTGGTATTCAAAAGGTACATCAATAGACACTGGAATGAACCAACAAGGGTAGTAAAGACTAAACCCGAGAAAACTGCGCCAAAGTAAAATTGTACTACAATCAAGAGTAGACACTCAACCATTCAAATGATTAACATAAATTGTATATTTGTATAGGGGGAAACTGAGATACTGAGGATGAAGACCTCGTGGGGGATATAATCTGAATTTTTAGTAAATTCACTGGGGAAAAGAGAAACAGTAATGGCTTATGTTCCGATGCATGTTTAAATTTCTTTTATAGCGTAATGCTCCATATAATGGAAATGCTACGCATTTTGGTAGATGCAATATAATGATGCATGTTTAGATGTTTCACTGGGGAATGGCCAACCAAGAAGCCAACAACTAAGAAGTCAAAATCTGACAAGACTTGCAAAATTAAAATGCAAAATATGAGGAACCGTTGGAAAGAAAGCCTTGAAGAGTAGGAACTCTATGGGGAGTAACAAACCGAGTAACCGGTAGAAACAGGCTACAAACACAGAGAGGAGTTGCAAAAATAAGTTATAACCTCTACTGGAGAAGATCAGATCAAAACTGTAATCTATGAAAAGAGGTTCCAATGAAGATCAGACGTTGCCAGGGAAGATCAGGGCAAGATTGTAACTTCTGAAGGAGAATTCCAAAATAGAAATCAGCTGTTGCTGGAGAAGATCATGGCAAGACTGTAATCTCTGAAAAAGACAGTGTGCAGCCATGTTGATAATGACACCAAGATAATAAATCAAATGTGGGAATTGAAACCCTTGCCGGAGAAACTTCTGTCGGAAAATCCTTTTATCGATTGCCAAATATTAACCAAAATCTCAATCAACCGACCAACATCAACTATACCGGGGATAAGGAAAGATCCTTAAATAAGGATTCCCCAAGCAATAAATTAGCTGAGAAATGAGAGGCCAGGACGAGGAATCTCTAATTGGCAACTCGGCTAGGGAATTAAAACTTCTTCAAAATATGAATTCTCATCTAAGAGACTCCAATGGGGACATGAGACGTCTTCAAACTTGAAGTCTCATAACGAAGCCTTTTCTCTTGAAAAAGATTTCTGGGCAACAAAACTCTGCTGAGGAAACAAAACTCCACTGAGGATACAAAACTCTATCGGGGAGTATTTTGCTAGGGATTCCAGAACCTCTGATATGCAACCATAAAATAGACCATGCAAATAGTCAAATAGTATCAACTCTACTAGAGATACGGCAATCTCAACCAACATTAATTCTACTGAGGATAGTAAAAGATTCTTTTGATAGAGAAATGCCCTAAGTCATAACTCAGGTGGGAAAATGAGAATTTTTGAATGCAAACTTCAATGATAATTCAAATTGGAAGGTAAACTCTGCTGGGAATAGTCTTTATTAAGAAACTAGATAATGCTCATCCAGACTTGGTTGGGGAATGAAATAACTCTGTGGGGAATTACCTATTCCAAAGTTCAAAAGTTAAAGGTAAGACTTTTGCATTGGTGCTGACAAGCTGCAACTTATAGAGTGAACAAAAATTCCTCAAGAGGACTTCATGGGATCCATACTGTTGTACCCCAAAATTTTCCCTCTCATTCCTCAAGACATTTCTCACAAAGGGCTCCCAAAAATTCAAGCTTACACAAATATATTTGGACTTTTCAGCATCAAAATTAAAGAGGAAATTGCTAAAAAAACAAAACATATAAAAATGCTCTTTTTGACAAAATGAAAGGAAAAGAAAGTTCCTTTTGATTTTGCATCCTTCGATTGGACAATTTGGCCTTGGTTGAATCTTTCGTTTGGACGCTGGACTCCTTTGGGGCAAGTTCATTTCATGCTTCTATTGAGGCATTGGACTCATTTGGGCAAGTTCATTTCCTATTTCATTTAAGCACTTGTGCAAATCTTTCGTTTGGCCACATAGCATCTTCCCTGCGTGTTAGCCAAGACTTACAAAGCAGAATTTCCTACCATAATAACATGCACAAGACTAAAGTCCCCTTTGAAGAAATTTGTTACAAGCTTCGACAGGGCAACACTTCCCATCAAACAGCTTCAATTCACAAGAAAAAAAGCCTCCTGATGATGTCCTTTGATTCAGGAGGCCAAAGCCTCTCTTCTGCCCTCTTTCGATTACACATTTTGCCTCCTTCAGGCCTCCTTCATTTTGGGCAATGGCCTTCCCAGTATTGCAAGCTTCGATAGAGCCTTTCATCCCCTGTATGCATCCTTCGTTTGGGGTGTGTGAATTCTTCAGCATAAACTCTTAGTCATGCCTTTCATTTGGGTGTGTAGCTCCCTCTTTACAAACTTTCGTATGACCATGTTTGCATAAGGTCACAAGGCAGGGACCTCCTGCATACACTCTTTCGTTTAGCCATATGGCCCCCTTTGTAGGCAAATTTAAGTAGGCAATATCTCCCTTGGAAAAGGCTTCCTTCAACACACAAATTCTGCACTATGTCATTGTCTCATGCGAAAGAAGTATCGTGATGGCGCATTCGAAGGACATGACAGACATGCTTGGATGTCCCAAATGAATGACATGTGTTGTTGACCCATCCCAAGAGCATGTATTTGGACCATTCGAAGGAACCCATGAAGGTCCTGGTCGAAAGACATTTATTTGCCCCCCTTCAAGGGATACCCACAAAAGTCATTCGAAGGATACTTCGATTTGAAAAAGAAGTAGTTGCTGAAGAGTCTGTTCGAAGGACAAAGCTAGGGGTCAAGACAAAAGGTTGAGATGCCAAAGGTACTTGTTGACCAAGTCCCATGTGCTGCAAGGATCAGGCCTGATACACTGGCCGTAAAACTCCAAAATTGTTGCACAGCAGTCCTGCAACGCTGCCTTATTCCTTGCACTAAAATGGCATAAAAACAATGTCCCTTGAAAGCTACAAATATAGCATACCTTTTTTGTTTGAACCTTTTGTTTTCCCTCCCAAAACATCATCCCAGGCCATCTATAAATAGGAGACATCACCACACATGTTAGGGGCGCCTAAAGGATTGCAAGAAAACACTTGTGAAAATTCTCAAAAAAAATTCAAACACTTCCCAACATTCTTTTTTCAAACACTTCTATACACTAAGTAAGAACCTTCGATTCACCCTCTAAGTGACCATCAAACAATCCTTCGACCCACTTCCCCAACTACCATACAGTAGGCCTTTGAGTCATTCCATCACTTGTTATAAAAGAGCATTCGATCCACTCACACAATCTCTTTCGATTCAGTCACTACTTTCACAAAGTGGTAACTGGATTAGCCTCAGGAAGGTCCCAAAGAACTCCCATTCTCCATCAAAGAAAGCACTTGCATTTCCCTTCGATTTAAGAGATTCAAGAGGTAAATTTCCTTCAAACTTGAGTCTATTCTACTTTAATATCATGTGCACATGCCAATAAAGAAAAATGTAGATATTTCATATAGGGAACTAGACCATGTTTTAGTTTTCGATTTGACTGCCCATATGTTGAAAACTCAATCTTAATTAGTTAGGCTTTGGACTTTGAGGCCCATAGTTTTTTTTTGTGTTAACCCCTAGACTGTAGCTACGTTTGGATGTTACATTTTAAGAATTTAAGACAAGTTTGTTATACCCTTCGATTGGCTAGTTGCACAAGCCTTTCGAATCACAATCTAAGGGCCCAACATGCTTACAGTCGAAGGAATCACCAAGGAGCTTGTGGCAAAGCATGAACCTTGCTGCTTCTAGGCCTCAAACGAAGGAATGAACCTTGCTGCTTCCTGGCCTCAAACGAAGGCCAGAACATTGTTGTCTCCAAGTCTCAAGCGAAGGACAGAACCATGTTGACTTTCAGGCCCAGATGAAAGGCACGCCTACACTGATTCCAGCCCCCAATCGAAGGAGGCAGAAAGGCAAATTGAAAGGCATGACTCCACTGAATCCATACTCCAAATCGAAGGAAGCCAGAAAATGCAGAATCGAAGGGTGTTTCTGCTTAAATCGAAAGACCTATCTTTCTTGCTTTTATTTAATTTTTGCCTTTATATTTTCATGCAATTCAATATGGTTGTAATAGTGTAGGATTTTATCTTTCTGCATTTTATTACTTTTGTATGATTGTTAGTAAAATAGGGCATGTATGGCAAGATAAAAACAACAAGTAGACAACCCCTAATCAAAGACTAAATACATGCAAATCAAACACACCATTCACACATACACCTCTAGGGTCATTCCACTTGTTGCCTCGGAAAAATAATCATGTCCCTTGAATATGGGCGTTTTAGCAAATACCCTCGATAAAATATCATATTCCCTCGATAACCTCAATGTTGCCTTCGGTAAATGATCTAGTCCCTAAACGACATTGCTAAAACGTCCCATACGTTTCTTTCTATGACTATACAAACGTCCCACGCCCGTCCCTTCACATCCAATGATGGGGTTTCATACCAATTAATGGTAAGATAGAAACATCTAAATGAGGAGGAAAATAACATTTAAGACCTTTTGAGTTGGTAGGTTGCTCCTAGTTGCTCGCTTGCTCACAACAAAAACATTTTATACACCAACACTTTCACTTTGAAACATTTTCAAAAGACAAAACACTTTGTACGCGTTCTTATAGAAACGAGAACCATTACTAAGACATTTTCAAAATAATTTCAAAAACCACACCACAAGCACATTTTCAAACAAAAAGCAAGTGATCTAGAAAGCAACTAAGAGCCCGTAGATAACTACGGATAAAAAGGGTGCTAACACCATCTCTTTTCATAACCTACCCCCCGAACTCAAGAAAATAATCTTGAAAGGTCTTTCCTGTTCTTTTCAACCTTTCCTTATTGGATAAAAAAAAGTCGGTGGCGACTCTTGCTATCCACAACAATTGCGATCAAACACAAAACACCAAGTCAGTTCTCCCACCGTGTTACAGAAATGGCGACTTTGCTTGGAAATACTTAAAAGTGGGGTTACCTTAGGGCTAGATCACCTTTATTTTCTTTTCATTGTTTGATTTGTTTGCTTTATATTATGGTTCCTTGTTTGGGTTTGTTTTGAAATAAGGATTGTGGAAACGTGAAACTGCTGGTTTTTGAAGGAAACGGCAAGAACAAAGATTCAACCCAGAAATTGTAGAGCGAACTTCGATCCAAGGTAAGGGTGGGGTTCTGGATTTATAATTGGGTTAATGATATTTGATATGTGAGGTTAGATTTAATTGTTGTTTTTGTTATTGAATTGAATGATGTATGATGAATATTGATGAATTCTCGATGGATAAATGATGTTTGATGCCATGTAATCGGTGTTGTATTGGAAGTTAATGTTAAGTGATGATTTAATATGGTTATGATGAGGTTTGTAGGACTATAATTATGATTCCCATAGTGAATTACAGTGGAAAATGCAGAGAATTATGCAGAAAATCGTAGGATGCGTCGACCTCAAACTGGACGAGTCGATGTAAGAAGGTTGTTAGACTCAGTATGAGTCAATGCATGCAGAGGATGTGTCGATACATGTGTGTGTAAGACTCAGGATGAGTCGACGCGAAGGGAGGATGTGTCGATGCATGATGAGTACAAGACTCAGGATGAGTCGGCCGGTACGATGCATGTATCGATACATGCTGGGATTTGAAAGCAGAATGAGTCGATCCATAGGAGGATGCATCGACTCATAGCGTGAAGAAGAAGCAGGATGTGTCGACCCATGGTGTTTTGTGTCGATACATAAAGTCTGATTTTTGACAGAATTAACTTTTAATTGTTGTAACTTGAGTTGTAGGATGTTGTTTGAGATGTCGTTCGAAGCATTGATTTTCTAACGCGATGAATATTATTTTAGATGATTAAAATGATGATTAAGAGGTGTAATTCCAGTAACCAATTTAGGATTTAGAGTTAATTCCCGTAGATGACCGTTATGCTTGATTTTGGACAGAATGATGAATTTTGAGATGTTAGAGGCTGCTGTTAGAATTATGACAGTAGCAGAATAACAGTAGGGATTACTGTAGTAATAATATACAACTGAGTTATTAGTAGGATGTGGTTATTAAAGTTGTGTTTGTTATTTATAATGAAAAAATGATGTTGATAAATAATTATGTTTAATAAATTATTTTGAGATGTTTATGAGATGCTGTAATTGAGATGTTTTAAGATGATTGAGATATTGTTGTTTGAGATGACTGAAATGTTGTCGTTTTGATGATTGAGATGTTGTTGTTTGAGATGACTGAAATGTTGTCATTTTGATGATTGAGATGTTGTCGTTTTGAGATGTGTTTTGAGATGTTGTTGACTGAGTGTGTTATTACATTCATGGCATACATTGCATTTTTTGAGATGGCCTGGATTGGCAAATTTTTGAGATGGGAGTTCTGCTCCAAAGGCTATGCCTTATTTGATGCCTCTATTAATTGGCAGATTAGATTTTTGAGATGGGAGTTCTGCTCCAATGGTACCACATGCATTTTCATAGTTTTGAGTCGCATTTTATGATTGAATAATGAAGTGTATTTGATGTTGGTGAATGAATATATATATATATATATATATATATATATATATATATATATATATATATATATATATGTTGTAATTATTGTTGATTATGAGATGAGAAGTGGTGATGTGATTGATCTAATTTAATATATTAATTATCATGCACTTTATTATATTGTTAGATATCTCACCCCTTCTATTTGAATGTTGCCCCTATGTTGGTAACGTGCAGGTAATCGAGAGTGAAGGCCGTATACTTTCAATAGATCGAGTCGGTGTCATTGCTCTGATATGTAACACTCGGGGGGATGAACGCTTGCTAATTTTTTATTGTTGATTTTTAGTTGTTGAACCTTAAATTATTTATTTACTAAATATGAGATGTTTCGAAGTTGCTGTTTTATTTAAATATGTTATTGAAGAATTTTGCTGCGTAGTTGTTGAATATTCAATGAAAGATGTTATGTTGTAAGTTCATCCGATGTTTTATTAAAAGTGTGATATATCCATGATGTAAGCAATGAATTTGTTTGAAGAATTTGTGACGTCCCGATTCGTTTGTATGAATGAAATTTTTATAACTCTGATTTATTTTGCATAATTTGCTTGGGGTAGAATTGGGCTGTTACAAAGTTGGTATCAGAGCAAAAGGTTGGTCTGACCTTGTCGTTGAGTCTTAGTTGTCTAACAATCGAGTATTATTATTTTGAGTTCTAACAGTTGTTTATGTTGTAGTGATAAGTGAGATGGCTGGAAGGAATGATGTTGCTCTTGCTGCTGCTTTAGAAGCTATGGCTCATGAAATGGAAAATCAGCCGAATGCTGACGGGAATGCTGAATCTCGTAGCTTGGCGACTTTCCAGAGAGAGAATCCACCTATGTTCAAGGGAAAATATGATCCTGACGGAGCTTTGGAATGGTTGAAAGAGATTGAGAGGATCTTTCACGTGATGGACTGCAATCCAGCGCAGAAGGTTCGTTATGGGACTCAATGCTAGCAGTCGAGGCTGATGACTGGTGGATAGAGACTTGCCAGAAGTTAGAAGCTGCAGGTGAGAATGTCACTTGGGCTGTGTTTAGTAGGGAATTCTTGAGAAAGTATTTTCCTGAAGATGTCCGTGGAAAGAAGGAAATCGAGTTCCTTGAGCTGAAGCAAGGAAGTATGTCTGTTGTTGAGTATGCTGCCAAGTTTGCTGAATTGGCTAAGTTTTATCCACATTACGCTGAGGAAAATGCTGAGTTTTCGAAGTGTATTAAGTTTGAGAATGGGTTGCGCTCAAAAATTAAGAAGGCAGTTGGATACTAGAAGATCTGTGTCTTTGCTGATTTGGTTGATTGTTGCAGGATTTTTGAGGATGATAATAATGCACATTACAAGATTATTAGTGAGAAGAGGGGTAAGCATCCGCAGAGTCGTGGTAAACCTTATGATGCCCCAGCTGGTAAGGGTAAGCAGAAGGTTGCTCATGGTCAGAGGACTAGTGGGGGAGATGCTCCTGCTGGTGTGATTTGTTTTAAGTGTGGGAAACCTGGGCACAAGAGTAATGTGTGCACTTCTGAAGTGAAGAGATGCCACCGTTGTGGTAAGAACGGACATACTGTATCTGATTGCGAGCACAAGAATGTGGTTTGTTTCAATTGTAAGTAAGAAGGGCACATTGGTAGCCAGTGTCCGAAACCGAAGAAGGCTCAGTCTAGTGGTAAAGTGTTTGCTTTGGTGGAGGATCAGACAACTCCCGAGGACAGACTTATTAGAGGTACATGTTTCATTAATAGTACTCCTTTAATTACTATTATTGATACTGGTACTACGCATTGTTTTATTGCTGCTGATTGTGTTGAAAGACTGGGTCTTGTGTTGTCTTCTTTGAATGGAGAAATGGTCGTCGATACTTCAGCCAAGGGATCAGTGACTACTTCTTTTGTGTGTGCTAAGTGTCCCTTGTCGATCTTCGACAGAGACTTTTTTGTTGATTTGGTTTGTTTGCCGTTAAGAGGTTTGGATGTGATTCTTGGTATGAACTGGTTAGAGCATAACTGTGTTCATATTAATTGTTATGACAAGTCGGTGAAGTTTTCTACTCCTGAAGAAGAGGAAGATGGTTTGTTTTCTGCTAGACAGTTGAGAAAGTTGATGCAAGAGGAAGCACAAATGTTTTCGTTGATGGCGTCGCTATCTGTAGAGACTCAAGCTATAATTGAGGAATTGCCGGTGGTATGTGAATTTCCTGAAGTTTTCCCTGATGAGATTCCTGATGTACCGCCAGAGAGGGAAGTTGAATTTTCAATTGATCTTGCACCTGGTACCAGACATGTGTCTATGGCACCATACAGGATGTCTGCGTCTGAGTTGTCAGAGTTGAAGAAGCAATTGGAAGAGTTACTTGAGAAGAGGTTTGTAAGACCAAGTGTATTGCTGTGGGGAGCTCCAGTGTTGTTAGTGAAGAAGAAAGATGGAAGCATGAGGCTTTGTGTTGATTATAGACAGTTGAACAAGGTGACGATTAAGAACAAGTATCCGCTTCCAAGAATAGATGACTTGATGGACCAATTGGTGGCTGCCCGTGTGTTTAGTAAGATTGATTTGAGGTCGGGTTACCATCAGATTAAAGTGAAGGATGAAGATATTCAGAAGACGGCTTTCAGAACGCGTTATGGACATTACGAGTATTCGGTGATGCCTTTTGGTGTTACTAATGCACCGGGAGTACTCAAGGAATATATGAATCATATCTTTCATACTTATTTGGATCAGTTCGTAGTGGTGTTCATTGATGATATTTTTATTTACTCTAAGTTAGAAGAAGAGCATGCTGAATATTTAAGAGTAGTATTGCAAGTTTTGAAAGAGAAGAAGATGTATGCAAAGCTGTCCAAGTGTGAATTCTGGCTGAAAGATGTTAGTTTTCTTGGTCATGTGATTTCAGGTAGTGGAATTGCTGTAGATCCATCGAAGGTTGATGTTGTGTTGCAATGGGAAACTCCAAAGTCAGCTACTGAGATTAGAAGCTTCTTGGGATTAGCTGGTTATTATAGAAGGTTTATTGAAGGGTTTTCGAAGTTGTCACTTCCGTTGACTAAGTTGACTTGTAAAGGTAGAGCTTTTGTTTGGGATGTTCAATGCGAAGAAACTTTTACAGAATTGAAGAAGAGGTTGACGTTGGCTCCGATTTTGACGTTGCCTAATCCAGGAGAGTCTTTTGTGGTGTATTGTGATGCTTCCAAGATGGGTTTAGGAGGTGTGCTTATGCAGAATGGTAAGGTAGTTGCTTATGTGTCGAGGCAGTTAAGGACTCATGAGAAGAACTATCCTACGCATGATTTAGAACTTGTTGTTGTTGTTTTTGTGTTGAAGATTTGGAGGCATTATCTTTATGGTTCTAGATTTGAAGTGTTTAGTGACCATAAGAGCTTGAAGTATTTGTTTGATCAGAAGGAGTTGAATATGAGGCAACGAAGATGGTTGGAATTGTTAAAGGATTATGATTTCAGTTTGAATTATCATCCAGGAAAAGTGAATGTGGTAGCTGATGCATTGAGTCGAAAGACTTTACATATGTCAGCAATGATGATTAAAGAGTTGGAATTGATTGAGCAGTTCAGAGATATGAGCTTAGTTTGCGAGGTTACTCCGTAGAGTGTTATGTTGGGTATGCTAAAGATTAATAATGAATTTTTAGACAGTATCAGAGAAGCTCAGAAGTTGGACTGGTAGATTTGATGGTTGGGACTGATCAATCTGAGAATAGTGATTTCAATCTAGATGAGCAAGGTGTGTTGAGATTTCGTAATCAGATTTGTATTCCTGATGATGCTGAGATGAAGAAAGTGATACTTGAAGAGAGTCATAGAACTAAGTTGAGTATTCATCCAGGAGCTACGAAGATGTATCAAGATTTGAAAGGTTTGTTTTGGTGGCCTGGGATGAAGAGTTATGTGGCTCGATTTGTTTATGAATGTTTGACTTGTCAGAAGTCGAAAGTTGAACATCAGAAGCCTGCAGGATTGATGCAACCGTTGGAAGTTCCATAATGGAAATGGGATAACATTTCAATGGACTTTGTGACGGGGTTGCCTAGTACTTCAAGAGGACATGATTCGATTTGGGTGATTGTTGATAGGCTTACGAAGTCAACTTATTTTGTTCCTATTAACATCAGTTTTCCAGTATCGAAGTTGGCTGAGATTTATGTTAGTGTGATTGTGAAACTGCATGGTGTTCCTTTGTGCATTGTGTCAGATAGAGATCTAAGATTTACTTCTGATTTTTGGAAGAGTTTGCAAGAAGCATTGGGTTCTAAGTTGAGGTTGAGTTCAACGTATCATCCTCAGACATATGGTCAGACTGAACGGACGATTCAATCGTTAGAAGACTTGTTGAGGGCATGTGTTCTTGAGCAGGGAGGTTCGTGGGATACTTATCTTCCGTTGATAGAGTTCACATATAACAACAATTACCATTCTAGTAATGGGATGGCACCTTTTGAAGCGTTGTGTGGTCGAAGATGTAGAACTATGTTATGTTGGCATGAATTTGGTGAAAGTGTAGTACTTGGACCTGAACTTGTTCGTGAGACTACTGAGAAGGTGAAGTTGATTCGAGAAAAGATGAAAGGTTCACAGATTAGACATAAGAGTTATCATGACAAACGAAGGAAGGATTTAGAATTTCAAGCTGGTGATCATGTGTTTTTGAGAGTTACACATGTGACTGGTGTTGGGCGAGCGTTGGAGTCTAAGAAGCTCACTTCTCGTTTTATTGGACCGTATCAGGTTTCAGAGAGAGTGGGGAATGTTGCTTATAGAGTGGCTTTACCGCCTAATCTTTCGAATTTTCATGATGTGTTTCATGTGTCACAACTTCGAAAGTATATTTCAGATCCATCTCATGTGATTCATATGGACGATGTGCAAGTACGGGATAATCTTACGGTGGAGACGATGCCTGTACGGATCGCGGATCGTGAAATGAAGACTCTGAGGGGAAAAGAGATTTCCTTGGTTAAAGTGGTTTGGCTAGGAGCTGCTAGTGAAAGCATGACTTGGGAATTGGAGAGCAAGATGCGAGACTCCTATCCAGAATTGTTTGATTGAGGTAAATTTTCGAGGACGAAAATATTCTAAGTGGGGGAGAGTTGTAACGCCCGTAATTTAATTAATTATTTAATTAAATTATTTTTAGAATATTTGTGAAGAAGTGTTATTAAATTGGACTTATTTTATTAAATGGAGAAATAATAATATATTTGAGGTATTATATTATTAAGTGAAATAATGCTAGAAGCTAATATTATTTAAGGTGGGCTTAATTTGAGATAGCAGAAGTATTAAGGGGGGTGTAAGTTTGAGCCCACTAAGGAATAATATGATAATATTAGGTTATTTTATTATTTGTTGTTAGAATAGAATGAGGAAGCAGTAAGAAGAGAAATAAGGATTGTGGAAACGTGAAGCTGTTGGTTTTTAAAGGAAACGGCAAGAACAAAGATTCAACCCAGAAATTGTAGAGCTACCTTCGATCCAAGGTAAGGGTGGGGTTCTGGCTTTATAATTGGGTTAATGATATTTGATATGTGAGGTTAGATGTAATTGTTGTTTTTGTTATTGAATTGAATGATGTATGATGAATATTGATGAATTCTCGATGGATAAATGATGTTTGATGCTGTGTAATCGGTGTTGTATTGGAAGTTAATGTTAAGTGATG
The DNA here is from genome assembly GCA_948472305.1 of Vicia faba. Taxonomy (NCBI): domain Eukaryota; kingdom Viridiplantae; phylum Streptophyta; class Magnoliopsida; order Fabales; family Fabaceae; genus Vicia; species Vicia faba. The sequence continues at coordinate 131,152,144 of OX451739.1, forward strand.
ATTTAATATGGTTATGATGAGGTTTGTAGGACTATAAATATGATTCCCGTAGTGAATTACAGTGGAAAACACAGAGAATTATGCAGAAAATCGTAGGATGCGTCGACCTCAAACTGGATGAGTCGATGCAAGAAGGTTGTTGGACTCAGTATGAGTCGATGTATGCAGAGGATGTGTCGATACATGTGTGTGTAAGACTCAGGATGAGTCGACACGAAGGGAGTATGTTTTGATGCATGATGAGTACAAGACTCAGGATGAGTCGACCGGTACGATGCATGTGTCGATACATGCTGGGATTTGAAAGCAGAATGAGTCGATCCATAGGAGGATGCTTCGACTCATAGCGTGAAGAAGAAGCAGGATGTGTCGACCCATGGTGTTTTGTGTCGATACATAAAGTCTGATTTTTGACAGAATTAACTTTTAATTGTTGTAACTTGAGTTGTAGGATGCTGTTTGAGATGCCGTTCGAAGCGTTGATTTTCTAACGCGATGAATATTATTTTAGATGATTAAAATGATGATTAAAGGTGTAATTCTAGTAACCAATTTAGGATTTAGAGTTAATTCTCGTAGATGACCGTTATGCTGGATTTTGGACAGAATGATGAATTTTGAGATGTTAGAGGCTGCTGTTAGAATTATGACAGTAGTAGAATAACAGTACGGATTATTGTAGTAATAATATACAACTGAGTTATTAGTAGGATGTGGTTATTAAAGTTGTGTTTGTTATTTATAATGAACAAATGATGTTGATAAGTAATTATGTTTAATAAATTTTTTTGAGATGTTTATGAGATGCTGTAATTGAGATGTTTTAAGATGATTGAGATATTGTTGTTTGAGATGACTGAAATGTTGTCGTTTTGATGATTGAGATGTTGTTGTTTGAGATGACTGAAATGTTGTCGTTTTGATGATTGAGATGTTGTCTTTTTGAGATGTGTTTTGAGATGTTGTTGACTTAGTGTGTTATTACATTCATGGTATACATTGCATTTTTTGAGATGGCCTGGATTGGAAAATTTTTGAGATGGGAGTTCTGCTCCAAAGGCTATGCCTTATTTGATGCCTCTATTAATTGGCAAATTATATTTTTGAGATGGGAGTTCTGCTCCAATGGTACCACATGCATTTGCATAGTTTTGAGTCGCATTTTATGATTGAATAATGAAGTGTATTTGATGTTGGTGAATGAATATATATATATATATATATATATATATATATATATATATATATATATATATATATATATATATATATATATATATATATATATATATATATATATATATGCTGTAATTATTGTTGATTATGAGATGAGAAGTGGTGATGTGATTGATCTAATTTAATATATTAATTATCATGCGCTTTATTATATTGTTAGATATCTCACCCCTTCTGTTTGAATGTTGCCCCTATGTTGATAACGTGAAGGTAATCGAGAGTGAAGGTCGTATACCTTCAATAGATCGAGTCGGTGTCATTACTCTGATATGTAACACTCGAGGGGATGAACGCTTACTGATTTTTGATTGCTGATTTTTAGTTGTTGAACCTTAAATTGTTTATTTACTAAATATGAGATGTTTCGAAGTTGTTGTCTTATTTAAAGATGTTATTGAAGAATTTCGCTGCGTAGTTGTTGAATATTCAATGAAAGATGCTATGTTGTAAGTTCATCCGATGTTTTATTAAAAGTGTTATATATCCATGATGTATGCGATGAATTTGTTCGAAGAATTTGTGACGTCCCGATTCGTTTGTATGAATGAAATTTTATAACTCTGATTTATTTTTCATAATTTGCTTAGGGTAGAATTGGGGTGTTACAAAGTTGGTATCAGAGAAAAAGGTTGGTCCGACCTTATCGTTGAGTCTTAGTTGTCTAATAATCGAGAATTGTTATTTTGAGTTCTAACAGTTGTTTATGTTGTAGTGATAAGTGAGATTGCTGGAAGGAATGATGTTGCTCTTGTTGCTACTTTAGAAGCTATGGCTCATGCGATGGAAAATCAGCTGAATGCTGACGGGAATGCTGGATCTCGTAGCTTGGCGACTTTCCAAAGAGAGAATCCACCTACGTTCAAGGGAAAATATGATCCTGACGGAGCTTTGGAATGGTTGAAAGAGATTGAGAGGATCTTTCACGTGATGGATTGCACTCCAGCGCAGAAAGTTCGTTATGGGACTCATATGCTAACAGTTGAGGCTGATGACTGGTGGCTAGAGACTTTCCAGAAGTTAGAAGCTGCAGGTGAGAATGTCACTTGGGTTGTGTTTAGTAGGGAATTCTTGAGAAAGTATTTTCCTGAAGATGTCCGTGGAAAGAAGGAAATCGAGTTCCTTGAGCTGAAGCAAGGAAGTATGTCTGTTGTTGAGTATGCTGCCAAGTTTGCTGAATTGGCTAAGTTTTATCCATATTACGCTGAGGAAAATGCTGAGTTTTCAAAGTGTATTAAGTTTGAGAATGGGTTGCGCTCAAAAATTAAGAAGGCAGTTGGATACCAGAAGATCTGTGTCTTTGCTGATTTGGTTGATAGTTGCAGGATTTTTGAGGATGATAATAAAGCACATTACAAGATTATTAGTGAGAAGAGGGGTAAGCATCCGTAGAGTCGTGGAAACCTTATGATGCCCCAGCTGGTAAGGGTAAGCAGAAGGTTACTCATGGTCAGAGGACTAGTGGGGGAGATGCTTCTGCTGGTGTGATTTGTTTTAAGTGTGGGAAACCTGGGCACAAGAGTAATGTGTGCACTGCTGAAGTGAAGAGATGCCACCGTTGTGGTAAGAACAGATATATTGTATCTGATTGTGAGCATAAGAATATGGTTTGTTTCAATTGTAAGGAAGAAGGGCACATTGGTAGCCAGTGTCCGAAACCGAAGAAGTCTCAGTCTAGTGGTAAAGTGTTTGCTTTGGTGGAGGATCAAACAGCTTCCGAGGACAGACTTATTAGAGGTACATGTTTCATTAATAGTACTCCTTTAATTACTATTATTGATACTGGTACTACGCATTGTTTTATTCCTGCTGATTGTGTTGAAAGATTGGGTCTTATGTTGTCTTCTTTGAATGGAGAAATGGTCGTCGATACTCCAACCAAGGGATCGGTGACTACTTCTTTTGTGTGTGCTAAGTGTCCCTTGTCGATCTTCGAAAGAGACTTTGTTGTTGATTTGGTTTGTTTTCCGTTAAGAGGTTTGGATGTGATTCTTGGTATGAAATGGTTAGAGCATAACTGTGTTCATATTAACTGTTATGACAAGTCGGTGAAGTTTTCTACTCCTGAAGAAGAGGAAGATGGTTTGTTGTCTGCTAGACAGTTGAGAAAGTTGATGCAAGAGGAAGCACAAATGTTTTCGTTGATGGCGTCGCTATCTGTAGAGACTCAAGCTATAATTGAGGAATTACCGGTGGTATGTGAATTTCCTGAAGTTTTCCCTGATGAGATTCCTGATGTACCTCCATAGAGGGAAGTTGAATTTTCAATTGATCTTGCACCTGGTACCAGACCTGTGTCTATGGAACCATACAGGATGCCTGCATCTGAGTTGTCAGAGTTGAAGAAGCAATTGGAAGAGTTACTTGAGAAGAGGTTTGTAAGACCAAGTGTATCGCCGTGGAGAGCTCCAGTGTTGTTAGTGAAGAAGAAAGATGGAAGCATGAGGCTTTGTGTTGATTATAGACAGTTGAACAAGGTGACGATTAAGAAAAAGTACCCGCTTCCAAGAATATATGACTTGATGGACCAATTGGTGGCTGCCCGTGTGTTTAGTAAGATTGATTTGAGGTCGGGTTACCATCAGATTAAAGTGAAGGATAAAGATATTCAGAAGACGGCTTTCAGAACGCGTTATGGACATTACGAGTATTCGGTGATGCCTTTCGGTGTTACTAATGCGCCGGGAGTATTCATGGAATATATGAATCGTATCTTTCATACTTATTTGGATCGGTTCGTAGTGGTGTTCATTGATGATATTTTGATTTAATCTAAGTCAGAAGAAGAGCATGCTGAATATTTAAGAGTAGTATTGCAAGTTTTGAAAGAGAAGAAGTTGTATGCAAAGCTGTCCAAGTGTGAATTCTGGCTGAAAGAGGTTAGTTTTCTTGGTCATGTGATTTCAGGTAGTGGCATTGTTGTAGATCCATCGAAGGTTGATGCTGTGTTGCAATGGGAAACTCCAAAGTCAGCTACTGAGATTAGAAGCTTCTTGGGATTAGCTTGTTATTATAGAAGGTTTATCAAAGGGTTTTCGAAGTTGTCACTTCCGTTGACTAAGTTGACTTGTAAAGGTAGAGCTTTTGTTTGGGATGTTCATGCGAAGAAAGTTTTACAGAATTGAAGAAGAGGTTAACGTCGGCTCCGATTTTGATGTTGCCTAATCCAGGAGAGTCTTTTGTGGTGTATTGTGATGCTTCCAAGATGAGTTTAGGAGGTGTGCTTATGCAGAATGGTAAGGTAGTTTCTTATGCATCGAGGTAGTTAAGGACTCATGAGAAGAACTATCCTATGCATGATTTAGAACTTGCTGCTGTTGTTTTTGTGTTGAAGATTTGGAGGCATTATCTTTATGGTTCTAAATTTGAAGTGTTTAGTGACCATAAGAGCTTGAAGTATTTGTTTGATCAGAAGGAGTTGAATATGAGGCAACGAAGATGGTTGGAATTGTTAAAGGATTATGATTTCAGTTTGAATTATCATCCAGGAAAAGTGAATGTGGTAGCTGATGCATTGAGTCGAAAGACTTTACATATGTCAGCAATGATGATTAAAGAGTTGGAATTGATTGAGCAGTTCAGAGATATGAACTTAGTTTGCGAGGTTACTCCGCAGAGTGTTATTTTGGGTATGCTGAAGATTAATAAGAATTTTTAGACAGTATCAGAGAAGCTCAGAAGTTGGATGTGAAACTGGTAGATTTGATGGTTGGGACTGACCAATCTGAGAATAGTGATTTCAAGCTAGATGAGCAAGGTGTGTTGAGATTTCATAATCAGATCTGTATTCCTGATGATGCTGAGATGAAGAAAGTGATACTTGAAGAGAGTCATAGAAGTAAGTTGAGTATTCATCCAGGAGCTACGAAGATGTATCAAGATTTGAAAGGTTTGTTTTGGTGGCCTGTGATGAAGAGTGATGTGGCTCGGTTTGTGTATGCATGTTTGACTTGTCAGAAGTCGAAAGTTGAACATCAGAAGCCTGCAGGATTGATGCAACCGTTGGAAGTTCCAAATTGAAATGGGATAGCATTTCAATGGACTTTGTGACGGGGTTGCCTAGTACTTCAAGAGGACATGATTTGATTTGGGTGATTATTGATAGGCTTACGAAGTCAGCTCATTTTGTTCCTATTAACATCAGTTTTCCAGTGTCGAAGTTGGTTGAGATTTATGTTAGTGTGATTGTGAAACTGCATGGTGTTCCTTTGTGCATTGTGTCATATAGAGATCTAAGATTTACTTCTGATTTTTGGAAGAGTTTGCAAGAAGCATTGGGTTCTAAGTTGAGGTTGAGTTCAGCGTATCATCCTCAGACAGATGGTCAGACTGAACGGATGATTCAATCGTTAGAGGACTTGTTGAGGGCATGTGTTCTTGAGCAGGGAGGTTCGTGGGATACTTATCTTCCGTTGATAGAGTTCACATATAACAACAGTTACCATTCTAGTATTGGGATGGCACCTTTTGAATCATTGTATGGTCGAAGATGTAGAACTCCGTTATGTTGGCATGAATTTGGTGAAAGTGTAGTACTTGGACCTGAACTTGTTCGTGAGACTACTGAGAAGGTGAAGTTGATTCGAGAAAAGATGAAAGCTTCACAGAGTAGACATAAGATTTATCATGACAAACGAAGGAAGGATTTAGAATTTCAAGATGGTGATCATGTGTTTTTGAGAGTTACACCTGTGACTGGTGTTGGGCGAGCGTTGAAGTCTAAGAAGCTCACTTCTCGTTTTATTAGACCGTATCAGGTTTCAGAGAGAGTGGGGAATGTTGCTTATAGAGTGGCTTTACCGCCTAATCTTTCGAATTTTCATGATGTGTTTCATGTGTCGCAACTTCGGAAGTATATTTCAGATCCATCTCATGTGATTCATATGGACGATGTGCAAGTACGGGATAATATTACGGTGGAGACGATGCCTGTACGGATCGCGGATCGTGAAATGAAGACTCTGAGGGGCAAAGAGATTTCCTTGGTTAAAGTGGTTTGGCTAGGAGCTGCTGGTGAAAGCATGACTTGGGAATTGCAGAGCAATATGCGAGACTCCTATCCAGAATTGTTTGATTGAGGTAAATTTTCGAGGACGAAAATATTCTAAGTGGGGGAGAGTTGTAACGCCCGTAATTTAATTAATTATTTAATTAAATTATTTTTAGAATATTTGTGAAGAAGTGTTATTAAATTGGACTTATTTTATTAAATGGAGAAATAATAATATATTTGAGGTATTATATTATTATATGGAATAATGCTAGAAGCTAATATTATTTAAGGTGGGTTTAATTTGAGATAGCAGAAGTATTAAGGGGGGTGTAAGTTTGAGCCCACTAAGGAATAATATAATAATATTAGGTTATTTTATTATTTGTTGTTAGAATAGAAGGAGGAAGCAGTAAGAAGAGAAATAAGGATTGTGGAAACGTGAAGCTGCTGGTTTTTGAAGGAAACGGCAAGAACAAAGATTCAACCTAGAAATTGTAGAGCGACCTTCGATCCAAGGTAAGGGTGGGGTTCTGGCTTTATAATTGGGTTAATGATATTTGATATGTGAGGTTAGATGTAATTGCTGTTTTTGTTATTGAATTGAATGATGTATGATGAATATTAATGAATTCTCGATGGATAAATGATGTTTGATGCTGTGTAATCGGTGTTGTATTGGAAGTTAATGTTAAGTGATGATTTAATATGGTTATGATGAGGTTTGTAGGACTATAATTATGATTCCCGTAGTGAATTACAGCGGAAAATGCAGAGAATTATGCAGAAAATCGTAGGATGCGTCGACCTTAAACTGGATGAGTCGATGCAAGAAGGTTGTTGGACTCAGTATAAGTCGATGCATGTAGAGGATGTGTCGATACATGTGTGTGTAAGACTCAGGATGAGTCGACGCGAAGGGAGGATGTGTCGATACATGATGAGTACAAGACTCAGGATGAGTCGGCCGGTACGATGCATATGTCGATACATGCTGGGATTTGAAAGCATAATGGGTCGATCCATAGGAGGATGCGTCGACTCATAGCGTGAAGAAGAAGCAGGATGTGTCGACCCATGGTGTTTTTTGTCGATACACAAAGTCTGATTTTTGACAGAATTAACTTTTAATTGTTGTAACTTGAGTTGTAGGATGCTGTTTGAGATGCCGTTTGAAGCGTTGATTTTCTAACGCGATGAATATTATTTTAGATGATTAAAATGATGATTAAGAGGTGTAATTCCAGTAACCAATTTAGGATTTAGAGTTAATTCTCGTAGATGACCGTTATGCTTGATTTTGGACAGAATGATGAATTTTGAGATGTTAGAGGCTGCTGTTAGAATTATGACAGTAGCAGAATAACAGTAGGGATTACTGTAGTAATAATATACAACTGAGTTATTAGTAGGATGTGGTTATTAAAGTTGTGTTTGTTATTTATAATGAACAAATGATGTTGATAAATAATTATGTTTAATAAATTATTTTGAGATGTTTATGAGATGCTGTAATTGAGATGTTTTAAGATGTTTGAGATATTGTTCTTTGAGATGACTGAAATGTTGTCGTTTTGATGATTGAGATGTTGTTGTTTGAGATGACTGAAATGTTGTCATTTTGATGATTGAGATGTTGTCGTTTTGAGATGTGTTTTGAGATGTTGTTGACTGAGTGTGTTATTACATTCATGGCATACATTGCATTTTTTGAGATGGCCTGGATTGGCAAATTTTTGAGATGGGAGTTATGCTCCAAAGGCTATGCCTTATTTGATGCCTCTATTAATTGGCAGATTAGATTTTTGAGATGGGAGTTCTGCTCCAATGGTACCACATGCATTTTCATAGTTTTGAGTCGCATTTTATGATTGAATAATGAAGTGTATTTGATGTTGGTGAATGAATATATATATATATATATATATATATATATATATATATATATATATATATATATATATATATATATATATATATATATATATATATATATATATATATATATATATATATATATATATATATATATATGTTGTAATTATTGTTGATTATGAGATGAGAAGTGGTGATGTGATTGATCTAATTTAATATATTAATTATCATGCACTTTATTATATTGTTAGATATCTCACCCCTTCTATTTGAATGTTGCCCCTATGTTGGTAACGTGCAGGTAATCGAGAGTGAAGGCCGTGTACCTTCAATAGGTCGAGTCGGTGTCATTGCTCTGATATGTAACACTCGGGGGGATGAACGCTTGCTAATTTTTGATTGCTGATTTTTAGTTGTTGAACCTTAAATTATTTATTTACTAAATATGAGATGTTTCGAAGTTGCTATTTTATTTAAAGATGTTATTGAAGAATTTCGCTGCGTAGTTGTTGAATATTCAATGAAAGATGTTATGTTGTAAGTTCATCCGATGTTTTATTAAAAGTGTTATATATCCATGATGTATGCAATGAATTTGTTTGAAGAATTTGCGACATCCCGATTCGTTTGTATGAATGAAATTTTATAACTCTGATTTATTTTGCATAATTTGCTTGGGGTAGAATTTGGGTGTTACAAGTACCTTTTCAGCTCAAGGAGTTAGCATTAAGGGTCCCTGAGGACTCCCTGTTCACTAAAAGACATGGATGACTTCTCAACTTGGTTACCTCTAGCTTTGATGAAGATATGATGAAAGTGCTTTTCCAGTTCTTCGACCCTTTGCACCATTGCTTTACTTTCCCCGATTACCGGCTTGTACCTAATATGGAATAATTATCTCAACTCTTAGAGATTCCTGTTCTCAATCAACCACCTTTCAATGGTACCGAAAGAGACCCAAGCCCTAAAGAGGTTGCCCGAGCTTTACACTTGCAACAATCTGACGTCATGGCTAATTTGGAAACAAGAAGTGGTGTCAAAGGATTCCTAGCCAAGTTCCTATTGGAAAAAGCTCAAGACTGTTGGAACACTCTAGATTTACAAGCTTTCGAATAAATTTTGGCTCTTCTCATCTATGGGATGGTACTATTTCCAAATCCTGACCAACTTATAGATGTGAATGTTGTCAAAATCTTCTTATCTCACAATCCAGTGCCTACTTTGTTGGGATATATCTTGCATTCTCTCCATTCTCTCACCATGAAGAGAATAGGAGTCCTCATGTGTTGTACTCCTCTATTGGCTAGGTGGTCCGTTTCACATCTCCACTGATCCGTTGTGAAGAACGAGCAAGGCTTCAGATGGTCCAATAGGCTGATATCAGTCAGACATTCAGATATCCACTAGTGTTCTCGATCCTTGGAGGACATTACTATCATCGACCATTATGGGGAATTCCCTAATGTCCCTCTGCTTGGAATTAGGGGAGGTATCCCTTATAACCTTTGCCTAGCTCTGCGACAGTTTGGGTACGCACGAAGAGATGGTCCACATGATGCGCTCATCCAAGGTGTGGTGTTCGACTACGAGAGCAACGATCAAGGCTACCGTCAGAGGTTTATACGAGCTTGTAGGATGGTAAACAAGGTAGATAGTAGGACATTAGGACACAAAAATTCCATTCCCCTTGAGCCTTACCTTAGGTGGGTACGAGCTCGTGCTCAGAGTCTAGTAATGCATTTCCCCTCCATCCTCCTTGTTATCATGGAGCCTGTGGTTGAAGGAGATGTCTCGTATATTGTCCTTCGTCCCAACATGCCTACCTCTCTCAAAGACTTGCAAAAGGATTGGATTCAGCTAAAGGAAGAACGAGACACTTTCGAAGCCCAATTCTACGCCAATGAGAAGAAAGTTCTAGAACTCACCAAGCAGCTTCAAGAAGAGCGGAGTTTGAACGCCTACATCGCACCAAAGAGGATGCGTTAAACCTTTTTATCTTAGGAATTTTTGTATTTTATTTCTTTCGTTGTAAGCCCAAAGAGGGATGATGTACTCGAACTTGGATTTATTAATGCAACGTGTGTTTCTTTTTGTCTAAAACAAATTTAAATATCTAATTTCCTTAAAATCATTTGCATATGCATTTTCATTCATCATAACACAAACAGGTTTCTTACAGCAGGTCTCCTTATCTTTCTACTGTTTATTTCAGTGAGATGGATATTGAACAGACAGTAAAGGATCTTCAAGTGTAGAACGCTCAGTTCCAACAAATGTTCTTGGCCCTGGCAAAAGGACAAGAGGACTTGAAGACTTTGATGATCAAAGAGAAGAAGAAGAAAGCGAAGAAACTAGTCGGTGTTTTGAATCTGGGAAGAAGGTTCAAAGGACCATCCAGGCGAACTCTAGATTTCGCAACCTCTTCGGGTGAAGGAGATAATCAAGAAGGAAAAAACAAGGATGGAAATGACCATCCAGAGTCTGAAGAAGAGGAGGAAGTGGACTACTTTGAAGAACAGTATCCCTCAACTGATAATAAATACAAACAGTTGGAAGATCGCCTCAATGCTATGGAGATCTAGAGGGTACCTGGTTGAATTTTGAAGAGATAGGACTTGTCTCAGGGGTTTTCATCCCACAATAATTCAAGGTCCCCACTTTCACTAAATATGACGGTGTCTCTTGTCCAAAGCTGCATTTAAGGTCATGCGTTAGGAAAATTCAGCGCCATACTGCTGATAGAAACCTATGGGTGCACTTTTTCAAAGAAAGTTTGCCAGGGACGCAGTTGGATTGGTTCTATCAGTTGGAAGGAACCAATATTCGAAATTGGGAAGATTTGGCTGCCGCTTTTTACAAGCAATACCAATATAATGCTTACTTAGCTCCAACTCGAACACAATTGTAAGGCATGTCTATGGGTGCTGGTGAAGGTTTCAAAATTTATGCTCAAAAATGGAGGGACCTCGCGGGAAGAGTCCAGCCCCGTCTATCTGATAGAGAATTGGTGGATATGTTCTTAGGCACGTTGTCTGGTCCATTCTTCAACCATCTGATCGGGAGATCTTCGGCTAGATTTACTGAACTAATCATGACTGGCGAGCGGGTAGAAGTCGATATAAAGAGTGGAAAAATTCAAAGAGATGTATCCTCGAGCACGATGAAGAAACCCTTTACCGGAAAGAAGGAGGTCAGTGTTGCATATTGTGATGCGGTGGGAGAACTGACTTGAGGTTTTGCATTTTATCGCAAATGTTGCGGTTAGCAAGAGTCGAGCCACTGGCTTTTCTTTTATCCAAAAGGAAAGGTGAAAAAGCACAGGAAAGACCTTTGAGATGTTTTCCTGAGTTCGGGGGGTAGATTATGAAAAGGGAAGGTATTAGCACCCTTTACATCCATGGTTTTCCATGGGCTCTTAGTTACTTGCTTAGATCACTTGCTTTTGTTTGTTTGAAATTGTGCTTTGTGTGGTTTTGAAAGTATTTTGTAAAATAGGTCATTCGTTTAGGCAATATTTGCAATGATTCTCGTTCGTAAGAATGTATACAAAGATGTGTGTATTTTGAAAATGTTTTCAATGTTTGTAAGATGTTTTGAAATGTGTGTGCTTGTTTTGAAAATAGCAAGGGTTGTTGTTTGAAATGGAGCAAGTAACTAGAAGTTATCTACCTACTCAAATTTCTTTCTTGTACATTTTCTATTCCTTTGACATTGTTGTCTTACCATTGATTTGGTAAGCAACCCTATCTTTGGATGTAAATGGGACGGGCGTGGGTCATCGTATAGTCATGATTAGCAATGTTTGCAAAGTATCTTAGCATTTTTTAGGGACCAAGATCATTTTTGTAAGGCAACTTTTGAATAGCGTCGTCGAGGGGCTATGATCTTATATTTGTTTTGTTTTGCCAAGATACTTCGCATGCGTAACATGGCCATTTTATTTTAGGCAACCAAATGGAGAAACCCTAAGGGTGCTTGTGTGCAAGTGTGTCCTTTTCATGTTTTAATTTTGTTTGGTAGTTAGGGTTTTCTATTTGCTTTGTTTTGTTATTGTCATACAAACCCTAATTACTAATCATGGCATATGAAAGCGATAAATTGCATAATGTAAATATACTAAGCTATTACAACAATTTTATAGGAGGGGGGATACAAGTTTGAATGGGGATTTGCACAAATATAAAGCTAAATATATTATTACAACCAAATCGAATTTGTACGAATTTAAGATAAATACTAAACATTATTTAAAATGTGATACAATGCAATGTACATGTAAAAGATTTTTGATGGCTTATTTTTATGTAAAGGAATATTTAATCTAAACCTAAAATAAGAAGAAAAAAAAGACTTCATTTTTGAAAGGGGTTTAACCCTAATTTTATTTAAAAGAAAATAAAGTTTCTATATTATTATTTTTTGTGTATTTTCTTGTGTAAAAATAATAAATAATATAGTAATAAAATATAAAGTTTGTATGTATGCAAAAATAAGTATTTATAAATATGAAATGCAAAATAAATAAACTAAGTATATTTAATTATATTTACAAATTTATTTAAGAAAAATAAGTTATATCCTATTGAAATAAACTATATATTTTGTGAGAAATAATTAAAAAAAATAAAATAAAAGTGTAACATAATTAAATCATTTTTTAGGATTTTTAATCATTAAAGAAAATAATTAAAATTTTAAATATGGAAGTAAAACAATAAATAAAAAATAAAAAAAATAAAAAAATATGAAATAAGTTGGCAGGGGGTAAGATAGCAAGTCAGTGGTGATGATGAGCAAAAATGCTGGCCCATGAAGCTAGGCCCACTCCTGCAAAAAAGTGTCAAAAACTGAAAAGGAAAAAAATGCAAAAATGCAAAAGTAGCGCGCAGGTTAGAACCCAGGACATGGTCTCACCAGCGCGCTGCTTTACCACTGGGGTGGCCATACATCCATTATCCTTATTGAAACAAAAATAACATATTACAAAATGCGCCCTTGCCCTGTTTCATCTTCTTCCTCAAGCCTTGGCCGGATCCCCTGTAACTTCCTCATGCTTCCATAAAAATGAAAACTTGTAACATGAAAAATGTAGCATTTGAACTCACGAATCCAACCATATAAGTCATGTAATCTAACTATCAAAGATCAAAGAGAATTTTAAAAGCCCCAAATTCTAACCTAATATTTTCAGAGATTTCAACTTCCAAATTCTCTTAGCACAAGTAAAATTAATGCAAGATAATGATATGTATAGCTTCATTATGATGAGGGCTACATTATTTATTCACAGATTGTGGCCTAAGGTTGCTTGTACAAAGAGATAGAGTTTGAAAATTGACCTCCTTCAGCTGGAATCGTGTATGGAAATGTAGTGACTTTAATGGAGGCCTGATGCTTGCTTGAGCTTCCCTGAATCTATTCCAACCCTTGCCTTGCTCTGGAAGTGGCTAGAACTCCCTGACCAAGTCCAACTGCAAGCTTCAAAGTCAATAATGGTAGATGGTGGAAAAGAGAAAACAGAACAGGGATGATGGTTTGGATGGGTTTGATATCAAGTATGTAAGGTATTGGAATGATCTAAACACAAAACGCACGAGCCAAATGGAAGTTGGATGTGTTTGTGCAGAAACTGTATGTTTTGGACAGTTTTTGGTGTTTTGCTTCCTCAGAGTGTTTCAGGTCTTGGCTTAGTGTTTTATGTGTTGCATATAGTTTGTATATTAGTATTGAAATGATCTTAGGTTAGCTTCCCAACAGATCTGCCAATGCTAGCCTTTTTGCCAACTTTCTTGTACTTGAAGGAAAGTGACAAGACCAAAGCTTCACATGCTTGTACCAGCTTGCTTAGGGTTGGTATGGGTTTGTACAACTTGCTTGAGACCTGTGTGGTTTGTATGCATCAAGGGGACAGGTTCAAAGCTCAAAATTGTAAAGTTTGCAAAAGTGGTTCTTTATGAAAATGGCAATGGAACCTTTTTGCCATAAGTGGAATTATAAGTTGGATAAAGGTTCAAAAACATGGATAGAGGCTTTGCCAACTGAGTAAGCATTTAATTAAGGAGTGTAGAACAAGTTTAGGACAGGTAAAGCATGAAATAGCCAGCATAGGATTGATTTGCAACTTGGTTCTTCATGAAATGGCTTGAACAAAAAGTGAGAAAATGCCAACTTCCCCTCTTCGATTCTCCCTACTCAAAAATGATCTTGAGGAGTTCTTGGACATTTTGGAAAGCTTTCAATTTGCTCTATAATTCATATTTGAAATTCATATTGAGATACCTCTTGGAACTAGGTGAAAAAGTGCCATGAAGTTGGGTCCAAAACCTGCCTAAATTAGGGCAAAATTTCACTAAGTTAACAAATTCATGACCATGTATTCACAAATTTATATCTTGAGATCCAAATATCTTTAGGGAAAAGTTTGTGAAGAAAAGTTGTAGATTTCATTGGGATCTACGACTTTCATGTTGGGAACTTTCCTTGAATCATTATGCATCATGGTGTAAAAATGGCCTAAAGTTGAGAAAAAATAAGAAAATTTTCATACTTAGAAAATTTCTTAAGTTATGAAAATTTTCAAATTCAAACCCTAATTTTCAAATTTGGTTTTCTTGGTGAACAAGTTTCACATTTGGAAATTTTTTGATGAATTATGACCCTTTGTACTTGATTTTGACCAAAACGTCAAAGTTTGACTTTTCAATGTATAGTTGACTTTTGATCAATTGACTACAAATTTCATTTGTCAATTCAATGAACTTGAGATGTTTTGAGCCATGTAATTAAGTTAAGATGATGCCATTGAAACCAAGAAATCATGTTTGAACTCAATTGGTCATTTGCTAGGTTAAAAAAATCAGAAATTGCCTTTCCTCAGTCAAAACCCTAATTTTGACCATTTTTCCCTTTTTGATGATTTGATCAAATTTCTTGAGGAATTGTGATCCAAACTTGACCAAATGATACACGTGAGTTTAAAATGTTGTTGTGGATAAAAAATTATGAAGTTTGACTGTAAATTGGCCCTGGTTGACTTTTTCTCCAATACAGTTAATTTTTAGGTCAACTGTCCAATTGACTGATCAAAAATGTGGTTCAAGACTTGAAACTTGTCATGAGTGATCTTAGGGGTCCATAATGATGTTTGAAAGTCATATGAAGTAATGATGGTCTAAAAATCCTTGTGCAAACTCAAACCCTAATTTTGGGTCATCAGTGCAAGATGAGATGTCTCTAGCTGACCAAACCTTAATCCAGTCTTGAGTCAAAGAGATCTTGTGAGAAAAGTCTTGGTAAATGAGAGGGAAAATTTTGGGGTACAACAACTGCCCCTGTTCAATCTTCTTAAACCTGAAGAGTTAGATTGGCGAGTTTTGCCGTTCGTGACTCGAAGGTGAAAGAATGATTGGACACTAGAGTGCCCATAAATTTGCACTCGGTGATGTGAAGTTGAGGGAATGGGC
Organism: Vicia faba; assembly: GCA_948472305.1. Taxonomy (NCBI): domain Eukaryota; kingdom Viridiplantae; phylum Streptophyta; class Magnoliopsida; order Fabales; family Fabaceae; genus Vicia; species Vicia faba. The sequence continues at coordinate 131,167,705 of OX451739.1, forward strand.
TTAAAGATGCCATTTGGAGAAGTGATAGAGTCTTGTTGGAGATGGGCTTGTAGATGCCATCCAAGAATGTTTGTTGAATTGTATGTTGTAAGCCGAAAGAACGAGTATCAGAATGGTGTTCGTGTCTGGAACGTATCTGAATTGTATCTGAAATCTGAATCTAAATGAGCGACATAATGGCTTCCGTGTCTGGAGCGTATCCGTATTGTATCTGAACTTGAAATTTGAATGAGTAACAGAATAGCAACCGTGGCAAGCGTATTTGTACTGTATCTGAATAGCTGAAATCTGAATTAGTAACAGAATAGCAACCGTGCCTGGAGCATATCTGTACTGTATCTGAATAGTCGAAATCTGAATGAGTAACAGAATGGAAACTATGTCTGGAGCGTATCTGTATTGTATATAGATAGTCGAAATCTGAATGAGTAACAAAATGACAACCGTGTCTGGAGCGTATCTGTATCGTATCTAGATTGCATATTGTTAATGGTAGCTTTTTAATCTTATCCTGAAAAGGGTAAAATGTTAGCTGAAGCATAAAATTATATTTCATGAAATGTATGATGCAACATATGTGTTTTATTAATATCCGTGATATGTGGATGTAATGTATGTGCATGTAAGCTGATTTTCCGTATTGTTGTTTGACTGAGGAAAATAAATCCTTGACTGCTGCTGAGGATATGTAAATTCTTCATGTCTTGAAGTTGGAGTATTGACAAAAAATTATGTTGTTAGAGCAATGTCGTATACTGCTTGAAAAATCTGCTTGGGGAATCCAGAGAATTTTGATGACTTCTAATGGGGACTAATAACGGGAGTCTTTGTTCCGTTGGGGAGTATCAGAAGTCAATTGTTATCCGAATGGATTTCAGGCTTCAAAACAACCTCCTGGGGGATTTGGAGGAACTGGATGGTTTCCACCGGGGATTAGTAGTTTGAAGTTTTAGCTTCGCTGGGGATTTAAATGACGTACTATGGGGATTGCTTATGGAATAGCCTAAAGACTTTTTCCTATTCTTTCATCCTGTCAGTAATTGTCCTTTTCAATTTGTTTATTTGTAAACATGAATTATGTTCAAATGCATATGTTCATTAATGAATCATTGGACGTTTTTGCAAATAAAACACAAGTGTAAAGAAAAAGAGCAAATAGTTTTCTGTACTTGAAAGAGATATCTTTATATTTACTTTGAATAAGTATTTTGTACAAAAGAAATAGACATCCTAGTAAGAGGATGGTTCCGTAAAAAGTAAGAAAAATTTATACAAAGAAAGACAACTATGTGTGATAATTCCATGGGGTTCCCATTCCGCTATAGTCTCTGTGCCTCTGAATACCCTGTCCATTTGTTGCTTCGTCCGAAGATGATTGAATTGATCAGAAACCTTGAGTTTGTAAGTGGAAGTCAAGAGGTTGTCCACACAGTGATCCGAAGGGACATAGTCATACGCTTTAATTCCCTAATTTCTGCCTGGACCGCCCTTTCGGGTTTTCAGTCCACCGGGAAACCCTTTTTTGCCCAAGTCTCCCTTTCGGGTTTTCAACTTGCCGGGTGTACAGATCTTTTATTTATTTTATCCCTAATTTTTTCCCGAACCTTTTGGTTCACCGGGATGCCTTTTTTTTTGCCTAGGTGTGTCAACCTAGTGAGTCTCTTATGTGTAGTATCTTTTGACTATGTCCGCGTTCGTAGGGTATGGCAAATCGTCACCGTCCATGGTGGTTAGGATCATTGCCCCACCGGAAAAGATATTCTTGATTACAAATGGTCCTTCATAGGTAGGAGTCCATTTGCCCCTGGGATCATTTTGTGGCAAGATGATGCGCTTGATCACTAGATCTCCAACTTGATATACTTGGCGCCTGACTTTCTTGTTGAAAGCCTTGATCATCCATTTTTGATACATCTGACCATGGCAAACAGCAGTGAGTCTCTTTTCATCAATTAAGTTTAGTTGATCAAGTCAGGTCTGGATCCAATCATCCTCACTCAAACCTGCATCTTTCATAATTCTCAAAGAGGGGATTTGAACCTCAATAGGTAAGACAACCTCCATGCCATAAACCAAAGAATAGGGTGTTGCCCCAGTTGATGTGCGAGCCGTGGTACAGTACTCGTGGAGAGCAAACGGTAGCATCTCATGCCAGTCCTTGTAGGTGACTGTCATTTTCTGTATGATCTTTTTAATGTTTTTATTAGTAGCTTCGACTGCACCATTCATCTTTGGCCGATAGGGGGATGAATTGTGATGTTGAATCTTGAACTGCTCGTACAAGGCAGTGATCATAGTATTGTTAAGGTTTGTACCGTTATCAGTGATGATCCTTTCTGGGATACCATACTGGCAAATAAGATTCTGCTTGATGAAGCGGGCAACAACATTCTTAGTAACGGATGCGAAGGAAGCTGCTCTGACCCACTTTGTGAAATAATCAATGGTCACTAGAATGAAACGGTGTCCATTGGAGGCTGTAGGCTTGATCTCCCCAATCATATCGATTCCCCGCATAGCAAAGGGCCAAGGAGCTGTCAAGACATTCAGAGGGACCGGAGGTACGTGCACCTTGTCTGCATAGATTTGATACTTATGACAGGTCCGGGAGTGTTGATAGCAGTCTTCTTCCATGGTAGACCAATAATAGCCTGCCCGTAGGATTTTCTTCGCCATTGTTAGCCCACTGGAGTGAGTGCCAAAGGTACCTTCATGTAGCTTAGCCATGATCTTTTTAGCCTCAGTCTTATCCACACAACGGAGCATAATGGAGTCATGATTGCGCTTGTACAGGATGCCATTACTCAGGAAGAACTTAGCAGAGAATCTCCTTAAGAACTTCTTATCATTGATTGAAGCTCCTTTCGGATATTCCAGAGCCTCGAGATACCTCTTGACTTCATGAAACCAAGGCTGGTCCACTACTTCTTCAGTATTAATCTCGTGACAGTGTGTTGGTTCGTCCATTCGTTCAATCGTGATTTTTGGAGCCTCGTTATCCCAATTAAGTTTAAACATAGATGATAACGTGGATAAAGTATCTTCTAGCTTATTTTCTTCTCGCGGGAAGTGCTCAAAGGTAATCTGCTCGAAATGTGGTAACAATGTCAAAACATGTTCTTTATAAGGGATAAGGTTTGGATGCTTAGTGTCCCATTCTCCTTTGATCTGACTGATGACAAAATCTGAATCTCCAAATACAACTAAAAATTTGATTCCCAAGTCTATGGCAGCCTTGAGACCAAAGATGCACGCTTCGTATTCCGCCATGTTGTTCGTACAGTTGAAGCAAAGTCTAGAGGTAAAAGGAGTATGGCATCCTTCCAGAGAAATGAGTACAACACCGATACCATTACCAAGTGCATTGGATGCCCCGTCAAAGAACAGGGTTCATTGAGATCCTTGTTCAGGTCTGTCATATGGTATGATCTCTTCACAGTTGTCTAATGTCATGATGACTTCATCTGGGAATTCAAACTTCATGGATTGATAATCTTCTATAGCTTGATGAGCAAGATGATCAGCTAGCGCACTTCCCTTTATAGCTTTCTGGGTAGTGTACTGTATGTCATATTCTGTTAAGATCATCTGCCATCTAGCTATTCTTCCAGATAGAGCAGGCTTTTCGAAGATGTACTTTATTGGATCCATTTTAGATATCAACAGAGTGGTATGAGTCAACATATGTTGTCTTAGCCGGCGAGCAGCCCATACCAGAGCGGAGCAAGTTTTCTCGAGAAGTGAATATCTGGTTTCGCAGTCGCTAAACTTTTTGCTCAGGTAGTAAATAGCGTGCTCTTTTCGGCCAGACTCGTCATGCTGCCCCGATACACACCCCATTGAGTTCTCTAAAACAGTCAGATACATGATCAGTGGTCTTCCCTCGACCGATGGCATTAAAACAGGAGGATCTTGTAAGTACTCTTTGATCTTGTCAAAAGCAATTTGACACTCATCATTCCATCTGACTACTTGATCTTTCTTCAACAATTTGAAGATTGGTTCACAAGTAGATGCTAGGTGAGAAATGAATCTGGCAATATAGTTCAGGCGTCCCAAGAATCCTCTGACTTCCTTCTTAGTACAAGGAGAAGGCATTTCTTGTATCGCTTTGACCTTGGAAGGATCAACCTCGACGCCTTTGTTGCTGACAATGAAACCTAAGAGTTTACCGGACCGGACTCCGAATGTGCACTTGTTTGGATTCAATCTTATCTTGTACTCCTTCAACCTCACAAACAACTTTTGCAAGTGATCAAGGTGCTCCTCTTCAGTTTGTGATCGGGCTATCATGTCATCTATGTAGACCTTTATCTCATGATGTATCATATCATGGAACAAAGCTACCATGGCGCGTTGATAGGTTGCCCCGGCATTTTTCAATCCGAATGGCATCACTTTGTAGCAGAATGTGCCCCACTGTGTGAAAATGTAGTTTTCTCCATGTCCTCAGGTGCCATTTTGATCTGGTTATAACCTGAGAATCCATCCATGAAGGAAAACACTTTCTGCTGGGCTGTATTATCAACTAGGATGTCGATGTGGGGAAGTGGAAAATCATCTTTAGGGCTGGCCCTGTTTAAATCTCTATAATCCACACACATTCGTACTTTACCATCCTTTTTAGGCACGGGAACAATGTTGGCTACCCATTGAGGATAGGAAGTGATAGCCAGAAATCTAGCATTGAACTGTTTCATAACTTCCGCTTTGATCTTCTCTGACATGTCAGGTCTCATGCGGCAAACTTTTTGCTTCACTGGTGGACAATCTTCTCTTGTGGGTAGACGATGTACCATGATGTCTGTATCAAGTCTCGACATGTCTTTGTATGACCAGGAAAAGATCTCAATATAATCATGCAATAGCTGAATTAGACGTTCCTTGACACTCGGCTCTAGGTTGGCACCCACTTTGATTTCCTTTTTATCTTCCTCGGTACCCAAGTTGATTATATCCAACAGTTCCTCATGAGGCTGAATAGCTCTTTCCTCTTGTTGTAGTAGTCTAGCCAATTCCCCTGGCACTTCACAATCTTCCTCACCTTCGTATTCGGCTTGATAGATTGGATCTTCAGAGTCACTAAAGGCTATAGCAGTATCGTTACCCATGGGATCCGAAATGGAGGGGTACCTGCATTTGTGAGTGTGGGTGTGTGTAAGGGTATAGCCATCTTTAAAAAATAAAATGTAAAAGAAAGACAATGAGCACAAAAGGTTTATATGTGAAAAAGCATCCATGATTCATTGAATGTCATATGAAGATGAAATAAAAACCCTTACAAATGGACCATTGTGCCTCGGGTAAGACACAAGGTTTTTAAAGTGCAAATTGTTTGTGAATATTTCAAGTCCAACAGAAATGTAAAGATAAATTACTGAGAGATGAAAGTTATTGGGACAAAGTCTCTGGCTTCCCAGTTGCGAAGTCCTCTGTTGACAGTAGGAAATATCCAATCTTCCAAGCTTCCATCTTCTTCAACATCTTCCACTGTGTTGACCTCATGGTTACTAATCTTCAAAGGTGGCCCTCCAGCACGGGCACGGCGCACAGCCTTTTGAGCAGTTGAAGTAAACCCTAAGCCAAACTTGTCTGATTTATACGAGATGTCTGGAAGCTTCCCCTAGATGGTGCATCCACCCTCTTCTACTACCGCCTTGGCGTCCTTTAGAGATGACATCTGAAGTGGAGGTCTTGTGATCTTGGGAATCGAGGATACCGCCTTGGTCACCGCTACTTCCTGAGAGACTTCTTCAAAATGTTGGAAAGGGGTTTCAATGAACTCACCATCCAACTCCACATATCGGAAGGAATTTAGATGACTAATCATGTACTCCTCTTCTCCATAGACGGTTATGATCTTTCCTTGGACCGGGTACTTTAGCATCTGATGTAGCATGGAAATGACAGCACCGTCATTATGGATCCAGGGGCGCCCTAACAGACAGGAGTAAGAGGAACGGATGTCCATCACATAGAAGGTTAAGTTGAAGGTCTGGGTTCCCACTTTTATCGAGATGTCCACCTCCCCGTGGACCATCCTCTTCGAGCCATCAAATGCTCTCATAATTATGTTACTGGGTTTCAATGTCAGCCCTTCGCAATCCAATCTGTCAAGGGCTTTCTTTGGTAAGATGTTCAAAGATGAACCAATGTCTACCAAGACATGGGCTAGGGTTGTTCCTCTACACTCCATAGAGACATGCAATTCCTTGTTGTGCTTTCTCCCTTTGGGTGTCAAATCAGCATCAGAGAAGCCTAGGCCGTTATCAGCTGTCAAACTGGCTACACAGTCTTGGAACTGGTCAGCAGACGTCTCTTGCGGCACATGGGCCATCTTCAAAAAATTTACCAGAGCTTTCGCATGTGCCTCAGAGCAAATTAGCAAGGCTAGCATGGAGATCTTGGAGGGAGTTTGCCTCAACTGTTCAACCACGTCATAGTCACTCTTCTTTATTATCCTCAGGATCTCTTCCATCTCCTTCTTGGATGTTTCAGGAATAGCTAGTGACCGAGCCTTCGTTCGGACAGGTTCTTCTTGAATGCTTTTTCCTCGATTCTCAACAGCAGAAGTATTGGTAGGGATAATAATAGGGGTCGTGTCGGCTTTATCGGTAGGTACACTTGCAGGTATGATCACCGGTACAGAGATAATCTTTGGAATGGCCACTGGTCCAAAAACTGCCTTTGGAGGGGCAATCTATGGAGAGAAGATTCTACCACTACGAGTAATCTTGCTAGTTCCAGCAATATTGCTAATGTCGGAATTGTCTTCTTCGAAGCTCTCTTCTTTGGTGGTTAACCCATCTTTTTTAATACCATGGTAGTAGATTTCTCCACCGTAATTCCATGGTACTGTTTTATCTGATTGGTACGGGACCGGCCTGGGCATTGTAATCTTAAGAGGAGTAGTCTTTGGAGCAGATGTAATCCTAACGGGCCTTTTAGGGACCCTGGAAGGGTTGGCGGAGATGGTTATGATTGAAATGTCTTTAACAGGAATAGGTATAATGGGAGCATTCTCAAACGGAATTTCTTGGTTGTCAATCAGGCGTTGGATACCTGTCTTCAGCAGAGGGCAATCATTCGGTGAGGACAAACACAGATGGCAGGCTTTATTGCAACCTGGGAATATGCCAGATTTCAACAAATTCATTTTAATGATCGGGAAAGGGGTCAAGAGTTCATCCACTGTAACAACAAACAAATCTTCCTCGATAGCATTGGCATTGTGACCATGCCTAGGCATCGGAGCGGAAATGACATTCAGTTTCTCAGGTGCATTAAACTCAACTTCCTTTGCATCTATAAGGTCTTGAATTTTGTTCTTCAAAGCCCAACAGTTGTTAGTATCGTGCCCTGGACTTTCAGAATGGTCTGCGCATCTAGCATTTGGGTGATAATGAGGGGACGCAATATTGGGATTCTTTGGGGCCTCTTTTAAAGTTGCCAAATTCAATTTCAGAAGATGTGGTAGAACCTGGGCTAGAGTCATATTAATCCTGGCGAATTTCCGGACTGGCTTTTCCACCCTTGGCTGGTTATTTCTTGGTTGGTCAGATGCGGGCTTTGGGATCATAACGGCCCCTACCACTTGTCGGCATTCAGTTCTTCCTTGATTCCTTTGTGAATAAACAGCAGATACTTCCTTCTTCCCAGTGAAAGGTTTTCTCATAGCTGTAGAGGCAGACGCGTGCTTCTGAATTTTTCCGCTTTTTATACCAGCTTCCACCCTCTCTCCGGTTAAAATTAACTCAATAAACCCAGCAGATGAGCTTCCAATCAGATGGTTGAAGAAAGGGTATGATAGAGTGCCCAAGAACATATCCACCAACTCCCTTTCAGACAGAGGGGGTTGCACTCTTCCAGCTAGATCTCTCTACTTTTGTGCGTAATCTTTGAAACCCTCATTTGAAGCCATAGCCATACTCTGAAGTTGAGTACGGGTAGACGCCAAATCTGCATTATACTGGTATTGTTTATAGAAAGATGCGGCAAGTTCTTCCCAGTTGTGGACGTCGGCCCTTTCCAATTGGTAAAACCAATCAAGTTGTGTTCCGGATAAGCTGTCTTGGAAGAAATGGACCCACAAGTCTTTGTCGACGGAGTGCGGCTGAATCTTTCTGACATATGATCGGAGGTGAATTTTAGGACACGACACTCCATCATATTTTGCAAATAATGGCACTTTAAACTTTGTTGGGATCACAATTCCCGATACTAACCCCAATTCTTCAAAATCTAGACTCGGTACTCTCTGTATTTCCATAGCGGTTAAACGCTCTTCCAGGTGTCTGTACTTATCATCAGCCGGAGGGTACTGTTCTTCAGAGTAGTCCTCCTCTTCCTCCTCTTCTTCAGAGTCTGACGGAACTGCCGTTTCTTTTCCTTTTCTTTCCCCTTCATCAGATGTTGCTGGAAAATCTAAGGTCCTTCTAGCTTGTCCTTGAAACCTTCTTCCCATGATTACCACACCAGCTGGTTTCTTCTCTTTCTTCTTTTTCTCTTTCTCTTTTGCCAGTAGAGTCTTTATCTCTTCTTGCCCCTTGGCCAGGGTCATAAGTAACTGTTGAAATTGTGTGATTTGAGCTTGAAGGTCTTTGACCGTCTATTCGAGATCTATCTTACTGAAATAAACAGTAGAGAGATGAGGAAACTTGTTGCAAAGACCTGTTTATGTTTATGATGAATGATATGTATACATGCAATGCTTTCAAGGATTTAAAAATTCAAATTTGTTTTAAACAAAAATAAACGCACGTTATATTAATAAGATAGAATTTGAGTACATCAATGCCCCTTGGGCAAAATAAATACAAAATTCTAAGATAAAAAGACATTGCGCATCCTCTTTAGTGCTATGTAGGTATTTAGAGTCTGCTCCTCATGAAGTAGCCTAGTGAGTTCCAAAACCTTCTTCTCGCTTGCGTAGAATTGGGCTTCGAAAGTATCTCGCTCTCCTTTGAGTTGTATCTAATCCCTTTGTAAATCTTCGAGTGATGTGGGCATGTCAGGATGCAAGATAGTGTATGGAATTTCTCCTTCCTTAACAGGCTCAATAATCACTGGGAGAATGGAAGGATAAGGCATCATAAGACTTTGAGCGCAGGTTCGTACCCACTTGAGGTAAGGCTCAAGAGGGATGGAATTCTTGTGTCCCAAAGTCTTGCTATGCACCTTGTTTAGCATCCTCCAAGCTCGTATGAATCTTTGGCGAAGACCTTGATCGTCGTTGTCGTAGTCGAAAACCAAGCCTTGAATCAGCATATCTTGTGGGCCATCCCTTCGGGCATAACCAAACTATCTTAGAGCTAAGCACGGGTTGTAGGTGATGCCTCCCCTAATGCCAAGTAGAGGGACATTAGGTAATTCCCCACAACGGTCAGCAATGATAACATTCTCTTTGGATCAAGAGCACCAATGAATATCTGAATGTTTAAGCGTCATTAACCTTTGTGACCACCTTAATCCTTGTTCATTTTTTAAGACTGATTGAGGAAGATGAGAAATAAACCATCTTGCTAGGAGGGGAGTGCAACACATAAGGACACCTCTTTTCCTCATTGTACGAGTGTGAAAAGAGTGTAGGTTATCCCCTAGTAATGTAGGCACCGGGTTGCGTGATATAAAGATTTTGAAGGCGCTCACATCTATGAGTTGGTCAGGATTTGGGAACAAGACCATCCCATAGATAAGAAGAGCCACAATCTCCTCAAAAGCTTGCAATTCTAGGGAATTCCAACAGCTTTGGGCTTTCTCAAACAAGAACTTTGCTAAGAAGCCTTTGACACCACTTCTAGTTTCCTAATGAGTTGTGATATCAGATGAGTGCAAGTGCATGGCTTGAGCAATCTCTTCTGGATTTGGATCTCTTTCCGTACCGTTGAAAGGTAGTTGATTGAGAATAGGAATTCTCAAGAGTTGAGAGAATTCTTCCAAAGTAGGCACAAGCTGATTGTCAGGAAATGTGAAGCAATGATGCAAAGGGTCAAAGAACTGGAAGAGAACCTTCATCATATCCTCCTCTGTGTTGGAGGTGACTAAGTTGAGTAGACGACCATGCCTCTCGGTGAATGGAGAATTCTCATGGATCCTTGAAGCTAGCTCCTTGAGTTGTGGAGGAATTCTTACAAGGTTGATTTGGATAGTTTTCCTGCGAAGTGAATCCATGTCCTATAAAACAAGAACAAAGATGAATCTCCAAAATCCTTGAAATGGTTAGTGAATGCATATGATGTTCATGATGTCCATGATGTTATGTACAAGTATGAATATACAAACAAAACAAACAAGTTCTTAGTTTAGGCTTGCATGGGTTTTTATAGGTAAGTACCCTCTTGAAGTTTAGTTGGCTCAACTTATCCTAACAATAGTAACCGGGTTCTAAGGAGCTCAATATCACTGGATTGTTTCCTTGGTCATTGTTTCAGCTCAAGCCTCTTTAATGGCGACCGAAATATCCCAAGAAACCAACCCTCAATGAGTGTAGTATCGAGTATCTACCAACTTCGGACTGCACCAAAGTCGGTCATCTCACTACATCCTAAAGGCCATGTTGGTCAAGTAAAGGGTTCTAAAAGTTCATTAGTGCTTCATGACATCACTCAGCGGCCCCGTATTCTCTTTGATTAACTCAAAGGCTACAGGTACCCACAAATATGTCACACTAATATAGCTATTGCTTAGACCATGTCGGTATACCCCGCACAGTTTCCACAATGTATTGCTATTTACCTATAATATTTCCCAAATTCGGGTGGAGGATTCAAACCCAAACAAAGAACCATAATGTAAAGCAAACAAGTCAAGAAATGTAAGCAAATAAAGGTGATCTAAACCCTAAGGTAACCCCACTTTTATAATAGTCCCCAGCAGAGTCGCCAGTTCTGTGATGCGGTGGGAGAACTGACTTGAGGTTTTGCGTTTTATCGCAAATGTTATGGTTAGCAAGAGTCGCCACCGACTTTCTTTTATCCAAAAGGAAAGGTGAAAAAGCACAGGAAAGACCTTTGAGATGTTTTCTTGAGTTTGGGGGGTAGATTATGAAAAGGGGAGGTATTAGCACCCTTTTCATCCATGGTTTTCCATGGGCTCTTAGTTACTTGCTTAGATCACTCGCTTTTGTTTGTTTGTAATTGTGCTTTGTGTGGTTTTGAAAGTATTTTGTAAAAGAGGCCATTCGTTTAGGAAATCTTTGCAATGATTCTCGTTCGTAAGAATGTATACAAAGATGTTTGTCTTTTGAAAATGTTTTCAATGTTTGTAAGATGTTTTGAAATGTGTGTACTTGTTTTGAAAATAGCAAGGATTGTTGTTTGAAATGGAGCAAGTAACTAGAAGCTATCTACCTACTCAAATGTCTTTCTTGTACATTTTCTATTCCTTTGACATTGTTGTCTAACCATTGATTTGGTAAGCAACCCTATCTTTGGATGTAAACGGGACGGGCGTGGGTCATCGTATAGCCATGATTAGCAATGTTTGCAAAGTATCTTAGCATTTTTTAGGGACCAAGATCATTTTTGTAAGGCAACTTTTGAATAGTGTCATCGAGGGGCTATGATCTTATATTTGTTTTATTTTGCCAAGATACTTCACATGCGTAACATGGCCATTTTATTTTAGGCAACCAAATGGAGAAACCCTAAGGGTGCTTGTGTGCAAGTGTGTCCTTTTCATGTTTTGATTTTGTTTGGTAGTTAGGGTTTTCTATTTGCTTTGTTTTGTTCTTGTCATACAAACCCTAATTACTAATCATGGCATATGAAAGCGATAAATTGCGTAATGTAAATATACTAAGCTATTACAACAATTTTATAGGAGGGGGGATACAAGTTTTAATGGGGATTTGCACAAATATAAAGCTAAATATATTATTACAACCAAATCGAATTTGTACGGATTTAAGATAAATACTAAACAATATTTAAAACGTGATACAATGCAATGTACATGTAAAAGATTTTTGATGGCTTATTTTTATGTAAAGGAATATTTAATCTAAACCTAAAATAAGAAAAAAAGACTTAATTTTTGAAAGGGGTTTAACCCTAATTTTATTTAAAAGAAAATAAAGTTTCTATATTATTATTTTTGTGTATTTTCTTGTGTAAAAATAATAAATAATATTGTAATAAAATATAAAGTTTGTATGTATGCAAAAATAAGTATTTATAAATATGAAATGCAAAATAAATAAACTAAGTATATTTATTATATTTACAAATTTATTTAGGAAAAATAAGTTATATCCTATTGAAATAAACTATGTTTTATGTGAGAAATAATTTAAAAAAAATAAAATAAAAGTGTAACATAATTAAATCATTTTTTAGGATTTTTAATCATTAAAGAAAATAATTAAAATTTTAAATATGGAAGTAAAACAATAAATAAAAAATAAAAAAATAATAAAATTTGAAATAAGTTGGCAGGGGGTAAGATAGCAAGTCAGTGGTGATGATGAGCAAAAACGCTGGCCCATGAAGCTAGGCCCACTCCTGCAAAAAAGTGTCAAAAACTAAAAAGGAAAAAATGCAAAAATGAAAAAGTAGCGCGCAAGTTTGAACCCAGGACATGGGTCTCACCAGCGCGCTGCTTTACCACTGGGGTGGCCATACATCCATTATCCTTATTGAAACAAAAATAACATATTACAAAATGCGCCCTTGCCCTGTTTCATCTTCTTCCTCAAGCCTTGGCCGGATCCCCTGTAACTTCCTCATGCTTCCATAAAAATGAAAACTTGTAACATGAAAAATGTAGCATTTGAACTCACGAATCCAACCATATAAGTTATGTAATCTAACTATCAAAGATCAAAGAGAATTTTAAAAGCCCCAAATTCTAACCTAATATTTTCAGAGATTTCAACTTCCAAATTCTCTTAGCACAAGTAAAATCAATGCAAGATAATGATATGTACAGCTTCGTTATGGTGAGGGCTACATTTTTTATTCACAGATCATGGCCTAAGGTTGCCTATATAAAGAGATAGAGTTTGAAAATTTACCTTCTTCAGCTGGAATAGTGTATGGAAATGTAGTGACTTTAATGGAGGCTTGATGCTTGCTTGAGCTTCCTTGAGCTTCCCTGAATCTATTCCAACCCTTGCCTTGCTCTGAAAGTGGCTAGAACTCCCTGACCAAGTCCAACTGCAAGCTTGAAAGTCAACAATGGCAGATGGTGGAAAAGAGAAAACATAATAGTGATGATGGTTTGGATGGGTTTGATATCAAGTATGTAAGGTATTGGAATGATCTAAACACAAAACGCACGAGCCAAATGGAAGTTGGATGTGTTTATGCAAAAACTGTATGTTTTGGACAATTTTTGGTGTTTTGCTTCCTCAGAGTGTTTCAGGTCTTGGCTTAGTGTTTTATGTGTTGCATATAGTTTGTATATTAGTATTGAAATGATCTTAGGTCAGCTTCCCAACAGATCTCCCAATGCTAGCCTTTTTGCCAACTTTCTTGTACTTGAAGCAAAGTGACAAGACCAAAGCTTCACATGCTTGTACCAGTTTGCTTAGGGTTGGTATGGGTTTGTACAACTTGCTTGATACCTGTGTGGTTTGTATGCATCAAGGGGACAGGTTCAAAGCTCAAAATTGTAAAGTTTGCAAAAGTGTTTCTTTATAAAAATGGCAATGGAACCTTTTTGCCATAAGTGGAATTATAAGTTGGATAAAGGTTCAAAAGCATGGATAGAGGCTTTGCCAACTGAGTAAGAATTTAATTAAGGAGTGTAGAACAAGTTTAGGACATGTACAACATGAAATAGCCAGCATAGGATTGATTTTCCACTTGGTTCTTCATGAAATGGCTTGAACAAAAAGTGAGAAAATGCCAACTTCCCCTCTTCGATTCTCCCTACTCAAAAATGATCTTGAGGATTTCTTGGACATTTTGGAAAGCTTGCAATGTGATCTATAATTCATCTTTGAAATGCATTTTGAGATACCTCTTGGAACTAGGTGAAAATTTCCATGAAGTTGGGTCCAAAACCTGCCTAAATTAGGGCAAAATTTCACTAAGTTAACAAATTCATGACCATGTATTCACAAATTTATATCTTGAGATCCAAACATATTTAGGGAAAAGTTTGTGAATAAAAGTTGTAGATTTCATGGGGATCTACAACTTTCATGTTTGAAACTTTCCTTGAATCATTATGCATCATGGTGTAAAAATGGCATAAAGTTGAGAAAAAATAAGAAAATTTACATACTTAGAAAATTTCTAAGTTATAAAAATTTTCAAATTCAAACCCTAATTTTCAAATTTGGTTTTCTTGGTGAACAAGTTTCACATTTGGAAATGTTTTGATGAATTATGACCCTTGGTACTTGATTTTGACCAAAAAGTAAAAGTTTGACTTTTCAGTGTACAGTTGACTTTTGATCAATTGACTGCAAATTTCATCTGTCAATCCAATGAACTTGAGATGTTTTGAGCCATGTAATTAAGTCAACATGATGCCATTGAAACCTTGAAATCATGTTTTAACTCAATTGGCCATTTTCTAGGTTAAAAAATCAGAAATTGCCTTTCCTCAGTCAAACCCCTAATTTTGACCATTTTGCCCTTTTTGATGATTTGATCAAATTTCTTGAGGAATTGTGATCCAAACTTGACCAAATGATACATGTGAGTTTAAAATGTTGTTGTGGATAAAAAATTATGAAGTTTGACTGTAAATTGGCCATGGTTGACTTTTTCCCCAATACAGTTGATTTTTAGGTCAACTGTCCAATTGCTTGATCAAAAATATGGTTCAAGACTTGAAACTTGTCATGAGTGATCTTAGGGGTCCATAATGATGTTTGAAAGTCATATGAAGCAATGATGGTCCAAAAATCCTTGTGCAAACTCAAACCCTAATTTTGGGTCATTAGTGCAAGATGAGATGTCTTGAGCTGACCAAACCCTAATCCAGTCTTGAGTCAAAGAGATCTTGTGAGAAAAGTCTTGGTAAATGAGAGGGAAAATTTTGGGGTACAACACATATGACCACAGAAATCAAAACAAAACTGAATGTCGCCCGACGCTAGGGGCTGTTATAATTTCCAATCCTATGCCAAATCAGCAGCGAAACTATCAATGTAGGCCAGAAGCGCCCTTGAGTTCTAGGAACATCTTATCAGCATATGGTTCCCATTTACTATGTGAATTCAAGAAACTTATTTTACCAGCGAGATTAGAATATGCGTGAAGAGGAGTTGATCTTATATCAGTGCTTCATTCTCATTGGTTTCCAAACTTGTTTGAGTTTCTGGGGGTTAGACCCCGTACTTTGGTACCGTCTATAAATTCCCTTCCAGATCCTCATACAAATGTCAGATGTGGTTACCACACTGGGGCATCTAACTATTCAATCATGGGCACTCTCCACATCTTTGAGTTCCCAGATATGTTTGACAGCAACTAGTCTTTGTTCCCCAAGTGAATTCATGGGGAAAATCTTTTAAGCAAAGACAGAAGAAGCCTGGTGAACATGTTTATGCGATCCCAGTGCATTACATCCAGTTATTTCCTTGCCTGGTAGAAGTTCAATTGGTAAAGCTCTGATCTTTGGGGTTCTCCTCTCACAAACATCTCTTATGAATGGGATACACATGCTAGATGTGTCCCCTATTCTGGGGCACCCAGTTTTGATATTGAAGACTGTAAAAGGGTTGAAGTATAGAGTCCATAACCTGTCTGGCGTCTCTTCCAAATGTCTAATTCCTATTTGGCCAACTTCCAGAATCTTTATCACCAGCTGGATGTCTCTTATGTTGTGATAGAAGATGAATTGTATTGTTTATTTGTGGTATAAGATGCTTGGTGATGCAGTTTATACCAATTCTCTTGGTAAAGCATTCATTTGTTCTAATGAAAGAATCTTCTATGTATATTATTCTGGGGCACCTGGCCATTCGATTGAAGATGGCATGTCATCCAGAGACATGGTCTAAAATTGGATCAATTCAGAGATTGTTGTATTCACATCAGATCAGAAGGAGAATTCTCTCACCCATTTAAGCATCAAGATTGCATAAAGTCGTCAGAATTAAGAAGTCCATGCGGAGTCAAGTCTCCTCAACAATGGAAATCATTGGTTTCTTTACTACATTTTCATTTCTATTCTTACTTGTTTGTTTAAACATCTCTTGCATGTAGAAACTTGTCTATTTTTTAATGAAAATCTTAATGCAATGAGTATGCTTGTCTTGATGTGTTCCTTTCGGTTTTATTCATCCATTCATTATCACTCTTTAAATGTTTTACTTGCATATTGATGCCAAGTTTCCAAGTCTTATGCTTAAGCAAAGATTGGAGGGAGCATTCCGCTAGACTTCTGTTGTACCCCAATTTTTGCCCCTAAGATCCCTTCATCATACCATATTGATTCCATCACAACAAGATCACATTAGGATTCTTGGTTCCCCTCCATATATTTAACTTTGCTCTTTAAGGAATCACCAAGCACCTTGACTTGTGTTATTTTATCATCATGAATATTTTTGTCTTGATTTCTTCTTTTAATTAATAAAATGAAATGTTGGTTTGTCTTGCTTGTTATCCATGTAGGTAAAGGCAATAAGATTCAGCAAGTTGCTCCATGGGCTCATGAGTTTATTTCCATTCCCTAGTTAATAAAGCTTTAGAAGTTAAAACCTCACCATTGGATTTGTTTTGGAAGGAATGGAATGGAAAGGTTATTTTGGTTCACCACATTTCAAGATTATCAAATTTGATCCAAAAAGGTACAAGGGGTTGATTGAAAAAAATAGTCATGTTTGGACAAGACTTTGTTCCATTGGTCACAAATGCATATTTCTCTCAATTATCAAGATATGTAAGTGGTTGTTGTTTCTATGAGTTCTCATTATCATCCTCAAAAACTTATATTTACAAAGAATTTGTTTTGGTACAAGAATTTTGTTCAAAATTGTCAAAGTTCCTCAAGGTATGTTTCTTAATCTAGGAGCTAGGGTTTTGAACTTCAAAGGAGTATATCTTACTCATCTTTTGGTATTTTTGAGTGATTCCAAATACATCCTTCTCTTGAAAGGGTTATAAACAAATCACTTCAAAAGTTCCAAGGAGTTTTCATGTGGAAGAAACTTGATGAAGAAAAAAGATTACAAGTGCTCCAGATGCACCCCCAATTTTCCATGTGTGACTTCAAATGATCATAGATTGGTGATTTAGTATCACCTTAAGCCCATTATTTTTTCACAATTATCTTGAGGATGTTAAATTTATGCCTTCTTTTATGTTCAAAGTGAGAAAATGGATGGAAGTTACCTTAAGGATACAAAAGATTATAGGTCATTTCATGATCTTTTGCCAACTTCAACAATTCATAACTCTCTCTCAATTTTTGTAGATTTTGAATGGTTCAAGTTTCAAAATGTCATTCAAGAGGTCTATTTCATGCCATCTTTTTTGGTCAAGATCAAATTCCAAGAGGAAGGCCATGTTTGGATGCAAAACATTATAGGTCACTTTTGAAGAAAAATTTGAAATATTTCTAAGTATGGAAAGTCAACCATTTTTTCTCCAACTTTGACTCAATGCAACTTTCAGCTCAAGCATCCATTTGATCCCATTCTTTTTCCATTTCAAAGCTTGTAACCTCATCTTTCTAAAGCATCAAGAATCATGCCCTAAGACCCCTTGAGCTGAGAATGCCATTGGTCAGAAGTTTGCACTTTGAAACTAAATTTTTCACCAACTCAAGTTTGAAATCCTTGATTTGGCTTCTAAACACTTTGTTTCTGCGTGTTTATGCCTCTAAACATGTTTAATGAAGTTCCAGAAGTGATTAGCATGGCAAAACGCGCATTTTGGATGAGTTTTGATCAAATTGGAAGTCACATTTTTCTTGTTTGCAACTTCATACGATTTCCCTCCAAACTTCATCATTTCACACGCTTGGACATTCAATTTGATTCCCTATAAATAGAGGGTCATTAACCATTCATTTCCTCAAGCTTGGATAGCCAGAGTTACCTTACCAAACTTGTTCCATAACTCAAAATTCAGCAACTTTGAAATCCATCCTCAAGCCTTTTTCAATCCAATTTTTCCATCAATTCACCTTCCTTGATCTTCCCTGAAGCTAACTGTGATACGGTGGGAGAACTGACTATGGTTTTGCGTTTGTATTCGCACTTGTTCGGTTGAGCAAGAGTCGCCATCGACTTTTTATTTTATCCTAAAGGAAAGGTTAAAAAAGCACAGCAAAAACCTTTTGAGATATTTCGTGGGTTCGGGGGGTAGATTATGAAAAGGGAAGGTATTAGCACCCTCTTCATCCATGGTTATCCATGGGCTCTTAGTTACTTGGTTTTTAGATCACTTGCCTTGATTTTCGATTGCTTGAAATTGTGGTGTGTGAGTGTGTTTTTTGAAAATGTTTTTGAAGAGATGCCTTGTTTTAGGCAACCAATGTATTCGACTCTTGTTTGAGTGTTTTACAAAAGTGTGGATCTTTTCGAAAAGATGTTTCAAAATGTTTTTGAGAGTTTGTTTGAAAGTGTGTAGGAAGTGTGGTTTTTGAAAAGAAGGCAAGTGTTTTTGCAAGTTGATCTCAAGTAACTAAGAGTTTTGTCTACCCCTATTGTACTCAAAGGTTTTCTCTATGTTTTCAACCCTTTTTTAACAATTTTGTTCCACCATTGAATTTGGTGGACGGGCGCGGGTCATCGTATGGACCATGAATGCAATGGTGCCAAGTGTCTTTGGCAATTTGCTTTGAAGGGACTATGATCATTTCATTTAGGCAACTTTCGAAAGCGTCATCGAGGGACTTATGATCATTTGAATTTGTTTTGCCAAAGAAACTCGACGTGCAAGCATGGCCCATTTTGGAAGGAAACATGTGGGATTACCCTAGGGGGTGCAAGTGTGATTGTGTGTTGATTTCATGTATTTGTCTTGTATGAGGTTATCTAGCGTTTGATTTTATGTACATGCAAACCCTAGGTCTAAACATGGTATAATTTGAAAGCGGTAAATTGCAAGAATTTAAAGTCTACGCTATTACAAATAGTATCCGGGAGTGGGGGTACAAATTTACAAATGGGGATGAGACTTTAGGAATGTAGCGTCCAATAGATTACAACCAAATCGAATCGATCAAATGTAAATGTAACGTATAGCAATGTATAAGATAAGCAAATGTGTATAGGAGCAATGTAAATGTATTTGTATCAAGCGTATAATGTGAAATGTATCGTATATTGTGTAAGTGTATATGTTCATGTATGTAATTTATTTACAGGTTAAGAAAATGTGAATTCAAATGTATTGTTTAAGCATTGTTTTAACTTAAAGAAAAGAATTAGATATTTATTTAATTAATCTTTTGTAATCTTGTATTTTCTTTGATATGTACAAATATTTATTTACTAAAAGATAAGAAAAATGTTTTAATCTTAATTAAATTATATATATTAAAAAAAGTATTTTGTCTTGATTATGTACAAAAATTTCTAAGAAAAGAAAAGGTACTAACTTAAAAAGAATTTATGTACAAAAAGAATTTTACTTAAAAGAAAAAAGGTTTTACATTTTAATTACATTGTATTTTTGTATTAATGTATTAATGTCATGTTTTGTATTTTATTTAATTATGTTAGTATATTTTATACAAAGCTAGTGTATTATTTCAAAAGAGTTAAGTTAAAACAAAATTTTAGTTTGTAACAAATAAAATGAAATGAAGAGAAGAATAAAATGGGCTTGGGAGAGTGTTATGGCCCAAACAGAATTGGCATGAGGGGGGTGTGAATTAGAATGGATTGGGCTTAGGCGCTGGGAAAAGGGCAAGGCCCGTGTGTCTCATAACAATTGCTTAGGGTTAACTGAAGTTTATTTCATTCTGGGACGTTAGGGTTTATGCGTTTGGGAGCGGCGCCGCTTGTGGTTACTTCGTCTTCTCTGTCTTCTCTTTGCCATGGAAAGGTCACTGAGACGCGATTCCCTGCCTAGAGCCAACAGCGCCATCCCCTAATCTCTCTTTCCTCCATGGAGCGTCCAGTGGTCTCACGAAGCAAGGTTTGATTTTGATGTTTTATACCTTTTTTACGATTTGCATGCTTATTTCGTTTTGAACTTTGACCTTAAACTTTGTTATTATTGTCATGGAGGTTGTGGAAGGATAGAGAAACAAAAGCGTTACCTTTTGGAGACGGAGGAAGAGATTAGGGTCGGAGGCGTTCCGGAGGCCAAGGCGAGGGGAAGAGACGTGTGATGCTGGGCTTTGGCTGGACTCCTGGTATTTTGTGTCTTACTTTTTGTTGCCTTGATGATGATGATGAAACACTTTTATATCTTTCTCTTTTTCTCCCCGTTGCCTCGTTGCTTGCTTAGTATGCTTGAATGTTTGCCTGTGATGTTACTTTTCTGAGGCTTTTGTGTTGCCTATTCTTCACTTCTTTCTCTCTCGCTTCTGTTGCCTTTTTTAGTGTATATTGGCCTATGATGAATTTTTTCTGAGGCCCTTCATGTTGCCTCTTCTGTATATCTGTAAATGCTGGGTTTATTTGCCTATGATGAGGGTTTCTCTGAGGCTTGCAATGTTTGATCTTTTTAGTGTTTCTGAGATATGTTTGATGATGCTTGGATGGTGTTGGAAAGTTATGTTGAATGCCTTTGGGCTTTAGAGCTGGACAGGTTTTTGAATGGTAAGGCTTTTGGTTTTGAAACTGGCTTTTAGCTTTGACAGTGGTTTAAGGCTTTGGTGATTTTGTTTGTTTTTCTGGTACAAGATTTTTGGGTTGGTCTGGATCATTTGACAGGTTCATGCTTAGGCAGGTCGATGCTTGTTGGTGAGGCTGGTTGTTTCTGATTTGGATGTACATGTTTTGGCCTTGGATGTTTGTTTGTGTGCTTGAAAGGTCTTACTGGTTTTTGTTTATCAGTTTTGGCTTTTTAGGCCATTATAGGTTGGGTTGTGGTGAACTGGTTTTTGTTGTTTTTGTTTGAAGGGTTTATAGGTTTGTGTTGGCTTTTGTGTTTGGATAATTTTGTTTAGGTTTTGAGCTAGACAGGTTTTGGTTAGGTGGTGTTTCAAGCAGGTTTGAGGATTGGGAGGTTTTAGCAGGTTAATGCCTTTGAGGCTCAGGCTTGCAAACTTGGCCTTTTGGTGAGTTTTGTAGGTTAAAGGCTTTTGGCTTGGTGTCTGGACAGCAGGTTGTGTATTTGTTTTTGGTTTTATGTTGCAGGCAGGTTGGGTTGTTAGGCTTGTGGTGTACACAGGTTTGTTGTTTGATGGTTAAGGCTGGACAGGGTTTGCTTTGGATTGCTTTGAGTTCTCCTTTTTGTTTGTCCTCTCCTTTCTGTACTGTGTTCGGTTTGTTTTTATATTTCTCTTCCTGCCTAAAGCCTTGTAAACTTGCTTTCTTTTCTCTCTTCCTTCTCTCTCCAGTACAGTCAATATATTAAAATATGTTTGCATTGTACTTTTTTTTCTGAAAGGGCAAATCTTGGGAAATGATGAAAAATGAAATAGTTTGCTTGCATAACATGCTTTCTCTGCATTTTTTATCTCTTCTTTTGACAGCTTCTTGTACTTTTGTATCTTTTGATATCTTTCCAAATCTTCTTTTTGACAGCTTTGGTAGCCTTGTACAGTTTGACAGAAAGTTTGAATTTGGACTTTTAGTTTGGTTTGGACTTTGCATCATGCTGTTTGAGATTTGAACTATGCAGTTTGACAATTTGACTTGTGCATTCTTTCAAAGTTTAGCAAATAAATATTCGTCCCTCTTTGTGAACCGGGAGAAATCCCGTGATTTGCAGAGAGGGTTAACTGATCCCAATCAGTTGCCCTTAATGATGAACTGTAATTTTATCTGTCTCTTTTATTTATTCATCTGTCATTGACTTTTCTTCCTCTCTTTGCAGATGAATAATTAAAATGGAGCACTGGAGCAATGGGATAGCAGATGAAGAATTGGAGATTTAGAAAAATGTTTAGGATTGTTTTTTTTTAATTTAAATTTAAATAAATGTAAAATCATTGTTGTAAACAACAAAACAATTGTACAATTAATTTAAAAAATCAATAAAAGTTTCTTTATCCAATTAATTCTTTTTTCTCCAATTGTTTATTTATTATTTATAATTCTTTAATTATAATAATTGAAAATAAATTCCAATCACTTAATCTTAGAATAATAAATAATTTAAATAAACAAAGCTTTAGCATTTGATCAGTTAAACCTGGCATTTCCAACATCCAAAGCAAAACAGCAGTTAATCAAAACAACTGATCAGGCGCATTCCCTTTTTACTGATTTTTACCAAACACTGCAAAATTCAAACTGAATGCAACCTTTTACTGATTCAGTCAAACAAACGTGAATTCAATCCAAATGCATTCTTTTATTGATTAAATCAAGCAATACGAATTCAACCCAAATCTCGAAATAACTTGCAAAGCACCGTAGAATTAAATCTTTCTGAAGAACCGCGCATGAACAACCCTAATTCCTGATTAAATGCCAAAGAAGCGTTCGCCTGATCAAAGTTGAGCCAAAATCAACCAAAACTCTAAGCAAACTGTTTGAACTGTTCCAGAGCCCTGAAAATCAGTAAAACCCTAATTGCGTCTGACTGACGAGAAAAGTCTGTTTGACCGATTCTTGAGCCAATCTGAAAAATCAGGAAACGCCTGAAGCTGTGATTTCTTGAGGAAAAATGCGAGGGCAAATTTTGGGGTACAACAGTTGCCCCTGTTCAATCTTCCTTAACCTGAAGAGTTAGATTGGCAAGTTTGCCTTTCGCGACTTGAAGGTAAAAGAAGATTGGACACTAAAGTGCCCAGAAAATTTGCACTCGGCGATGTGATGGTAGAGGTGAATGGGCTTAAAGATGCCATTTGGTGATGGGCTTAAAGATGCCACCTGATGCGATAGAATCTTGTCGGGGGATGGGCTTAGAGATGCCATCTGGTGACTGCTGGTAGGAGGATGGGCTTATAGATGCCATCTGGTGATGTTGAACTGTATTTCATTGGTGAGTGGACAAGTATCAGAAAGGCCTCCATGTTTTGGAACATCTCTGAATTAGGGGTCCGAGCAAGCAATAGATTGACATCCATGTTTGGAGAATCCATAAACTATTTTTGAAGTTGAGATTGAATAAGCAATAGAGCCACATCCGTTGTTGGGAAGCGTCCGTAAACTGTTTTCAAAAGTTGAGAAGAGTCTGAACAAGTGATAGGTTAACATCCGTTACTGGAGAACCCGTGAACTGTTTTCAGAAGTCTTGAGAAGAATCTGAACAAGCGATAGGTTAACATCCGTTACTGGAGAACCCATGAACTGTTTTCAGAAGTCTTGAAGTTGAATAAGCAAATAGAGCAGCATCCGTTATTGGGAAGCGTCTGTAAACTGTTTTCAAATGTTGCATCTGAACAAGCGATAGATTAACATCCGTTGTTGGGAAGAATCCGTAAACTGTTTTCAGAAGTCTTGAGATTGAATAGGAACCGGTGTAGGGCTTCCTGATGATGCGTCCGTGTAAAACTGCATCTGAATGAATCTGGAATAAGTATCAGAATGTCGCCGTGTCCGGGTCACATCTGAACTATTTCTGGATGAATCTCGGAAGATGATCTTGGTCTGTCGACTGATCTTACCTGAAAAGGTAAAGGGTTAGTTGTATGCAATGTCATGATGTATGATGCAATGTATGTGACATCAATGTTTATGAATGTGATGAATGCGCATGTAGTCTGATAAGCTATCTTGCTGAATATAAATGAATCCTGGATGGCCTGAAGATAAAAGAATCTTGACTGCTGCCAGGGAAAATAATTCCCTGACTGTTGCTGTGGAGGGAAAGAATCTCTTGATTGCTGAAAATGAGAAGTCTTGGGACCACTGTTGGGGAAATCAGAAGCTTGGGTTGTATGCCAAACTACTGGGGTCTTCCTGTCTTGAGGAGATCTGTGTAGGATTTCCTGATGATGAGTTCGTGTAAAACTGCATCGGGTTTTTGAACACTTTTGACATTCGAATGCCCCAAGTGGTGATGTAGATAATTTCCTGGCTAGTTACAGGTGTTGATCCACAATCAGTCGTCCACAGATGTTTCTTGGCTTGTTACAGGTGTTGATCCGGAACTCTTCAGACGTGCCCTGGCTAGATACAGGAATCGAGTCTGGAAATAGTCGTCAATAGATATGCCCTGGCTGGATACAGGAATCGAATCCTCAAACTCTTCAGACGTGCCCTGGCTAGATACAGGAATCGAGTCTGGAAATAGTCGTCAACAGATATGCCCTGGCTGGATACATGAATTGAATCTTCAAGCTCTTCAGACGTGCCCTGGCTAGATACAGGAATCGAGTCTGGAAATAGTCGTCAACAGATATGCCCTGGCTGGATACAAGAATCGAATCTGGAAATAGTCGTCAACAGATATGCCCTGGCTGGATACAGGAATCGAATCCTCAAACTCTTCAGACGTGCCCTGACTAGATACAGGAATCGAGTCTGGAAATAGTCGTCAACAGATATGCCCTGGCTGGATACAGGAATCGAATCTGGAAATAGTCGTCAACAGATATTCCCTAGCTGGATACAGGAATCGAATCCTCAAACTCTTCAGACGTTCCCTGGCTAGATACAGGAATCGAGTCTGGAAATAGTCGCCAACAGATATGCCCTGGCTGGATACAGGAATCGAATCTGGAAATAGTCGTCAACAGATATGCCCTGGCTGGATACAGGAATCGAATCCTCAAACTCTTCAGACGTGCCCTGGCTAGATACACGAATCGAGTCTGTAAATGTGATAGTTGATTTGTTGAACACTTTTGACATTCGAATGCCCTAAGTGGTGATGAAGGAGTCTTGAATCAGATTACTCTGCATATTGAGAGATTTCTTGAAATCTTGACTGGATTGCCCCAGATTAACTGGATTTTGAAAGATCTGTTGGACCTTGACTGGACTGCCCCAGGTTAATTGGATGGTGCTATGTCATGCCCCTTGATGATAGGAGATTTTGTAATGGAAGTATCGTCCTTTTGAAGTGATTTTGCTCACTGAGAGAGTTTTCGTTCCTCCGAACCTTCGCTGTATGAAATTCTTCGCTGTCAAACAAAAAGCCAAATGCAGACAGTGATATTCAAGCAATGCAAAGTTTATGTTTGTCTCGAAGTTTTGAAAAATGCGTTTTTTAGCAGAAAACTTTTCATAAGACAAGTCAACACAAGATTTAGAGCAAAGCCTTACAGGAGTCAGGATACCTTTTTGTAACAGCATGCTTTCGAACTAACCCATGCTTCAATTAGGACTTTTTGAAGGGTTGTAACATGGCTTGGTTCGCGGTTTAAGAAACAAAGGATAAAGGCTCAAAGTATATTTGTACCCACCTGCTCTTCGTGATGTTCTTCACACCTAAGCTCAGTTAATTGTGCGTCGCACTCTGTTTTGAGTTTAGAACGACTTTTGGGCGATGGTTCACCAGTTGAATTTGGGAGACAGTCATCATCTCGTTTTTCTTTTTCAACATTTTTTCATGTTGTTGAGGATTTTGTAATGACCTCACTATTTTGATTTTGATTTGTTATCTCTAATTTTTGCCTGACTGTTCCCATTTTCGAGATTACAGTCAGCGGGATGCCCCAACTTTCTTAAGCCTCCTTTATAGGTTTTGGCTTGGTGGGCTTTTCTCTTTTGAGAGATTGACTGTCTATGTGATAGGGAACCACCCTTGTCTTTTGATTCCAAAGGAATTCTTTTCTTTTTCTTTGACGTCGTTCGTTGTGTTACGAACTGAGAGTTTACGACTTCAATGCGCACTTAACTGAGATACTACCCTGCCCCGGGTTTATATCAAAGGTTTTGATTGTTTAGAACAGAAAACTCCTACTTCTTTGGCTTGAAGGGGTTGAGTAGGGATTATCTTCCTTATAACTCCAGTGTTTGGGAATTGAAAGAAATGCTTGTACATCATCAGCAAGGTCTGTTCAAAAGCATATTGTATAAGATTATGGTATTGTTTCGTCATCCTCCCTCTAAAGGCTTGCAGCTTTTTATCAAGAGTTAGATATCATAAAGAAAAGCATAAGAGTAGTGAAACGAATGGATGAATTCAAGACAAACATATGCAATGCATTAATGAAAACAGAGTTTAACATCAACAGATAATTGTTCGACAGCAAAAGAAATTACAACTTTGAAAATTCAAAATGAAACCAAAGTCTTTCAGCTTGAGCTTCGTCACTTCAGGTGGAGAACCCTTTAACGGAAGATTTTCATCTCGCCGTCTGGCATGAATTCCAACACTCCAATGTCGATCAGATCTTGAATCTTGTTCTTCAAGGCCCAACAGTCGTTGGTGTCGTGTCCCGGGCTGTAGGAGTGGTAAACACAAAATGCGTCGGGATGATAGTTAGGAGAGGAGGTATTGAGCTTCTGAGGAGGATCCCTTAAAGTAAGCAGGTTGACCTCCAACAGGCGCTTCAGTATGAAGAATGATGGTATTTCAGTCTCCGTGAACTGTCTTCCCAACGTTTCTTGCTTACGCTGATTACCCCTTTGACGCTGGCGAGGTTGTTGATGGGCTTGTGACCCTGAAGCAAGTGAAGGAGCCTTCTGTGATCGGTGGATCTGGAACTGACTGTTTAACGCTGGTTCGCGAAATGTCGCGGAAGCAAGAGTCGCCACCGTCTTTTATTTTCTCCAAATGGAAAGGACAAAAGCACAGAAAAATTCCTTATAGAGATTGCTCTCGGTTCGGGAGGTAGATTATAGAAAGGGAAGGTGTTAGCACCCTTTCTATCCATGGTTATCCATGGGCTCTTAGATACTTGCTCATTTGTGTTTTCAAAATGGTTTGTTTGCTTTTCAATTGTGGGTTTAAAAAATTTTCTTTGAAAATTTCAGTTCGACTCTTGTATCGGTCCTCAAGAGTGTTTGAAAAATTGCTTTCGAGAGCTTTTTGAAAATGTGTTGGTGTGAAAAGTATTTTTGAATTTTTGTTTTGAAATTAGAGCAAGTATCTAGAGTCGTCTACCTACCCTAAGGAATTCGTCTGTGTAAATGTCCTTTAAAGTAGTGCCATCCCACCATTGAGAGGCAGGTAGCACCACCGTTGGAGGTGTTCAGGTCAATTCGAGGTTCGGGACATGGTGATCACCAGAGCAATAGGAAGACACCTTAGAAGCTACCCTCATGCCAGGTTCCCGGATCATGAGGACTTACTAAGACATCCTCTACTCGACGATCACCTTTCGAGGCAAGGCAACAGTGAGGCGTACCCTAGGGGTGGTGTGTGATTTGTGTGTCGTTTTCATTTGTATTTATCTTGTCATGGTATAGGTGATCTAGCGTTTGTTTTTATTTTTTGTCCATTCATTCTTGCATGCCTTGATTAACATTTAAAAATTGCGAAAAGTAAAAATTCTAAAGCTATTACAAAAGGCGCGGGTCCACATCGCCAAAATTTCCAGAACCCGATTTGACAGGAAAATAAAGAATTAAAATAAAGTAAGGTGCGAGAAATTAATTACACGGCTTTGGGAGAGATACATGAATATTAAACGAAAAAGAAATAAACGCGCGAATTAAATAAGAATTAAAACGAGGGCGTTGGACCCTTTTGCAAAATTAAATTAAATGATGAAATTAATTAATTAAGAAAAGAAAAGAAATTGTTTTTTTTGGTATTTTCTGGTATTTTATGATTTTATTGAAAAAGAATTAATTAAAATAACATGCTAACCCTAATTCTAGTTGTTTTTAATTTATTAAGAAGAAGATTAAATTTTAACCTAAAATTAACCCTAATTAATTTACATGCAATTTAATTACAAAAATAAATATTTAATATTTTAATTATTATGAAAGAAAAATAAAAAGGAATAAAAATTATCATAAACCCTAATTCTATATTATTTATATTTTTATTAAAAAAAGTTAAGATTAAAACCTAATTTAAAACTAGTTAATTAATGAATTTATTTACAAAAGATTAATTAGATAAATATATTTAATTTTTTGTCTTTTCTGATTTTTTATGGTTTTTGTGTTTTTTATTGAGAAATTAAATTAAAAGAATTAATTGAAAAGAATAATAATCAAAATAGAAAGAATAAAATAAAAAAAAAAGATTTAAAGATATCAAACCTAGGGGGTCTGCCCCTAATTGGGAGGTTTTGATCAGTACTTTTGGGCCCAATTAGCTTCAGGCCTGGTTGACTTTTGCGCTGGCGTGGATCTCCCTTGACTGACGTACACGATATTCTCCCCATCTGGACCTTCTGATCCATCTCAGTAGGCACGTGGTGACTTGATGTGGTGGATGTATGGTGTGTTTCAGTATTGACGCTGCATAGGAATATTAGTTGAAAAACAATATGGAAATAGTGAGGACCTGGGGCTCGAACCCAGGTCCTGAACGTTACCAACCAAGCGCTTTACCAACCCTGCCATTTTGTTTATCTGTTAATAATATAATCAATAAATATAATAAAACAAACAAACGTCAACGCTCTTTTTTTCGCGCGAGATTTTGAATTAACCAATCAGCTTATGCCACCGAGTCATCTTCCTCATTGTTTTATTTTTCCTGAAACATAAAAGCATAGGCCACGGTTTTGTTAGTGTTCCCTTAGGCCAGTTTCTGAAAAATAGCGACTAGCCCAGGGATGCTCATAAATTGAGCGCGAGGGTGGCTCTATGATCGTCCAAACATCCTGAATCCATTCATGGTACTATGGTGGTCTAATTTTACCGCTTTTCAAAACGCCTAATTCCAAGCTTGCAAAACCCTAAAACACGATAATGGTAGATTTGCATAGAGGTGATAAAAACACAATTATGCAATTGGGTTAGCTTCAGAACACTTCAATTAGTAAGAATCCATTAAAATTATGCAATGAAAATGCTTGAATTAAAAAACACGATCATGAGAAAAAGTGAGAAAAGCTTGACTTCTGTATACCGTTTCAAGATGTTAGACTTGATGTTTTTGATCCAGGAAGGTTCTTTGATGTCCCAGGAATGCGATGGAATGAGTTTTGTGGCTTGAAACGACCTCTAACCCTGTTTTCAGTTTTGAGATTTTGTAGCAAAAAGTCAAGTTTTGTTCTTCAAGTTCTTGCGCAGCTTTTTGGTCAATGGCATTAGGGTTGCGTTTGGTACTTATGTATGAATGATTTAGGGTTGAAAACTTGATCCAAAACCTTTGCATTCATGGTTTGGAAGATTTGATTTTCAAAGATCTTTTTTCAATATTTTCCATGCTATTTGGTATCAAATCATGACAAAACCTTCCACAAATGATTATGCACGAATCTTGAGTGTCCAATGAGAATATTTTCTGCACAAAAAGATTTGATTTCATTGGTTTTATATTTTTCATGTATTTTATTTAATTAAATGAATTATTAATAATAAAAAATTCAAATAAATAAATAAAAATGGAAAAAAACTTCCCTTTGGGCCAAATGGTCGTGTGCATGTCTTGGATGATGAATTGTGGAAGAAAAATAGGCCCATTAGCAATTTTAGGTCATTTGAATCAATGTTGACTTTTCAAAATATCCAAAAATTTCCCAACTTCCACAAGGCATAACTTGCTCAATTTTTAAGTTTTGCTCATGTTCTTGGACATTTTGGAAAGTTCTTTGAGTCCTCTAACCAATGTCTTTGGTCCCATGTCATTTTGATTTACCAATCTCAAGTTATGGCCTTTGACTTAAAGTCCCTTTTTGTTGACTTTTGAAACTGACCTATAATGTTGAAATTGATAACTTTTTGTGAGAGCATTTCTTGGACTTGAAGTGTGAAGAGGAATTGTTGGAAATGTCTTTCTCTTCAAAATGAGCTTTGGATGGAATTTTTCTGATAATCCATGTGAAAGTTATGCTCTGGTCAATTTACAATTGACTTTTTCAACTGTCCAAATAAGGAAACTTTTGCATCTTGATGATTTTTGAGTCAAGCTTTGAGAATCATGATCAAGCATTGATCAAATGATGTTTGTGGCTTCAAAATGAGATGTTGACCAAAAATTTTAAATTTTGACTGTCAAATGACCATTTTGCCCCTGCAGTTGACTGTAGTGCAAGTAGGGTTTTGACTGTGCAATTTTGTGCTGAAAGTCTTGAAACTTGATATGGGGATGCTTGACCATATTTGTAGGCATGTGGGACTTGATTGGACCCTTGGAAACTTCATTTTCTTGATCAGGACCAAAACCCTAATTTTGACTATTTAGGATACCCTTGCACTGTGCAACCCTTGGGGAATTTTGAAGCATGACTTGGCAATTTATTGAAGAATATGGGAGGGAAAATTTTGGGGTACAACAGTTTCCCCTGTTCAATCTTCTTAGACCTGAGGATGCAGATTGGCTGACGTGCCTTTCGTAATCCGAAGGTGGAAGATGATTGAACACTAGAGTGCCCAGAAATTTGCGCTCACATAGCAGCAGTGTGATGATGGGAATGGGCTTATAGATGCCATTTAGAGATTGATGAATAGGATGATGGGCTTACAGATGCCATCTGGATGTTGATCTCATAAGAGATTCCTTAGCGAGAACCTGCGTACTTGCAAAAGAAAAAAATGAGTACCTGACATGTTGCAGGAGCTGGTTTTCAGATGCTTGGTATAGATGTGTCCTGACTGGTTACAGGAGCTGAGTCTGGATCTTCAAGCGGTGATGAATGAACCAGGGATGGTTACTATCTCAGCAGGAACGGTGAGAGAACCTTGGGCGACTTCAACTTCAACAGCAATTGTTGAGAGAATCTTGGTGGGAATTACCATCTCCGCAGTATCGGGGAGAGAACCATAGGTGATTACAACCTCCATAGCAATTATTGGGAAAACCTTGGATGGAATTATCATCTCCGCAGGATCGGGGAGAGAACCATAGGAAATTATAATCTCAATAACATTCATTGAGAAAAACCTGGAATGGAATTATCGTCT
The DNA here is from genome assembly GCA_948472305.1 of Vicia faba. NCBI lineage: Eukaryota > Viridiplantae > Streptophyta > Magnoliopsida > Fabales > Fabaceae > Vicia > Vicia faba. Next base: position 131,198,660 of record OX451739.1, read on the forward strand.
CTGCAGCATTGGGGAGAGAACCATAGGAAATTATAATCTCAATAACATTCATTGAGAAAAACCTGGAATGGAATTATCGTCTCCGCAGCATTGGGGAGAGAACCATAGGAAATTATAATCTCAATAACATTCATTGAGAAAAACCTGGAATGGAATTATCGTCTCCGCAGGACCGGGGAGAGAACCATAGGCAATTACAATCTCAAAAGCAAACATTGAGAAAAACCTGGAATGGAATTATCGTCTCCGCAGCATTGGGGAGAGAACCATAGGAAATTATAATCTCAATAACATTCATTGAGAAAAACCTGGAATGGAATTATCATCTCCGCAGCATTGGGGAGAGAACCATAGGAAATTATAATCTCAATAACATTCATTGAGAAAAACCTGGAATGGAACTATCATCTTCGCAGCATTGGGGAGAGAACTATAGGAAATTATAATCTCAATAACATTCATTGAGAAAAACCTGGAATGGAATTATCATCTCCGCAGCATTGGGGAGAGAACCATAGGAAATTATAATCTCAATAACATTCATTGAGAAAAACCTGGAATGGAATTATCATCTCCGCAGCATTGGGGAGAGAACCATAGGAAATTATAATCTCAATAACATTCATTGAGAAAAACCTGGAATGGAATTATCATCTCCGCAGTATTGGGGAGAGAACCATAGGAAATTATAATCTCAATAACATTCATTGAGAAAAACCTGGAATGGAATTATCATCTCCGCAGCATTGGGGAGAGAACCATAGGAAATTATAATCTCAATAACATTCATTGAGAAAAACCTGGAATGGAATTATCGTCTCCGCAGCATTGGGGAGAGAACCGTAGGAAATTATAATCCCAATAACATTCATTGAGAAAAACCTAGAATGGAATTATCATCTCCGCAGCATTGGGGAGAGAACCATAGGAAATTATAATCTCAATAACATTCATTGAGAAAAACCTGGAATGGAATTATCATCTCCGCAGCATTGGGGAGAGAACCATAGGAAATTATAATCTTAATAACATTCATTGAGAAAAACCTGTGATAACTTCTACTGAGTCTTCATCAGAAAAATCTATTTGGGGTCGATTTAGCTGGACTCGAGAAGGCCTTGGACTAGATAAGAAATCTTTGGAGTCGATTAACTGAACCGGTCTAGGTCTTGAAATATGATTGAGTATTTAACTGAATCTTTCCTGAAAGATAGAGGTTAGTCATATGAAATGTATGATATGGATCAAGCGATGATGTTCTCAACATAAATGAGATTTGTATGATGCGTCTATGCATGCTATAATGATGTATGGAAGTGCGATGTTTATGAATGTATTTTTTCGTCTAGGAAAGTAAATCCTTGACGGGTGCCTAGAAGTCATATCCTGGGCTGATGTTGAAGAATAGATTTCGCTTCCGCTGGGGATGATAATTGCAAGAATACCGGTAGGAGAAGATAACCCCGTTGGGGAATGAACTTGGCGAATGGAAGATTCTGCGGGGAGAAAATACTCTAACGATCTTACTGGGAAGCAATACTCTGTGGGGAGAGAGGTACTTTGCTGGGTTTGATGAAGATAACTTGCTGGGGATACCATGGTTGTGTTGGAAGTGCTTAATAGACTTCGCTGGGGATGAGAGAACTTCGTTGAGGACGCTCTTTCCATGGCTTTTGGCTGAGGATAACCCAGTTATATCCTGGTAAGGAAATAACTCTTTGGATAAAGCCGGGAGACGCGTTCGTGTTCTGCGAGGATAAGCTTCCAGAATCTACTGGGGTAAGCTTACTGCTTGGGGAGATAAATTCCAACTTTCCTGGGGAACTGGATTGGACTCTCCTGGGGAAGTTTTGAACTGCGGGGGAAGTGATTCCTTTGAATGTTTGATATACCGCCGGGGAACAATCTTTAGACCAAGACTGCCGGGGATGCCTGTTAAGAGTGCATATATGCTGCTGGGGAATGTTGAGATCTGCTGGAGGATACCCAACTTCCTTAAGGTTTGATTGTATAGCTTTACTTGAGGAGAGTGTACTGACTTGCTGGCTCACTCTCTGGGGAATTGGGATGTACTGGTTATGTTCTTCAGCTGAACTCACCTTGATACCTTGGAGGACAGAATAATTAGATTGCTTAGACAACTCTTTATTGCCCCTGTTTCTGAGGTTGGAGAAGAAGACCTGTGAGGGGCTGATAGTTGTTGATGGACCAACCTTCTTCTGGTAGGCAGGTGACAAGATGACAGGACATAGTTGTACGCTTTGATCCCTAATTTTTGCCTGGACCGCCCTTTCGGGTTTTCAGTCCACCGGGATACCCATTTTTTCCCAAGACGCCTTTCCAGGTTTTCGACTTGTCGGGTGTACAGATTTTTTCATTTCATCCCTTCATTTTGCCCGAACCCTTTTGGTTCGCCGGGAAACCCTCATTTTTGCCTAGGTACGTCGACCTAGCGGGTCTTTGATTTTGCGTAGTATCTTTTCGACTATGTCCATGTTCCCAGAATGTAGGGAGTTGCCCCTGTCAGAAGTGTTTTGTCATGCCACCAGAAGGTGTTTGATCAGGCAAGATTTGTTGGAATGCCCCAAGTGACTCAGGCGGAGACTTGCCCCGGGCTATTTTGGCCTTTTGAGAGATTTTGAATCTTGACCTAATTGCCCCAGATGATGAACAATAGTCATGCCATGCCCCTTGATTGGAGATGCTTTTGTTCACTAGGTATTCATCGTGCGAATTTTCCTGTTGTTCAAACAAAAAGTCATATGCAAACAAAGTTATGTTAAAAATGCAAAGCTTATGTCTGTCTTGAAGATTTTGAAAATGCATTCTTTTTTCATAAAACAAATGAATGTTTATAAAACATGATGTCAACTCCGTATTTACCGTAGGCCTTAAGGAGTCAGGATACCTTTCGTAACAGTATGCTTTCGAACTAACCCATGCTTCAACTAGGACTTTTAAGGGTTATAACGTGGCCTGGTTCACGGTTTAAGAAACAAAGGATAAAGGCTCAAATTTTATTTATACCCACCCGCTCTTCGTGATGTTCTCCAAACCTAAACTCAGCTGATCATATGTTAGACCTTGTTTGAGTCTTTGCTCTGATTTTCCGGTGATGGTACGGATGTTGATAACTTATTTTGAATAGGCAGTCCTTCCTTTTTTGTTGAAGGTTTGTAAGACCTCTTTCTTTTGATTTTGTTATCCCTTTCTTTTTTTGCCTGAACCGTTTCCTTTTTTTTGGAATTACAGTCAGCGGGATGCCCCAGTTTTGTAAGTCTCCTTCATGGGTTTTGACTTAATGGGTTTTTATTTTTTGAGATATAATGACTGCCTTTCTTTATTGATTATTCAGAACCATCACTGTCTTTGTTTTGTAAGGACCTCTTTTGGTGCCATTCGTTATGCACTTGAATCAACTGAGAGAACTACCCTGCCCCAGGTTATGATTAAGGGTTTTAAATTTCGAAAAGAAAAACTCCTACTTCTTTGGCTCAGAGGGGTTGACGAGGGATTATCATCCTTATAACTCCAGTGTTTAGGGATTTGAAACAATGCCTGTACTTCATCAGCGGGGTCTGTTCAAAAGCATACTGTGGATTATGGTATCGTTTTCGTCATCCTCCCTCAAGAGGCTTAGAATTATTATTTAAGAGTTGATCATCAGAAAAAATATGAAAATAATTTGCATTTAGTGAATACGAATATATTGCTTCAAAACAGACATATGCGATGCATTCATGGAATAACAATGTTTAACATGAGTAAATGTTTGAACAAAAGAGAATTGCAACTTGAGCATTCGAATGAACAAAAATTTCTCAGTCCTAGCCATGTTTTGGCAAGGGAGCAGTGATCACGTGGGGAGTCTTGGGTACTTTAAACTGAATCTCTCCAGCGTCGATCATGTCTTGAATCTTGTTTTTGAGAGGCCAGCAGTTGTCCGTAGTATGCCCCGGGCTATCAGAATGGTATGCGCACCTATCGTTGGGATGATAGTTAGGAGCAGAAGTGTTTGGATTCCGGAGAGGAGCCCTTAAGGTGATCAGCCCTGCCTCCAACATTTGTTGTAGTGCTTGATCCAGTGACATGTTGATCTTGGCGAACTGCCTTTTAGGCTTGTCTGGTTTGCTCTGATCAGCCCGTTGTCCTGGGCGGGGTCGTTGTTGGACCTGTGAAGTAATAGCAGCTCGGAGAGGCCCAAACCTTTGACTTCTTGGAAGTTGATTAATGACTGGGTCCCTGACTTGGGCTGGTTGCGTCATGTCTTGATGAAGCTGACTGATCATGGCCCTCAGCTCTCCTTGCTCCTGAGCTAAACCTTGAATGAGTGCCCTTTGCCCCAGCATCTGGGTTTTCAATGTGTCTACCTCAGCTTGTAGATGTTTCAGCTGTTCGTCCTTGTCATCTTCAGGACTCTTTCTGATCAGATTCCCCATGAGGAGTGTCCTCAACTCTTCCTGCCCCTTGGATAGGCTTAGGAAGATCTCTTTGAACTGAGTCTCTTGAGTGTGAAGGTCCTGGTTATCTTGTAGGCAAGCCATTGCTGAAATAAACAGCGGAGAAGGGTAAGTGACCTGCAACAAGGATACCTGTTATGCAATGATATGTATGATATGCATGTGATGTTTTCAAGGATCTCGCGGGGTAAACAAGAAAATTTGTCAGCATTTGGATCCGGTAGCTTGATTGAAAGAACTTCATATTTGTTGAGAGCCCTTTTTCAAGGGTCAAAGGCTCACCATATCCAGTGGGTCATAGCCTCTGACTTTAGTCATCATGTCTGGTTTTGATTTCCAAACAACCTTGGTTAGGGGAACCATCTTCAGAGCTCACCATATCAAGTGGGTCATAGCCCCTGACAACCTTGGCTAGAGGAAAATAAATCCTCTTTGCCCCTTGCTAGATGTTTGATTTATCATGACCTGCATCACAAGCCCTTGAGATCCTTGAAATGGGTTAGGATGTATGCAATGGCATGATGTTATGCTATGCATGGGGTACTATGGGTAAACCCTGTTATGAGTCCCAACTAAGGACTGCAAACTAAAACCTGGAAGAAACTCAAGTAAAACCTGTCATGAGTCCCAGTTAAGGACTAAAACAAACCCTGCAAGAAACTCGGTAAACCTTGTTATGAGTCCTAATTAAGGACTAAAACAAACCCTGCAAGAAACTCGGTAAACCTTGTTATGAGTCTTAATTAAGGACTACAAACAAAACCTGCAAGAAACTCAAGTGTCAGACAACAAGCATGCAAACAGTCAAGTTGGAAGGCACACAAGTCACACAAGAGAAACCCTTAGAGTTTAGGGCCAGCATGGAGTCTAGGTATTACCCTCTTGAAGTTGGTGGGCTCAACCTGTCCTATTAGAAGTAACCGGGTTCTAAGGGTCCCAATATCACGGGATTGCTTTCATTGTTCATTGTTTCGATTTAGCCACTGAACTGGCGACCGAAATATTCCAGGAAAGCAACCCTCAATTGAGTGTAGTATCGAGTATCAACCAACCTCGGGCTGCACCAGAGTCAGTTATCTCACTACCCTAAAGAGGCCAAGATAGTTCAATTAAGGTTCCTAAGGTCTGTTGATGCTTCACGACACCACGCGGAGGCCCCGTACTCTCCTTGACTGAACTCAAGGGTTACCGGTGCACACCCAAGTGCCACATCAACGTAGCAGACTGTTTCAACCATGTCGGTATACCCCGCACAGTTCCCTCACAGCCTTGTTGCTACTTTCTAAGAAGGTATCCCCCAGATCCGGGTTAGGATCTATAGAACTCCCAAGGCAGTCCCACAATAATAAAGCAAGCAAGTCAATACAATTGAAAACACAGTGATCTTAGTCCTAAGGTACACCTCACTTTAAGTTAAGTCCCCAGCAGAGTCGCCAGTTCCGTGATCGGTGGATCTGGAACTGACTGTTTAACGCTGGTTCGCGAAATGTCGCGGAAGCAAGAGTCGCCACCGTCTTTTATTTTCTCCAAATGGAAAGGACAAAAGCACAGAAAAATTCCTTATAGAGATTGCTCTCGGTTCGGGAGGTAGATTATAGAAAGGGAAGGTGTTAGCACCCTTTCTATCCATGGTTATCCATGGGCTCTTAGATACTTGCTCATTTGTGTTTTCAAAATGGTTTGTTTGCTTTTCAATTGTGGGTTTAAAAAAGTTTCTTTGAAAATTTCAGTTCGACTCTTGTATCGGTCCTCAAGAGTGTTTGAAAAATTGCTTTCGAGAGCTTTTTGAAAATGTGTTGGTGTGAAAAGTATTTTTGAATTTTTGTTTTGAAATTAGAGCAAGTATCTAGAGTCGTCTACCTACCCTAAGGAATTCGTCTGTGTAAATGTCCTTTAAAGTAGTGCCATCCCACCATTGAGAGGCAGGTAGCACCACCGTTGGAGGTGTTCGGGTCAATTCGAGGTTCGGGACATGGTGATCACCAGAGCAATAGGAAGACACCTTAGAAGCTACCCTCATGCCAGGTTCCCGGATCATGAGGACTTACTAAGACATCCTCTACTCGACGATCACCTTTCGAGGCAAGGCAACAGTGAGGCGTACCCTAGGGGTGGTGTGTGATTTGTGTGTCGTTTTCATTTGTATTTATCTTGTCATGGTATAGGTGATCTAGCGTTTGTTTTTATTTTTTGTCCATTCATTCTTGCATGCCTTGATTAACATTTAAAAATTGCGAAAAGTAAAAATTCTAAAGCTATTACAAAAGGCGCGGGTCCACATCGCCAAAATTTCCAGAACCCGATTTGACAGGAAAATAAAGAATTAAAATAAAGTAAGGTGCGAGAAATTAATTACACGGCTTTGGGAGAGATACATGAATATTAAACGAAAAAGAAATAAACGCGCGAATTAAATAAGAATTAAAACGAGGGCGTTGGACCCTTTTGCAAAATTAAATTAAATGATGAAATTAATTAATTAAGAAAAGAAAAGAAATTGTTTTTTTTGGTATTTTCTGGTATTTTATGATTTTAATGAAAAAGAATTAATTAAAATAACATGCTAACCCTAATTCTAGTTGTTTTTAATTTATTAAGAAGAAGATTAAATTTTAACCTAAAATTAACCCTAATTAATTTACATGCAATTTAATTACAAAAATAAATATTTAATATTTTAATTATTATGAAAGAAAAATAAAAAGGAATAAAAATTATCATAAACCCTAATTCTATATTTTTTATATTTTTATTAAAAAAAGTTAAGATTAAAACCTAATTTAAAACTAGTTAATTAATGAATTTATTTACAAAAGATTAATTAGATAAATATATTTAATTTTTTGTCTTTTCTGATTTTTTATGGTTTTTGTGTTTTTTATTGAGAAATTAAATTAAAAGAATTAATTGAAAAGAATAATAATCAAAATAGAAAGAATAAAATAAAAAAAAAGTTTTAAAGATATCAAACCTAGGGGGTCTGCCCCTAATTGGGAGGTTTTGATCAGTACTTTTGGGCCCAATTAGCTTCAGGCCTGGTTGACTTTTGCGCTGGCGTGGATCTCCCTTGACTGACGTACACGGTATTCTCCCCATCTGGACCTTCTGATCCATCTCAGTAGGCACGTGGTGACTTGATGTGGTGGATGTATGGTGTGTTTCAGTATTGACGCTGCATAGGAATATTAGTTGAAAAACAATATGGAAATAGTGAGGACCTGGGGCTCGAACCCAGGTCCTGAACGTTACCAACCAAGCGCTTTACCAACCCTGCCATTTTGTTTATCTGTTAATAATATAATCAATAAATATAATAAAACAAACAAACGTCAACGCTCTTTTTTTCGCGCGAGATTTTGAATTAACCAATCAGCTTATGCCACCGAGTCATCTTCCTCATTGTTTTATTTTTCCTGAAACATAAAAGCATAGGCCACGGTTTTGTTAGTGTTCCCTTAGGCCAGTTTCTGAAAAATAGCGACTAGCCCAAGGATGCTCATAAATTGAGCGCGAGGGTGGCTCTATGATCGTCCAAACATCCTGAATCCATTCATGGTACTATGGTGGTCTAATTTTACCGCTTTTCAAAACGCCTAATTCCAAGCTTGCAAAACCCTAAAACACGATAATGGTAGATTTGCATAGAGGTGATAAAAACACAATTAAGCAATTGGGTTAGCTTCAGAACACTTCAATTAGTAAGAATCCATTAAAATTATGCAATGAAAATGCTTGAATTGTAAAACACGATCATGAGAAAAAGTGAGAAAAGCTTGACTTCTGTATACCGTTTCAAGATGTTAGACTTGATGTTTTTGATCCAGGAAGGTTCTTTGATGTCCCAGGAATTCGATGGAATGAGTTTTGTGGCTTGAAACGACCTCTAACCCTGTTTTCAGTTTTGAGATTTTGTAGCAAAAAGTCAAGTTTTGTTCTTCAAGTTCTTGCGCAGCTTTTTGGTCAATGGCATTAGGGTTGCGTTTGGTACTTATGTATGAATGATTTAGGGTTGAAAACTTGATCCAAAACCTTTGCATTCATGGTTTGGAAGATTTGATTTTCAAAGATCTTTTTTCAATATTTTCCATGCTATTTGGCATCAAATCATGACAAAACCTTCCACAAATGATTATGCACGAATCTTGAGTGTCCAATGAGAATATTTTCTGCACAAAAAGATTTGATTTCATTGGTTTTATATTTTTCATGTATTTTATTTAATTAAATGAATTATTAATAATAAAAAATTCAAATAAATAAATAAAAATGGAAAAAAACTTCCCTTTGGGCCAAATGGTCGTGTGCATGTCTTGGATGATGAATTGTGGAAGAAAAATAGGCCCATTAGCAATTTTAGGTCATTTGAATCAATGTTGACTTTTCAAAATATCCAAAACTTTCCCAACTTCCACAAGGCATAACTTGCTCAATTATTAAGATTTGCTCATGTTCTTGGACATTTTGGAAAGGTATTTGAGTCCTCTAACCAATGTCTTTAGTCCCATTTCATTTTGATTTACCAATCTCAAGTTATGGCCTTTGACTTAAAGTCCCTTTTTGTTGACTTTTGAAACTGACCTATAATGTTGAAATTGATAACTTTTTGTGAGAGCATTTCTTGGACTTGAAGTGTGAAGAGGAGTTGTTGGAAATGTCTTTCTATTCAAAATGAGCTTTGGATGGAATTTTTCTGATAATACATGTGAAAGTTATGCTCTGGTCAATTAACAGTTGACTTTTTCAACTGTCCAAATAAGGAAACTTTTGCATCTTGATGATTTTTGAGCCAAGCTTTGAGAATCATGATCAAGCATTGATCAAATGATGTTTGTGGCTTCAAAATGAGATGTTGACCAAAAATTTGAACTTTTGACTGTCAAATGACCATTTTGCCCCTGCAGTTGACTGTAGTGCAATTAGGGTTTTGACTGTGCAATTTTGTGCTGAAAGTCTTGAAACTTGATATGGGGATGCTTGACCATATTTGTAGGCATGTGGGACTTGATTGGACCCTTGGAAACTTCATTTTCTTGATAAGGACCAAAACCCTAATTTTGACTGTTTAGGATACCCTTGCACTGTGCAACCCTTGGAGAATTTTGAAGCATGACTTGGCAATTTCTTGAAGAATATGGGAGGGAAAATTTTGGGGTACAACACCTTCCCTTTGTATTCTTGAGTGGAGGGAAGCTGAGCGGTGACTTGCTCTTCAACCTCAGATGTTTGCCCCAATTGGTTGTTTGGAAGCAGTTGGCGGACAAGAACTCTGAGTTCCTCTTGTCTTTGAGATAGGTCTTGGATGAGAGCCATCTGGCCCACTAACTGTCCCATCACTTGGGTCCTTAATGTTGTCAGATCAAACTGCAGCTCCGCAAGCTGATCACTCCTGGCATTGTTTGAATTTTCCAAACTCTTTGTGAGGAGAGCTTTCATTTCTTCTTGCCCCAGAGACAAGTTCAGGAACATCTCCTGCAGCTGAGCAGTCTGGTCTTGGATGTCTTTGACAGACCTTTCTAGAGCCATCTCTTACTAAAATAAACAGCAGGAGAGTAAGGAAACCTGAAAAAGGAAAGATCGTCAAGATGCAATGCATGATATGTGGATGCATGCTTTCAAGGATCTCTTGGGGTAAACACAAGAAAATGTTAGAGGTTGAACTTTGCTCTTGGATTAGAGAACTTTGCACCGGTGGATGTCCTTCCACTAGAATCAAGCTCACCATGTCGAGTGGGTCATAGCCACTGATTCAAGTTGTTGTACTTGATCTTTGTTTGGAGAACTTTGTATCGGTGGATGTCTTTCCACGAGAATCAAGCTCACCATGTCGAGTGGGTCATAGCCACTAATTCAAGTTGTTGTACTTGATCTTTGTTTGGAGAACTGTGCACTGGTGGATGTCTTTCCACGAGAATCAAGCTCACCATGTCGAGTGGGTCATAGCAACTGATTCAAGCTGTTGTACTTGAACTTTGATTGGTATTGGGTTAAAGGAGAAACCTCTTGCCCCTTGGTAGACGTCTGGTTCAACGTAACCCTGCATCAAAAGAACCTTCGAGATCCTTGAAATGGTTATTGAAAATGCTATGGTATGATGTCATGATGTTATGTACATGTATGCAAAAAAGCAAGTGAGTGTATATACAGGCAAACATATTTACACAAAGCAAACAAGTCCTTAGGTTTAGGCTTGCATGGGGTTATAGGTAAGTACCCTCTTGAAGTTAGTTGGCTCATCCTGTCCTAAAATAGAAACCGGGTTCTAAGGAGCTCAATATCATTGGATTGTTTCCTGTGTTCATCGTTTTGGTTTAGCCACTTACTGGCAACCAAAATATTCCAAGAAAACAACCCTCAAATGAGTGTAGTATCGAGTATCTACCAACTTCGGACTGCACCAAAGTCGGTCATCTCACTACCCCTAAAAAGGCTAAGATGGTCAATTAAGGTTCTAAGAGTTCGTTAGTGCTTCACGATATCACTCAGCGGCCCCGTACTCTCCTTGATTGAACTCAAGGGTTACCGGTACTCACAAATATGTCACACTAACATAGCTTACTACTTCAACCATGTCGGTATACCCCGCACAGTTCCCTCACAGTTTTTTTGCTATTTACCTAAGAAGGTGCCCCAAATCCGGGTGTAGGATTTACAACAAACCCAAACAAGAACCCAAAAGATAAAGCAATCAAGTCAATCAAAGCAAGAAAGTAAAGGTGATCTAAACCCTAAGGTAACCCCACTTTTAAGTTTGTCCCCAGCAGAGTCGCCAGTTCTGTGATACGGTGGGAGAACTGACTATGGTTTTGCGTTTGTATTCGCACTTGTTCGGTTGAGCAAGAGTCGCCATCGACTTTTTATTTTATCCTAAAGGAAAGGTTAAAAAAGCACAGCAAAAACCTTTTGAGATATTTCGTGGGTTCGGGGGGTAGATTATGAAAAGGGAAGGTATTAGCACCCTCTTCATCCATGGTTATCCATGGGCTCTTAGTTACTTGGTTTTTAGATCACTTGCCTTGATTTTAGATTGCTTGAAATTGTGGTGTGTGAGTGTGTTTTTTGAAAATGTTTTTGAAGAGATGCCTTGTTTTAGGCAACCAATGTATTCGACTCGTGTTTGAGTGTTTTACAAAAGTGTGGATCTTTTCGAAAAGATGTTTCAAAATGTTTTTGAGAGTTTGTTTGAAAGTGTGTAGGAAGTGTGGTTTTTGAAAAGAAGGCAAGTTTTTTTGCAAGTTGATCTCAAGTAACTAAGAGTTTTGTCTACCCCTATTGTACTCAAAGGTTTTCTCTATGTTTTCAACCCTTTTTTAACAATTTTGTTCCACCATTGAATTTGGTGGACGGGCGCGGGTCATCGTATGGACCATGAATGCAATGGTGCCAAGTGTCTTTGGCAATTTGCATTGAAGGGACTATGATCATTTCATTTAGGCAACTTTCAAAAGCGTCATCGAGGGACTTATGATCATTTGAATTTGTTTTGCCAAAGAAACTCGACGTGCAAGCATGTCCCATTTTGGAAGGCAACATGTGGGATTACCCTAGGGGGTGCAAGTTGATTGTGTATTGATTTCATGTATTTGTCTTGTATGAGGTTATCTAGCATTTGATTTTATGTACATGCAAACCCTAGGTCTAAACATGGTATAATTTGAAAGCGGTAAATTGCAAGAATTTAAAGTCTACGCTATTACAAATAGTATCCGGGAGTGGGGGTACAAATTTACAAATGGGGATGAGACTTTAGGAATGTAGCGTCCAATAGATTACAACCAAATCGAATCGATCAAATGTAAATGTAACGTATAGCAATGTATAAGATAAGAAAATGTGTATAGGAGCAATGTAAATGTATTTGTATCAAGCGTATAATGTGAAATGTATCGTATATTGTGTAAGTGTATATGTTCATGTATGTAATTTATTTACAGGTTAAGAAAATGTGAATTCAAATGTATTGTTTAAGCATTGTTTTAACTTAAAGAAAAGAATTAGATATTTATTTAATTAATATTTTGTAATCTTGTATTTTCTTTGATATGTACAAATATTTATTTACTAAAAGATAAGAAAAATGTTTTAATCTTAATTAAATTATATATATTAAAAAAAGTATTTTGTCTTGATTATGTACAAAAATTTCTAAGAAAAGAAAAGGTACTAACTTAAAAAGAATTTATGTACAAAAAGAATTTTACTTAAAAGAAAAAAGGTTTTACATTTTAATTACATTGTATTTTTGTATTAATGTATTAATGTCATGTTTTGTATTTTATTTAATTATGTTAGTATATTTTATACAAAGCTAGTGTATTATTTCAAAAGAGTTAAGTTAAAACAAAATTTTAGTTTGTAACAAATAAAATGAAATGAAGAGAAGAATAAAATGGGCTTGGGAGAGTGTTATGGCCCAAACAGAATTGGCATGAGGGGGGTGTGAATTAGAATGGATTGGGCTTAGGCGCTGGGAAAAGGGCAAGGCCCGTGTGTCTCATAACAATTGCTTAGGGTTAACTGAAGTTTATTTCATTCTGGGACGTTAGGGTTTATGCATTTGGGAGCGGCGCCGCTTGTGGTTACTTCGTCTTCTCTGTCTTCTCTTTGCCATGGAAAGGTCACTGAGACGCGATTCCCTGCCTAGAGCCAACAGAGCCATCCCCTAATCTCTCTTTCCTCCATGGAGCGTCCAGTGGTCTCACGAAGCAAGGTTTGATTTTGATGTTTTATACCTTTTTTACGATTTGCATGCTTATTTCGTTTTGAACTTTGACCTTAAACTTTGTTATTATTGTCATGGAGGTTGTGGAAGGATAGAGAAACAAAAGCGTTACCTTTTGGAGACGGAGGAAGAGATTGGGGTCGGAGGCGTTCCGGAGGCCAAGGCGAGGGGAAGAGACGTGTGATGCTGGGCTTTGGCTGGACTCCTGGTATTTTGTGTCTTACTTTTTGTTGCCTTGATGATGATGATGAAACACTTTTATATCTTTCTCTTTTTCTCCCCGTTGCCTCGTTGCTTGCTTAGTATGCTTGAATGTTTGCCTGTGATGTTACTTTTCTGAGGCTTTTGTGTTGCCTATTCTTCACTTCTTTCTCTCTCGCTTCTGTTGCCTTTTTTAGTGTATATTGGCCTATGATGAATTTTTTCTGAGGCCCTTCATGTTGCCTCTTCTGTATATCTGTAAATGCTGAGTTTATTTTCCTATGATGAGGGTTTCTCTGAGGCTTGTAATGTTTGATCTTTTTAGTGTTTCTGAGATATGTTTGATGATGCTTGGATGGTGTTGGAAAGTTATGTTGAATGCCTTTGGGCTTTAGAGCTGGACAGGTTTTTGAATGGTAAGGCTTTTGGTTTTGAAACTGGCTTTTAGCTTTGACAGTGGTTTAAGGCTTTGGTGATTTTGTTTGTTTTTCTGGTACAAGATTTTTGGGTTGGTCTGGATCATTTGACAGGTTCATGCTTAGGCAGGTATGATGCTTGTTGGTGAGGCTGGTTGTTTCTGATTTGGATGTACAGGTTTTGGCCTTGGATGTTTGTTTGTGTGCTTGAAAGGTCTTACTGGTTTTTGTTTATCAGTTTTGGCTTTTTAGGCCATTACAGGTTGGGTTGTGGTGAACTGGTTTTTGTTGTTTTTGTTTGAAGGGTTTATAGGTTTGTGCTGGCTTTTGTGTTTGGATAATTTTGTTTAGGTTTTGAGCTAGACAGGTTTTGGTTAGGTGGTGTTTCAAGCAAGTTTGAGGATTGGGAGGTTTTAGCAGGTTAATGGCTTTGAGGCTCAGGCTTGCAAACTTGGCCTTTTGGTGAGTTTTGTAGGTTAAAGGCTTTTGGCTTGGTGTCTGGACAGCAAGTTGTGTATTTGTTTTTGGTTTTATGTTGCAGGCAGGTTGGGTTGTTAGGCTTGTGGTGTACACAGGTTTGTTGTTTGATGGTTAAGGCTGGACAGGGTTTGCTTTGGATTGCTCTGAGTTCTCCTTTTTGTTTGTCCTCTCCTTTCTGTACTGTGTTCAGTTTGTTTTTATATTTCTCTTCCTGCCTAAAGCCTTGTAAACCTGCTTTCTTTTCTCTCTTCCTTCTCTCTCCAGTACAGTCAATATATTAAAATATGTTTGCATTGTACTTTTTTTTTCTGAAAGGGCAAATCTTGGGAAATGATGAAAAATGAAATAGTTTGCTTGCATAACATGCTTTCTCTGCATTTTTTATCTCTTCTTTTGACAGCTTCTTGTACTTTTGTATCTTTTGATATCTTTCCAAATCTTCTTTTTGACAGCTTTGGTAGCCTTGTACAGTTTGACAGAAAGTTTGAATTTGGACTTTTAGTTTGGTTTGGACTTTGCATCATGCTGTTTGAGATTTGAACTATGCAGTTTGACAATTTGACTTGTGCATTCTTTCAAAGTTTAGCAAATAAATATTCGTCCCTCTTTGTGAACCGGGAGAAATCCCGTGATTTGCAGAGAGGGTTAACTGATCCCAATCAGTTGCCCTTAATGATGAACTGTAATTTTATCTGTCTCTTTTATTTATTTATCTGTCATTGACTTTTCTTCCTCTCTTTGCAGATGAATAATTAAAATGGAGCACTGGAGCAATGGGATAGCAGATGAAGAATTGGAGATTTAGAAAAATGTTTAGGATTGTTTTTTTTATTTAAATTTAAATAAATGTAAAATCATTGTTGTAAACAACAAAACAATTGTACAATTAATTTAAAAAATCAATAAAAGTTTCTTTATCCAATTAATTCTTTTTTCTCCAATTGTTTATTTATTATTTATAATTCTTTAATTATAATAATTGAAAATAAATTCCAATCACTTAATCTTAGAATAATAAATAATTTAAATAAACAAAGCTTTAGCATTTGATCAGTTAAACCTGGCATTTCCAACATCCAAAGCAAAACAGCAGTTAATCAAAACAACTGATCAGGCGCATTCCCTTTTTACTGATTTTTACCAAACACTGCAAAATTCAAACTGAATGCAACCTTTTACTGATTCAGTCAAACAAACGTGAATTCAATCCAAATGCATTCTTTTACTGATTAAATCAAGCAATGCGAATTCAACCCAAATCTCGAAATAACTTGCAAAGCACCGTAGAATTAAATCTTTCTGAAGAACCGCGCATGAACAACCCTAATTCCTGATTAAATGCCAAAGAAGCGTTCGCCTGATCAAAGTTGAGCCAAAATCAACCAAAACTCTAAGCAAACTGTTTGAACTGTTCCAGAGCCCTGAAAATCAGTAAAACCCTAATTGCGTCTGACTGACAAGAAAAGTCTGTTTGACCGATTCTTGAGCCAATCTGAAAAATCAGGAAACGCCTGAAGCTGTGATTTCTTGAGGAAAAATGCGAGGGCAAATTTTTGGGTACAACACTAACCATATAATTACATTCAAGAATCGTGCCCTATATTGCTCCATAGAAGTCCAGTTTCAGAGCTATGCAACTCAACTTCAATAGGTAGATTCCTTTATCAATTCTTCAAAACTTTGATATCATTGTGATGCTCTCATTGCCCTGGTTCTAGTTGCAACACTTGCGTTTTACTGGAAACACGTTTTGACCATGAAATTTCAAATCCCTTTTCAAAAATTTCCTTCCAAATTGCTTGAGCTACAGTTTATATAAATTTGGCGCGGGGGTGTGGTTGTCTTCGTCTTGAAGAGATGAAGTGAATGGCATAGGTCTAAGCTTCTGATTTTACAGTTTGAGAGACTTGTAATTCACGTTGGCTAGAGGTTGAAGATGACCAAGGTGTCATCTTCCAACCAATGATGGCATGCCACTTTTTTTTTTTAAATCTGATTTAATTATTGATCTTATGCATTATTCACTAATGACCATGATATGCACAGTGCGCCAGATCCCTTGGATTTTATCACTAACGCGTTTTGACTCTCATCCAATGGTTCACATATTTTTGACTTTTATTTTCTTTTCTGATTTTTATATTTAATTGTTTTAAATTTCAAAAAATCATAGAAAATCCATTTTTAGTCCAAAAATTCTTAAAAAAATTATGAAAATTATAAAATTTCACTTTATTTGAATTATTTTAAATGTTTAAAAATACTTTTATGCATTTTTAAATTAAAAAAAATTATGGAATGATCCAATGATGACAAATATTGGTGACCTCACTTATTTTTTATTTCTGACTTTGGTATTTTTTATCATTTTTAGTTTATTTTACTCATTTCTTTTAATTTTAAAAATAGTTTCTGACTTTAAAAAATTACCAAAAAAATTATGAGATTATTTAAGTCCTTTTCTGATTTTTCTATGGACTTACTTTTTATTTCTTGATCAATTTGAACATAGTTGATATTTTTCTCTTTTATTTTTATTTTAAAACGTTTTTTAAACCTTTTTTTGTATATATTAAATGTAATATTATTTTGTGACTATTTTCTGGATGATCTTGGATTAAATTTTTCATCATGAACTTTATTAACATCATTGGATACATGGTGTTGAGTCTAACTCCACAAAAAAATGGATGAATGATTTTAATAATAATTTGATTAAATTTAATTCAAAAGTGGTTTGTGTATTCTCTCCCACCCCTCTTCATATCATCCCTTTTCTTATTGCACTAAGTGTTATTGGAGCATGATCTCTATATCATGTCTCAAAACAAATGGTGCATAGATTGATATTGACCGGCCTCAAAATAGATGCGACTTCTTTATAAGTCCACTTATGATTGCTTAACATAACGCTAAATTTTGTTCTGATTCGAATAAATGATCATTCGTGGCCCAAACTTATGTTTGCAAGCCCAAGTATGTTAATTTGATCTCTTTGATCCAATAACCTTGAGATTCATTATGTGGAGGCTTTGGTTCTACCAATCCTCTAATGGATCTACAACACCTTTGGTCAATGCGGATCACTTAAACATCATTGATCATTAAATGGTACTCATGAGGATTCCAAATGGATGATATACTTGACAAAAAGCAAATGCAACTTGTTGTGTGGAGGCTTTGGTTCTACCAATCCTCTAATCAGTTCCAAATGCAAGTTTCAAGATGATCATCCAATTAACCACTAATCACAAATAATTGACTTTATCCTTTATTTTTATTATATGCCCCTTTATTTTTATGCACTATTTACTTTTAGCATTTACATTTCATGCCATTTTTATCTTTGCTCATTTGAGTATTTACCTTCCTGTCATTTTTATTTTTGCTCACTTGAGCTTTACTTTTATTTTTCAAAACACCTAATAATCAACATAAACCCTAAAAATCTTTAATGATACTCGGACTATTTGGCTACTATCCTTGGCATTATGGAGCATTTGGACTTTTTGGACTTAGGATTAGAAACCTTGGCCTATAATTGGAGACCTTATGACCTTATCTGATTATTTTGTCTGGAGCTTTTGAGGTTTACCTCAAGGCATTGGGTTGTTTGTTTGTTTTGTGTGCAGGTTATTGTGATTACACTCTTTGTTTGTAATCTGGAATTCACCCATATACAGTTGTTACTCTGCCCAATTTTTGTGAAGACTTAATACACTTGAAGTTTGGTTCTCTCAAGAGGTATAGTATCTTTGCTTGCTTGGTTTCAATCCAAAGAATGGGAATTCTATCTTGGCTCATAATGTCAAGTATCGGCTTTTTGTTGGTTAGATGGTTCTTATCCCTAGCTTTTACCTTATGCTTTAGGATAGCCTCTTCTTCTCCTTCCATCTTCTTTAATTTCAAAAATCTTCTCCCTCCTTTTGAAAACTCTTTTTGTTTTAAACTTGAATCACTTTCATAATAAACTTGGACTTATGTCCATGCATTTTCAAAACATTTTCATAAGTAAACTTCAATAAACTTAATAATACTTTGACATTTTTTTGTGAGAAGACTAAAGATCAATCAATCTCATTCCGACCATTTTCCCATCTTGGCTTTCATCTTAAACTTTTCTCAAAAGATTCGACTCTTGTCAATCCTTGTAGTGATGCAAACAACTATTGTTGATTTTAAAATCCAATCCATATCCTCCACTTTGAGATGATGCAAATTCTCCTTTCTCATGATTGTGGGTAGTAAGTATGTTTTCCACACGGACAATGACAATGATGTCTTATCTCTTAAAATCAACCAACACACTTGTGTTTTAAAATCTTTAAAAGAGGAACTACGTGTACCCTGGTCCCCTATTGCACGAAAGGTGGTACGTAGGCACTAAAGGTTCGCAACCGCGGCGGGTGCAAAAATTATAAAAAAATATTTCTTTTCTCACCTCCACCATCTATTTTTATACAACATTTCATAGCCAAAATATACAGATTTTACAAAGAGGTTCTTGCGGAGTACCATAGATGTTCAGGGTGATAATACCTTCCCTTTGCATAACCAACCCCCTTACCTTGAATCTTTCCCCCCTATTTTGTGTTTTTGCTCTTTTCCATTTCCTTTGGAAACAATAAAGTGCGGTGGCAATTTTTATTTTGATCTGTATAAGTCTAGTCAATCCAATGGCTTAGTCTTAAACATTTCTACCGCTACAGAAAAATAGCGACTTCACTGGGGAAAGATTGACCTCTTGCTGGTCCATCCCTAAGTGGGTTGAGCCTATCTTTTTCTATATCTGTATATGTGATATTATTGTTTACGTGTTACATTATTTGTTGTATATATGTTTTCCTGGATTTTCCTGGTTTTCAGGGTGCTTGGTGATTACTTATAAGTCTTATACCCGGACTTGGGCAAACTTTAAGATAGGACGGGCGGTATAGTCATGTTAATTTTGAGGGTGTAATCCCGAAAAAAGGAGGCATGAGATCCCCTACTCAGTTGAGGTCCCTTTGACTGTAGTTTCGTTTACCGAGTAATCGGGAAGACGTACTGCTTTCGACCTGGGAGCCTGCTGAAACTGAGAACCGTAGAATACCAAACTCATCTTGGCCTTTTAGGTGTAGTGCAGAAGCTATGACGGAGTAATCCAGAAATAGTTGTCACACGATACTACGCTCGGACGAGTTTTTCTTGAGAATATTACTAATTACGAGTTAATTTGGAAGTTGGTAATATCTGAAGGAAGGATGTAGACTCTGGGAACCTCTAGAACCTTGTTCGGAAGGTGATAACTTTTAGACCAACACCTTATGGGTAGTACCTTCGAACTCATGCTAGTGACATTGAACCTATGAACCCTATATGTGTGATCTTGTGTGTGATTGTTGCGTCATGCATCCATGCACTCATAAGCATCTTTTGAAGAGATCTTATTTCAAGGGATTTAAAAAGTTAACCATTTGTGAATATCTCAGGTACCTTTTAACCATGGATTCTAGAAAGAGAAATATTGGGAAATACAGTTTCAAAGATCCCAAGATAGATGAGTTGGTCAGTCTAATTCCCGAGATCGAGTGTTTTGCAGACTTTCGGAAGAAGTATGGATCCATTATTCCTCTCATGAAGATGAAGATGAAGGAGGGTATTCTCTTGACCTTGGTTCAGTTCTATGATCCGATGTATCATTGCTTTACTTTTCCCGACTATCAGTTGATGCCTACACTGGAGGAGTATTCTTATCTATTGGATTTACCTATTACCCATCGTGTTCCTTTTACTGGTTTGGAGGGTGAGCCAAAACCACATGAGATTGCTGCTTTGATTCATCTGGGGAAGTCTGAGGTGGAAGCCCATATGACTACTAAAGGAGGGATTATAGGATTACCATCTCAGTTCTTATTAGAGAAATCTCGTTACTTTGCCAGGATGAAGAGTACAGTCGCTTTTGAGGCCATCTTTGCTCTACTTTCTTATGGGTTGTTCTTATTTCCTAATGTGGACAAGTTTGTTGATGTTCATGCTATCAGGATCTTCATGATTTGAAACCCAGTTCCTACCTTGTTGGGTGGTTCTTATTACTCTATTCATCTTCGGAATTCTTATCATGGGGGGATGATTATCTGTTGCACGCCCCTGTTGTACCGGTGGTTTATCTCTCATATGCCTTAGTCTGATGCTTATTTGGATGCCAAGAAGGAACCTCGTTGGGCTCCTAAGATCATGGCACTTACTCACTCGGATATTGATTGGTATCATCGAGCTTACCAGGATATAGAGATTATTGACAGTTGTGGTAGTTTCCCCAATGTACCTCTTCTTGGTACAAAGGGAGGAATTAAGTATAACCATGTTCTTGCACGACGACATCTTGGTTATCCGGTGAGGGATAAACCAAATAGTATTCATTTGAGTAGTTTCTTTCTGAAGGAGGGAGAATACCATAGGGAAGCTAGGGAGCAGATTGCGAAGGCTTGGCATCACATTCATAAGAAGATTAGGAAGGATTTGGGAGTTAGGGGTGTTGTTTCTTTGGAGCCATATCTTCAAAGGGTCCAAACGAGAGCTATTCAGTTGAAGATGTCGTATTCCCGGGAAACACCTATGCCTGATCTACTTGTGAAGACCACTTGTGATACGGTGGGAGAACTGACTTGAGTTTTTGCGTTTGTGTTTGCAAATGTTGCGGTTTAGCAAGAGTCGCCACTGACTTTTATTTTATCCAAAAAGGAAAGGTGAAAAAGCACAGGAAAGACCTTTAGAGATGTTTTTGAGTTCGGGGGGTAGATTATGAAAAGGGAAGGTATTATCACCCTTTTCATCCATGGTTTTCCATGGGCTCTTAGTTACTTTCTAGAAGATTTAACAGGGGCAACTGTTGTACCCCAAATTTTGCCCTCCTATTTTTCCATAAGAAATCACAGCTTCGGGTTTTCCCTGACTTTTTCAGAATGGCGTAAGAATCAGTTAAACAGACTTTTTCTTATCAGTCTATCCAATTTAGGGTTTTCATGGACTTTTGATACAGTTCAAGCAAATTATTAGGGTTTGGTTGAGTTCGGCTCAGGGTTTGATCAGGCAGGCGCTTCTGTGAAAATTAAAACAAGAATCAGGGTTTTGTGCGTGCATTCTCAGAAAGAATTAATTCTAAAGTTCTTTTCAGTTTACTCTGAGATTTGGATTGAGGCATTTGAACTGAGAATTTGCAGTGATTGATTTAATCAGTAAAGAGATAAGCATGTGGATGTTGGTTTGATTAACTGTGCTTATGTTTAATTGAAACGCCGAGTTTATTATTGATTAATGCGAAGTTACAAGACGCCGGACGTTTATTGATTATTTATCATTTCTAGATTAAAATTATTGGATATTTTCCAGTTATTATAATTTAAGAAATATAAATAAATTAAATAAATGAACGCAGAAGAATTAAAGAAATATCTGACAAAGGAGGATTTTATTCATCTTTAATTATTTGTTACAATTATTACTTGAACACTGTAAATTTATTTGCAGATGTTTACATTAATACTGTTACAATGATTAAAAGAAAAATAAAACTATTCTAAAAGTTTCCTAAGTCTTCATCTTCTATTTGTTGCTCCCCATTGCTCAATTGATTTTACCTGTAAAAAGAAAAGGAAAAAGTCAAATGCAGATGAAATAAAATTAAAAGCAGACAGTTAATCAAAAAGTTCATCATTAAAAGTAACTGGCCGGAATCAGTTTATTTGCCCTCTCTGAAAATCACAAGATTACTCTTGGTTCACAAAGAGGGATAGAAATATGCTTGCAATAAAATATGAAATGCACAAAGTTACAATATTGCACAAATTCAAAGCTTGTCAAACATACTGCATAAATCCAAATGGTCAACCAAAGAGGCAAACTGAACAGCTACTGAATATGCCAAAAGAACAAGTTGCCCAAGTCACAATTTCAAACTAAGTCCAATGTCAACTAAAGCTGTCCAAAGAAAGGCTGTCAAGAAGTACACACAGTATGCAGGAAATCTGGAAAAGAGATATGCAGAGCTAAACCATAATGCAAGCAAACATTTCAAGTTACATCATTTTCAAGGCCAGTTACTTTTTCAGAGCATAGTACAGTATAAGCAATAAAAAAATGCTTTTCTGTTGGAGAGAGAGAAGAGAGAAGAGAAAAAGGCTTACAGGCTTAGGCTGGAGAAAAAAGATATAAACAAGTTATCTTAACACAGTTAAAGGGGGAGGCAGAATACATAAGAAAAAATAACATAAACTGAATCAAAGCTTCCAAGACTGCCTCTCAACCTGTGATCTCAAACCACAAGCCACAAATCTCCAAAACCAAACGAAACCCTCCAAACCTGTATTCCCAAACAACTCAGAACATCAACCTGAAAACAAAGAAACCAGAACCACAAGCTTGTAACCTGTAACCTCAAATCTCCTTGAAAGCTTTCACCTACCTGAACCTATAACACAAAGCCAAGCCTGTGGCCTGTAACCAAGCCTGAAGCCTGCTTCAACTCAGCATCAAAAAGCCAAAGCAAACTACACAAGCCAAGCCTGTGGCCTGTAACCAAACCTTAAACCTGCTTCGAAACAACCAGAAAAAAAGGCACAAGCACATAACCTGTCAAACTTGTCCCCAAAGCCAAATAAACCATCAAACCAGAAAAAGCCAAAGCCTGCACCAATACTGATAAACCCTCCACAAGCTTTTCAAAGCCTAAGCTCCAAACAAGCTTACAAACCTCAAAGCGTTCAAACAGCCAGAAGTGAAACAAGAGGCATCTCAGAATCAATGCAATATCCAAACAATCTCTCAGAACCTAGGTTCATCATTGAGTAAGCATGTCAAGCAACTAAAAATCAATATCAACATTTCTCAGATTCAGAGGCAAAAAGAAGAGGAAAAGAAGCAATCAGAGGCAAGCATATCAAGCATACAAGGCATCTCAGAGTCAAACAAGTCCTAAGCTCTCAGAACTGAGTTCATCATTGAGCAAGCAAGCAAGCAGTGGAAGAGGAAAAGAAGTGTTCAGAAGCAATAGGCCATGCATCTCAGATAATCATCATTGAAAGCGAGCAAGCAAATAAGCAGAAGAGAGAATCAGAGGCTAAAGTTTTCAGAACATTCATCACAAAACCATAAAATCTAAAGCAAATACGAGTACCAGGAATACCAAAGCTCACGGCATCATTTCCCCTCGCCTCCGGCCGCCCTAGGACGCCACCGTCTTCCTCCGTCTCCATCTCCAAAGGTATAATTTCTCCCCCTTTTTTTTCTTAAAAACCTCATAGAAACAGAACATAAATAACAATATAAAAATCAGAGCACGAAATTAAAACATGCAAAGAGGAAGACCGAAAACCCTAAGGCATAAAAGAGGGAAATTATCACCTTTTGCTTGTCACCGCTTGAGCAATCCATGGAGGGAGAAGGAGGGACGATGGCGCCTGGCAACGGGGACGGAGATTTCACTCAGAAGCTTGGCTCAAAGGATGAAGACGAAGGAAGCAAAGTGAGGAACGGCGCCGCTCTCAAGTTCTGTAACCCTAAGTGAAACAAAACTCAAACAACCCTAAAACAAGATTGCAAAATGTCTTGGGCCTTACCCCATTCGCTTGCTTAAGCCCATCAGAATCTGGAAGCGTACCCCCCTTTTGTCCCTTTTTCTTATTAGTTTCCTTTTTGTTGTTTGGGCCATACAGGCCCATCAAACTTTTTCTTTTTATTATGTTCTATCTATTCCAACTAACATCCTTTTTTTTACTTATCATTTTATTCTTTTTTTTATAATTTAAACTAACATATTTTATTTTTGTTTATAAATTAAATAATACATTAACTCCTTTTTATATAGAACTTTCTTAATTACTTTTTATTTTAGTTAGTTAAAAAATACATAAGAATTAAATTTGGAATTAAATGACTTTTTTTTGTTGTATATAAAACATTAACTAAATACCTAGACAATAGGATAATTAAACTTAAAAACATTTTTTTTCTTCTTTTAATTTAAACCTTGTATATAACATTAACAAAATACATTAAAAAAATAGAATTTCTTAAAACATTTTCTTTTCTTTTATTAAATCTTTTGTTTGTACATAATTAACCAAAACATCAAAATAATATAAATACTTAATATTGTATTAGGTTAACATTATTTTTCATCACTTGTAAATAAATCATATACACTTACACAAATACTTTCGATACATTGCTTTTATTCTTGTACATTGCTACATTTTACATTGCGATTGATTCTATTTGGTTGTAAATATATTTGGACACTACTCTCCTAACAAGTCTCATCCCCATTTGTAAATATTTGTACCCCCATTCCCGGATACTTATTTGTAATAGCTTAGACTTTAAATTCCCGCAATTTATCGCTTTCTATATACTGTATAGTAATTAGGGTTTGTATGTGAAGATTCAAAATCAACCGCTAGATAACCTAAATACAAGACAAATGCATGACAATCAATACACAATTCACACTTGCACCCCTAGGGTAATCCCGCTTGTTGCCTTCAAAAATGGGCCATGCTTGCACGTTGAGTTTCTTTGGCAAAACAAAACGATTTAAAATGATCATAGTCCCTCGATGACGCTTTCGAAAGTTGCCTAAACAAAATGATCATAGTCCCTTCAAGCAAAAATTGCCAAAGACACTTGGCACCATTGCATTCATGGTCTAAACGATGACCCGCACCTATCCCGTTAACATCCTAACACAAGATTGTCCACCAAATACAATGGTGGAACAATACTGTTAAAAGGGTTAAAACATGAGAAAAATATTTGAGTAAATTTAGGGGTAGAAAACTCTTAGTTACTTGATCCAACTTGCAAACACACTTGCCTACTTTTCAAAATCCACTCCACTACACACTTTCAAAACAACTTTCAAAACATTTGAAATATCTTTCCAAAAAGACACACACCTTTGTAAAACATTCGAGTAAAGAATTGTTACAACGGTTGCCTAGACAAGGCATCTTTTTCAAAAAAAAATTCAAACACACACACCACCATTTCAAGCAATTGAAAATCAAAGGCAAGTGATCTAAACCAAGTAACTAAGAGCCCATGGATAACCATGGATGAAAAGGGTGCTAATACCTTCCCTTTTCATAACCTACCCCCCGAACCCACGAAACATCTCAAAAGGTTTTTCCTGTGCTTTTTAACCTTTCCTTAGGATAAAATAAAAAGTCGGTGGCGACTCTTGCTAAACCGAACAAGTGCGAATACAAACGCAAAAACTCAAGTCAGTTCTCCCACCGTATCACAGAACTGGCGACTCTGCTGGGGATATATTTAAAAGTGGGGTTACCTTAGGGTTTAGATCACCTTTACATTCTTGCTTTGATTGCCTTGATTGCTTTATTTTTTGGGTCCTTGTTTGGGTTTGTTGTAAATCCTACACCCGGATTTGGGGGCACCTTTTTTAGGTAAATAGCAATAAAACTGTGAGGGAACTGTGCGGGGTATACCGACACGGTTGAAGCAGTAAGCTATGTTAGTGTGACATATTTGTGAGTACCGGTGACCCTTGAGTTCAATCAAGGAGAGTACGGGGCCGCTGAGTGATGTCGTGAAGCACTAACAAACTCTTAGAACCTTAATTGACCATCTTAGCCTTTTTAGGGGTAGTGAGATGACCGACTTTGGTGCAGTCCGAAGTTGGTAGATACTCGATACTACACTCATTGAGGGTTGTTTTCTTGGAATATTTTGGTCGCCAGTTAAGTGGCTAAACCAAAACAATGAACATAGAAAACAATCCAATGATATTGAGCTCCTTAGAACCCGGTTTCTACTTTAGGACAGGATGAGCCAACTAACTTCAAGAGGGTACTTACCTACAAACCCCATGCAAGCCTAAACCTAAGGACTTATTTGCTTTGTGTGAATATGATTACCTGTATATACACTTACTTGCTTTTGCATACATGTACATAACATCATGACATCATACCATAGCATTTTTCAATAACCATTTCAAGGATCTCGAGGGTTCTTTTGATGCAGGGTTACGTTGAACCAGACATCTACCAAGGGGCAGGAGGTTTTCTCCTCTAAACAAATTCCATCAAAGATCAAGTGCAACAACTTGAATCAGGGGCTATGACCCACTTGACATGGTGAGCTTGATTCTCGTGGAAAGACATCCATATGTGCAAAGTTCTCTAATCAAAGATCGAAGTTCAACCTCTAACATTCTCTTGTGTTTACCCCAAGAGATCCTTGAAAACATTGCATACATATATCATACATATCATTGCATAGCAGGTTTCTCCCATACAGGTCTCCTTATCTTCCTACTGTTTATTTCAGTAAGATGGATATGGAACAAACAGTGAAAGATCTCCAAGCTCAAAATGCTCAATTCCAACAAATGCTTCTGGCTATGGGTAAAGGGCAAGAGGATCTGACAGCTCTCCTTCTCAAAGACAAGAAGAAGAAGTCCAAGAAGGAAACCAACATCCTGAACTTGAGAAGAAGACCTAAGACCCTAGACCTTGCAACTCCATCCAACATAGGGGATAGTCTTGAGGAAGACCACAATTTGGAGATTGATGAAGCTGACTACTCCGAAGAACAATATCCTCTCGCTGATGACAAGTACAAAGAGTTGGAGGATTGTCTCAATGCTATGGAGGTTCAACAAATACCTGGCTTGGATTTAGGAGACATGGGTTTGGTTCCTGGATTAGTCATCCCTCCAAAGTTCAAAGTCCCTACCTTGGCTCTATATGATGGAGTCTCTTGCCCTAAGATGCATCTAAAGTCTTATGTCCACAAGATTCAACCATATACAACTGATCCAAAGCTTTGGATCCATTTCTTCCAAGAAAGCCTGGTAGGGACTCAACTTGAGTGGTTCTATCAATTGGAGAGTTCTCGCATCCACACCTGGAAGGACTTAGCTATTGCTTTCTATGAGCAATATCAGTACAATGCTGATCTTGCACCAACTCGTGTGCAATTGCAGAGCATGACCATGGGTTCTGACGAGAGCTTCAAAGGATATGCCCAAAAGTGGAGAGATCTGGCTAGTAGAGTGCAACCTCCTTTAACTGACAGAGAGTTGATTGACACCTTCATGGGAACTCTGACAGGGCCTTTCTTCAAACACTTAATTGGAAGCTCCTCAGCTGGGTTCACCGAGCTAATACTGACCGGCGAGAGGGTCGAGGCTGGCATAAAAAATGGAAAGATCCAAGGAACTACATCCTCGGATACTCAAATAGTTCCCTACAACGGAAAGAAAGAGTCCAATGCTACGAACAGTCAAAAGGGTCGTCATGACCAACACGTAGGAGCAATCTTGATCTCTAATCCTACGCCTGCTCAACAAAGACAGGGGCATCAGCATAAGGAGGTCGCACCTAAGAGACAGTTCACCAAGATTAGCATGCCGCTGTCTCAAGCACTGCAACACTTGTTGAAGAGGGATCTGATTACATTGAGGGCTCCCCTCCGGAACCCAAATACTTCTGCTCCTACCTATCATCCCAGTGAAAGGTGTGCATACCACTCTGACAGTCCGGGGCATGATACAAACAACTGTTGGCCTCTGAAGAACAAGATCCAAGACATGATCGATGCCAAAGAGATCGAGTTCGACCCTCCGGAGACTCCAGCATAGTCAATGCTCCTTTGCCAAATCATTGAGAATGTCTTTGTTTTCATTTGAATTTTCAAAGTTGTAATTTCTTTTGTTGTTCAAACAATTATCTTTTAATGTCAAACTTTGTTTCATTAATGCATTGCATATATTTGTCTTGAATTCATCCATTCGTTTTCACTACTCTTATGCTTTCTTTATGATATTTAACTCTTGATAAAAAGCTGCAAGCCTTTAGAGGGAGGATGACGAAACAATACCATAATCTCATACAATATGCTTTTGAACAGACCGTGCTGATGATGTACAGGCATTTCTTTCAATTCCTAAACACTGGAGTTATAAGGAAGATAATCCCTAGTCAACCCCTTCGAGCCAAAGAAGTAGGAGTTTTCTGTTCTAAACAAATCAAAATCTTTGATATAAACCTGGGGCAGGGTAGTACCTCAGTTAATTAAAAAAAAATAGATGCGCATTGAAGTCGCAAACTCTCAGTTCGTAACACAACGAACGACATCAAAAAGAAAGCATTCCTCTGGAATCAAAAGACAGTGATGGTTCCTTATCTCATAGGTAGTCATTATCTCTCAAAAAAATAAAAGCCCACTAAGTCAAAACCTATAAAGGAGGCTTAAGAAAGTTGGGGCATCCCGCTGACTGTAATCCTGAAAACAGGAACAGTCAGGCAAAAGTCAGGGATAACAAATCAAAAGAAAGAGGTCATTACAAATCCTCAACAACATGAAAAAATGTTGCAAAAGAAAAAGGAGATGATGACTGTCTTCCAAAATGCAACTGGTGAACCATCACCCAAAAGTCGTTCCAAATTCGAATAGAGTTCGACGCACAATTAACTGAGCTTAGGATTGAAGAACATCACGAAGAGCGGGTGGGTACAAATATACTTTGAGCCTTTATCCTTTGTTTCTTAAACCGTGAACCAAGCCACATTACAACCCTTCAAAAGTCCTAATTGAAGCATGGGTTAGTTCGAAAGCATACTGTTACAAAAGGTATCCTGACTCCTGTAAGGCTTTGCTCTAAGTCTTGTGTTGATTTTGTCTTATAAAAAGTTTTCTGCTAAAAAACGCATTTTCAAAACTTCGAGACAAGCATAAACTTTGCATTACTTGAATATCACTATTTGCATATGATTATTTATTTGACAGCGAAGAAATTCATACAGCGAATGTTCGGAGGAACGAAAACACTCTCAGTGAACAAAATCACTTCATAAAGGATGACACTTCCGTCGCAAAAATCTCCTATCAACAAAGGGGCATGACATGTCACTATCCAGCACACCTGGGGCAGTCCAGTCAAGATTTCAACAAAATCTCTCAATTGCAGATTAACCTGGGGCAAGTCTCCGTCACCATCACTTGGGGCATTCGAATGCCAAAAGTGTTCAACAGTTCCTTCATCACCTGTTGGAAGATGCAGTTTTACACGGACTCATCATGAAGCAACCCTACACCGGTTCCTTCTCAAAATCTAAGATGCAGTTTTACACGGACTCATCATGAAGCAACCCTACACTGGTTCCTTCTCAAACCAGATGCAGTTTTACACGGACTCATCATGAAGCAACCCTACACCGGTTCCTTCTCAAATCCAAGATGCAGTTTTACACGGACTCATCATCAGGAAACCCTACACCGGTTCCTTCTCAAACCAGATGCAGTTTTACATGGACTCATCATCAGGAAACCCTACACCAGTTCCTTCTCAAAATATAAGATGCAGTTTTACACGGACTCATCATGAAGCAACCCTACACCGGTTCCTTCTCAAAATCTAAGATGCAGTTTTACACTGACTCATCATGAAGCAACCCTACACCGGTTCCTTCTCAAACCAGATGCAGTTTTACACGGACTCATCATGAAGCAACCCTACACTGGTTCCTTCTCAAATCAAGATGCAGTTTTACACGGACTCATCATCAGGAAACCCTACATCGGTTCCTTCTCAAACCAGATGCAGTTTTACACGGACTCATCATCAGGAAACCCTACACCGGTTCCTTCTCAAACCAGATGCAGTTTTACACGGACTCATCATCAGGAAACCCTACACCGGTTCCTTCTCAAATTCAGATGCAGTTTTACACGGACTCATCACCAGGAAACCCTACACCGGTTCCTTCTCAAACCAGATACAGCTTTACACGGACTCATCACCAGGAAACCCTACACCGGCTCCTTCTCAAATTCAGATGCAGTTTTACACGGACTCATCATCAGGAAACCCTACACCGGTTCCTTCTCAAAACCAGATGCGGTTTTACACGGACTCATCATCAAAAAAAACCTTACACAGGATCCCAGATCAATGCCTGCAGCAATCAAAAGATTCTCGCAATCCCCAGCGGAGCTAAAACTTCCAACTATCAATCCCCAAGCAGATTGGAGACTCTCATTCTCAGTTCCTCACAGGATATTCGAATATTCTCCAGTGAAGATCTCCTCAAGACAGGAATCCCCAGTAGATTGGCATACAACCCAACCTCCTGATTCCCCAACAGCGGTCCCAGGACTTCTCATCTTTAACAATCAAAAGATTCTTGCCCTCCCCTGCAGCAGTCAAGGAATTACTTTCCCTGGCGGCAGTCAAGATTCTTTTATCTCCTGCCCTCTAGGACTCATCTATCCTCAGCAAGACAGCTCATCAGCTTACATGCGCATTCATCACATTCATATTATAAACATTGATATAGCATACATTGCATCATGCATCATGACACTGCATACAACTAACTCTTTACCTTTTCAGGAAAGATCAGTCGACAGACAAAGATCACCATCTTCCGAGATTCTTTCTAGAAATAGTTCAGATGTGACCCAGACATGGCGACATTCTGATACTTATTCCAGATTCACCCAGAGATAGTTCAGATGTGACCCAGACATGGCGACATTCTGATACTTATTCCCGATTCATCCAGATGCAGTTTTATACGGAATCATCATCAGGAAACCCTACACCGGTTCCTTCTCCACTTCTCAACTTTTGAAAACAGTTTACGGACGCTTCCAGACAAAGGATGATGCTCTATTGCTTATTTAACTTCAAGACTTCTGAAAACAGTTCACGGGTTCTCCAGTAACGGATGTTAACCTATCGCTTGTTCAGATTCTTCAACCTCTGAAAACAGTTTACAGACGCTTCCCAACAACGGATGCTTCTCTATTGCTTATTCAACTCCCAGACTTTTGAAAACAGTTTACGGATTCTCCAAACATGGATGTCAATCTATTGCTTGTTCAGACCTACAGTTCAGAAATGTTCTAAAACATGGATACCTTTCTGATACTCGTCCACTCACCAATGACATACAGTTCAACAATCACCTTCAGATGGCATCTCTAAGCCCATCCTCCTACCAGCAATTTCCAGATGGCATCTCTAAGCTCGTCCTCCTACCAGCAATTTCCAGATGGAATCTCTAAGCCCATCTGTTGTACCCCAAAATTTTCCCTCCCATATTCTTCAAGAAATTGCCAAGTCATGCTTCAAAATTCCCCAAGGGTTGCACAGTGCAAGGGTATCCTAAACAATCAAAATTAGGGTTTTGATTCTGATCAAAAAAATGAAGTTTCCAAAGGTCCAATCAAGTCCCACATACCTACAAATATGGTCAAGCATCCTCATACAAAGTTTCAAGACTTACAGCACAAAATTGCACAGTCAAAAACCCTAATTGCACTACAGTCAACTGTAGGGGCAAAATGGTCATTTGACAGTCAAAAGTTCAAATTTTTGTTCAACATCTCATTTTGAAGCCACAAACATCATTTGATCAATGCTTGATCATGATTCTCAAAGCTTGGCTCAAAAATCATCAAGATGCAAAAGTTTCCTTATTTGGACAGCTGAAAAAGTCAACTGTAAATTGACCAGGGCATAACTTTCACATGGATTATCAGAAAAATTCCATCCAAATCTCATTTTGAAGATAAAGACATTTCCTACAACTCATATTCATACTTCAAGTCCAAGAAATACTCTCACAAAAAGTTATCAATTTCAACATTATAGGTCATTTTCAAAAGTCAACAAAAAGGGAATTTAAGTCAAAGGCCATAACTTGGGATTGGTAAATCAAAATGACATGGGACCAAAGACATTGGTTAGAGGACTCAAAGACCTTTCCAAAATGTCCAAGAACATGAGCAAATCTTAAAAATTGAGCAAGTTATGCCTTGTGGAAGTTGGGAAATGTTTGGATATTTTGAAAAGTCAACATTGATTCAAATGACCTAAAATTGCTAATAGGCCCATTTTTCTTCCACAATTCATTATCCCAAGCATGCACACGACCATTAGGCCCAAAGGGAAGTTTTTCTCCATTTTTATTTATTTATTTGGATTTTTTATCATTAATAATTCATTTAATTAAATAAAATGCATGAAAAATACAAAACTAATGAAATAAAATCTTTTTGTGCAGAAATTATTCTCATTGGACACTCAAATTCGTGCATGACCAATTAGGGAAGGATTGGATATGATTTGGTACAAAATAGCATGGAAAAAGATTGAAAAAGATCTTGAAGAAAATCAAATCTTTCAAGTCATGAATGCCAAGATTTTTGTTTGATTTCTTTAACCTAATTCACTCAATACATAAGCCTGATCAAACCCTTGTGCTCAAAAACCATTGAGCTGCGCAGAAAACCATTGCATAAACTTGAAATTTTCTTTGAAAACTCAAATTCTGAAAACCTACTTGCAGGTCGATTCAAGCCTCAAAACCTATTCCATTAGCTTGCCAGGGTTGCCAGTAAACAATTCCAATCAAAAACTAAGCCTCATACTCAAGGAAACGTGAAATCACCATTGAAATTGGTAGAGAAAATTCCAAAATCGTTTTCCATTATTCATGCATTTTTAACATGTTTTGTTGTTGTTTTTGTGTTTAGGATGATGTTTACAAGCTAACTGCATAGTTTGATTGAAGTTTCATGCCCAAACGAGGAATCTACCATGAAAGCATATTAGGTTTCCGTGGAAATCAATTTGGGGGTTTTCAAAACTGGAACAATTAGGCCATGAGAGATACATAGTTGGAATCATGAGAGAGAGACGATTCTAATGGCCCTAGTCCGAACAATTTATGAATGCTTATGTGCTAATCGCTATTTTCTTGTATAGTGCCTACAACAACGTTTCAAAACCGTTGCTTATTCTGTTTATGTTTCAGGAAAAATCAGGCCAAGGAAGAAGAAGGCAAGGTGGCTGTCCATGATTGGAGCATTCAAATTTCGCGCGCTGACTTCCCATTAACCATTATTTTCTCATTATATTATTCTTCAGTTATTTAATATACAAGAAACGCGCTTGGTACGATTGGCAAGGCATGTGTGTGTTAACATTCAAGACCTGGGTTCGAGCCCCAGGTCTTCACTATTTCCATATATTTTTTCAACTAACATTCCCATGCAGTTTCAAGGCTGAAGACGCACCGTGCACCCACACCATCAAGCATGCCACGCGTTCAGTGTCATGAATTCAAAGGCACAGATGTGAGGAACATGATAATCCCCAGTCAACACGCCAGCACGCTGCCTGGAAAAAGTCAAAAGGGCCAATTGCTAAATGGGCCAGATTACTGGAAAAAAAACCTCCATGTTGGGGACTCCAACCCCCTTGGTTTGCAAATTTTCTTAACTTTCTTTATTTTTATAATTTTTATTTTCTTTTAATTATTGTTTGTTTAATTAATTTAATGTTTTCATAAAATACATAAAACACAAAAAAATCAGAAAAAAGAAAAAATAATAAATATTTATTATTGTAATATTTTTTTGTAAATAAATAACTTTAATTGATTAGTTTTAAATTTAGGTTTTAATTTTGACTCTTTTAATAAAAATCTAAAAAATATAGAATTAGGGTTTAACTAATTTTCATCTTTTTTTCTTTTATTCCATAATAATTAAATATTAGATATTTGTTTTTATAATTAAATTTGCATGTAAATCAATTAGGGTTAATTTTAGGTTAAAAACTTCAACATTTTTCTTAATAAATTAAAAATAATTAGAATTAGGGTTAGCATCTTCTTTTAATTTTAATTAACTCTCTTTTTCCATAAAAATCATAAAATACCAAAAAAACAATTTCCCTTCTTTTTTTTAATTAATTAATGTCACCATTTAATTTAATTTTGCAAAAAGGGTCCAACGCCCTCGTTTTTAATCCTTATTCGCATATTTATTTTATTTCGTTTAAATATTTATGTATCTCTCCCAAAGCCGTGTAACTAATTGCTCGCACTTTTAATTCTTTATTTACTTTATTTATTTTTTCTGTCAAATCGGGTTCGAGAAATTTTGGCGATGTGGACCCGCGCCTTTTGTAATAGCTTTAGAATTTTTACTTCTCGCAAATATTTTAACTGTTAATTGATGCATGAAAGAATGTATGGACAAAAATAAAAACAAACGATAGATCACCAATGACATGACAAAAGACAAAAATAAATGAAAACAACACACAAATCGCACACACCACCCCTAGGGTACGCCTCACTGTTGCCTTGCCTCGAAAGGTGATCGTCGAGTAGAGGATGTCTTAGTAAGTCCTCATGATCCGGGAACCTGGCATGAGGGTAGCTTCTAAGGTGTCTTCCTATTGCTCTGGTGATCACCATGTCCCGAACCTCGAATTGACCTGAACACCTCCAACGGTGGTGCTACCTACCTCTCAATGGTGGGATGGCACTACTTTAAGGACATTTACACAGACGAATTCCTTAGGGTAGGTAGGTTCTCGTAGATACTTGCTCTAATTTCAAAACAAATTCAAAATACTTTTCACACCGACACCTTTTCAAAAAGCTTTCGAAAGCAATTTTTCAAACACTCTTGAGGACCGATACAAGAGTCGAACTGGAATTTTCAAAGAAACTTTTTTAAAACCCACAGTTGAAAAGAAAACAAACCATTTTTGAAAACACAAGTGAGCAAGTATCTAAGAGCCCATGGATAACCATGGATAGAAAGGGTGCTAACACCTTCCCTTTCTATAATCTACCTCCCGAACCGAGAGCAATCTCTATAAGGAATTTTTCTGTGCTTTTGTCCTTTCCATTTGGAGAAAATAAAAGACGGTGGCGACTCTTGCTTCCGCGACATTTCACGAACCAGCTTTAAACAGTCAGTTCCAGATCCACCGATCACAGAACTGGTGACTCTGCTGGGGATACTTTTTAAAGTGAGGTGTACCTTCGGGCTAGTTCATAACTGTGTTTTCAATTGTCTTCCTTGTGTGCTTTATTATTGTGGGACTGTCTTGGGAGTTCTATAGATCCTAACCCGGATCTGGGGATACCTTCTTAGAAAGTAGCAACAAGGCTGTGAGGGAACTGTGCGGGGTATACCGACATGGTTGAAACAGTCTGCTACGTTGATGTGGCACTTTGGTGTGTACCGGTAACCCTTGAGTTCAGTCAAGGAGAGTACGGGGCCTCCGCGTGGTGTCGTGAAGCATCAACAGACCTTAGGAACCTTAATTGAACTATCTTGGCCTCTTTAGGGTAGTGAGATAACTGACTTTGGTGCAGTCCGAGGTTGGTTGATACTCGATACTACACTCAATTGAGGGTTGCTTTCCTGGAATATTTCGGTCGCCAGTTCAGTGGCTAAATCGAAACGATGAACAATGAAAGCAATCCCGTGATATTGGGACCCTTAGAACCCGGTTACTTCTAATAGGACAGGTTGAACCAACAAACTGAAAGAGGGTAATACCTAGACCTCATGCTGGCCTAAACTCTAAGGGCTCTTTTGTGTGACTGTTGTGCCTTCGTACTTGACTATTTGCATGCTTGTTGTCTGACACTTGAGTTTCCTGCAGGTTTTGTTTATAGTCCTTAAGTGGGACTCATAACAAAGTATACTGAATTTCTCGTAGGTTTCGTTTATAGTCCTTAACGGGGACTCATAACAGGGTACCTAAGTTTCTTACAGGTTTTGGTTTATAGTCCTTAATAGGGACTCATAACAGAGTCCCTAAGTTTCTTACAGGTTTTGGTTTATAGTCCTTAATAGGGACTCATAACAGGGTACCTAAGTTTTTACAGGTTTTGGTTTACAGTCCTTAATTGGGGCTCATAACAAAGTATACTGAATTTCTTGCAGGTTTCTGTTTATAGTCCTTAATTGGGACTCATAACAGGGTTTACTCACATTACCCCATGCATACCATAACATCATACCATTGCATACATCTTAACCCATTTCAAGGATCTCAAGGGCTTGTGATGCAGGTCATGATGAATCAAACATCTAGCAAGGGGCAGAGAGGATTTATTTTCCTCTAGCCAAAGTTGTCAGGGGCTATGACCCACTTGATATGGTGAGCTTTGACACTTGAAGAAAGTTCCCCGAGCCAAGATTGTCAGGGGATATGACCCACTTGATATGGTGAGCTCTGACTCCTGACGAGGGTTCCCTTAACCAAGGTTGCTGGGAAATCAAAACCAGACATGATGACTAAAGTCAGGGGCTATGACCCACTGGATATGGTGAGCCTTTGACCCTTGGAATAAAGACTCTCAACAAATATGAAGTTCTTTCAATCAAGCCACCGGATTCAAATGCTAACAATCTTCTTAATCTTCTTGTTTACCCTGCGAGGTCCTTGAAAACATTGCATGTCATACTCATCATTGCATAACAGGTGCCCTTTCTCTGCAGGTCACTTACCTTTCTCGCTGTTTATTTCAGCAATGGCTTACCCACCAGGTAACCAGGACCTTCTTGCTCAAGAGACTCGGTTTGGGGAAATCCTCCTGAATCTATCCAAGGGACAGGAGGAGCTAAGGACACTTCTCATGGAGACTTTTGTCAGGAACAGTGCTGAGGATGAAAGGCTGAAACACCTACAAGCTGAGGTGGATGCATTGAAGGTCCAGATACTGGAGCAGGTGACTGCCATTCAAGGGTTAGCTCAAAGACAAGACGAGCTCTGGTTTCTCGTCAACCAACTGCTTCAGGGTAACCAACTGGGGCAAAAGTCTAAGGGTAAAAAGCCAGTCATCGTCCAACCGCCTTTGAGACAAGGAGGTAAGGGGAAAGCTCCTCGAATGGCTCCAGTGTCACAAATTCAACATCACAACCAACAAAAGAGTGAGAGAAGGCAGTTCACTCGGCTCAGCATGACCTTATCCCAGATATTGCCACAGTTGCTGGAGACCAAGCTGGTAACTCTAAAAGAAGCTCCGAAGAACCAAAATACAACGTCACCGAAGTATAACCCCAATGCCCGCTGCGCTTATCACTCTGACAGCCCGGGGTATACTACGGATGATTGTTGGAGCTTGAAAAGCAAGATCCAGGATCTGATTGATGAAGGAGCTGTGGAATTCACCCAAGATGGCCAGGCTGAGTGCTTCTACCATCCCTACAGGAGGCACCATTTGAAGTAACAAGCCCTAAGATGAGAAGAATTTTTGTTCATTCGAATGTTCAAGTTGCAATTTTCTTTTGATCAAACATTTGTTCAGTGTTAAACATTGTTATTTCATTAATGCATCGCATATGTCTGTTCTGAAACAATATATTCGTATTCGCTAAATGCAAATTATCTTCATATTTTTTTCTGATGTCAACTCTCGATCTATAATTCTAAGCCTCTTGAGGGAGGATGACGAAAACGATACCGCTATCTTTACAGTATGCTTTTGAACAGACCCCGCTGATGAAGTACAGGCATTGTTTCAAATCCCTAAACACTGGAGTTATAAGGATGATAATCCCTCGTCAACCCCTCTGAGCCAAAGAAGTAGGAGTTTTTATTTTCGAAAATTAAAACCCTTAATCATAACCTGGGGCAGGGTAGTCTCTTAGTTGATCCAAGTGCATAACGAATGACGCCAAAGAGGTCCTTACAAAAAGAAGAAAGACAGTGATGGTTCCGAATAATCAATAAAGAAAGGCAGTCATTATCTCAAAAAATAAAAAACCCATTAAGTCAAAACCTATGAAGGAGACTTACAAAACTGGGGCATCCCGCTGACTGTAATTCCAAAAAAGAAACAGTTCAGGCAAAAAAAGGAAA
This sequence comes from Vicia faba, assembly GCA_948472305.1. Lineage (NCBI taxonomy): Eukaryota > Viridiplantae > Streptophyta > Magnoliopsida > Fabales > Fabaceae > Vicia > Vicia faba. The sequence goes on from OX451739.1 coordinate 131,236,628, forward strand.
GGGATAACAAAAATAAAAAAGAAAGAGGTCTTATAAACCCTCAACAAAAAGGAAATGACTGCCTATTCCAAATAAATCCGAATCATCACCGGAAAATCAGAGCAAAGACTCAAACAAGGCCTAACGTATGATCAACTGAGTTTAGGGTTGGAGAACATCACGAAGAGCGGGTGGGTACAAATAAAATTTGAGCCTTTATCCTTTGTTTCTTAAACCGTGAACCAAGCCACGTTATAACCCTTAAAAGTCCTAGCTGAAGCATGGGTTAGTTCGAAAGCATACTGTTACGAAAGGTATCCTGACTCCTTAAGGCCTACGGTAAATATGGAGTTGACACCGTGTTTTACAAACATTCGCTTGTTTTATGAAAAAAGAATGCATTTTCAGAATCTTCAAGACAGACATGAGCTTTGCATTTTTAACATAACTTTGTTTGCATATGACTTTTTGTTTGAACAGCATAGAAATTCGCACGACGAATACCTAGTGAACAAAAGCATCTCCAATCAAGGGGCATGACATGATCATGGTCTACCATCTGGGGCAATCCAATCAAGATTCGGAGAATCTCTCAAAGGTCAAATAGCCTGGGGCCAATCTCCGCCTGAGTCACTTGGGGCACTCCAGCAACGAATCTTGCCTGATGAAACATCTTCTGGGGCATGACAAAACACTGTTAACAGGGGCAACTCCCTATATTCTGAAAGCATGGACATAGTCGAAAAGATACTACGCAAAATCAAAGACCCGCTAGGTTGACATACCTAGGCCAAAATAAGGGCTTCCCGACGAACCAAAAGGGTTCGGGCAAAATAAGGGATGAAATGGAAAAATCTGTACACCCGGCAAGTCGAAAACCTGAAAAGGCGGCTTGGGTAAAAAAGGGTATCCCGGTGGACTGAAAACCCGAAAGGGCGGTCCAGGCAAAAGTTAGGGATCAAAGCGTACGACTATGTCCTGTCATCTCGTCACCTGCCTACCAGATGAAGGTCTGTCCATCAACAAGCTATCAGCACCTCTCGGGTCTTCCTCTCATACCTCAAAAACAGGGGCAATAAAGAGTTGTCCAAGCGATCTAATTGTTCTGTCCTCCAAGGTATCAAGGTAGGTTCAGCTGAAGAACACAACCAGGTATCTTAATTCCCCAGAGAGTGAGCCAGCAAGCAGTATACTCTCCTCAAGCAAAGCAGTTATCAACCTTAAGGAAGTTGGGTATCCTCCCGCAGATCTCAACCTTCCCCAGCAGCGTACAGTCTTAACAAACATCCCCGACAGTCTTGGTCTAAAGATTGTTCCCCGGCGTTCTACAAACATTCAATGGAGCTACTTCCCGACGCAGTTCAGAACCTCCCTAAGAGAGTCCAATCCAGCTTCTCCAGGAAAGTTGGAATTCATCTCCCCAAGCAGTAAGCTTATCCCCAGTAGATTCTGGAAGCTTATCCTCGCAGAGCACGAACGCGTCGCCCAGCTTTATTTAAAGAGTTATTTCCTTAACAGGATATAACTGGGTTATCCTCAGCCAAAAGCCACGGAAAGAGCGTCCTCGACGAAGTCTTCTTATCCCCAGCGAAGTCTATTAACACTTCCGATACAACAAAGGTATCCCCAGCAAGTTATTATCAACAACTCAGCAAAGTATCTCTCTCCCCACAGAGTATTGACTCCCAGCAAGATTGCTAGAGTACTTTCCTCCCTGCAGAGTAATCCATTCGCCAAGTTTATTCCCCAACGGAGTCATCTTCTCCTACCGGTATTCTTGCAACTAGCATCCCCAGCGGAAGGAAAATCTATTCTCCAACATCAGCCTAGGAGTGACTTCTCGGCACCCGTCAAGGATTTACTTTCCTAGACAAAAAAAAAATATATATTCATAAATATCGCACCTCCATACATCATTATAACATGCATAGACGCATCATATCTTACGAATCTCATTTATGTTGAGAACATCATTGCTTGGTCCATATCATGCATTGCATATGACTGACCTTTACCTTTCAGGAAAGATTCAGCTAAATTCTCCATCATATTTCAAGACTCTAAGACCTTATCTGGTTCAGTTAAATCGACTCCAAAGATTTCTCTGGTTATTATCCAGTCAAAGGCCTTCTCTGATCCAGTTAAATCGACCCCAAACAGATTTTTCTGATAAAGACCCAGTTGAAGACATTCCAAGACCTAGACCGGTTCAGTTAATCGACTCCAAAGATTTCTCATCCAGTCCAAGGCCTTCTCTAGTCCAGCTAAATCGACTCCCAACAGATTTTTCTGATGAAGACTCAGTAGAAGTTATCAAAGGTTTTTCTCAAACGTCCGCTTTTGAGATTATAATTTCCTATGGTTCTCTCCCCGACGGTGCGTGAGATGATAATTCCAGCTCAGGTTTTTCTCAAACGTCCGCTTTTGAGATTATAATTTCCTATGGTTCTCTCCCCGACGGTGCGTGAGATGATAATTCCATTCCAGGTTTTTCTCAGACGCCCGCTTTTGAGATTATAATTTCCTATGGTTCTCTCCCCGACGGTGCGTGAGATGATAATTCCATCCCAGGTTTTTCTCAGACGTCCGCTTTTGAGATTATAATTTCCTATGGTTCTCTCTCCGACGGTGCGTGAGATGATAATTCCATTCCAGGTTTTTCTCAGACGTCCGCTTTTGAGATTATAATTTCCTATGGTTCTCTCCCCGACGGTGCGTGAGATGATAATTCCATACCAGGTTTTTCTCAGACGAACGCTTTTGAGATTATAATTTCCTATGGTTCTCTCCCCGACGGTGCGTGAGATGATAATTCCATTCCAGGTTTTTCTCAGACGTCCGCTTTTGAGATTATAATTTCCTATGGTTCTCTCCCCGACGGTGCGTGAGATGATAATTCCAGCCCAGGTTTTTCTCAAACGTCCGCTTTTGAGATTATAATTTCCTATGGTTCTCTCCCCGACGGTGCGTGAGATGATAATTCCATTCCAGGTTTTTCTCAAACGTCCGCTTTTGAGATTATAATTTCCTATGGTTCTCTCCCCGACGGTGCGTGAGATGATAATTCCAGCTCAGGTTTTTCTCAAACGCCCGCTTTTGAGATTATAATTTCCTATGGTTCTCTCCCCGACGGTGCATGAGATGATAATTCCAGCCCAGGTTTTTCTCAAACGTCCGCTTTTGAGATTATAATTTCCTATGGTTCTCTCCCCGACGGTGCGTGAGATGATAATTCCATTCCAGGTTTTTCTCAGACGTCCGCTTTTGAGATTATAATTTCCTATGGTTCTCTCCCCAGCGGTGCGGAGATGATAATTCCATCCCAGGTTTTTCTCAGACGTCCGCTTTTGAGATTATAATTTCCTATTGGTTCTCTTCCCGATATTGCGAAGATGGTAATTCCCACCAAGATTTTCTCAACGAGCGTTGTTGAATTTAAATTCACCCAAGGTTCTCTCACCGTTCATGCTAAGGTAGTAACCGTCCCTGGTTCATTCATCATCTTGTGAAGCTCCAGACTCAGCTCCTGTAACCAGTCAGGACACATCTATACCAAGCATCTGAAAACCAACTCCTGCAACGTGTCAGGTATTCATTTTTTCTTTTGCAGGTATGCAGGTTCTCGCTAAGGAACCTCTTACGCGATCAACATCCAGATGGCATCTATAAGCCCATCATCCTATCCATCAACCTCTAAATGGCATCTATAAGCCCATTCCATCATCACACTGCTACTATATGAGCGCAAATTTTTGGGCACTCTAGTGTTCAATCATCTTCTACCCTCGGATTACGAAAGGCACGTCAGCCAATCTGCATCCTCAGGTCTAAGAAGATTGAACAGGGGCAACTGTTGTACCCCAAAATTTGCCCTCCCATATTCTTCAAGAAATTGCCAAGTCATGCTTCAAAATTCCCCAAGGGTTGCACAGTGCAAGGGTATCCTAAACAGTCAAAATTAGGGTTTTGATTCTGATCAAGAAAATGAAGTTTCCAAAGGTCCAATCAAGTCCCACATACCTACAAATATGGTCAAGCATCCTCATACAAAGTTTCAAGACTTACAGCACAAAATTGCACAGTCAAAAACCCTAATTGCACTACAGTCAACTGTAGGGGGCAAAATGGTCATTTGACAGTCAAAAGTTCAAATTTTTGGTCAACATCTCATTTTTAAGCCACAAACATCATTTGATCAATGCTTGATCATGATTCTCAAAGCTTGGCTCAAAAATCATCAAGATGCAAAAGTTTCCTTATTTGGACAGTTGAAAAAGTCAACTGTAAATTGACCAGGGCATAACTTTCACATGGATTATCAGAAAAATTCCATCCAAAGCTCATTTTGAAGAGAAAGACATTTCCTACAACTCATCTTCACACTTCAAGTCCAAGAAATGCTCTCACAAAAAGTTATCAATTTCAACATTATAGGTCATTTTCAAAAGTCAACAAAAAGGGACTTTAAGTCAAAGGCCATAACTTGAGATTGGTAAATCAAAATGACATGGGACCAAAGACATTGGTTAGAGGACTCAAAGACCTTTCCAAAATGTCCAAGAACATGAGCAAAGCTTAAATATTGAGCAAGTTATGCCTTGTGGAAGTTGGGTAATTTTTGGATATTTTGAAAAGTCAACATTGATTCAAATGACCTAAAATTGCTAATAGGCCCATTTTTCTTCCACAATTCATTATCCCAAGCATGCACACGACCATTAGGCCCAAAGGGAAGTTTTTCTCCATTTTTATTTATTTATTTGGATTTTTTATCATTAATAATTCATTTAATTAAATAAAATGCATGAAAAATACAAAACTAATGAAATAAAATCTTTTTGTGCAGAAATTATTCTCATTGGACACTCAAATTCGTGCATGACCAATTAGGGAAGGATTGGATATGATTTGGTACAAAATAGCATGGAAAAAGATTGAAAAAGATCTTGAAGAAAATCAAATCTTTCAAGTCATGAATGCCAAGCTTTTTGTTTGATTTCTTTAACCTAATTCACTCAATACATAAGCCTGATCAAACCCTTGTGCTCAAAAACCATTGAGCTGCGCAGAAAACCATTGCATAAACTTGAAATTTTCTTTGAAAACTCAAATTCTGAAAACCTACTTGCAGGTCGATTCAAGCCTCAAAACCTATTCCATTAGCTTGCCAGGGTTGCCAGTAAACAATTCCAATCAAAAACTAAGCCTCATACTCAAGGAAACGTGAAATCACCATTGAAATTGGTAGAGAAAATTCCAAAATCGTTTTCCATTATTCATGCATTTTTAACATGTTTTGTTGTTGTTTTTGTGTTTAGGATGATGTTTACAAGCTAACTGCATAGTTTGATTGAAGTTTCATGCCGAAACGAGGAATCTACCATGAAAGCATATTAGGTTTCCGTGGAAATCAATTTGGGGGTTTTCAAAACTGGAACAATTAGGCCATGAGAGATACATAGTTGGAATCATGAGAGAGAGACGATTCTAATGGCCCTAGTCTGAACAATTTATGAATGCTTATGTGCTAATCGCTATTTTCTTGTATAGTGCCTACAACAACGTTTCAAAACCGTTGCTTATTCTGTTTATGTTTCAGGAAAAATCAGGCCAAGGAAGAAGAAGGCAAGGTGGCTGTCCATGATTGGAGCATTCAAATTTCGCGCGCTGACTTCCCATTAACCATTATTTTCTCATTATATTATTCTTCAGTTATTTAATATACAAGAAACACGCTTGGTACGATTGGCAAGGCATGTGTGTGTTAACATTCAAGACCTGGGTTCGAGCCTCAGGTCTTCACTATTTCCATATATTTTTTCAACTAACATTCCCATGCAGTTTCAAGGCTGAAGACGTACCGTGCACCCACACCATCAAGCATGCCACGCGTTCAGTGTCATGAATTCAAAGGCACAGATGTGAGGAACATGATAATCCCCAGTCAACACGCCAGCACGCTGCCTGGAAAAAGTCAAAAGGGCCAATTGCTAAATGGGCCAGATTACTGGAAAAAAAACCTCCATGTTGGGGACTGCAACCCCCCTTGGTTTGCAAATTTTCTTAACTTTCTTTATTTTTATAATTTTTATTTTCTTTTAATTATTGTTTGTTTAATTAATTTAATGTTTTCATAAAATACATAAAACACAAAAAAATCAGAAAAAAGAAAAAATAATAAATATTTATTATTGTAATATTTTTTTGTAAATAAATAACTTTAATTGATTAGTTTTAAATTTAGGTTTTAATTTTGACTCTTTTAATAAAAATCTAAAAAATATAGAATTAGGGTTTAACTAATTTTCATCTTTTTTTCTTTTATTCCATAATAATTAAATATTAGATATTTATTTTTATAATTAAATTTGCATGTAAATTAATTAGGGTTAATTTTAGGTTAAAAACTTCAACATTTTTCTTAATAAATTAAAAATAATTAGAATTAGGGTTAGCATCTTCTTTTAATTTTAATTAACTCTCTTTTTCCATAAAAATCATAAAATACCAAAAAAACAATTTCCCTTCTTTTTTTTAATTAATTAATGTCACCATTTAATTTAATTTTGCAAAAAGGGTCCAACGCCCTCGTTTTTAATCCTTATTCGCATATTTATTTTATTTCGTTTAAATATTTATGTATCTCTCCCAAAGCCGTGTAACTAATTGCTCGCACTTTTTTAATTCTTTATTTACTTTATTTATTTTTTCTGTCAAATCGGGTTCGAGAAATTTTGGCGATGTGGACCCGCGCCTTTTGTAATAGCTTTAGAATTTTTACTTCTCGCAAATATTTTAACTGTTAATTGATGCATGAAAGAATGTATGGACAAAAATAAAAACAAACGATAGATCACCAATGACATGACAAAAGACAAAAATAAATGAAAACGACACACAAATCGCACACACCACCCCTAGGGTACGCCTCACTGTTGCCTTGCCTCGAAAGGTGATCGTCGAGTAGAGGATGTCTTAGTAAGTCCTCATGATCCGGGAACCTGGCATGAGGGTAGCTTCTAAGGTGTCTTCCTATTGCTCTGGTGATCACCATGTCCCGAACCTCGAATTGACCCGAACACCTCCAACGGTGGTGCTACCTACCTCTCAATGGTGGGATGGCACTACTTTAAGGACATTTACACAGACGAATTCCTTAGGGTAGGTAGGTTCTCGTAGATACTTGCTCTAATTTCAAAACAAATTCAAAATACTTTTCACACCGACACCTTTTCAAAAAGCTTTCGAAAGCAATTTTTCAAACACTCTTGAGGACCGATACAAGAGTCGAACTGGAATTTTCAAAGAAACTTTTTTAAAACCCACAGTTGAAAAGCAAACAAACCATTTTTGAAAACACAAGTGAGCAAGTATCTAAGAGCCCATGGATAACCATGGATAGAAAGGGTGCTAACACCTTCCCTTTCTATAATCTACCTCCCGAACCGAGAGCAATCTCTATAAGGAATTTTTCTGTGCTTTTGTCCTTTCCATTTGGAGAAAATAAAAGACGGTGGCGACTCTTGCTTCCGCGACATTTCGCGAACCAGCTTTAAACAGTCAGTTCCAGATCCACCGATCACAGAACTGGCGACTCTGCTGGGGATACTTTTTAAAGTGAGGTGTACCTTCGGGCTAGTTCATAACTGTGTTTTCAATTGTCTTCCTTGTGTGCTTTATTATTGTGGGACTGTCTTGGGAGTTCTATAGATCCTAACCCGGATCTGGGGATACCTTCTTAGAAAGTAGCAACAAGGCTGTGAGGGAACTGTGCGGGGTATACCGACATGGTTGAAACAGTCTGCTACGTTGATGTGGCACTTTGGTGTGTACCGGTAACCCTTGAGTTCAGTCAAGGAGAGTACGGGGCCTCTGCGTGGTGTCGTGAAGCATCAACAGACCTTAGGAACCTTAATTGAACTATCTTGGCCTCTTTAGGGTAGTGAGATAACTGACTTTGGTGCAGTCCGAGGTTGGTTGATACTCGATACTACACTCAATTGAGGGTTGCTTTCCTGGAATATTTCGGTCGCCAGTTCAGTGGCTAAATCGAAACGATGAACAATGAAAGCAATCCCGTGATATTGGGACCCTTAGAACCCGGTTACTTCTAATAGGACAGGTTGAACCAACAAACTGAAAGAGGGTAATACCTAGACCTCATGCTGGCCTAAACTCTAAGGGCTCTTTTGTGTGACTTGTGTGCCTTCGTACTTGACTATTTGCATGCTTGTTGTCTGACACTTGAGTTTCCTGCAGGTTTTGTTTATAGTCCTTAAGTGGGACTCATAACAAAGTATACTGAATTTCTCGTAGGTTTCGTTTATAGTCCTTAACGGGGACTCATAACAGGGTACCTAAGTTTCTTACAGGTTTTGGTTTATAGTCCTTAATAGGGACTCATAACAGGGTCCCTAAGTTTCTTACAGGTTTTGGTTTATAGTCCTTAATAGGGACTCATAACAGGGTACCTAAGTTTTTACAGGTTTTGGTTTACAGTCCTTAATTGGGGCTCATAACAAAGTATACTGAATTTCTTGCAGGTTTCTATTTATAGTCCTTAATTGGGACTCATAACAGGGTTTACTCACATTACCCCATGCATACCATAACATCATACCATTGCATACATCTTAACCCATTTCAAGGATCTCAAGGGCTTGTGATGCAGGTCATGATGAATCAAACATCTAGCAAGGGGCAGAGAGGATTTATTTTCCTCTAGCCAAAGTTGTCAGGGGCTATGACTCACTTGATATGGTGAGCTTTGACACTTGAAGAAAGTTCCCCGAGCCAAGGTTGTCAGGGGCTATGACCCACTTGATATGGTGAGCTCTGACTCCTGACGAGGGTTCCCTTAACCAAGGTTGCTGGGAAATCAAAACCAGACATGATGACTAAAGTCAGGGGCTATGACCCACTGGATATGGTGAGCCTTTGACCCTTGGAATAAAGACTCTCAACAAATATGAAGTTCTTTCAATCAAGCCACCGGATTCAAATGCTAACAATCTTCTTAATCTTCTTGTTTACCCTGCGAGGTCCTTGAAAACATTGCATGTCATACTCATCATTGCATAACAGGTGCCCTTTCTCTGCAGGTCACTTACCTTTCTCGCTGTTTATTTCAGCAATGGCTTACCCACCAGGTAACCAGGACCTTCTTGCTCAAGAGACTCGGTTTGGGGAAATCCTCCTGAATCTATCCAAGGGACAGGAGGAGCTAAGGACACTTCTCATGGAGACTTTTGTCAGGAACAGTGCTGAGGATGAAAGGCTGAAACACCTACAAGCTGAGGTGGATGCATTGAAGGTCCAGATACTGGGGCAGGTGACTGCCATTCAAGGGTTAGCTCAAAGACAAGACGAGCTCTGGTTTCTCGTCAACCAACTGCTTCAGGGTAACCAACTGGGGCAAAAGTCTAAGGGTAAAAAGCCAGTCATCGTCCAACCGCCTTTGAGACAAGGAGGTAAGGGGAAAGCTCCTCGAATGGCTCCAGTGTCACAAATTCAACATCACAACCAACAAAAGAGTGAGAGAAGGCAGTTCACTCGGCTCAGCATGACCTTATCCCAGATATTGCCACAGTTGCTGGAGACCAAGCTGGTAACTCTAAAAGAAGCTCCGAAGAACCAAAATACAACGTCACCGAAGTATAACCCCAACGCCCGCTGCGCTTATCACTCTGACAGCCCGGGGCATACTACGGATGATTGTTGGAGCTTGAAAAGCAAGATCCAGGATCTGATTGATGAAGGAGCTGTGGAATTCACCCAAGATGGCCAGGCTGAGTGCTTCTACCATCCCTACAGGAGGCACCATTTGAAGTAACAAGCCCTAAGATGAGAAGAATTTTTGTTCATTCGAATGTTCAAGTTGCAATTTTCTTTTGATCAAACATTTGTTCATTGTTAAACATTGTTATTTCATTAATGCATCGCATATGTCTGTTCTGAAACAATATATTCGTATTCGCTAAATGCAAATTATCTTCATATTTTTTTCTGATGTCAACTCTCGATCTATAATTCTAAGCCTCTTGAGGGAGGATGACGAAAACGATACCGCTATCTTTACAGTATGCTTTTGAACAGACCCCGCTGATGAAGTACAGGCATTGTTTCAAATCCCTAAACACTGGAGTTATAAGGATGATAATCCCTCGTCAACCCCTCTGAGCCAAAGAAGTAGGAGTTTTTCTTTTCGAAAATTAAAACCCTTAATCATAACCTGGGGCAGGGTAGTCTCTCAGTTGATCCAAGTGCATAACGAATGACGCCAAAGAGGTCCTTACAAAACGAAGAAAGACAGTGATGGTTCCGAATAATCAATAAAGAAAGGCAGTCATTATCTCAAAAAATAAAAAACCCATTAAGTCAAAACCTATGAAGGGGACTTACAAAACTGGGGTATCCCGCTGACTGTAATTCCAAAAAAGAAACAGTTCAGGCAAAAAAAGGAAAGGGATAACAAAAATCAAAAAGAAAGAGGTCTTATAAACCCTCAACAAAAAGGAAATGACTGCCTATTCCAAATAAATCTGAATCATCACCGGAAAATCAGAGCAAAGACTCAAACAAGGCCTAACGTATGATCAACTGAGTTTAGGGTTGGAGAACATCACGAAGAGCGGGTGGGTACAAATAAAATTTGAGCCTTTATCCTTTGTTTCTTAAACCGTGAACCAAGCCACGTTATAACCCTTAAAAGTCCTAGCTGAAGCATGGGTTAGTTCGAAAGCATACTGTTACGAAAGGTATCCTGACTCCTTAAGGCCTACGGTAAATACGGAGTTGACACCGTGTTTTACAAACATTCGCTTGTTTTATGAAAAAAGAATGCATTTTCAGAATCTTCAAGACAGACATGAGCTTTGCATTTTTAACATAACTTTGTTTGCATATGACTTTTTGTTTGAACAGCATAGAAATTCGCACGACGAATACCTAGTGAACAAAAGCATCTCCAATCAAGGGGCATGACATGATCATGGTCTACCATCTGGGGCAATCCAATCAAGATTCGGAGAATCTCTCAAAGGTCAAATAGCCTGGGGCCAATCTCCGCCTGAGTCACTTGGGGCACTCCAGTAACGAATCTTGCCTGATGAAACATCTTCTGGGGCATGACAAAACACTGTTAACAGGGGCAACTCCCTATATTCTGAAAGCGTGGACATAGTCGAAAAGATACTACGCAAAATCAAAGACCCGCTAGGTTGACATACCTAGGCCAAAATAAGGGCTTCCCTGCGAACCAAAAGGGTTCGGGCAAAATAAGGGATGAAATGGAAAAATCTGTACACCCGGCAAGTCGAAAACCTGAAAAGGCGGCTTGGGTAAAAAAGGGTATCCCGGTGGACTGAAAACCCGAAAGGGCGGTCCAGGCAAAAGTTAGGGATCAAAGCGTACGACTATGTCCTGTCATCTCGTCACCTGCCTACCAGAAGAAGGTCTGTCCATCAACAAGCTATCAGCACCTCTCGGGTCTTCCTCTCATACCTCAAAAATAGGGGCAATAAAGAGTTGTCCAAGCGATCTAATTGTTCTGTCCTCCAAGGTATCAAGGTAGGTTCAGCTGAAGAACACAACCAGGTATCTTAATTCCCCAGAGAGTGAGCCAGCAAGCAGTATACTCTCCTCAAGCAAAGCAGTTATCAACCTTAAGGAAGTTGGGTATCCTCCCGCAGATCTCAACCTTCCCCAGCAGCGTACAGTCTTAACAAACATCCCCGACAGTCTTGGTCTAAAGATTGTTCCCCGGCGTTCTACAAACATTCAATGGAGCTACTTCCCGACGCAGTTCAGAACCTCCCCAAGAGAGTCCAATCCAGCTTCTCCAGGAAAGTTGGAATTCATCTCCCCAAGCAGTAAGCTTATCCCCAGTAGATTCTGGAAGCTTATCCTCGCAGAGCACGAACGCGTCGCCCAGCTTTATTTAAAGAGTTATTTCCTTAACAGGATATAACCGGGTTATCCTCAGCCAAAAGCCACGGAAAGAGCGTCCTCGACGAAGTCTTCTTATCCCCAGCGAAGTCTATTAACACTTCCGATACAACAAAGGTATCCCCAGCAAGTTATTATCAACAACTCAGCAAAGTATCTCTCTCCCCACAGAGTATTGACTCTCAGCAAGATTGCTAGAGTACTTTCCTCCCCGCAGAGTAATCCATTCGCCAAGTTTATTCCCCAACGGAGTCATCTTCTCCTACCGGTATTCTTGCAACTAGCATCCCCAGCGGAAGGAAAATCTATTCTCCAACATCAGCCCAGGAGTGACTTCTCGGCACCCGTCAAGGATTTACTTTCCTAGACAAAAAAAAATATATTCATAAATATCGCACCTCCATACATCATTATAACATGCATAGACGCATCATATCTTACGAATCTCATTTATGTTGAGAACATCATTGCTTGGTCCATATCATGCATTGCATATGACTGACCTTTACCTTTCAGGAAAGATTCAGCTAAATTCTCCATCATATTTCAAGACTCTAAGACCTTATCTGGTTCAGTTAAATCGACTCCAAAGATTTCTCTGGTTATTATCCAGTCAAAGGCCTTCTCTGATCCAGTTAAATCGACCCCAAACAGATTTTTCTGATAAAGACCCAGTTGAAGACATTCCAAGACCTAGACCGGTTCAGTTAATCGACTCCAAAGATTTCTCATCCAGTCCAAGGCCTTCTCTAGTCCAGCTAAATCGACTCCCAACAGATTTTTCTGATGAAGACTCAGTAGAAGTTATCAAAGGTTTTTCTCAAACGTCCGCTTTTGAGATTATAATTTCCTATGGTTCTCTCCCCGACGGTGCGTGAGATGATAATTCCAGCTCAGGTTTTTCTCAAACGTCCGCTTTTGAGATTATAATTTCCTATGGTTCTCTCCCCGACGGTGCGTGAGATGATAATTCCATTCCAGGTTTTTCTCAGACGTCCGCTTTTGAGATTATAATTTCCTATGGTTCTCTCCCCAGCGGTGCGGAGATGATAATTCCATCCCAGGTTTTTCTCAGACGTCTGCTTTTGAGATTATAATTTCCTATGGTTCTCTCCCCGACGGTGCGTGAGATGATAATTCCATTCCAGGTTTTTCTCAGACGTCCGCTTTTGAGATTATAATTGCCTATTGGTTCTCTTCCCGATATTGCGAAGATGGTAATTCCCACCAAGATTTTCTCAACGAGCGTTGTTGAATTTAAATTCACCCAAGGTTCTCTCACCGTTCATGCTAAGGTAGTAACCGTCCCTGGTTCATTCATCATCTTGTGAAGCTCCAGACTTAGCTCCTGTAACCAGTCAGGATACATCTATACCAAGCATCTGAAAACCAACTCCTGCAACGTGTCAGGTATTCATTTTTTCTTTTGCAGGTATGCAGGTTCTCGCTAAGGAACCTCTTACGCGATCAACATCCAGATGGCATCTATAAGCCCATCATCCTATCCATCAACCTCTAAATGGCATCTATAAGCCCATTCCATCATCACACTGCTACTATGTGAGCGCAAATTTCTGGGCACTCTAGTGTTCAATCATCTTCTACCCTCGGATTACGAAAGGCACGTCAGCCAATCTGCATCCTCAGGTCTAAGAAGATTGAACAGGGGCAACTGTTGTACCCCAAAATTTTCCCTCCCATATTCTTCAAGAAATTGCCAAGTCATGCTTCAAAATTCCCCAAGGGTTGCACAGTGCAAGGGTATCCTAAACAGTCAAAATTAGGGTTTTGATTCTGATCAAGAAAATGAAGTTTCCAAAGGTCCAATCAAGTCCCACATACCTACAAATATGGTCAAGCATCCTCATACAAAGTTTCAAGACTTACAGCACAAAATTGCACAGTCAAAAACCCTAATTGCACTACAGTCAACTGTAGGGGCAAAATGGTCATTTGACAGTCAAAAGTTCAAATTTTTGGTCAACGTCTCATTTTGAAGCCACAAACATCATTTGATCAATGCTTGATCATGATTCTCAAAGCTTGGCTCAAAAATCATCAAGATGCAAAAGTTTCCTTATTTGGACAGCTGAAAAAGTCAACTGTAAATTGACCAGGGCATAACTTTCACATGGATTATCAGAAAAATTCCATCCAAAGCTCATTTTTAAGAGAAAGACATTTCCTACAACTCATCTTCATACTTCAAGTCCAAGAAATGCTCTCACAAAAAGTTATCAATTTCAACATTATAGGTCATTTTCAAAAGTCAACAAAAAGGGACTTTAAGTCAAAGGCCATAACTTGAGATTGGTAAATCAAAATGACATGGGACCAAGGACATTGGTTAGAGGACTCAAATACCTTTCCAAAATGTCCAAGAACATGAGCAAAGCTTAAAAATTGAGCAAGTTATGCCTTGTGGAAGTTGGGAAATGTTTGGATATTTTGAAAAGTCAACATTGATTCAAATGACCTAAAATTGCTAATAGGCCCATTTTTCTTCCACAATTCATTATCCCAAGCATGCACACGACCATTAGGCCCAAAGGGAAGTTTTTCTCCATTTTTATTTATTTATTTGGATTTTTTATCATTAATAATTCATTTAATTAAATAAAATGATGAAAAATACAAAACTAATGAAATAAAATCTTTTTGTGCAGAAATTATTCTCATTGGACACTCAAATTCGTGCATGACCAATTAGGGAAGGATTGGATATGATTTGGTACAAAATAGCATGGAAAAAGATTGAAAAAGATCTTGAAGAAAATCAAATCTTTCAAGTCATGAATGCCAAGCTTTTTGTTTGATTTCTTTAACCTAATTCACTCAATACATAAGCCTGATCAAACCCTTGTGCTCAAAAACCATTGAGTTGCGCAGAAAACCATTGCATAAACTTGAAATTTTCTTTGAAAACTCAAATTCTGAAAACCTACTTGCAGGTCGATTCAAGCCTCAAAACCTATTCCATTAGCTTGCCAGGGTTGCCAGTAAACAATTCCAATCAAAAACTAAGCCTCATACTCAAGGAAACGTGAAATCACCATTGAAATTGGTAGAGAAAATTCCAAAATCATTTTCCATTATTCATGCATTTTTAACATGTTTTGTTGTTGTTTTTGTGTTTAGGATGATGTTTACAAGCTAACTGCATAGTTTGATTGAAGTTTCATGCCCAAACGAGGAATCTACCATGAAAGCATATTAGGTTTCCGTGGAAATCAATTTGGGGGTTTTCAAAACTGGAACAATTAGGCCATGAGAGATACATAGTTGGAATCATGAGAGAGAGACGATTCTAATGGCCCTAGTCCGAACAATTTATGAATGCTTATGTGCTAATCGCTATTTTCTTGTATAGTGCCTACAACAACGTTTCAAAACCGTTGCTTATTCTGTTTATGTTTCAGGAAAAATCAGGCCAAGGAAGAAGAAGGCAAGGTGGCTGTCCATGATTGGAGCATTCAAATTTCGCGCGCTGACTTCCCATTAACCATTATTTTCTCATTATATTATTCTTCAGTTATTTAATATACAAGAAACGCGCTTGGTACGATTGGCAAGGCATGTGTGTGTTAACATTCAAGACCTGGGTTCGAGCCCCAGGTCTTCACTATTTCCATATATTTTTTCAACTAACATTCCCATGCAGTTTCAAGGCTGAAGACGCACCGTGCACCCACACCATCAAGCATGCCACGCGTTCAGTGTCATGAATTCAAAGGCACAGATGTGAGGAACATGATAATCCCCAGTCAACACGCCAGCACGCTGCCTGGAAAAAGTCAAAAGGGCCAATTGCTAAATGGGCCAGATTACTGGAAAAAAAACCTCCATGTTGGGGACTGCAACCCCCCTTGGTTTGCAAATTTTCTTAACTTTCTTTATTTTTATAATTTTTATTTTCTTTTAATTATTGTTTGTTTAATTAATTTAATGTTTTCATAAAATACATAAAACACAAAAAAATCAGAAAAAAGAAAAAATAATAAATATTTATTATTGTAATATTTTTTTGTAAATAAATAACTTTAATTGATTAGTTTTAAATTTAGGTTTTAATTTTGACTCTTTTAATAAAAATCTAAAAAATATAGAATTAGGGTTTAACTAATTTTCATCTTTTTTTCTTTTATTCCATAATAATTAAATATTAGATATTTATTTTTATAATTAAATTTGCATGTAAATTAATTAGGGTTAATTTTAGGTTAAAATCTTCAACATTTTTCTTAATAAATTAAAAATAATTAGAATTAGGGTTAGCATCTTCTTTTAATTTTAATTAACTCTCTTTTTCCATAAAAATCATAAAATACCAAAAAAACAATTTCCCTTCTTTTTTTTTAATTAATTAATGTCACCATTTAATTTAATTTTGCAAAAAGGGTCCAACGCCCTCGTTTTTAATCCTTATTCGCATATTTATTTTATTTCGTTTAAATATTTATGTATCTCTCCCAAAGCCGTGTAACTAATTGCTCGCACTTTTAATTCTTTATTTACTTTATTTATTTTTTCTGTCAAATCGGGTTCGAGAAATTTTGGCGATGTGGACCCGCGCCTTTTGTAATAGCTTTAGAATTTTTACTTCTCGCAAATATTTTAACTGTTAATTGATGCATGAAAGAATGTATGGACAAAAATAAAAACAAACGATAGATCACCAATGACATGACAAAAGACAAAAATAAATGAAAACGACACACAAATCGCACACACCACCCCTAGGGTACGCCTCACTGTTGCCTTGCCTCGAAAGGTGATCGTCGAGTAGAGGATGTCTTAGTAAGTCCTCATGATCCGGGAACCTGGCATGAGGGTAGCTTCTAAGGTGTCTTCCTATTTCTCTGGTGATCACCATGTCCCGAACCTCGAATTGACCCGAACACCTCCAACGGTGGTGCTACCTACCTCTCAATGGTGGGATGGCACTACTTTAAGGACATTTACACAGACGAATTCCTTAGGGTAGGTAGGTTCTCGTAGATACTTGCTCTAATTTCAAAACAAATTCAAAATACTTTTCACACCGACACCTTTTCAAAAAGCTTTCGAAAGCAATTTTTCAAACACTCTTGAGGACCGATACAAGAGTCGAACTGGAATTTTCAAAGAAACTTTTTTAAAACCCACAGTTGAAAAGCAAACAAACCATTTTTGAAAACATAAGTGAGCAAGTATCTAAGAGCCCATGGATAACCATGGATAGAAAGGGTGCTAACACCTTCCCTTTCTATAATCTACCTCCCGAACCGAGAGCAATCTCTATAAGGAATTTTTCTGTGCTTTTGTCCTTTCCATTTGGAGAAAATAAAAGACGGTGGCGACTCTTGCTTCCGCGACATTTCGCGAACCATCTTTAAACAGTCAGTTCCAGATCCACCGATCACACCATCCCCCGACAAAATTCTGTCATCCTTCCAGATGGCATCTTTAAGCCCATCACCAAATGGCATATTTAAGCCCATTCCCTCTACCATCACATCACCAAGTGCAAATTTTTCGGGCACTCTAGTGTCCAATCTCCTTTTACCCTCGAGTCGCGAAAGGCAAACTTGCCAATCTAACTCTTCAGGTTCAAGAAGATTTAACAGGGGCAACTGTTGTACCCCAAAATTTGCCCTCCTATTTTTCCACAAGAAATCACAGCTTCGGGTTTTCCCTGACTTTTTCAGAATGGCGTAAGAATCAGTTAAACAGACTTTTTCTTATCAGTCTATCCAATTTAGGGTTTTCATGGACTTTTGATACAGTTCAAGCAAATTATTAGGGTTTGGTTGAGTTCGGCTCAGGGTTTGATCAGGCAGGCGCTTCTGTGAAAATTAAAACAAGAATCAGGGTTTTGTGCGCGCATTCTCAGAAAGAATTAATTCTACAGTTCTTTTCAGTTTACTCTGAGATTTGGATTGAGGCATTTGAACTGAGAATTTGCAGTGATTGATTTAATCAGTAAAGAGATAAGCATGTGGATGTTGGTTTGATTAACTGTGCTTATGTTTAATTGAAACGTCGGGTTTATTATTGATTAATGAGAAGTTGCAAGACATCGAACGTTTATTGATTATTTATCATTTCTAGATTAAAATTATTGGATATTTTCCAGTTATTATAATTTAAGACATATAAATAAATTAAATAAATGAACGCAGAAGAATTAAAGAAATATCTGACAAAGGAGGATTTTATTCATCTTTAATTATTTGTTACAATTATTACTTGAACATTGTAAATTTATTTGCAGATGTTTACATTAATACTGTTACAATGATTAAAAGAAAAATAAAACTATTCTAAAAGTTTCCTAAGTCTTCATCTTCTATTTGTTGCTCCCCATTGCTCAATTGATTTTACCTGTAAAAAGAAAAGGAAAAAGTCAAATGCAGATGAAATAAAATTAAAAGCAGACAGTTAATCAAAAAGTTCATCATTAAAAGTAACTGGCCGGAATCAGTTTATTTGCCCTCTCTGAAAATCACAAGATTACTCTTGGTTCACAAAGAGGGATAGAAATATGCTTGCAATAAAATATGAAATGCACAAAGTTACAATATTGCACAAATTCAAAGCTTGTCAAACATACTGCATAAATCCAAATGGTCAACCAAAGAGGCAAACTGAACAGCTACTGAATATGCCAAAAGAACAAGTTGCCCAAGTCACAATTTCAAACTAAGTCCAATGTCAACTAAAGCTGTCCAAAGAAAGGCTGTCAAGAAGTACACACAGTATGCAGGAAATCTGGAAAAGAGATATGCAGAGCTAAACCATAATGCAAGCAAACATTTCAAGTTACATCATTTTCAAGGCCAGTTACTTTTTCAGAGTATAGTACAGTATAAGCAATAAAAAAATGCTTTTCTGTTGGAGAGAGAGAAGAGAGAAGAGAAAAAGGCTTACAGGCTTAGGCTGGAGAAAAAAGATATAAACAAGTTATCTTAACACAGTTAAAGGGGGAGGCAGAATACATAAGAAAAAATAACATAAACTGAATCAAAGCTTCCAAGACTGCCTCTCAACCTGTGATCTCAAACCACAAGCCACAAATCTCCAAAACCAAACGAAACCCTCCAAACTTGTATTCCCAAACAACTCAGAACATCAACCTGAAAACAAAGAAACCAGAACCACAAGCTTGTAACCTGTAACCTCAAAGCTCCCTGAAAGCTTTCACCTACCTGAACCTATAACACAAAGCCAAGCATGTGGCCTGTAACCAAGCCTGAAGCCTGCTTCAACTCAGCATCAAAAAGCCAAAGCAAACTACACAAGCCAAGCCTGTGGCCTGTAACCAAACCTTAAACCTGCTTCGAAACAACCAGAAAAAAAGGCACAAGCACATAACCAGTCAAACTTGTCCCCAAAGCCAAATAAACCATCAAACTAGAAAAAGCCAAAGCCTGCACCAATACTGATAAACCCTCCACAAGCTTTTCAAAGCCTAAGCTCCAAACAAGCTTACAAACCTCAAAGCGTTCAAACAGCCAGAAGTGAAACAAGAGGCATCTCAGAATCAATGCAATATCCAAACAATCTCTCAGAACCTAGGTTCATCATTGAGTAAGCATGTCAAGCAACTAAAAATCAATATCAACATTTCTCAGATTCAGAGGCAAAAAGAAGAGGAAAATAAGCAATCAGAGGCAAGCATATCAAGCATACAAGGCATCTCGGAGTCAAACAAGTCCTAAGCTCTCAGAACTGAGTTCATCATTGAGCAAGCAAGCAAGCAGTGGAAGAGGAAAAGAAGTGTTCAGAAGCAATAGGCCATGCATCTCAGATAATCATCATTGAAAGCAAGCAAGCAAATAAGCAGAAGAGAGAATCAGAGGCTAAAGTTTTCAGAACATTCATCAAAAAACCATAAAACCTAAAGCAAATACGAGTACCAGGAATACCAAAGCTCACGGCATCATTTCCCCTCGCCTACGGCCGCCCTAGGACGCCACCGTCTTCCTCTGTCTCCATCTCCAAAGGTATAATTTCTCCCCCTTTTTTTTCTTAAAAACCTCATAGAAACAGAACATAAATAACAATATAAAAATCAGAGCACGAAATTAAAACATGCAAAGAGGAAGACCGAAAACCCTAAGGCATAAAAGAGGGAAATTATCACCTTTTGCTTGTCACCGCTTGAGCAATCCATGGAGGGAGAAGGAGGGACGATGGCGCCTGGCAACGGGGACGGAGATTTCACTCAGAAGCTTGGCTCAAAGGATGAAGACGAAGGAAGCAAAGTGAGGAACGGCGCCGCTCTCAAGTTCTGTAACCCTAAGTGAAACAAAACTCAAACAACCCTAAAACAAGATTGCAAAATGTCTTGGGCCTTACCCCATTCGCTTGCTTAAGCCCATCAGAATATGGAAGCGTACCCCCCTTTTGTCCCTTTTTCTTATTAGTTTCCTTTTTGTTGTTTGGGCCATACAGGCCCATCAAACTTTTTCTTTTTATTATGTTCTATCTATTCCAACTAACATCCTTTTTTTTTACTTATCATTTTATTCTTTTTTTTATAATTTAAACTAACATATTTTATTTTTGTTTATAAATTAAATAATACATTAACTCCTTTTTATATAGAACTTTCTTAATTACTTTTTATTTTAGTTAGTTAAAAAATACATAAGAATTAAATTTGGAATTAAATGACTTTTTTTTGTTGTATATAAAACATTAACTAAATACCTAGACAATAGGATAATTAAACTTAAAAACATTTTTTTACTTCTTTTAATTTAAACCTTGTATATAACATTAACAAAATACATAAAAAAAAATAGAATTTCTTAAAACATTTTCTTTTCTTTTATTAAATCTTTTGTTTGTACATAATTAACCAAAACATCAAAATAATATAAATACTTAATATTGTATTAGGTTAACATTATTTTTCATCACTTGTAAATAAATCATATACACTTACACAAATACTTTTGATACATTGCTTTTATTCTTGTACATTGCTACATTTTATATTGCGATTGATTCGATTTGGTTGTAAATATATTTGGACACTACTCTCCTAACAAGTCTCATCCCCATTTGTAAATATTTGTACCCCCATTCCCGGATACTTATTTGTAATAGCTTAGACTTTAAATTCCCGCAATTTATCGCTTTCTATATACTGTATAGTAATTAGGGTTTGTATGCGAAGATTCAAAATCAACCGCTAGATAACCTAAATACAAGACAAATGCATGACAATCAATACACAATTCACACTTGCACCCCTAGGGTAATCCCGCTTGTTGCCTTCAAAAATGGGCCATGCTTGCACGTTGAGTTTCTTTGGCAAAACAAAATGATTTAAAATGATCATAGTCCCTCGATGACACTTTCGAAAGTTGCCTAAACAAAATGATCATAGTACCTTCAAGAAAAAATTGCCAAAGACACTTGGCACCATTGCATTCATGGTCTAAACGATGACCCGCGCCTGTCCCGTTAACATCCTAACACAAGATTGTCCACCAAATACAATGGTGGAACAATACTGTTAAAAGGGTTAAAACATGAGAAAAATCTTTGAGTAAATTTAGGGGTAGACAACTCTTAGTTACTTGATCCAACTTGCAAAACACACTTGCCTACTTTTCAAAATCCACTCCACTACACACTTTCAAAACAACTTTCAAAACATTTGAAATATCTTTTCGAAAAGACACACACCTTTGTAAAACATTCGAGTAAAGAATTGTTACAACGGTTGCCTAGACAAGGCATCTTTTTCAAAACATTTTCAAACACACACACCACCATTTCAAGCAATTGAAAATCAAAGGCAAGTGATCTAAACCAAGTAACTAAGAGCCCATGGATAACCATGGATGAAAAGGGTGCTAATACCTTCCCTTTTCATAACCTACCCCCCGAACCAACGAAACATCTCAAAAGGTTTTTCCTGTGCTTTTTAACCTTTCCTTAGGATAAAATAAAAAGTCGGTGGCGACTCTTGCTAAACCGAACAAGTGCGAATACAAACGCAAAAACTCAAGTCAGTTCTCCCACCGTATCACACTATGTTATAGAAATAAGTGGATGATATTTTGAAGATAATCAAGATGAGCGACTACAGAATCGTAGATCATCTACTGCAGACTCCTTCAAAAATATTTATCTTGGTGTTATTGATGAACTCATCTGCTCACAGAGAATCCTTGATGAGGGTATTGGACCAAGCTTTTGTGGAGAGTGATATGCCCATAGACCAATTCAGCAGCATAATAGGGAACATTATGTCATGTAATAATTTGAGTTTCTGCGATGATGAATTACCAGAGGAAGGAAGGAATCACAACCTGGCCCTCCACATCTCTATGAATTGCAAGAATGATTCACTATCCAATGTGCTGATTGATAATGGATCTGCTTTGAATGTTATACTGAGGAGAAATCTTATGAAGTCGAAATATCAAGAAACGCTTATGTGCCCGAGTGGCATCATTGTGAAAGCGTTTGATGGATCAAGGAAATCTGTTATTGGTGAAGTGGACTTGCCTATTCATATAGGACCACATTTGTTTCAGATAACTTTCCAGGTCATGGATATTGTAACCGCTTATAGTTGTTTGCTAGGAAGGCCATGGATTCATGAGGCAGGGGCTGTCACTTCAACTTTACACCAGAAACTGAAGTTTGTACGTGAAAGGAAAGTAGTGATCATAAATGGGGAACAAACATTATTGATATCTCATTTGTCCTCTTTCAGCATTGTGGAGGCGGATGAAGCTGCTTTCGGAACTTAGTTCCAAGCCTTATCCATTGAAAACATAAGAGGAAATGAGAATTCCATGGTTTCGCTTAAGGATGCGCAGCAAGTTATGCAAAAGGGTCATAGCGAGGTATGGGGATAGATTATGGATCCACCTATGGACAAGAACAGAGCCGGCTTGGGGTTCTCTTCGAAGAATGACAAAGGTAAGAGCATGAAGCCGAAGTCTGCTGCAGGCAAGTATCAAGACATCTTCCGTAGCGGGGGTTATCTTCATCCAACTGTTTCCAGGATTAATGCCATTGTAGAAGATGAAGCAGAGCAGGAAATGTCGAATTATGTGACGCACGGAGTTAGGGTTCAGAACTGGATCACCATTGATGTTCTCTCTTGCATACATGTTTCAAAGTAATTTGTTTTATTAACCTTTTTGAAAAGCTTTCACTATGCCCAAGGTGGAAGTATTAATGTTGTAGGGCTTATCTGTTTGCTGTGAATTTTAAAATCAATAATAAAAGTTGTCTTTGTTTCCCAAATTGTGTCTTTATTTTCTGCTTTTTCCTGGAAAATGGTAATCAGAAAAAACCCTTCAAAATGAATAATAACTGAAATTCAATCTGCATGATCACTTGTTACATGTGTCAGTTTCTAAAAGCAATCATAAATCATATGTGCAGATTAATTAAAAAATTTGTTGAATACAATGACCCTGCACCCTCTCCCAACTTTGAATGTCCTGTGTATGGGGCCGAAGAAGAAGATTATGATGAGATTCCAGAAGAGGTCTCACGGTTGCTTGAGCACGAGGAAAATATCATTCAGCCATATAAAGATCCATTGGAAGTGATCAATTTGGGTTCAGAAGAAGATCCGAAGGAAGTCAAGATTGGAGCATTGTTGCATCCTGATGTGAAGAGCAGGTTGATTGAGCTGATGAAAGAGTATGTGGATATTTTTGCTTGGTCTTATCAAGATATGCCTGGTCTAGATACAGATATTATAGAACACCGTTTTCCATTGAAGCCAGAGTGTCCGCCAATCAAACAGAAATTGAGAAGAACTCGCCCAGATATGGCAGTGAAGATCAAAGAGGAGGTTCTAAAGCATATTAATGCTGGTTTTCTTGTGACGTCAGTGTATCCTCAATGGATTGCCAATATTTTCCCAATACCTAAAAAAGACGGAAAAGTTTGAATGTGCATAGATTACAGATATATAAATAAAGCTAGTCCAAAAGATGATTTTCCATTGCCACACATTGATATGTTAGTGGAAAGCATAGCAAAATTCAAAGTGTTCTCATTCATGGATGGATTTTCCGGGTATAATCAAATAAGAATGGCTCCGGAGGACATGGAAAAAACAACGTTTATCACAACCTAGGGAACATTCTGTTACAGAGTGATGCCCTTCGGGTTGAAGAACGCTGGTGCAACGTACCAGAGGGCTATGATAACCCTATTCCATGATCTGATGCATAAGGAAATAGAAGTATATGTTGATGATATGATTTCCAAATCCCATACTAAAGAAGGGCATGTAGAAGATTTGTTGAAGTTATTTCAATGTTTGAGGAAGTATCGTCTCCGCTTGAATCCAAAAAAATGCACCTTCGGTGTTTGATCAGGGAAATTGTTGGGTTTCATTGTTAGCCAGAAAGGAATTGAAGTTGACCCTTATAAAGTCAAAGCAATTCAAGAGATGCCAGCGCCAAGAACTGAAAAGCAAGTCATAGGGTTCCTCGGGCGTTTGAATTATATTTCCAGATTCATTTCCCACATGACTGTAACATGTGAACCGATCTTTAAGTTGTAAAAGAAAGATCAAGGTTGTGTTTGGACGGATGACTGCCAAAGGGCATTTTAAAGTATTAAAGAATATCTTCTTGAACCTCCTATCTTGCTCCCTCCTGTCGAAGGAAGACCCTTGATTATGTATCTGACAATGTTAGATAATTCCATGGGTTGTATTCTGGGACAACAGGATGAAACGGGGAAGGAAGAGTTCGCCATTTATCATCTCAGTAAAAAGTTCACTGACTGTGAGTTGCGGTATTCCATGCTGGAAAAGACATGTTGTGCTTTGGCCTGGGCGGTAAAGAGTTTACGGCATTATATGTTGAATCACACTACTTGGTTGATCTCCAAAATGGATCCAATCAAGTACATTTTTGAAAAGCCTACTCTTACTGGGAGAATTGCCCGCTGGCAAATGTTGTTATATGAATATGATATCGAATACTGAACTCAAAAATCTATTAAAAGCAGTGTGTTGGCAGATTATCTTTCTCACCAACCAGTGGAAGACCATCAGTCTGTAGAATATGAATTCCCCGATGAGGATGTGATGTTCCTGAAAGTGAAAGATTGTGATGAACTATTACCTGAGGAAGGTCCTGACCCTGAATCTCGTTGGAGTATGATATTTGGAGCTGTGAATGCTTATGGTAAAGGAATTGGTGTTGTGATTGTCACTCCACATGGATCATACATTCCCTTTACTGCAAGGTTAACATTTGATTGTACTAATAATATGGCAGAATATGAGGCTTGCATCATGGGTCTCGAAGAAGCTACTGATCTCAAAATTAAAATTCTAGATGTGTATGGTGATTCAGCTTTGGTAATAAATCAGATTAAAGGAGAATTGGATACTCGTCACCCTGGCTTGATCCCTTACAAAGATTATGCTAGAAGGTTATTACCCTTCTTTAATAAAGTTGAATTCCATCATATTCCAAGAGATGAAAATCAGATGGCCGATGCTCTGGAAACTCTGGCTTCTATGTACCAAGTGAATACTTGGAATGATATACCTCGAATTATGGTTCGGCGACTGGATAGGCCTGCTCACGTGTTTACAACAGAGGAGGTAGCAGATGAAAAAACTTTGTATCATGACATCAAGCATTTTCTTCAGACTCAGGAATACCCGATCGGTGCATCGAAGAAGGATAGAAAGACATTGAAAAGATTGGTTGGCAGTTTCTTCCTCAGTGAAGATGTGTTGTATAAAATAAATTATGACATGGTCTTGCTCAGATGCATGGATAGACACGAAGCAGGCATGTTGATGCATGAGGTTCATGAAGGTTCATTTGGCACTCATGCCAATGGAAATTCGATGGCTAAAAAGATGCTAAGGGCTGGTTACTATTGGCTGACAATGGAATCTAATTGTTTTAAATTTGCAAAGAAGTGTCATAAATGTAATATTTATGCAGATAAGGTCCATGTGCCTCCGAAACTTCTCAATGTGATCTCTTCCCTATGGCCTTTCTCTATGTGGGGTATTTACATGATCGGGATGATAGAACCCAAAGCTTCGATGGACACCATTTTATCTTGGTAGCAATTGATTACTTCACCAAGTGGGTGGAGACTGCTCCATATGCCAATGTTACTAAGCAGGTGGTTGTGCGCTTCATCGAGAATAATCTTATATGCCGGTATGGTATGCCGAGCAGAATTATCATTGACAATGTCTCAAATTTGAATAATAAAATGATGACAGAACTGTGCGGAGAATTCAAGATTGTCCATCATAATTCCTCTCCGTATAGGCCAAAGATGAATGGGGCTGTTGAAGTTACTAAATAGAATATCAAGAAAATTATCCAGAAAATGGTCGTTACTTATAAGGATTGGCATGAAATGCTCCCTTTTGCTTTGCATGGATATCAAACGTCTGTCCGCACTTCAACAGGAGCAAACCTATTCTCCCTGGTGTATGGAATGGAAGTTGTACTCCCAGCCGAGGTTGAGATTCCCTCTTTGCGTGTGATAATGGAAACCAAGTTGACAGAGGCTAAATGGGTCCAAAACCGGTTTGACCAATTGAATCTAATCGAAGAGAAGAGGATGATAACTTTGTGTCATGGACAGTTATATCAGAAAAGAATGAAAAAAGCTTTTGATAAAAAGGTCAAACCTCGTGAATTCAGAGAAGGCAACCTCGTGCTCAAGAAGATCATGTCTTTCAACACTGATTCTAGGGGCAAGTGGACTCCTAAGTTTGAAGGCCCATATGTTGTCAAGAAAGCCTTCTCTAGCGGTGCATTAATTCTTGAAACTATGGATGGCGAGGAGTTCCCACATCCCATGGATGTTGATGCAGTCAAGAAATACTTCACCTAAAGAAATAAAAGAATAGCTCGCTAAGTTGAAAACCCGAAAGGGCGGCTTAGGCAAAAAAGAGCATCTCGGTAGGCTGAAAACCCTAAAGGGCGGTCTAGGCAAAAGTTAGAGACATAAACAGAATAAATTTCCCGCTAAGTTGAAAACCTGCAAGGGAAACTTAGGCAAAGGTTAGGGACTTTCTTGGCAAGTAACTGCATCATGCAAGACCTGATCATTGAAGCAACAATCTTCTTGAATCCTCATCATACTTCAACGGAAGCTGCTGCTCAGGATTTCAAAAATTGTTAGAGGGGATAGTGGTCATTGTATCTCAATGTATCTTTTCCATTATATATTACCATTTTCCAAACTTTGTAATCATCTATGGAGTCTCGTCATTCGCAGACTAGCATTCTATTAATAAAGTTTGAGTTGTTACCCAATTCTTTATGTTTCTTATTTTATTTAGCTTGCAAAGACTCCATTTATTATTGATAATAACTTTCAAAGAAAAAAATATTAAATAACAAAATCGATTTTTCAAAAAGAATTTACAATTTTCTTTTACTTTAGAATCTGTGATGCGAAAAAAATAATAACAACAAAAATGGTGATCCCAGGAATGGACAAACTCCAGTTGTTTAAAGAAGTTTTGTGTTCCCCTCAGGAAAGTTTACTCAGGATGATTCACCGTATTGGGTTTGAAACTCTGGTATCCTCGGTCAAGTTTGGATTCATTTTTCCTCCTTGTCTGAGTTTTCATGATGTAAGGTTTTAATTCGAGATTTCTCCAGTGAAGTTTTCATTCAGTCTAATAGAAGTTCTTTTTTACAGAGAAGTCGGTACAATAATTACTCTCGAAGAACATGGACCTCTATTTTCCCCAGTGAAGAATGTATATTGGTTTTCCCTTTGTGAATGTGGTGTTAACCTCCCCAATGAAGTGGGCCTGAATTCCCCAGTGAATGTTTTGATGATTTGGTGTCCATCTACTTTACTTGAGATTGGTTTTGCAATCCCCAGTAGAAGTGTTACTTTTGAAAACATTTGTTTCCCCGGTGAAGCCTGGAGAAGGATGTTCTATCCCTGTATCTATACTATTCTATCACTTTGTTTTGTTTACTTTCGGATTATGTTTCTCCCCAATAAAGCTGAAGCAGGCAGTAGGTTATGTTAACTCAGTTGGCGCTTACTTTTTCTTGGAATGATCATCTTTAATGTGATTTAACCGAGTGTTGTTTGTGCCCGAGGTGGTATTGCCTGGTTACTCCCGGTGTTGTACATTTGTTTTGTCAGCATACACACGATAACACTCATACATCCATACGTATATCATGCATAGCTAAAATTGGAAAATTATTGCTCATTAACATTTGTTAATATTTTTGTTGACATATCACCCTGTTTTACAGAGTTACATTGTCCTCTCTCCAATAGAGTGTTGGCCTTAATCAGAAAGCGTATATTCTTTCAATCTCCCCACTGATTTATCCCTCGTGGAATATTTTTGCTTTAGCCATCCTGTACAGCTCCTTGTTTGGATGGATTTGGTTTTCCCTCTTGAGTTTATTTCTCAAAGGTTGTATTTTGGTTGACTATTTCATTCTAGTTTATTTCTGGTTTAAATCTTTGGTTTCTCAGCAATATTATTTACTCTGGATTTCTGAAAGCTTCGAGTTTTGGTTGGTGCATTTATTTTGCACAAGAAGACTTTATCTCCTCAGCAGGAATATCGTTGCATTTCTCCAGGAAGTCATATTTCTTTCCCCAGGAAGTCATACTCTTCTCCCCATAAAGTCATTTCTTTTTACAATCCTCCATGACAACAAGTGACAGGTCTCTTTATTTGAGCAACTTGTGCTTCCCTGTAAAAGTCAATGTTACTTTTTTGCTATCTTCTCTATGAGTGGATAGTTTGCAGTTTGTTGTCAAATTACTCCAGTGGATGGTAAGTCTTTCTATATTACATAGACAGTTCATTGTGAAATCTTTGCAAGTGGAGGTCTCTTTATTTGAGACAGCTTATGTATTACCCTTTCCAGGCGGAGTTCCTCGCTTAAAGAAGAAGTTGAGATCCGTTCTAGGTGAAATACCAGAATTTTAGGGAAAACTTGTTATCTTTTTGCTACCTTCAGTGAATGTTGGTAGTTCATCGTCAGTGGACGGAGATGCTATGATATATTCTCTTCCTACCTTCAGTGAAAGTTGGTAGGTCATCGGCAGTGAACATCGATGATTGTTATCTTTTTGCTATCCTTAGTGAACGTTGGTAGTTCATCATTAATGAACAGCGATGCTATGATATATTTTCTCTCTACCTTCAGTGAAAGTTGGTAGGTCATCGGTAATGAACATCGATGATTGTTATCTTTTTGCTACCCTCAGTGAGCGTTGGTAGTTCATCATCAGTGAACGGCGATGCTATGATATATTTTCTCTCTACCTTCAGTGAAAGTGGTAGATCACCATCAGTGAAAGTTGGTGTTTGTTATCTTTTTGATACCCTCGGTGAACGTTGGTAGTTCATCGTCAGTGAACGACGATGCTATGATATATTTTCTCTCTACCTTCAGTGAAATTTAGTAGATCACCATCAGTGAAAGTTGGTGTTTGTTATCTTTTTGCTACCCTTAGTGAACGTTGGTAGTTCATCATCAGTGAACAGCGATGCTATAATATATTGTCTCTCTACCTTAAGTGAAAGTTGGTAGATCACCATTAGTGAAAGTTGGTGTTTGTTATCTTTTTGCTACCCTCAGTGAGCGTTGGTAGTTCATAGTCAGTGAACGGCGATGCTATGATATATTGTCTCTCTATCTTCAGTGAAAGTGGTAGATCATCATCAGTCAAAGTTGGTGTTTGTCATCTTTTTTCTACCCTCAGTGAACGCTGGTAGTTCATCGTCAATGAACGGCGATGCTATCATATATTTTCTCTCTACATTCAGTGAATGTTGGTAGCTCACCGTCAATGAACATATGTGTTGTTATTTCTTTTCTCTCTACCTTCAGTGAAAGTTGGTAGGTCATCGACAGTGAACATCGATGATTCTTTATCTCTACCTTCAGTGAAAGTTGGTAGATCACCATCAGTGAAAGTTGGTGTTTGTTATCTTTTTGCTACCCTTAGTGAATGTTGGTAGTTCATCATCAGTGAACGGCAATGCTATGATATTTCTTTTCCTTCTACCTCCAGTGAACGTTGGTAGCTTCACCTCCAGTAGGAGTTGGTGTATCCTTTGACCATTTTACCATCCTCTCTGATTCAGGTCTTTTTGATCCACCAGTGATTTATTTTCCTGGTTGGGTTACTCTCTTGTTTCTTTATTTTTTGTTACATCCCCAGTGGTGTTTTGAGTCCCTTTAGAATTGTCCATGTGCACTCATATTCATAAGAATTGCATGGCATCTTAGAGCCAAAAATAGGGTTTGTTTTATATTTAAGTATCTTCAATCGCGTCGACACGAAGATTTTTAACCTTCGTATCTCCGGATAGAAGAAACTTAAATAAGGGCAGTTGTTGTACCCCAATTTTTTCCCCTAAGATCCCTTCATCATACCATGTTGATTCCATCACAACAAGATCACATTAGGATTCTTGGTTCCCCTCCCTATATTTAGTTTTGCTCTTTGAGGAATCACCAAGAACCTT
Source organism: Vicia faba (assembly GCA_948472305.1). NCBI lineage: Eukaryota > Viridiplantae > Streptophyta > Magnoliopsida > Fabales > Fabaceae > Vicia > Vicia faba. The sequence goes on from OX451739.1 coordinate 131,267,046, forward strand.
GGCTTGTGTTCTTTTGTGATCATGAATATTTTTATCTTGATTTCTTCTTTTAATTAATAAAATGCAATGTTGGTTTGTCTTTCTTGTTACCCATGTAGGTAAAGGCAATAAGATTCAGCAAGTTGCTTCATGGGTTCATGAGTTTATTTCCATGCCCTAGTTAATAAAGCTTGAGAAGTTAAAACCTCACCATTGTATTTTTTTTAGAAGGAATGGCATGGCAAGGTTATTTTGGTTCACCATATTTCAAGATTATCAAATTTGATCCAAAAAGGTACAAGGGGTTGATTGAAAAAAATAGTCATGTTTGGACAAGACTTTGTTCCATTGGTCACAAATGCATATTTCTCTCAATTATCAAGATATGGAAGTGGTTGTGGTTTCTATGAGTTCTCATTATCATCCTCAACAACTTATATTTACAAATCATTTGTTTTGGTACAAGAATTTTATTTAAAATTGTCAAAGTTCCTCAAGGCATGTTTCTTAATCTAGGAGCTAGGGTTTTGAACTTCAAAGGAGTATATCTTACTCATCTTTTGGTATTTTTGAGTCATTCCAAAGACATCCTTCTCTTGAAATGGTTATAAACAAATCACTTCAAAAGTTCCAAGGAGTTTTCATGTGGAAGAAACTTGATGAATAAAAAAGATTACAAGTCCTCCAGATGCACCCCCAATTTTCCATGTGTGACTTCAAATGATCATAACTTGGTGATTTTTTATCACCTTGAGCCCATTATTTTTTCACAATTATCTTGAGGATGTTAACTTTATGCCTTCTTTTATGTGAAAAGTGAGAAAATGGATGGAAGTTGCCTTAAGAATACAAAAGATTATAGGTCATTTCATGATCTTTTGCCAACTTCAACAATTCATAATTCTCTCTCAATTTTTTGAGATTTTGAATGGTTCAAGTTTCTAAATGTCATCAAAGAGGTCTATTTCATGCCATATTTTTTGGTCAAGAGAAAATTCCAAGAGGAAGGCCATGTTTGGATGCAAAACATTATAGGTCACTTTTGAAGAAAAATTTGAAATATTTCTAAGTATGGAAAGTCAACCCTTTTTTCTCCAACTTTGACTCAATGCAACTTTCAGCTCAAGCATCCATTTGATCCCATTATTTTTCCATTGCAAAGCTTGTAACCTCATATTTCTAAAGCATTAAGAATCATGCCCCAAGACCCCTTGAGCTGAGAATGCCATTGGTCAGAAGTTGACACTTTGAAACTGAATTTTTCACCAAGTCAGAAGTTTAAAATCCTTGATTTGGCTTCTAAACACTTTTTTCTGCATGTTTATGCCTCTAAACATGTTTAATGAAGTTCCAGAAGTGATTAGCATAGCAAAACGCGTGTTTTGGACGAGTTTTGATCAAATTGGAAGTCACACTTTTCTTGTTTGCAACTTCATACGATTTCCCTCCAAACTTCATCATTTCACACGCTTGGACATTCCATTTGATTCCCTATAAATAGAGGGTAATTCCCCATTCATTTCCTCAAGCTTGGATAGCCAGAATCACCCTGCCAAACTTGTTCCATAACTCAAAATTCAGCAACTTCGAAATCCATCCTCAAGCCTTTTTCAATCCAATTTTTCCATCAATTCACCTTCCTTGATCTTTCCTGAAGCTAACCATATAATTACATTCAAGAATCGTGCCCTATATTGCTCTATAGAAGTCCAGTTTCAGAGCTCTGTAACTCAACTTCAATAGGTAGATTCCTTCATCAATTCTTCAAAACTCTAATATCATTGTGATGCTCTCATTTCCCTGGTTCTAGTCGCAACACTTGCTTTTTACTAGAAACACGTTTTGACCATGAAATTTCAAATCCCTTTTTAAAACTTTCCTTCCAAATTGCTTGAGCTATAGTTTATATAAATTTGGCGTGAGGGTGTGGTTGTCTTCGTCTTGAAAAGACGAAGCGAATGGCATAGGTCTGAGCTTCTGATTTTACAGTTTGAGAGACCTGCAATTCACGTTGGCTGGAGGTTGAAGATGACCAACGTGTCACTTCCAACCAATGATGGCACGCCACTTGTTTTTTTTAAATCTGATTTAATTATTGATCATATGCATTATTCATTAATGACCATGATATGCACAGTGCGCCAGATCCCTTATATTTGATTACTAATGCGTTTTGACTCTCATCCAATGGTCCATATATTTTTGACTTTTATTTTCTTTTCTGAATTTGATATTTAATTGTTTTAAAATTCAAAAAATCATAGAAACTCCATTTTAGTCCAAAAATTATAAAACAATTATAAAAAATATTTTTGATTATTCTCTTTCTGATTTTTATTTTTTCACAATTTAGTTTTGTGTTTTGGTATTTTTTATAAATTTTTACTTTATTTGAATTGTTTTAAATGTTTAAAAATACTTTTATGCATTTTTAAATTCTGAAAAAATTATGAAATAATCCAATGAGATTATGACAAATATTGGTGACCTCACTTATTTTTTATTTCTGACTTTGGTATTTTTTTATCATTTTTAGTTTATTTTACTCATTTGTTTTAATTTTAAAAATAGTTTCTTACTTTAAAAAATTACCAAAAAAAATTATGAGATCATTTGAGTCCTTTTCTGATTTTTCTATGGACTTACTTTTTATTTCTTGATCAATTTGAACATAGTTGATATTTTTCTCTTTTATTTTTATTTTAAAACATTTTTAAACCTTTTTGTATATATTAAATGTAATATTATTTTGTGACTATTTTCTGGCTGATCTTGGATTAAATTTTTGATCATGAACTTTATTAACATCATTGGATCCATGGTGTTGAGTCTAACTCAACAAAAAAATGGATGAATGATTTTAATGATAGTTTGATTAAATTTAATTCAAAAGTGGTTTGTGTATTCTCTCCCACCCCTCTTCATCTCATCCCTTTTTTTATTGCTCTAAGTGTTATTGGAGCATGATCTTTATATCATGTCTCAAAACAAATGGTGCATAGATTGCTATTGACCGGCCTCAAAATAGGTGTGACTTCTATATAAGTCCACTTACGATTGCTAAACATAGTGCTAAATTTTGTCCCGATTCGAATAAATGATCATTCATGGCCCAAACTTATGTTTGCAAGCTCAAGTATGTTAATTTGATCTCTTTGATCCAATAACCTTGAGATTCATTGTGTGGAGGATTTGGTTCTACCAATCCTCTAATGGATCTACAACACCTTTGGTCAACGCGGATCACTTAAACATCATTGATCATTAAATGGTACTCATGAGGATTCCAAATGAATGATATACTTGACAAAAATCAAATGCAACTTGTCGTGTGGAGGCTTTGGTTCTACCAATCCTCTAATGAATTCCAAATGCAAGTTTCAAGATGATCATCCAACTAACCACTAATCACTAATAATTGACTTTATCCTTTATTTTTATTATGTGCCCCTTTATTTTTAAGCACTATTTACTTTTAGCATTTACATTTCATGCCATTTTCATCTTTGCTCATTTGAGTATTTACCTTCTTGTCATTTTTATTTTTGCTCACTTGAGCTTTACTTTTCTTTTTCAAAACACCTAATAATCAACATAAACCCTAAAAATATTTAATGATACTCAGACTATTTGGCTACTATCCTTGGAATTATAGAGCATTGGACTTTTTGGACTTAGGATTAGAAAACTTGGCCTATAATTGGAAACCTTGTGACCTTATCCAGTTATTTTGTCTGGAGCTTTTAAGGTTTACATCAAGGCATTGGGTTGTTCGTTTGTTTTGTGTGCTGGTTATTGTGATTACACTCTTTGTTTGTAATATGGAATTCACCTGTATACAGCCGTTACTCTGCCCAATTTTTGTGAAGACTTAATACACTTGAAGTTTGGTTCTCTCAAGAGGTCTAGTATCATTGCTTGCTTGGTTTCAGTATAAAGAATTGGAATTCTATCTTGGCTCATAATATCAAGTATAGGCTTTTTGTTGGTTAGATGGTTCTTATCCCTAGCTTTTACCTTATGCTTTAGGATAGCCTCTTCTTCTCCTCTCATCTTCTTTAATTTCAAAAAATTTCTCCCTCCTTTTGAAAACTCTTTTTGTTTTAAACTTGAATCACTTTCATAATAAACTTGGACTTATGTCCATGCATTTTCAAAACATTTTCATAAATAAACTTCAATAGACTTAATAATACTTTGACTTTTTTTTTGTGATAAGACTAAAGATCAATCAATCTCATTCAAACCATTTTTCCATCTTGGCTTTCATATTAAACTTTTCTCAAAATATTCGACTCTTGTCAATCCTTGTAGTGATGCAAACAACTATACTTCTATGATATATAGTGAAGTGAGATATTTCCCACTTGGGTGTTGAGTGAGGTATTATTGATTTTAAAATCCAATCCATATCCTCCACTTTGAGATGATTCAAATTCTCCTTTCTCATGATTGTTGGTAGTAAGTATGTTTTCCACCCGGACAATGACGATGATGTCTTATCTCTTAAAATCAACCAACACACTTGTGTTTTAAAATCTTTAAAAGAGGAACTGCGTGTACCCTGATCCCATATTGCATGAAAGGTGGTACATAGGCACTAAAGGTTCGCAACCGCGGCGGGTGCAAAAATTATAAAAAATATTTCTTTTCTCACCTCCATCATCTATTTTTATACAACATTTCATAGCCAAAATATACAGATTTTACAAAGAGGTTCCTACGGAGTACCGTAGATGTTTAGGGTGCTAATACCTTCCCTTTACATAACAAACCCCCTTACCTTGAATCTTTCCCCCGTCTTTTGGGTTATTCGCTCTTTTCCCATTCCTTTGGAAACAATAAAGCGCGGTGGCGATTTTTATTTTAATTTGTATAAGTCTGTCAATCCAATGGCTTAGTCTTAAACATTTCTACCGCTACAACTTCCAAATTAAAATTCAAAAGAATTTGTCCATGCAAAAGTTAAGGAAAGTGAGAAAGATATTGAAAAGCTTAAAAGGCGAGAAAATGAGTACCAATAAAAATCCTCATCAAAAGAACAAGGTCGTGTGAATGTAGAAAAAACCTCTCATCCTCACCATTCAATCTTAACAGAAATTCAACGAAACAACTATAATAGAAATTTCCAACAAAATTCCCTCCAATTTTACTTCTTAACTAATTAACTCCTCAACCTCTAACAAATTTATCATGTAACCAACTTCTAACTTCCTAATCAATCTCTAACCAACTTCTCAAACTCAACCGACTATATAATCAAGTTTTCATTCAGTAATCAGGGGATTGAATTCAAGATTCATTTTACATAAAACACAAAAAAAATCAATAAAAGAAACTTACCAGAAAATTCACAAAAACCTTCTCTGTAAAATCTCTCTGAACCTCACACGATCTTCATCGTTATCAACTCAGATCTTCATCAACTTCAACATCACAATGCTTTAATTTTTATCCATCGTGTGATTGTGTCAACTTTATCTCATTTTAACGATCTATCTTCACATATTCATAATCTTCATCAACTCTATATCTTCATCAACTTTAACAACCTTCATTAACAGTTCATATGAGCTTCGACTTGCTCGTCAAATTCATCACACAAACTTCACTCTCTATCACGATCTCCGCACATCAACATGACATCCTCGAGTATTAGCAACAACAACATGTAACAGCAACGACGAACACGCGCAAGAACAAAAACACAGAAATTCAGAAGAAGGAGAAGATCAGAATCAGACGTTCCATTGTAATCGTACCTGGCTGGAGTCACCTCTCTGGTTTTCTGGTTGTTGGCATCAAAAGCTAAAGGTCGCTTGAGCTACTCTGACCGATGCAATGAGAGGAGCAATTGAGAAGTTGAATCACAACTTGGACGAAGCAGATTCGTTGAAGAAGAATGGAATAAAGGATGATGACCAAAGCAAGGCGACGATGAAGAAAAGATGGTGGTGGATAGAATTTTACAGTCAAGGCGGAGGGAGAATCGTCGGAGAAGAAGCTTAGAGGAATCCACCGCGCTTTGTGAGAAAGATGAAGTGTCATCTTGCCTTAACCCTACTATAATTGATGTGTTCTTTTGGTCCTTTTCCATTTATTTTTAGTTTTATTTTCAATATTAATACAAATAATGCTGAAAAATTAGAATTGCATATGATGATGCTCATTTGGTGGACCGGATCACACCTCATTGGGACTATATGCATTTTTGGAGGAATTTCCTTGCTAGAACAAAAAGCTTTCATTGGACTGAGTTCCATATTGGGCTTAATGTCTATTCAGTTGTACTTGGCAGCACCCTGAATCCAGCTTGCACCTCCTGAAGTTTTATTTTCAATACTTGTTTCAATTGCACTTGCAATTAATTTTGGTGATTGAATTTTTGTGATATTGGTAAATAAAAGAGATTTAGATGAATATTTCACAAAGTTTCAAAGCTAGCTAAGAGCATACTCCCCCCGGTCTCATTTATAAGAAAAAATTAACTTTTTAGATACATTAAATAAGTAATGTATTTGGACAATATATTGTCCAAATACATTACTTATTCAATGTATATAAAAAGTTAATTTTTTCTTATAAATGAGACCGGAGGGAGTAATTTTCATCAAGGGAATTCGAGGAAGCTTTTTGGTAGAGTTTTTTATCGCTTGCGTGGCTTTGAAGAGGCAACAGACCTTCTCCATTAGGTATTATCGTGACTTTATTTTATTCTTCACTTTCGCATTTTACCGCTTTTCTAGATATCATGAGAAGTAGGAAATAAAGAGTGTGCGCTCGAATTCGCTGTTTAAAGACCTGTAGCAGGCATCCGCACTTGTTTGCTAATTGTTCTTGTGTTTGCTTTCATCTTTTAATGGCTGATGATTTCACTCAATTGGCATTGAGATATTGACTTCGTCCTTTGATTATCCCCTTAGGACTTTAACGTTTTCCTTTGTTGACGATTGATGATGTTACTCAATTAGAATTGATAAAATGACTTCGATCTTTGCATGCTCCCTTAGGGTTTTTATTGCTTTCTTTGTTAATCATCGATGATGTCACTTAATTAGAATTGAGATAACGACTTTTATTTTTGTATATTCCCTATAGGATAGTTATCCTTGCCCCTAGGTTTTGGTATGCTAACGTAGGTAGACATTTCCTTTAGCATTTTCTTTCTCTTTTGCATATACATTTAAAACTAAAACTTTCTTTTCTTGGAAAATCGTAAAACATGCTAATCACACTTAAACCTTTTTCCAAGGTAAAAACATCAACCAATCCAAACTCTTTTCGCCTTAGGGCCTTTCATCGAAACTCTCAAAAGGATGTGTTAGTTCTACTTTAGGCAATATGATGCATAAATCCCCAAAGGTCGGGTTGCACCCATGTCTACTTTCCAAAAAGTTGCATACGAAACATTATCCGCCTTCAGGCATTTTTCTTTCAAAGATACCTCGTCAGCTATGAGCATGTTAGTTCCTTTCTACTACAGACGTGCGAGTCTTCCAGGGTCAAGAAGCGGTAGAATACGAACCTTAGCATTGTTCCATTAAAAAACACAAAACAAACAAAACATATGAGTCGAACTACGGTGCTCTGATTCCTCGAAAGGGATACGTAGGCAACAGGTCGTGGGGCCTAACCGAGCAAAATTCGTAAATACTTCCTTATTTTCCCCACATTTATTTTGCATGCATTCTTCCTCAGTAGTAAGAAGTAGACATAGATTAGACACACCCATAAGATAGATAACAAGAGTGGATACTGTAGAGTACTACGGGCGTATGGGATTCTAATACCTTCCCCTTATGTAATAGACTCCCTTACCCGATCTCTCGGTCGAAAGACCATGACTTCTCCCTTCTCAGGTTTTCTTGATGTTCACCTTTCCCTTCATGTGGGATAAAAGACGTTCAATTGCAACTTCATTATTTAATGAGTTTCATCCAGTTGTTTCACCTAGACTATACCCTCGGTAACTTTGAAATGGAATTTTTCTCAGTTTAGCATGAGATTAACTTGCACACATCTTTCCAGGATCTTTTCGTGGTTAATGGGGCAGTATTTAAAACTGAATCCCATACCGAGAAATCGTCTATGAAGACCTCCATTATCTCGTCAAGGAAATCTATAAATATGGCCATCATACATCATTGAAATGTTGCAGGAGCGTTGCATAGTCCAAATGGCATTCTCGATATGCAAAAGTTCCATAAGGGCATGTGAAGGTTATCTTCTCCTGATCATCAGGGTGAATAGGGATTTGGAAGAATCTTGAATATCCATCTAAATAGCAGAAATGGGAGTGTCTGGATAAACATTTTAATATTTGATCAATGAATGAAAGGGGAAAGTGGTCCTTCCTGGTTTCTTTGTTTAGCTTTCTATAATCAATACACATGCGCCATACGCTTACTATATGTTGTGGTACTAAATCTTCTTTTTCATTTGGTATTATAGTGACTCCCCTTTTCTTTGGTACGACATGTACTGGGCTAACCCAGTTACTATCGGAGATTTGGTATATTATCCCAGCTTCTAGTAGTTATAACACTTCCTTTTTTACCATGTCACTCATGATAGGGTTTATCCTTCTCTGGTTTTCTCTAGATGGTTTTGAGTATTCCTCTAGCATAATTTGATGCATGCACACAGACAGGATTATCCCTTTTAAGTCAGAGATATTATATCCTAGAGTTGTAGGGTATTTATGTAAGACATCTAAGAGTTATGGTCAGGGGTGAGTGATAAGCATTCTTAAAGACTATCATCCATAAATGGTGAGTATAATTTTATTCCATCATCTTCCATTATCTCGGTTGAAGAGAGTTATATGGTTTCGGTTGGTGCTTCAAACTCTCTTACACACTCATCGATAATATCGATGTCACGGCATGAGTTATATATAGCAGGAGCTTGTAGAAATTTGGATAGGATGAATTCAACCTTTTCATTACCAACTTCGAAAGTCATATTTCCCTTTTAAACATCTATTATAGCTCCAACAGTTGATAATAAAGGTCTACCTAGAAGGATAGAGATTTCTTCATCCTCTATGATATCCATTACGATGAAATCTGTTGGGATAAAAAGTTGACCAATCCTAACTGGAACGTCTACTAGTATACCTATAGGATATTTAACTGATCGATCAGCCAGTTGAAGGGACATTTTTGTAGGTTGAGGTTCTCCCAAGTTTATTCTATTGCAAACAGATAAAGGCGTCAATCTTAGTACTCGCGCCAAGATCTAGTTGTACTCTATATATTACATGAGTTCCTAAGACACGTGAGTAATACGGTGGAAGAACTGACTTGGTTTTGCATTTTATCGCAAATGTTACGGATAGCAAGAGTCGCCACCGAATTTTCTTTCATCCAATAAGGAAGGGGTGAAAATAACAGGAAAGACTATAATAGATTTTGAGTTCGGGGGGTAGATTATGAAAAGGGAAGGTGTTAGCGCCCTTTTCATCCGTAGTTATCTACGGGCTCTTAATCGCTTATCTCACTTTGAAAATTTCTTTGTGTGTGTCATTTGTTTGAAAATATTTTGAAAATGTCAATATAAGGCTGGTTTTATAATAACCCTTGTATCCTTCCTCAAGAGTGTATACAAAGTATTTTGGAAAGTGTTTGTGAAATGTTTTATTTTTATGAGCAAGCGATTAGAAGTACCTACCCACTCATATTTTTCTTGTACTTTTCCTTCTCCTTTAGATAGCGTTATCCGTACCATTAGTTAGTAGGAATCCTTATCGTTGGATGTGAAGGGACAGGCGAGGGTTATCAAACAGTCATTGAAGGCAACTGTTGTACCCCAAAATTTGCCCTCCCATAATCTTCAAAGTTTTGCCAAGCATCACCTCAAATGGTTCAAGGTCTACTAAAGGGCTACACAGTCAACCATCCTCCTAAGCCAGTCAAATTAGGGTTTTGGCTCCTTCAAGGAAGTTGAGGTTTTCAAGGGCTCAATCAAGTCCCATATGCTCATATACATTATCAAGCATCTACATGTCAAGTTTCAAGGCTCACAAGGTCAAGTTGCACAGTCAAAAACCCTAATTGCTCCACAGTCAACTGTAGGGGCAAAATGGTCATTTGGCAGTCAAAAGTCAAAAAATTTGGTCAACATCTTATTTTGAAGCCACAATCATCATTTGGTCAAGTCTTGACCATGATTTCACAAGAATGGCTCAAAAATCATCAAGGTGTCAAAAGTTTCTATTTTTGGACAGTTGAAAAGTCAACTGTAACTTGACTAAGGCATAACTTTTTCATGGTTCATCATAAAAATCCCATCCAATGCTCATCTTGAAGGGAAAGACATTTCCTACAACTCATCTTCACATTCCAAGTCGAAGAAATGCTCTCACAAAAAGTTATCAATTTCAACATTATAGGTCATTTTCAAAAGTCAACAAAAAGACACTTTAAGTCAAAGACCATAACTTGAGATTGGTAAATCAAAATGACACGGGACCAAAGACATTGGTTAGAGGACTTCAAGAACTTTAACAAATGTCCAAGAACATGTTTATAGCTTCAAAATTGAGCAAGATATGCATTGGAGAGGTTGGGAAATTTTTGTGAAATGGCCAAAGTCAACTATCCTTGAAATTTCATTTTTGACAAAGAGGGCCCACTTTTTCCACTTGTTTCAGCTTGACCATTCTTCCCACGTGTCCCACAATTTATTTCAAGATTTAAAATTAATTTTTCCATTTTTATTTAATTTTATTTGATTTAATTCATTTTAAATCTTTAAAATTCAAATAAAAATCAAAGAAATTAATGGAGGGATATATTTTGTGTTGAATAGCCTTGATGCACCTTGAAATACCTTCCAAATTCGTGCAAGGCCAATTATGGGCATAAAAATTCAAATTTTCACAAATATGGCAAATGGTTCAATGTTGGTTATGGAGGAAATCAAGAACTTCAATGCAAAGCTTAATGACCATAATTCTGATTGAGATGCATTACATAACACATGTGCAAGCTTTCAGAACAAGGATTCACGACCTAGAAACACTCAAAACAGCCAAACACATTTCAAACTTTCAAGAGAAAAAAGCAAAACTGAAAACCTATTTGCAGCCTGTTCCAAGCCTCCATTTCAATCCAAATACACTCCTGGCATCCCTAGGAACCTTTGGCAATCAGAACCAAGCGCAATCACTCAAGGAATCATCCCCACCAACTCATACGGTTTGCATACATTCTCAAATTTACATATCACATTCCACGCATTTTTAATACATTCTTTGGTTTGATTTGTGTTGCTGACATCATTACCAAGCTTTCCATATGTTTTAATTTGAGAATAATGCTTTAAATCGAAAAGTGCCATTGACAATTTCTAGGTTTTTCAGAGCTTCGAATTGGGGGTTTCACCATACTGTAAAATTGGAACCCCAAACAGGCATGGATGAATTCAGTTGGATGAGACGAATAAGATGGACCTATCGCGCCCTTTTTATGTTGGCCCAATTCCTATTCTCTATTTTCTGTCACTGCATTTAGTGGGGGTTAAAACCCCCCGCTATCTTGTTTCCTTTTTGCAGGTACGAAGAAGACGACGATGACGTGTTTGTACATGTATGGTGCATTCAAATCCACGCGCGCGTTTTCTTATTTTTCAGCATAACTGGCTTTTGTTTTATATAATATTTCTTTTCTATTTCAATAACAAACGCGTATGAATGCTTCAGTGGTTGGGGACGTGGCCAAGTATCTTTGGGACCTGGGTTCGATTCCCAGGCCCCCTTATAATTTCCATATTATTTTCTTCAACGTTTTCCTGTGCAGATTCCAATATGAGGTGCATCATAAGTCTCACATCCCAGCGCTGCCATATGTCATCAATCACAGATCCAAAGGACAAAAGGCAAGGAACACCATGGTCTGGAGTCAAGCATGCTGTAGGAGATCCAAGAAAGTCAACGTGGCTTGTTCAAATGGGCCACAATTCTCAATTCAACACCTCCAAATTTCAGCCCACACCCCCCTTGGTTTTACTTCTTTTTTCATTTTGTTTTGTTTTTCTATTATTTTAATTTCTAACCTTTTTTTTATTTTTATTATTATTAACAAATTAACTTAATTAACATATTTTCATAAAAATCAAACAAAATAGAATTACATCATTATTATTATTATTTTATTTTGTAAATAAATATTAACCAAAATAGTTTAATTAGGCAAGTTTAATTCCTTTTCTTAAATAATTAAAATAAATCTAGAATTAGGTAAAAGTTAACTTTTAATTTTATTCCATTTCTTTTATTTCATAAAAACATAAAAAACAAAAAAATTATTTTCTTTTAATTAAATTAATTAATTAGCCATTAGTTAGTTTTAATTTCACTTTAATTATAAAAAAGCCAAAAAAATCAATTTATTTTCTAAAAGAGGGTCAACACCCTTAGACATTCCCGATTAATTTATTTGCGCGCATTTACTTTATTTGATTATTATGTAATTGCCTTCAAGAATGTAATAGTTAAATAGGTTTATCGCTTTATTTAATTTTCGTACTTATTTACCAAAAAAACGGGTCTTTGTAATTTTTGGCGATGTATAGACCCGCGCCTTGTAATAGCGTAGGATTTATGTTTCCGCAATTTACTTTCTGCACCCCTTAACTGTTAAATGCATGCAAGAATGTATGGTAAATAAAAATAACTCGTAGCTCACCCATAACATGTACAAAAACATTAACTGAATACAACACACAAAACACACACCACTCCTAGGGTACGCCTCACTTGTTGCCTTCGAAACGTGGTCGTCAAGTATAGGATGTCTTAGCGGTCCTTATGTCCATGATCCAGTTGCCTCGAAACAGTTGCCTCGAAACAGTTGCCTCGAAACGGTTGCCTCAGATTAGAAAAGGATCAAGGACATAAGGGTAGCCTCTAAGGTGTCTTACTGTTGCTTCAGTGACCACACTGTCCCTACAATCGAATTGACCCGAATACCTCCAACGGTGGTGCTACCTACCTCTCAATGGTGGGATGGCACTACCTAAAGGACACTTACACAACTTAATTCCTTAGGGTAGGTAGATGACTCATGGATACTTGCTCTATTCAAAAACAAAATCAAAAACCTTTTCACACCGACACTTTCAAAAAGCTTTCAAAACAATTTTTCAAACACTCTTGAGGACAGATACAAGAGTTATTCAGAAATCTTTCAAAGAAACTTTTTCAAGCCCACTCACAATTGAAAAGCAAACATTTTGAAAACATAAAGAGCAAGTATCTAAGAGCCCATGGATAACCATGGATAGAAAGGGTGCTAACACCTTCCCTTTCTATAAATCTACCTCCCGAACCGAGAAACTATCTCATAAGGAATTTTGCTGTGCTTTTGTCCTGTCCATGTTGGAGAAAATAAAAGACGGTGGCGACTCTTGCTTCCGCGACATTTCGCGAAACCAGCTAAAAACAGTCAGTTCTATTTCCACCGATCACAGAACTGGCGACTCTACTGGGGATGCTTAAAGTGGGGTGTACCTTAGGATAGCTCATACTTGTGTTTTCAATTGCCTGATTTGTGTGCTTTAAAATTATTGGGCCTGTCTTGGGAGTTCTATAGATCCTAAACCCGGATCTGGGGGATACCTTCTTAGAAAGTAGCAACAAGGTTGTGAGGGAACTGTGCGGGGTATACCGACATGGTTGAAGCAGTCTGCTACGTTGATGTGGCACTTTGGTGAGTACCGGTAACCCTTGACTCAAGTCAAGGAGAGTACGGGGCCGCCGCATGGTGTCATGAAGCATCAACTGACCTTAGGAACCTTAATTGAACCATATTGGCATCTTTAGGGTAGTGAGATGACTACTTTGGTGCAGTCCGAAGTTGGTTGATACTCGATACTACACTCAATTGAGGGTTGTTTTCTTGGGATATTTTGATCGCCAGTTCAGTGGCTAAATCGAAACGATGAACACAGAAAATAACCCAATGATACTGAGCTCCTTAGAACCCGGTTACTTTGATAGGACAGGTTTGAGCCCACCAACTTCAAGAGGGTAGTACCCCAAAATTCATGCTGGCCTAAACTCTAAGGGCTGTGGTGTGACTTGTGTGCCTTATCATGTTTGCTTTTGTGAATACTTGTCGTGTGTTTTATCATAACATCATAACATCATACAGCATCATATGCATCCACTAACCACTTCAGGGGTTCGAATCTTCATCTTTGTTCTTGTTTTGTAGGATATGGAAACTATCCGCAGAAAGACAATTCAGGTCAACCTTGTAAGGGTCCCTCCTCAGCTTAAGGAGCTTACATCCAGGATTCCTGAGAACTCGTCATTCAGTGAAAGGCATGGTAGACTCATTAGCTTGGTCAACACCAACATTGAGGAGGATATGATAAAGGTCCTCTTCCAGTTCTTTGACCCTCTGCACCACTGCTTTACTTTCCTAGATTATCAACTGGTGCCTACATTGGAAGAGTTCTCCCAGCTTCTTAAGATCCCTATCCTCAGTTAACTACCCTACAACGGTACAGAAAGGGAACCAAAACTTGAAGAGGTTGCTAAAGCATTATGCCTACAACCATCTGACATCAAGGGACATTGGGAAACCAGAAGTGGTATCAAAGGGTTCTTGGCAAAGTTTCTGTTTGAGAAGGCCCAAGAATGTTGGAATTCCCTTGATCTACAAGCCTTTGAAGAAGTTGTAGCCCTCCTTGTCTATGGGTTGGTGTTGTTCCCTAAGCCAGATCAGCTTATAGATATCAATGCTGTCAAGATCTTCATGTTCAGGAATCCTATACCTACGTTGCTCGGGGACATCCTTCACTCATGTTACACTCGAACCATGAGAAAAATAGGTGTTCTTATGTGCTGCACTCCTCTCCTAGGAAGGTGGTTTATTTCGCACCTTCCACAATCAGTTTTGAAGAACGAGCGGGGTTTGAGATGGTCACAACGATTGATGACTCTTACGCATGCTGATATACATTGGTGTTCTCGGTCCAGAGAAGACGTCACTATCATTGATCATTGCGGGGAATTTCCTAATGTTCCTTTACTTGGAACCAGAGGAGGTATTACGTGCAACCCATGCTTGGCTTTGAGACAGTTTGGATATGCTCGGAGGGATGGCCCTCATGATATGCTTATTCCTGACATAGTTTTTGACTTCGACAACGATGCACAAGGACTTCGCCAGAGATTTATCATAGCTTGGAGAATGCCCAACAGGGTAGATAGCAAGACACTGGGGCACAAGAACTCCCTCCCCCTGGAGCCTTATCTCAAGTGGGTACGAGCCCGCTCCCAGAAGTTGGTGATGCCATATCCTCATGTTCTCCCCGTGATCAAAGAGCCAGCCTTGGAAGGAGAGGTGCCATACACTATTCAGCATCCTGACATGCCTACGTCCTGGGAAGAAATGCAGAAAAGCTGGATCCAACTCAAGGAAGAACGGAATTCTCTTGAAGCCAGTCTACATGCCAGTGAGAAGAAGGTCGTGGAGCTCACGCGTCTACTGCACGAGGAAAAGACTCTCAACACTTACATTGCTCCAAAGAGGATGCGCAGTGTCTTTTGGGATTGATTTACTTTGTAATGTTTTGCCCATGAGGCCTTGATGTACTGAACAAATTATTTCCTAATAAAAAGTGTGTTCTTTTTGGCTACAACGAATTTGAACTTTCGAACCCTTGAATGCGTTGCATAAATAGCATATCATGCATCATGTGCATAACAGGTACCCCTTTTTCTACAGGTTGCTTAATCTTCTTCGCTGTTTATTTCAGCACTCAAGCATCATGAATCCTGAACTCACTACCGAGCAAGCTATCAAGGCCCTCCAGGCCCAAAACGCCCAATTCCAGGAGATGGTCATGAACTTGGCCCAGGGACAACAAGAGCTGAAGGCTTTGCTCCTGAAGAAGAATAAGAAGAAGAAGAGGACTGTGCTATTCAACACTGGGCGCAGACTCGGGAATACATTACAGAATGAAGCTGAGAGGACTACTCCGTCTGTGGGGGAAGGTAGTCACCAAGGGAGAGAGGTCCCTAGTCTTATGGTCTCTGACACCGAGACAGACTTCAACGACGAACAGTACCCTCCTGCTGAGGACCGGTACAAACAGCTGGAGGACCGGCTGAATGCTATGGAGATTCAACGTGTGCCTGGGTTGGATTTCGGAGACTTGGGGTTATCTTCTGGAGTGGTGATCCCACACAAGTTCAAGGCGCCGACCTTTGTGAAGTATGACGGGGCTTCCTGTCCCAAGATGCACCTCCGTTCTTATGTAAGGAAGATCCAGCCTTACACAGCAGACAAGAACTTATGGATCCACTTCTTCCAGGAGAGTCTTTCAGGGACTCATCTCGAATGGTTCTATCAGCTGGATAGAACCAACATTCGTAACTGGGAGGATTTGGCCACTGCTTTTTACAAGCAGTATCAATATAATTCTGACCTCGCTCCCACGCGTACCCAACTCTAGGGTATGTCACTGGGAACGGGTGAAGGTTTTAAGGAGTACGCACAGAAATGGAGAGATCTGGCTGGCAGGGTGCAGCCACCATTGACAGATCGTGAGCTAGTGGACATGTTCTTGGGGATCCTATCCGGTCCATTCTTCAACCATCTCATTGGTAATTCCTCTGCTGGGTTTACTGACCTGATCCTGACTGGTGAAAGGATCGAAGCTGGTATAAAATCAGGGAAGATACAGAAGGGTGCCTCCTCAAATACTGAAAAGAAGCCCTTCAAGAAGGAGGCCAGTGCTGTGTACGGTCCCAGAAGACAGAACAAACCAGAACGCCGCCAAGCTGTCAACGCGGTGGTTATTTCTAAGCCTACTGCTGCTCCTCAGCAATACAACCAGCCAAGAGCTGAGAGGCCTAAACGGCAGTATACCCGGCTCAGCATGACTCTCTCTCAGATCTTACCACAATTGCTGTCAACTAGCCTGGTAACTGTCAAGGAGGCTCCGAAGATGGTAAATACAGCATCTCTGAAATACAACCCCAACGCCCGTTGCGCTTATCACTCTGATAGCCCGGGACATTCCACCGATGACTGTTGGGCCCTAAGGAATAAGGTTCAGGACCTTATTGATGCTAATGAGATACAATTCGAGGCGCCCGAGAGGCCAAATGTTGTGACCGCTCCCATGCCCCAGCATGGAGTGAATGCTGTTGAGGAGGATTTGTATGTAGCTTCTGTGGATGATGTTGCTACTCCGCTGCTGACCGTCAAGAGGAACCTGTTGCTAGCCGGTTTATTTCTGGGATGTAGTAAAGGTTGCCCTTTATGTGCTGATTCCCCTGCTGGTTGTTCTTTGCTGAAATCAGGCGTCCAAAACCTGATGGATAGTAAAGAGATCTTGTTCAAGAAGACTGTCGTTCCTGCCGCCCCTATTGAAGAAGTTTCAATTGTTACCATTTTCAACAACCCTTCCAAGGCTCCTTCAAAGAAGCCTATCAAGATTATGCCTGTTCACAAGATTGCTCCTATAACCATTACTGTTCTGGGGCCCATCCCCTACAAGTCTGATAAAGTTGTCCCGTGGCACTATGGGGCAGATGTTTATGTCCTAGGAGTGAAACAAGAGTTCAACACTGGTACCGGTGTCACCAATATCACCGGGCCTGCTAAGGTCACTCGTAGTGGAAGACTGTTCTCACCAGACATTGCACCTCCAGCCATTCAAAGGCCTCTTGTCATCACACCTACCAGTGTGCCTGTTTCCCCCCCTGATCAAGTTTCCACCCCTGCTGCCGAGTCATCTGACGCTCGGGGCAAGGGGATTGCTGCTGATATGCCTGCCCGGACGGAGGCACCAAAGACCACTGTTGAGGCTTCCAAGCAAGAGATGGAAGAGATCCTCAAAATTATAAAGAAAAGTGATTTCAACGTCGTTGAACAGCTGGGGCACACCCCCTCCAAAATCTCCATGCTATCACTGTTGCTGTGTTCAGAGGCCCATGCCAAGGCCCTGATTGCTTTCTTAAAGATGGCCCACGTACCACAAGAAACGTCTGCCGATCAATTCACCGACTGTGTGGCCAACTTAACCGCTGATAATGGTCTGGGTTTCTCTGATGCTGATCTGACGGCCAAGGGGAAGAACCATAATGATGCCCTGCATGTCTCCATTGAATGCAGGGGCACTACTCTTGCTCACGTGCTGGTTGACACGGATTCTTCACTGAACGTGCTACCCAAGAAGGCTCTAGACAGGCTGGACTGTGAAGGTTTAGAGCTCAAACCAAGTAACATTGTTGTTCGGGCCTTTGACGGGTCCAAAAGGATGGTACATGGTGAGGTTAACATCCCGATTAGGGTTGGTTCGCAGGTCTTTGATTCAAAATTCTATGTGATGGACATCCGTCCATCCTATTCTTGTTTGTTGGGTCGTCCGTGGATCCACAAGGCTGGAGCTGTGACCTCCACTTTACATCAGAAGCTCAAATACCCGGTCAGGGGGAAGATTGTAATGGTGCAAGTGGAAGAGGAATACATGGTCAGCCACCTCAACTCCTTCAGGTACGTAGAAATGGATGGGGAGTTCATTGAGACCCCCTTTCAACACTTTAAAGAGGTACCTCAAACATTGGCAGCAGCAGAGACAGTGACTGAAGAGGGTTCTCCTTTGAAGATGGCCTCCTTAAAGGACGCCCGGGCTGTGATTGAAAAAGGTGAATGTGCAAACTGGGGCAGACTCCCTGATTTTAATCCTAAGACTGACAAGTTTGGCCTAGGTTTCACTGCAGAGGCTCAGAAGGCTGTGCACAAGGCAAGGATTGGAAGACCTCCTGTGCTCATCACCAATCCAGGAGTGAACGCTATTGGGGATGAAGACGAAGTGGAAGAATCCGAGTTCGACAGCTGGATCTACCCAACACCCAACGGTGGACCTAGCAACTGGACTGCAAAAGACTTTACACCTATTACTTTTGTCACCCAGTAATGAACTTCCTTGTTTTGGATTTGTAATAAACATTAATTCTAAACTTTATGGCCCGGTGTCTTACCCGGGGCACCGTGGTTTTATTTGTGAGGGCTTTTGTTTGTCACTTTCATATATCATGAATAAAAGCATTGGACGTTTTTCACATTTCAAATCTTGTGCTCCCTTTCTTTCTTTATATATATTGCAAAACAACTATATTTACACACACTCACTCATACAGGTTCCAATCCACTCTGGATCTCACTGGTAACGACTCTGCTACTGCCAGTTATGACTTCGAAAATCTGATCAACTTAGCCGAAGACGAAGGTGAAGATGATTGCGAAGTGCCTGGCGAGCTTGCAAGACTGTTACTTCAGGAAGAGAGGGCCATTCAGCCACATGAAGAGCCAGTGGAAACGGTAAATCTGGGTACTGAGGCAGACAGAAAGGAAGTCAAGATTGGTGCCAATCTGGAGCTCAGTGTGAAGCAACGGTTGATCCAGATGCTGCGTGACTATGTGGAAATCTTTGCTTGGTCCTACGAAGACATGCCTGGGTTGGATACCGACATTGTGGTCCATCACCTGCCTACCAAGGAAGACTGCTCGCCAGTAAAACAGAAGGTCCGCCGCATGCGTCCAGAGATGTCCGAGAAAATCAAGGTTGAGGTTATGAAACAATTTGATGCCGGGTTTCTAGCAGTGACTTCTTACCCTCAGTGGGTTGCCAACGTGGTTCCGGTGCCGAAGAAAGATGGTAAGGTCCGAATGTGTGTTGACTATATGGATTTGAACAGGGCAAGCCCTAAAGATGATTTCCCTCTGCCTCACATCGACGTTCTGGTTGACAATACTGCTCAACACAAGGTGTTCTCCTTCATGGACGGCTTTTCAGGTTATAATCAGATCAAGATGGCTCCTGAAGACATGGAGAAGACCACTTTTGTTACTCAGTGGGGCACCTTTTGCTACAAGGTCATGCCTTTTGGGTTGAAAAATGCTGGGGCAACCTACCAACGTGCCATGGTTGCTTTATTTCATGACATGATCCATCATGAGATTGAAGTGTACGTCGACGATATGATTGCAAGGTCCCAAACTGAGGAGGAACACCTTGACCATCTACAGAAGCTATTTGACCGTCTGAAGTTGTACAAGCTGAGGTTGAACCCGAACAAGTGCACCTTCGGGGTAAGATCTGGAAAACTGCTAGGCTTCGTCGTAAGTGACAAGGGTATTCAAGTGGACCCTGCCAAGGTGAAAGCTAT
The DNA here is from genome assembly GCA_948472305.1 of Vicia faba. Classification (NCBI taxonomy): domain Eukaryota; kingdom Viridiplantae; phylum Streptophyta; class Magnoliopsida; order Fabales; family Fabaceae; genus Vicia; species Vicia faba. The sequence continues at coordinate 131,287,219 of OX451739.1, forward strand.
ACAAGAGATGCCAGCTCCCAAGACAGAGAAAGAAGTCAGAGGCTTTCTAGGACGGCTGAATTACATTGCCCGATTTATCTCACATCTAACTGCTACCTGTGAACCAATCTTCAAGCTACTGAAGAAAGATCAAGTAGTACGTTGGAACAATGAATGTCAGGCTGCTTTCGACAGAATCAAAGAGTATCTCCAAGAACCACCCATTCTTATGCCACTGGTTGAAGGGATACCTCTAATTCTATACTTGACAGTACTTGACAGCTCAATGGGGTGTGTCCTGGGGCAGCATGACGAGTCTGGACGAAAAGAGCATGCCATTTATTACCTTAGCAAAAAGTTTACCGACTGTGAGACCCGATACTCACTGCTCGAGAAAACTTGCTGCGCTTTGGTATAGATTGCTCACCGGCTGAGACAGTATATGTTGACTCACACCACTCTGTTGATTTCAAAAATGGATCCAATCAAGTACATATTCGAAAAGCCTACCTTGTCCAGGAGAATAGCCAGATGGCAGATGATCTTGACAGAATATGACATCCAGTACACGACTCAGAAAGCAATCAAGGGAAGTGTATTGGCAGACCATTTGGCACACCAGGCAGTGGACGACTACCAGTCAATGAACTTTGAGTTTCCAGACGAGAACATCATGGTAGTGACTGATTGTGAAGTACTTGGACCGGATGAAGGACCTGAGGAAGGATCCCGATGGTCTATGCACTTTGACGGAGCCTCCAACGCTTTGGGTAACGGTATCGGCGCTGTAATCATATCCCCTCAAGGCACTCATACTCCACTTACCGCCCGGCTATGTTTCAACTGCACTAACAACATGGCGGAGTATGAGGCATGCATCATGGGTCTTCAAGCTGAAATTGACTTAAGGATCAAGTTTCTGAGTGTCTTCGGAGATTCCGCTCTCGTGATCAATCAGATCAAAGGCGAATGGGATACGAAACACCCAAACCTTATTCCTTACAAAGAATGTGTGTTGACATTGATCCCCCATTTCACAGAGATAACCTTTGAACACTTCCCAAGAGAGGAGAATCAGCTGGCGGATGCGTTGGCCACGATGTCTTCTATGTTCAGAGTCAAATGGGACAATGAGGCTCCCCGGATCATTATCTGGAAATTGGATGAACCTGCACATTGCTGTGATCTTGAGGCTGAGATAGTAACTAAAAAACCCTGGTATCATGAGGTGAAGAGGTACTTGGAAGCTCGAGAATACCCTGAAGGTGCATCCATCAATGACAAGAAGTTTTTGAGAAGGTTCGCTGCAAAGTTCTTCCTCAGCAATGGCATTCTATACAAGCGAAACCATGATTCAACTTTACTGCGTTGTGTGAATAAGACCGAAGCAGAAAAGATCATGGCAGAGCTGCATGAAGGTACCTTCGGAACGCATTCCAGTGGACACACCATGGCAAAGAAAATCCTTCGGGCAGGATATTTCTGGTCCACAATGGAAGCCGACTGTTACCAACATTCTCGGACATGTCATAAGTGCCAGATTTATGCAGATAAGGTGCACGTTCCTCCAGTCCCTCTAAACGTCTTGACTGCACCTTGGCCTTTTGCAATGTGGGGCATTGATATGATCGGCGAGATTAAACCTACGGCATCTAACGGACATCGCTTCATCCTTGTAGCGATTGATTACTTTACAAAGTGGGTTGAAGCAGCTTCCTATGCTACGGTAACCAAGAATGTCGTGGCACGGTTCATTCGACACAACCTGATCTGTCGATACGGCGTACCTGAGAGGATCATTACGGATAATGGTACCAATCTTAACAACAAGATGATCACTGAGCTCTGCGAGCAATTCAAGATACAGCACCACAACTCTTCTCCCTACCGGCCGAAGATGAATGGGGCTGTCGAAGCGGAAAATAAGAATATCAAAAAAATCGTGCAGAAGATGACAGTGACCTATAAAGATTGGCACGAGATGTTACCGTTTTCTCTTCACGGGTACCGTACCTCAGCAAGGACGTCAACCGGGGAAACACCCTTTTCCTTGGTCTATGGCATGGAGGCAGTCTTGCCGATTGAAGTCCAGATACCCTCTCTCCGGATAATGAAGGATGCAGGCTTGAGCGAAGATGACTGGATCCAGACTCGACTTGATCAATTAAACCTAATTGACGAAAAGAGACTCACTGCTATTTGTCATGGTCAAACGTATCAAAAACGGATGATCAGGGCATTTAACAAGAAAGTCAGACCACAAGAGTATCAAGTTGGGGACCTGGTAATCAAGCGCATCATTCTTCCTCAAAGTGATCCCAGGGGCAAATGGACCCCTACGTACGAAGGGCCATTTGTGGTTAAACATGTCTTCTAAGGAGGAGCCATGATTCTAACCACCATGGACAGTGACGACCTTCCTCACCCCGCCAATGCAGACATAGTAAAAAGATACTACGCATGATAAAAGACCCGCTAGGTTGACATACCTAGGAAAAAATTAGGGCTTCCCGGCGAACCAAAAGGGTTCGGGCAAAAATAAGGGATGAAATGAAAAAATCTGTACACCCGGCAAGTCGAAAACCTGAAAAGGCGGCTTGGGCAAGAATGGGTATCCCGGTGGACTGAAAACCCGAAAGGGCGGTCCAGGCAAAAGTTAGGGATTAAAGCGTAATACTATGCCTCATTGGATCACCTTGCATCCAGAATCCGGTATCAACTATCAGGTTCAGACGGCATCGATCAATCAACTTCATCTTCAACTAAGCAGCAAAGTGATGAGACGCTTGAAGACATAAAGGCGATAGCAGAGTTGGAACCCAGTGGGATTATTTTTTCACAGCTGTTTTGTTTTCCTTTTTCACAAAATTGTATAAACTCTGTTGTTCGGCGGCGTTCTCTTACTAGGACGTCAGCCTCTTGTACATAAACGCCTATTTACAGGCAAATTCAAAAATCAATACAAATTCACTTTTCAGACCAATTGCCAATTGTTTTTTCCTTTTTCTGTTTGTTTTGTAAAGAACGTCCAATGTTCAATTGTGATATATGCATTTGACACTAGTTGCTAACTCATAAATATTTGCATACGAAACAAAGGAATAATTACAGGTGACATTAGAAACAGGGGCAATATTGAATTGTCTAAGCGATCTAGTTGCTCTGTCCACCAAGGTACCAAGGTAGGTTCAGCTGAAGAACGATCAGGATACCTTCACTCCCCGCAGAGTAAGTCAGGACTCAACAATACTCTCTCCTGAGCAGTTGGTCTCCCATCAACCCTAACAAGGCACAGTATTCTCCAGCAAGTCGGCGACACTCTCCCCAAGCAGAGTTAACCTACAGTCAGCCTTATAGAAGTAGGGTACCCCCAGAAGATCTCAATATTCCCCAGCGGAGTACACAAACATTCCTAAGCAAGCATCCCCGGCAGTCTTGATCATAAGATTGTTCCCCGGCGGAATACCAGACACCCAATGGAGCCACTTCCCACAGTACAGTCTCAAAAAGTCTCCCCAGGAGAGTTGAATCAATCCCCCCAGTTGGAAGCTTATCCCCAGTAGATTCTGGAAGCTATCCCCTGCAGAGTACAAACGCGTCTCCCAGACCTTATTCAAAGGTTATTTCCCCACCAGGATATAACTGGGCTATCCTCAGCCAATTGCCACGGAAAGATCGTCCCCGGCGAAGTCTTCCTATCCCCAGCGGAGTACATCAAAACTTCCAACAGAGCTCAACAATTGTATCCCCAGCGGAGTTATCATCAACCTCAGCAAAGTACCTCTCTTTCCCCATAGAGTTCACTCCCCGCAGAGTAATCTATCCGCCAAGTTTATTCCCCAACGGAGTCATCTTCTCCTACCGGTATTCTTGCAACCATCACTCCCAGCGGAAACAAAAAACGCTACTCTTCAACATCAGCCCAGGAGTTAACTTCCCGGCACCCGTCAAGGATTTACTTTCCTAGAAAAAAAATATACATTCATGAATATCACATTTTCATACATCCTGCTTACATACACAATGCATGCACATACGCATCATATCACACAATCTCATTTCTCCCTGAGAACATCATGACATCATGCTTTTCATACATCACGACATTGGATACAACTGATGTTTTGCCTTTTCAGGAAAAAGGTCAATCCAAAGATAATTACTATCAACTGTCGCAATTCCAGATTCGATACCTGTATCTAGCCAGGGTATATCTGTGAGCGATTACCTGTGGATTCGACACATGTATCTAGCCAGGGCACATCTGCATTCCAGACTCAATTCCTGTATCCTGCCAGGGCACGTCTGAAGAGTTTGAAGATCTGATTCCTGTATCCTTCCAGGGTGTATCTGTTGACGACTATTTTTCGGACTCGATTCCTGCATCCTGCCAGGGCACGTCTGAAGAGTTTGAAGATCCGATTCCTGTATCCTGCCAGGGTGTATCTGTTGACGACTATTTTCCGGACTCGATTCCTGTATCCTGCCAGGGCACATCTAAAGAGTTTGAAGATCCGATTCCTGTATCCTGCCAGGGTGTATCTGTTGACGACTATATCACAGACTCGATTCCTGTATCTTGCCAGGGCACGTCTGAAGAGTTTGAAGATCTGATTCCTGTATCTTGCCAGGGTGTATCTGTTGACGACTAATTCCAGACTCGATTCCTGTATCTTGCCAGGGCACGTCTGAAGAGTTTGAAGATCTGATTCCTGTATCCTGCCAGGGTGTATTTGTTGACGACTATTTTCCGGACTCGATTCCTGTATCCTGCCAGGGCACGTCTGAAGAGTTTGAAGATCTGATTCCTGTATCCTGCCAGGGTGTATCTGTTGACGACTATTTTCCGGACTCGATTCCTGTATCCTGCCAGGGCACGTCTGAAGAGTTTGAAGATCCGATTCCTGTATCCTGCCAGGGTGTATCTGTTGACGACTATTTTCCGGACTCGATTCCTGTATCCTGCCAGGGCACGTCTGAAGAGTTTGAAGATCCGATTCATGTATCCTGTCTGGGTGTATCTGTTGACGACTATTTTCCGGAATCGATTCCTGTATCCTGCGAGGGCACGTCTGAAGAGTTTGAAGATCCGATTCCTGTATCCTGCCAGGGTGTATCTGTTGACGACTATTTTCCGGACTCGATTCCGGTATCCTGCCAGGGCACGTCTGAAGAGTTTGAAGATCCGATTCCTATATCCTTCCAGGGTGTATCTGTTGACGACTATTTTCCGGACTCGATTCATGTATCCTTCCAGGGCACGTCTGAAGAGTTTGAAGATCCGATTCCTGTATCCTGCCAGGGTGTATCTGTTGACGACTATTTTCCGGACTCGATACCTGTATCCTGCCAGGGCACGTCTGAAGAGTTTGAAGATCCGATTACTGTATCCTGCCAGGGTGTATCTGTTGACGACTATTTTTCGGACTCGATTCCTGTATCCTGCCAGGGCACGTCTGAAGAGTTTGAAGATCCGATTCCTGTATCCTGCCAGGGTGTATCTGTTGACGACTATTTTCCGGACTCGATTCCTGTATCCTGCCAGGGCACGTCTGAAGAGTTTGAAAATTCGATTCCTGCATCCAGCCAGGGCATATCTGTTGATGACTATTTCCAGATTCGACTCCTGTATCCTGCCAGGGCACGTCTGAAGAGTTTGAAGATCCGATTCCTGTATCTTGCCAGGGTGTATCTGTTGACGACTATATTCCAGACTCGATTCCTGTATCTTGCCAGGGCACGTCTGAAGAGTTTGAAGATCTGATTCCTGTATCTTGCCAGGGTGTATCTGTTGACGACTAATTCCAGACTCGATTCTTGTATCTTGCCAAGGCACGTCTGAAGAGTTTGAAGATCCGATTCCAGTATCCTGCCAGGGTGTATCTGTTGATGACTATTTTCCGGACTCGATTCCTGTATCCTGCCAGGGCACGTCTTAAGAGTTTGAAGATCCGATTCCTGTATCCTGCCAGGGTGTATCTGTTGACGACTATTTTCCGGACTCGATTCCTGTATCCTGCCAGGGCACGTCTGAAGAGTTTGAAGATCTGATTCCTGTATCCTGCCAGGGTGTATCTGTTGAAGACTATTTTCCGGACTCGATTCCTGTATCCTGCCAGGGCACGTTTGAAGAGTTTGAAGATCCGATTCTTGTATCCTGCCAGGGTGTATCTGTTGACGACTATTTTCCGGACTCGATTCCTGTATCCTGCCAGGGCACGTCTGAAGAGTTTGAAGATCTGATTCCTGTATCCTGCCAGGGTGTATCTGTTGACGACTATTTTCCAGACTCGATTCCTGTATCCTGCCAGGGCACGTCTGAAGAGTTTGAATATCCGATTCCTGTATCCTGCCAGGGTGTATCTGTTGACGACTATTTTCCGGACTCGATTCCTGTATCCTGCCAGGGCACGTCTGAAGAGTTTGAAGATCCGATTCCTGTATCCTACCAGGGTGTATCTGTTGACGACTATTTTCCGGACTCAATTCCTGTATCCTGCCATGGAACGTCTGAAGAGTTTGAAGATCTGATTCCTGTATCCTTCCAGGGTGTATCTGTTGACGACTATTTTCCGGACTCGATTCCTGTATCCTGCCAGGGCACATCTGAAGAGTTTGAAGATCTGATTCCTGTATCCTGCCAGGGTGTATCTGTTGACGACTATATTCCAGACTCGATTTCTGTATCTTGCCAGGGCACGTCTGAAGAGTTTGAAGATTCGATTCCTGTATCTTGCCAGGGTGTATCTGTTGACGACTAATTCCAGACTCGATTCTTGTATCTTGCCAGGGCACGTCTGAAGAGTTTGAAGATCCGATTCATGTATCTTGCCAGGGTGTATCTGTTGACGACTATTTTCTGGACTCGATTCCTGTATCCTGCCAGGGCACGTCTGAAGAGTTTGAAGATCTGATTCCTGTATCCTGCCAGGGTGTATCTGTTGACGACTATTTTCCGAACTCGATTCTTGTATCCTGCCAGGGCACGTCTGAAGAGTTTGAAGATCCGATTCCTGTATCCTTCCAGGGTGTATCTGTTAACGACTATTTTCCGGACTCGATTCCTGTATCCTGCCAGGGCACGTCTGAAGAGTTTGAAGATCTGATTCCTGTATCCTGCCAGGGTGTATCTGTTGACGACTATTTTCCGGACTCGATTCCTGTATCCTGCCAGGGCACGTCTGAAGAGTTTGAAGATCCGATTCCTGTATCCTGCCAGGGTGTATCTGTTGACAAATATTTTCCGGACTCGATTCCTGTATCCTGCCAGGGCACGTCTGAAGAGTTTGAAGATCCGATTCTTGTATCCTGCCAGGGTGTATCTGTTGACGACTATTTTCCGGACTCGATTCCTGTATCCTGCCAGGGCACGTCTGAAGAGTTTGAAGATCCGATTCCTGTATCCTGCCAGGGTGTATCTGTTGACGACTATTTTCCAGACTCGATTCCTGTATCCTGCCAGGGCACGTCTGAAGAGTTTGAAGATCCGATTCCTGTATCCTGCCAGGGTGTATCTGTTGACGACTATTTTCCGGATTCGATTCCTGTATCCTGCCAGGGCACGTCTGAAGAGTTTGAAGATCCGATTCCTGTATCCTGCCAGGGTGTATCTGTTGACGACTATTTTCCGGACTCGATTCCTGTATCCTGCCAGGGCACATCTGAAGAGTTTGAAGATTCGATTCCTGCATCCAGCCAGGGCATATCTGTTGACTACTATTTCCAGATTCGACTCCTGTATCCTGCCAGGGCACGTCTGAAGAGTTTGAAGATTCGATTCCTGTATCTTGCCAGGGTGTATCTGTTGACGACTATATTCCAGACTCGATTCATGTATCTTGCCAGGGCACGTCTGAAGAGTTTGAAGATCCGATTCCTTTATCTTTCCAGGGTGTATCTGTTGACGACTAATTCCAGACTCGATTCTTGTATCTTGCCAGGGCACGTCTGAAGAGTTTGAAGATCCGATTCCTGTATCCTGCCAGGGTGTATCTGTTGATGACTATTTTCCGGACTCGATTTCTGTATCCTGCCAGGGCACGTCTTAAGAGTTTGAAGATCCGATTCCTGTATCCTGCCAGGGTGTATCTGTTGACGACTATTTCCGGACTCGATTCCTGTATCCTGCCAGGGCACGTCTGAAGAGTTTGAAGATCTGATTCCTGTATCCTGCCAGGGTGTATCTGTTGACGACTATTTTCCGGACTCGATTCCTGTATCTTTCCAGTGCACATTTGAAGAGTTTGAAGATCCGATTCATGTATCCTGCCAGGGTGTATCTGTTGACGACTATTTTCCGGACTCGATTCCTGTATCCTGCCAGGGCACGTCTGAAGAGTTTGAATATCCGATTCCTGTATCCTGCCAGGGTGTATCTGTTGACGACTATTTTCCGGACTCGATTCCTGTATCCTGCCAGGGCACGTCTGAAGAGTTTGAAGATCTGATTCCTGTATCCTGCCAGGGTGTATCTGTTGACGACTACTTTCCGGACTCGATTCCTGTATCCTGCCAGGGAACGTCTGAAGAGTTTGAAGATCTGATTCCTGTATCCTGCCAGGGTGTATCTGTTGACGACTATTTTCCGGACTCGATTCCTGTATCCTGCCAGGGCACGTCTGAAGAGTTTGAAGATCCGATTCCTGTATCCTGCCAGGGTGTATCTGTTGACGACTATTTTCCGGACTCGATTCCTGTATCCTTCCAGGGCACGTCTGAAGAGTTTGAAGATCTGATTCCTGCATCCAGCCAGGGTGTATCTGTTGACGACTATTTTCCGGACTCGATTCCTATATCCTTCCAGGGCACGTCTGAAGAGTTTGAAGATCCGATTCTCGTATCCTGCCAGGGTGTATCTGTTGACGACTATTTTCCGGACTTGATTCCTGTATCCATCCAGGGCATATCTGTTGACGACTATTTCCGGACTCGATTCCTGTATCTAGCCAGGGCACGTCTGAAGAGTTTGAAGATTCGATTCCTGTATCCAGCCAGGGCACATCTGTGAGCAACCAATTGTAGATTCGATACCTGTATCCAGCCAGGGCATATCTGCATAAAGAGTTTGAAGATTAACTCTTGTAACAGGCCAGGTAATTATCTTTCTTTCTCAGGTATGCAAGTTCTCGCTAAGGAATCTCTTACGCGATCGACACCTAGATGGCATCTATAAGCCCATCCACATACCAACAGTCTCCAAATGGCATCTATAAGCCCATCCTCCCATTACAGTTCCAAATGGCATCTATAAGCCCATTCCCGACAAGGTTCTGTCACATCTCCAAATGGCATCTATAAGCCCATTCCCGACAAGGTTCTGTCACATCTCCAGATGGCATATATAAGCCCATCCTCCTATCCACCATCTCTCCAAATGGCATCTGTAAGCCCGTTCCCACTATCGCACTGCTGATACTCTACTATGTGAGTGCAAATTTTTGGGCACTCTAGTGTTCAATCATCTTCCACCCTCGGATCACGAAAGGCACACAAGCCAATCTACATCCTCAGGTCTAAGAAGATTGAACAGGGGCAACTGTTGTACCCCAAAATTTGCCCTCCCATAATCTTCAAAGTTTTTCCAAGCATCACCTCAAATGGTTCAAGGTCTACTAAAGGGCTACACAGTCAACCATCCTCCTAAGCCAGTCAAATTAGGGTTTTGGCTCCTTCAAGGAAGTTGAGGTTTTCAAGGGCTCAATCAAGTCCCATATGCTCATATACATTGTCAAGCAACTACATGTCAAGTTTCAAGGCTCACAAGGTCAAGTTGCACAGTCAAAAACCATAATTGCTCCATAGTCAACTGTAGGGGCAAAATGGTCATTTGGAAGTCAAAAGTCAAAATTTTTTGTCAACATCTTATTTTGAAGCCACAATCATCATTTGGTCAAGTCTTGACCATGATTTCACAAGAATGGCTCAAAAATCATCAAGGTGTCAAAAGTTTCTATTTTTGGACAGCTGAAAAGTCAATTGTAACTTGACCAAGGCATAACTTTTTCATGGTTCATCATAAAAATCCCATCCAATGCTCATCTTGAAGGGGAAGACATTTCCTACAACTCATCTTCACATTCCAAGTCCAAGAAATGCTCTCACAAAAAGTTATCAATTTCAACATTATAGGTCATTTTCAAAAGTCAACAAAAAGACACTTTAAGTCAAAGACCATAACTTGAGATTGGTAAATCAAAATGACATGGGACCAAAGACATTGGTTAGAGGACTTCAATACCTTTCCAAAATGTCCAAGAACATGTTCATAGCTTCAAAATTGAGCAAGATATGCATTGGAGAAGTTAGGAAATTTTTGTGAAATGGCCAAAGTCAACTATCCTTGAAATTTCATTTTTGACAAAGAGGGCCCACTTTTTCCACTTGTTTCAGCTTGACCATGCTTCCCACGTGTCCCACAATTTATTTCAAGATTTAAAATTAATTTTTCCATTTTTATTTAATTTTATTTGATTCAATTCATTTTAAATCTTTAAAATTCAAATAAAAATCAAAGAAATTAATGGAGGGATATATTTTGTGTTGAATAGCCTTGATGCACCTTGAAATACCTTCCAAATTCGTGCAAGGCCAATTATGGGCATAAAAATTCAAATTTTCACAAATATGGCAAATGGTTCAATGTTGGTTATGGAGGAAATCAAGAACTTCAATGCAAAGCTTAATGACCATAATTCTGATTGAGATTCATTACATAACACATGTGCAAGCTTTCAGAACAAGGATTCACGACCTAGAAACACTCAAAACGGCCAAACACATTTCAAACTTTCAAGAGAAAAAAGCAAAACTGAAAACCTTTTTGCAGCCAGTTCCAAGCCTCCATTTCAATCCAAATACACTCCTGGCATCCCTAGGAACCTTTGGCAATCAGAACCAAGCGCAATCACTCAAGGAATCATCCCCACCAACTCATACGGTTTGCATACATTCTCAAATTTACATATCACATTCCACGCATTTTTAATACATTCTTTGGTTTGATTTACGTTGCTGACATTATTACCAAGCTTTCCATATGTTTTAATTTGAGAATAATGCTTTAAATCGAAAAGTGCCATTGACAATTTCTAGGTTTTTCAGAGCTTCGAATTGGGGGTTTCACCATACTGTAAAATTGGAACCCCAAACAGGCATGGATGAATTCAGCTGGATGAGACGAATAAGATGGACCTATCGCGCCCTTTTTATGTTGGCCCAATTCCTATTCGCTATTTTCTGTCACTGCATTTAGTGGGGGTTAAAAACCCCCGCTATCTTGTTTCCTTTTTGCAGGTACGAAGAAGACGATGATGACGTGTTTGTACATGTATGGTGCATTCAAATCCACGCGCGCATTTTCTTATTTTTCAGCATAACTGGCTTTTGTTTTATATAATATTTCTTTTCTATTTCAATAACAAACGCGTATGAATGCTTCAGTGGTTGGGGACGTGGCCAAGTATCTTTGGGACCTGGGTTCGATTCCCAGGCCCCCTTATAATTTCCATATTATTTTCTTCAACGTTTTCCTGTGCAGATTCCAATATGAGGTGCATCATAAGTCTCACATCCCAGCGCTGCCATATGTCATCAATCACAGATCCAAAGGACAAAAGGCAAGGAACACCATGGTCTGGAGTCAAGCATGTTGTAGGCGATCCAAGAAAGTCAACGTGGCTTGTTCAAATGGGCCACAATTCTCAATTCAACACCTCCAAATTTCAGCCCACACCCCCCTTGGTTTTACTTCTTTTTTCATTTTGTTTTGTTTTTTCTATTATTTTAATTTCTAACCTTTTTTTATATTTTTATTATTATTAACAAATTAACTTAATTAACATATTTTCATAAAAATAAAAAAAAATAGAATTACATCATTATTATTATTATTATTTTATTTTGTAAATAAATATTAACCAAAATAGTTTAATTAGGCAAGTTTAATTCCTTTTCTTAAATAATTAAAATAAATCTAGAATTAGGTAAAAGTTAACTTTTAATTTTATTCCATTTCTTTTATTTCATAAAAACATAAAAAACAAAAAAAAATATTTTCTTTTAATTAAATTAATTAATTAGCCATTAGTTAGTTTTAATTTCACTTTAATTATAAAAAAGCCAAAAAAATCAATTTATTTTCTAAAAGAGGGTCAACACCCTTAGACATTCCCGATTAATTTATTCGCGCGCATTTACTTTATTTGATTATTATGTAATTGCCTTCAAGAATGTAATAGTTAAATAGGTTTATCGCTTTATTTAATTTTCGTACTTATTTACCAAAAAAAATGGGTCTTTGTAATTTTTGGCGATGTATAGACCCGCGCCTTGTAATAGCGTAGGATTTATGTTTCCGCAATTTACTTTCTGGACCCCTTAACTGTTAAATGCATGCAAGAATGTATGGTAAATAAAAATAACTCGTAGTTCACCCATAACATGTACAAAAACATTAACTGAATACAACACACAAAACACACACCACTCCTAGGGTACGCCTCACTTGTTGCCTTCGAAACGTGGTCGTCAAGTATAGGATGTCTTAGCGGTCCTTATGTCCATGATCCAGTTGCCTCAAAACAGTTGCCTCGAAACAGTTGCCTCGAAACAGTTGCCTCGGATTAGAAAAGGATCAAGGACATAAGGGTAGCCTCTAAGGTGTCTTACTGTTGCTTCGGTGACCACACTGTCCCTACAATCGAATTGACCCGAATACCTCCAACGGTGGTGCTACCTACCTCTCAATGGTGGGATGGCACTACCTAAAGGACACTTACACAGCTTAATTCCTTAGGGTAGGTAGATGACTCATGGATACTTGCTCTATTCAAAAACAAAATCAAAAACCTTTTCACACCGACACTTTCAAAAAGCTTTCAAAACAATTTTTCAAACACTCTTGAGGACAGATACAAGAGTTATTCAGAAATCTTTCAAAGAAACTTTTTCAAACCCACTCACAATTGAAAAGCAAACATTTTGAAAACATAAAGAGCAAGTATCTAAGAGCCCATGGATAACCATAGATAGAAAGGGTGCTAACACCTTCCATTTCTATAAATCTACCTCCCGAACCGAGAAACTATCTCATAAGGAATTTTGTTGTGCTTTTGTCCTGTCCATGTTGGAGAAAATAAAAGACGGTGGCGACTCTTGCTTCCGCGACATTTCGCGAAACCAGCTAAAAACAGTCAGTTCTATTTCCACCGACCACAGCAACTAATAAGGACGCTTTAGTAATTTTCGTTAGGGACTAGATCATTTATCGAAAAGTAATATCGAAAGGGTCATCAAGGGACTATGATCTTTTACATCGAGGGTCTTCGCTAAAGTGTCCCCACTTTTAAGGGACATGACCGTTATTTTCCGAAGGCAACAAGGGAGGTTACCCTAGAGGTGCGAGCATGTGAAGTGTGTTGTATTCAATTATTTTAATCTTTGCAGTTAGAGTTTTCTATCGTCAGGTTTTTTTATCTTGTCATAACACCCTAATTACTAAGCACTAGTATAGTAAATATCAAAAGACAATAAAAGTGCGAAAAGTAATGACAGGAAACATAAACCTAAACTAATACATCGCTTTGGGGCAGATACATAATAGAAAATGGAAAGTAAAAATCATAAGCTATTACAATCAGGAGCAGTTACATAGTGATGAAAAAGGAAAACGAGAAATCTAAGCTATTACAATTGCGAACCTTATACATTTTATCTATGGAAATAAAATAAAATCGAATTAGAGGAAAAAATAAATGTTTTTTTTTTGCGATTTTGATTAAAAAAAAGGTTTTTGATGATGATTAAAGTAAACCTAAAAAGCTAATTAATTTTAATCAATAAAAGAGTCAATTAATTAAATTAATTAAAAAGGTTAATGATAAAGAAAACCTTAAAACCTTATTATTAGGGTTTACAAAAAAAGGTTTTGTTGTTTTATGGTTAAGTGAAATTAGGATTAATGGGAAAAGAGTTAATTAATTTTAGTTTAAAAAAATTAATTTAAAATTGATTAAAAAATCTAAAACCTAATTTGATGAGGGTTTTAAAAAAAATATTAAAAAAATAATTTGTATTGTAATTAAAATAGATATAAAAAAAGTAAATAAAAAAATATAAGAAAAAAAAGAGTTTGGGCCTGATTTAGCAAAAAGAGGGGGTGCAGAAGGAAAAGAAGTCCAGGCCCACTAGTGTCAACGCTGAATCTCATGTGAGAAGCTCCAAGAGGTCACCATGTGCTTTTGCATCTGGGACATTGATATTGGTTGATGATAATCATGTGGTTATATGGAAAGGGCGCACGGTTGATGCTATAAAGAGCACAGCATGTGATCCGCGTAAATAAAAAAATATGACGAAAAAAAAGAACAAAAGGTCGGGATCAAACCCATACCCTGGTAGAGTAAAGCCTTAACACGCGTTGTCTTGCCACTAGGGTAGCTATACATCTGGTAACATAAATGAAACAATATAATTATGTAATCAACTCAGTTAACTAGACCGGAGAAGTGTCGGAGCCCTAGCTCCGGTCGTCTTCTTCGGCGACTCCTTTTCTTGTTCCTGCAAAATAGAAGAAGTTAGTGATTCCCAGGAACCCTACCCCCTAATTCAAGCCTTACGAGTTCAATGGAAACATTATTTTTGGCTGATTCGCGCTGGATTTTGATATATGAAGAAGATAACTCAAATCGGTATAAGTATGGCCATTCACGATTCAGCCATCATGGGGCTCACACGATGGGTTATTCTTGCATTATTAAACCTCGGAAACGCATTAGTCATGTTAGTATGCATTAATACACAGAGAAAAACAAAAATATGAATTCATGCAAGAATGGAAAAAACGTCGCGACATGTATGCTTGTTTCACGCTATTTGGATCATCATAAATGATCCAACCTTACCCTATAGTGTTTCTGGAGGTGAATGAGATGATAGGTTTCACCTGAATATGGTTGCAACTAGGATTCTTGCTTTGCCCTAATTTTTTGAGAATTTTGGAATTTTGGAATGGCTTCTTGCAAGGGTTTCGTGTGCTTGTTATGTCTGAACAAAGAAGATATATAATGCTTGAATTAGGTTAAAAGATTGTGGGCTTGGACCTTGTAAGAGGGATTGACTTTATCTTATTTTATTTTGACTTTAAATAAATAAAAAATCAAAATAAATAGAATAAAAATCCAAAGGGGTGCATGGATAAATTCAGGGGTTCACATTGAGGCCTGTAACACGCATGGACCATGAAACACAAGCCCCAAAACCCAAAATTCCAAGTTTGGTCACTTTAGGTTTCATGTATTTTCTCAAAATTACCTAACTTGCACCAATCATAACTCTCTCAATTTTTATAATTTGAAGGTGATCTTGGACTTTTTGAAAAGCTAAAGATGTCCTCTACAATCTTTACATTGATCAATTTTCCATTTGAATACTTTATCTTGATTTAAGTTGCCTTGACAAAAAGTTTCTTTTTGTTGACTTTTGAAATGACCTATAATGTTTTGGCCCAAATCTCTCAAATAAAGCATTTTTTGGACTTGAAATTAGAGACACAAAGATGTAAGAATTGAATTTACTTCAAAATGAGCTTTGTTTGAGGAAAATATGATGAAGCGTGTGGAAGTTATGCTTGGTCAAAGTTCAATTGACTTCTCCTTAAGAAAACCCTAATTTGGCAACTTTTGACTTTTGATGAATTGAGAGTTTCTTTGATGAACCATGATCAACCCTTGATCAAATGGTGAATATAACTTCAAAATCTTGATGTTGACCAAAAATCTTGAGGTTTGATTATATGTTGACCACAATTGACTTTTTTTGTCCAATACAGTTGATTTTCAGTCATCTGAGCAATTAATTGAGCAAACTTGTGATGCAAGGATTGCAATTTGGCATGATCATTCTTAGATACATATAAGAAACCATGAAGTCCACTTGAGGCATTAGGAACCCCATCTTACTTGAGAAAAGTGAAACCCTAGTTGTAGGTCCATTGCTTAGGAGGAGAATTTGTATGATCAATTCTTGAGCAAATGAAAACCCTAAGAGCATGAAGAGATATCTTTAAAGAAAATGGGAGGGGGAATTTTGGGGTACAACAGCTGCCCCTGTTCAATCTTCTTAAACCTGAAGAGTTAAATTGGCTTGGCTGCCATTCGTAATATGAAGGTAAAAGAGGATTGAACACTTAAGTGCCCAGAAATTTGCACTCGCCTGTGCACGCAGTGCCACTGTTGGTTGATAAATGGGCTTAAATATGCCATTCTGAGAGATGACGGAGTATCGTCAGAGATGGGCTTGTAGATGCCATCCAGAGTAGCTTCCGATAAGAGTATCAAAATAAGTCTATGCTTGACTGTATCTGGGAAGTATGCTAGAATGAATTTGTGTCCGACCGTATCTAGTAGATGTGCTGAGAAGTGTTAGAATGAATCTTATGTCTTGATTGTATCTGAATGATGTTCTAGAATGAGTCTATGTCTCGACTGTATCTAGTAGATATGCTGAGAAGTGTTTGAACGAATCTTATGTCTTGATTGTATATGAATGACATTCTAGAATGAGTCTATGTCTCGATTGTATCTGTAAGTGGACTAGAATGAGTCTTCTCCCGACTGTATTTGAGATCTATGTTAGAATGAGTCTGCGCCTGGTTGTATCTAAATATATACTAGAATGAGTATCAGAATGGACCTACGTTTGGATCGTATATGGAAGGTATCGGGAAGATATACTGGAATGAGTATCAGAATGGATCTATGTCTTGATCATATCTGAACTGTGTCTAGAGTATGTATCAGAATGATTTTATATTTGATTGTATCCAAAAGATCATCAGAATGGATCGTCGGTTGATCGTATCTAAAGTAAGATACATTGTTGACAATATTTAGTTGTTTTGCAAACTAACCTGAAAGAAAACAAAGTTAGTTTTATGCAATGTCATGATGTATGTAATGCATTGTGTAATGATGCTCTCAAAATAAATGAGAACTCTATATGTGTTTCATATGCATATGCTATGATATTCTGTAAATGATGTATGGGTGCAATATGTCGCTGGAACGTATCGGCAGCTCCGTATAACATCTTTGGCTGGGGGAAATAAATCCCTTGCTATTGTTGGGGAATGAAGAAAGTGATTCTTCAACTTTTGCTGGGACTAATTTTGCTGGGGATTCCCGCTTTCTGTTTGAGGACATTGCGTCGGGGATGCTCGACTTCTGCTTGGGGATAAAAGTACTCCAGGAAAATTGTTCGATCATTGTTCTCTTGAAGGATTTGATTCTTATGTACCCTGACTTGGGATAAAAGAGATGGATATTCCTCTGAGGTGTTGTCTGATCGAGTTTTAGATACCATAGCAACTCTCTTGGGGATGGCAACCTTGATTACTCTCTGTTGGATAAGAGAATTTTACTGGAGATTTTACGATGTTGGAGAAATAAACTCCGCTGGAGAATTAAATTTTTGTAAACTGCATTGAGGAGATAATATTTAATGAGGATGAGTTGCTAGAAGATGCCCCAATTTCCGTCTGAAGGCATATTAGACTTGCTACGAATTTGTCCCTGTTGGGGATGAGCTTGTGAAGATAGCCCATGTGGAGATTTCTCTAAAGAGATTTATGGATGAATTGAACCTTATCCCAACTCCTAGAGTCTTTAGTAAATGCTTATTCCTGTTTTTATGCATATATTCATTAACAGTAATCATATTCATATGCATATGTTCATTCAATTTAGTCATTGGACGTTTTTGCAAACAAAACAGGGAAAGTAAAACAAATTTGAATTTTGAAACATATTTGTATTGAGAATTCGCTTATAAATAGGCAGTTTTGTACAAAGAGACAGAGATCCTAGTAAGAGGAAATTGTCGTAAAATGAATAAAAAAAAGTAGAAAGAATAATAAGGAAAAACAGCTATGTGGAAATGATCCCATCGGTTTCAACTCTGCTACTGCCCATATATCTTCAAGCATCTCATCCCTCGCTGTCAGAAGAAGTTGACTGAATTCATCTGTACCATTTGAACTTGACGTTGATAATAAAGCTTGTTGTAAGTAGATGATCCAACGGGACATAGTCGCACGCTTCAATCCCTAACTTTTTCCCGGACCGCCCTTTCGGGTTTTCAGTCCATCGGGATACCCTTTTTTGCCCAAGTCGCCCTTTCAGGTTTTTGACTTGACGGGTGTATAATTTATATATATATATATATATATATATATATATATATATATATATATATATATATATATATATATATATATATATATATATATATATATATATATATATATATATATATATCCCTAGTTTTTGCCCGAACCCTTTTGGTTTGCTGGGATGCCCTTATTTTTGCCTAGGCCAGTCAACCTAACGGGTATCTCTCATGCGTAGTATTTTTTTACTATGTCCGAGTTCACAGGGTGCGGAAGATCTTCACCATCCATGGTAGTTAATATCATAGCACCGCCATAAAATATCTTCTTGACCACAAATGGCCATTCGCATGTGGGAGTTCATTTGCCCCTGGGATCACTTTGTAGTAGAATGATATGATTTATTACCAGATCACCAGCCTGATATACTTGATGCTTGACCTTCTTGTTAAAGGCTTTGATCATGCACTTCTGATACATCTAACCATGACAAACAGCCGCAAGCCTTTTCTTGTCAATCAAATTTATCTGGTCCAGCCTAGTCTGAATCCATTTGTCTTCATCTAAACCTGCTTGTTTCATAATCCTTAGGGAAGAAATCTAGACTTCAATAGGCAAGACATCCTCCATACCATAGACTAAAGAGAACAAGGTTTCCCTAGTTGATGTACGTACTGCAATGTGATAACCATGAAGGGAAAATGGCAGCATCTCATGCCAGTCTTTATACCTCACTGTCATCTTTTGTAAGATTTTTCTTCATTTTCTTGTTGGCGGCTTCCACCGCGCCATTCATCGTTGGTCGGTACAAAGAAGAATTATGATGCTTAATCTTGAACTCCATGCAAAGTTCTGTGATCATAGTATTGTTGAGATTAGTGCCATTGTCTGTGATAATCCTTTCGAGGATGTCATACCAATAGATAATATTATGCTTAATGAACCGACCAATGACATTCTTGGTAACAGAGGAAAACGAGGCTGCTCCAACCCACTTCGTGAAATAATTAATAGCGACCAGGATGAAGTGATACCCATTAGAAGCATTAGGCTTGATCTCTCCAATCATATCAATTCCATACATTGCAAACGGCCAAGGAACAGTCAATACATTTAGAGGAACCGGAGGCACATGTACTTCGTCAACATAAATCTGGCATTTATGACAGGTTCTAGAATGATGATGGCAATTAGTTTCCATAGTCGACCAATAATAATCCGCTCTCATAATTTTCTTAGCCATTGTATGTCCACTAGAGTGAGTATGAAAGACTCCTTCATGCATATCTTCTATAATCTTCTTCGCTTCTTTCTTGTCCATACAACGAAGCAAAGTCGATTCATGATTGCGCTTGTACAAGATTTTGTTGCTCGGGAAGAACTTGGCAGCAAATCTCTATAGAATTTTTTTATCATTAATAGACGCCCCTTCAGGATATTCCTCGGTCTTGAGATATCTCTTTGCTTCATGAAACCAAGGCATTTCTCCTGCTTCATCAGTATCGAATTTGCAGCACTGTGCCAGTTCATCTAGTTTTTCAACAGTAATTCGTGGAGCTTCATTGTCCCATCTGACTTTGAACATAGACGACATGGTAGCTAATGTGTCTTCCAATTGATTTTCTTCTCGTGGAATATGTTCAAAGGTGATTTCCTCGAAGTATGGAATTAACATCAACACATGCTCTCGATAAGGAATGACATTTGAATGTTTCATATCCCATTATCCCTTAATCTGACTGATCACTAGGGTTGAGTCCCCATATACATCCAAGAACTTGATTCTTATATCAATAGAAGCCTTGATACCCGTGATGCATGCTTCATATTCGGCCATGTTGTTGGTACAGTCAAAACATAATCT
This sequence comes from Vicia faba, assembly GCA_948472305.1. NCBI lineage: Eukaryota > Viridiplantae > Streptophyta > Magnoliopsida > Fabales > Fabaceae > Vicia > Vicia faba. Next base: position 131,307,225 of record OX451739.1, read on the forward strand.
GATAGTGAATGGCGTATGGAAACCCTTGGGATAGATGACCATGACACCAATTCCATTACCAAGCACGTTGGAAGCTCCATTAAAAACCATAACCCGTCAGGATCCTAGCTCAAGTCCTTCATATGGTCCAGGTTCTTCTCAATCTGTAACTAGCATAATATTATCATCTTGGAACTCGAAATTCATAGACTTATAGTCATCTACCGCTTGATGAGCCAAATGATCTTCCAATATACTTCCTTTGATGGCCTTATGAGTAGTATACTGAATGTCATATTCTGTCAAGATCATTTTCCATCTTACTATTCTTCCGGAGAGAGCGTGTTTCTCGAATATGTACTTTATGGGATCCATTTTAGAGATCAACAAAGTAGTATGAGTCAACATATAATGTCTTAGTTGGCAAGCACTCCATGCCAAAGCGCAACAAGTTTTCTCGAGCAGTGAGTATCTTGTTTCACATTCAGTAAACTTTTTTCTAAGGTAGTATATTGCATGCTCTTTTTGACCAGACTCGTCATGTTTCCCCAATACACACCCCATTGAGTTCTCTAACACTGTTAGGTATATGATCAAAGGTCTTCCTTCAACTAGTGGCATCAAAATTGGAGGTTCTTTGAGGTACTCCTTAATTTTATCAAAGGCTATCTGGAAATCATCGTTCCACTTTACTACTTGATCTTTCTTCAGCAACTTGAAGATTGGCTCACAAGTAGCAGTCAAATGGGAAATGAATGGGGTAATAAAGTTCAGTCGTCCTAAGAAACCTCTGACTTCCTTCTCAGTACAGGGAGCTAGCATTTCTTGAATAGCTTTAACTTTGGCAGGATCAACTTCAATACCTTTACCACTAACGACGAAACCTAGGAGTTTACCGAATCTCACCCCCAAGGTGTACTTGTTGGGATTCAACCTCAACTTGTACTTCTTCGACCTTTCAAACAACTTGTGCAGGTGGTCGAGACGTTCTTCTTCAGTATGAGACTTGGATATCATGTCGTCAACATAAACCTCTATCTTATGATGGATCATGTCATGGAACAGAGCTATCATAGCCCGCTGATATGTTGCGTCGACGTTCTTCAAACCGAAAGGTATACCCTTATAACAGAAAGTGCCCTATTGTGTAACAAAAGTAGTCTTCTCCATGTCTTCAAGTGCCATATTGATTCGATTATACCAAGAGAAACCATCCACTATGCCAAAATTGACTTTAGACAGCGCCACATAGACAACGCTTATGCCTAAAGTGTTGCTATAGGTTTTCAGAAAAATTAATAATTAAAAATTAAAGGAGAAGCGCTGCTAAAGGTATACTATAGACAGCGCTTATTATAAGCGCTACTATAGGCCTTACCATAGACAACGCTTTCTTTCCCTAAGCGCTGCTATAGGTTTTCAGTATAAAAAAATTAAAAAATTAGAATAAGCGCTGCTAAAGGTTATACTTTAGACAGCGCTTACTAAAAGCGCTGCTAAAGGTGTTATTCTAGGAAGCGTTGCTAAAGCCTAAAGCGCTGCTAAAGGGTATACCTTAGACAGCGCTTTCCAGAAGCGCTGCTAAAGGGTATACCTTAGACAGCGCTTTCCAGAAGCGCTGCTAAAGGGTATACCTTAGACAACGCTTTCCAGAAGCGCTGCTAAAGGCATTACTCTAAAAGCGCTGCTAAAGGTAATACTTTTAGCAACGCTTCTTAAAAGCGATGTCTAAGGTAATTAAATAGTGTCTTAATCCCTAAATTGGTTATCAGATTTCCAGAAATCCCAAATCGTACAAACGAAACCCCACACCCAGAAATCGCTCATGTTCATCTTCTTCTCCAACTCGTCTCCTCCCATTCACCGTCCAACCGTGGTTCTTCCTCCAACTCGTCTCCTCACCGTCCAACCATGGTTCATGCCAGAAAGATTCTGATTTGTTGTCTCGTTACATGAATTATAATGTGTTTGGAAATTGTCAAGATGATTGGAGTTTAGCAGAGAAACTGATTCAAAAACAGTGTGAGCCTTTACCTAGAAGAAGAGTTTCACAAAATCGGTTTCATCTAAGGTAAAATTTCTTCATTCTTTTCCGGTTTCACTATGGAAGCCTGTTAGTAATAAAACAGTGAATTGGAATGGTTTTAACTGCAAGAGTTTCAAAGAGATTGTGTTCATTGCTTTGATTTGGTTAATGGATATGAGAATCAAAGATTTGTTAAGTCTAAGAGTAAGAATGATTTTCTTGTTGATGATGTTTTGCAATTAGGAAATGGTGGGATTAGAATAGGTTTTGATATTGGAATTGGTTCGGGGTCTTTTGCGGCGGTTATGGCTGAGAGGAATGTTACTGTAATTACTAGTACTCTTAATGTTAATGGTCCTTTCAATGAGTTTATCGCGGCGAGAGGACTTTTTCCGGTTTACTTGAGTTTGGATCATAGGTTTCTGTTTGTTCAATCTAGTATTCAACTTAGTAATAGTAAAAAATAACACAAATCATGAATCTTCGAATGAGTTCACAACTAAGCTAATGTCTCTAAAATTGTAACGTTGACGATCATTGATTGAATATGTTATAGGACCATAACAGTAACATGAACTAGGCCTCTAAGGTTGGACCACATTCGTGGCTATGCTCCTTTCACTCACACGTTACAATCCTCATTTCTAGAATTGTTCTAATCACATGTTTGATTTTTGTGTACAACACACACTCTTTAAATTCATTGTACTCCCACCACATTGCATATAATCCAAGTTAGTAATAATCAACACAAGAGGTTCATGTAACAATGACATATTCACTTAAATAATAAAAGCATACACTATAGATTAAAATGAAAATCTAAGTGTAGTGAGATTTGTGAACTTGTGGTTATGGTATTGATAATGTGAAGAAAAAATAAATCATAATTAGGGGTGTTCAAAAAATCCACAGAACTGAACTGAACCACAGAACCGAACTGAACCATTTTTAAATAACCGAACCGTTATTCATGGTTTATGAACCGAACCACGTGTCATCAAACAGTTTAATAACCGAATTGAAACCATAGTTAACCAAACCATAACTTGCTGAACCGAACCGTAATTAACTACCCTTACTTATGATATGGTATTCCTTAGTTATGTTGGAACTTTAGATAAATTTTTATATTTTCTCCGAATTGATTTTTTAGAACTCAAATTTATTTTAAATCCGTGTATACTTTGTGTTTTGACAGAAACGCATTATACCGTTTTGTGCCCTAATTAGTGTTTTTGTTTAACTTAGATAATAGTTAAAACCATGGATAAAAATGGATGTGTGTCGATCGATTGTCAAAAGAGTACGAGAATGGGGTATTAGAGTTCGTTAAGTTTGCTGTTGAACACGCTGAAGACCCGAATAGAATGAAATGTCCTTGCTTGGGTTGTTGTTATGTGGGTCGGGTTGACGCAGATGGATTGAAATCGCATTTACTAATGCGCGGAATTGATCGAAGTTATACGTGTTGGATATTTCATGGTGAGAAAAGCATCGAGAATGTTGAACTGGGGGTGAAAAGTAATGCGACCTATGTTTCGTACGACAATGCCACGGATACATATGATTGTGATCGAGTCGAAGAGATTGCAAAAGCACTTGAAGAAGATCTTCAAGATTGTCCCAAAATGTTTGAGAGGTTGGTAAGCGATACGGAGAAACCGTTGTATAAAGATTGCCCCAAATTCACAAGATTGTCTGCGGTATTAAAATTGTACAATTTAAAGGCACGCAATGGATGGTCGGATAAAAGTTTCACATAGTTATTAGCATTTTTGAAAGATATGCTTCATGAGGATAATGTTCTTCCTAATCGAACCTACGAGGCCAAAAAAATGTTGTGCTCTATTGGCATGAGCTATGATAAGATACATGCATGTCTAAATGATTGTATTTTGTTTCGAAACGAATATGCATCGTTGAATGAGTGCCTAAAGTGCGGTTTATCTCGATATAAGAAAAAATTATCTCCAGCGAAAGTCTTATGGTATTTTCCTATTATTCCGAGATTTAGACGCATGTTTCATAGTGAAACCGATGCTAGACACTTGACTTGGCATGCAGATGAAAGAATTATCAATGGAAAGTTTCGACATCCGGCAGATGCACCAAAGTGGATGAAAATTGATAATAATCATCCTGATTTTGGAGGAGAAACAAGAAACCTTCGCTTGACATTATCTACAGATGGAATGAACCCGCATGGTCTTCAAAGTATCTCACATTCCACATGGCCTGTGATTCTTATGATTTATAACCTACCTCCATGGCTATGTATGAAGCGCAAACAACCAGGGAATGACATAGATGTATACTTGAAACCTTTAATCAAAGATTTGAAGATTTTGGGGGAGAACGGTGTGGAGGTTTATGATGGACATAGGAAAGAAAGTTTCAATTTGAGGGCGATGTTGTTTGGCACAATTAACGATTTTCCAGCATATAGAAATCTATCCGGGTATAGCATTAAAGGTGAAAAAGCGTGTCCTGTCTGTGAAGATGGAACTGATACGACACTATTAAAACTTTGTCAGAAGAATGTCTTTCTAGGTCATCGTAGATTCTTAAATTCAAAACATCAATATCATGGATGGAGAAAAGCATTCAATGGAAATACCGAACAACGTAGAGCTCCACCTGGATTGACAGGTGATCAAATTTGTGAAAAGGTAAAAGATGTGAGTATTCAGTTTGGCAAGCCTTTTGCACATAAAGTTGTCACAGGTGGGTGGAAGAAGAGGTCTTTTTTTTTAATTGCCATATTGGAAATCTTTGTACGTAAGACATTTTCTTGATGTTATGCATATTGAAAAAAATGTATTTGAAAGTGTTATTGGTACGTTACTCAATATAAAAGGAAAGTCTAAGGATTACCTTAAAGCAAGAGAGGACATGGTAGAGATGGGAATAAGAACTGAATTAGGACCCATGAAGAAAGGAAGACGAACATATCTATCATCTGCTGCTTATACTCTATCAATAAAGGAAAAGAAAATATTGTGTAAGTTTCTGAGTGAAGTTAAAGTTCCAGAAGGTTACTCCTCAGACATTAGAAGACTCGTGTCCATGAAAGACCTCAAGTTAAAGAGTCTGAAGACATATGATTGCCATGTCATAATGGAACATTTTCTACCAATAGGTATACGTTCTATTTTTCCAGAAAAAGTAAGAAGCGCTATAACTAAATTGTGTTTTTTTCCAGGTTAATTTGTAGTAAGGTGATCGATCCTGATATCTTACCAGTATTACAAAAAGAAATTGTCATTACTCTGTGTGACCTTGAAATGTATTTTCCTCCATCATTTTTTGACATTATGGTACATCTTGTTATTCATCTTGTGAAAGAGACACAATTGTGTGGACCAGCTTATATGAGATGGATGTACCCTGTTGAACGTTATATGAAAATATTAAAAGGGTACGTGAAAAACTGAAGTCGTCCAGAGGGTTGTATCGTTTAGCGATACGTTGTTGAAGAAGCGGTTGAGTTTTGTACTGATTTTTTGTCCAATGTGCAATCCATTGGACTCCCCAAATCTCATTTTTTTGAAAGAAAAAAGAAGGTAAAAAATTAATTAGAAATGAAATTGTGATAGTATCAAGGGATGAACGGGATCAAGTGCATTTGTATGTTCTGCACAATGACACTGAGGTTGAGCCGTTTGTTGAAATGCACAAGGCTATACTCTGAGGTGAGAATCAAATTAGAAATGAAAATTAGATAGTACGAGAGCACAATCAAAGTTTTATACAGTGGTTTAAGGATCATATATATTCAAAGTTTCATTCAGATCCCACTTCAATATCAGACAGGTTGAGATGTCTGGAATATGGTCCAAGTTCGATTGTGTTCTCTTATAGAGGATAGGGAATTAATGGATACACATTTTATACCAAAGAACAAGATGATAAAAGTACTATGCAAAATAGTGGTGTCACGGTGGTATGTGAAGCAATGCACATTTCTAGTATGAAGGACTTAAACCCCAAATATGAAAATTTGTCATATTTTGGGGTTATCAATCACATCTGGGTGTTTGATTACGAGAAGTTTCAGATTCCTATCTTTGGTTGCAAGTGGGTACATACTAGTGGCATACGAATGGATAAGTCAGGGTTTTTGCAAGTGGATCTTAGTAGGGTGGGGTACAAAGATGAGCCTTTTATTCTAGCCTCTCAAGCTAAACAAGTGTTCCATGTCACAGACCCGAAGAGTACGAAATGGTCTTTAGTGATTTTATCTAACAAAGTGATTGATGATAAAAGTGTGGATCAAGGTGATGTTGATGTTGAGAATGAGTCGTATATTAGAAACGATCGAGATGAAAATACTACAGCGGATGAATCATATATCAGAAAAGATCATGATGAGGGAATTTGGATTAATCCCTCCGTCTGTGTTCTTAAGAGACAAGTAATTCAGAATCCAACCAAGAAAAGAAAGAGATGTTAGTGAAAGAGGTAATATATATTCCTCCATACCTGTTAACACTTAGCAAACTTCTAATAAATGATATATTTGTCATTTTATATACCCAATTGATATTTGTCATTTTATATACTGAATAGATATTTGGAATTATATATTTGGAATTAAATATTTGTCATTAGATACTAATGTTTTTCTTTATTACAAGTTAGATGGCTAGTAACGAGGAGCACCCACACGATGATTCTATTAATGGTGGAGACAATGATGGAGGAAAATCCAGTAAGGGAGTGGAAAAAGAAATTAAAAGAGGAAAAACTATTATGAAGAATATCATTCGTGATAGAGATAGAGGTATAAAATACGATGTGCATTGGAGTCCAAATGACCAATTAATTGAGCCTAACGGTTCTAAATTGACAAGTTACATTGGTACAATTGTAAGGAGAGAAATTCCAATAACTTGTGATGAGTGGAGAGATGATAAACTGGATGATGCTAAAAACAAAATCTGGAGTGAGATACAGGTACTTTAAATTATGTCTTTAATTTACGATTATGTACTTTAAATTATGTCTTTAAATTACTTATACTAACGCACTTTGTGTATGTTTTTTGTAGAGGTCTTTCAACATTGATGACACAAGAAAAGATTATTGTCTTGGATTGGCCGGCAAAATACTAAGAGGGTTTAGAACATATTTAAACAGAAAATATCTTAGAGATGCCAGAAAAAAAATTGTTGATGCAGAGCGTCCAGCAGAATATGCAGATGTGATTTCAGTTAAAGAATGGGATGTTTTTAAAGCCAAACGGAAAACCCCAAAATTTCAGAGTGTAAGTGACGTAAATCGTCAAAGAGCATCATCTCCCGCATATCCATACAAAAAGGGCATTTGGTATATGCACAATTAGAACAAAAAATAGTAAGTATTTACAAATTGCAATGATATACTTGTTCATCAAGAGTTATAACTGAGCTTGTTTTTTGTGTTAATGTGTAGTTAAAAGAGGAGAGTAGTTCTGAAACATCTCTTCCGGAGCATGTTTTGTGGAAGGCTGCCCGTGTGGGTAAGGATGGAGTTCTTAAAGAAGATGTACAACAAAATTTTGAAAAATGCATAAGTATAACATTAATTCTAATTAAATCAAAATTTATTAACATATAGTATTCATGTTTTTCCAATATTCATATGAATTTCAGGAGAGTCTGTCTCAGTCTACATCTCCACCAGATGATTGCAGGAGCATACTTAGTCGAGCATTAGATGTTCGTGAGTATTCTGGTCGGGTGAGGGGTAAAGGACATGGGGTTACTCCAAGCTCCTTGAAAAAGAACAACCTAAAGACAAAATATGCTAGCAATAAACAACTGCAAACAAGGTTGGATGCATTAGAAGCTGAAGTTCTTGAATTGAGGAAGGAAAAAGCAAGACAGTACTGTTGTACCCAAAAATTTTCCCTCCCATATTCTTCAAGGTTTGTCAAGAATCATCATCAAATGGTTCAAAACTTCTCAAGGGGTTGCACAGTCAAACATCCTCCTAAGACAGACAAAATTAGGGTTTTGGTTCCTTCAAGGAATTTGGAGTTTTAAATGGCTCAATCAAGCCTTATATGCCTATACACATTGCCAAGCATCTACATGTCAAGTCTCAAGGCTCACAGCATCAAGTTGCACAGTCAAAAGCCCTAATTGCTTCACAATCAACTGTAGGGGTAAAATGGTCATTTGGCAGTCAAAAGTCAAATTTTTTTGGTCAAACATCTTATTTTGAAGCCACAATCATCATTTGATCAAGTCTTGATCATGATTCCACAAGAATGGCTCAAAATTCATCAAGATGCAAAAGTTTCCATTTTTGGACAGTTGAAAAGTCAACTGTAACTTGATCAAGGCATAACTTTTTCATGGTTCATCAGAAAAATCCCATCCAATTCTCATTTTGAAGGGGATGACATTTCCTACAACTCATCTTCACATTCCAAGTCCAAGAAATTCTCTCACAAAAAGTTATCAATTTCTACATTATAGGTCATTTTCAAAAGTCAACAAAAAGGCATTTTAAGTCAAAGACCATAACTTGAGATTGGTAAATCAAAATGACATGGGACCAAAGGCATTGGTTATAGGACTTCAAGACCTTTCCAAAATGTCCAAGAACATGTTCATATGATCAAAATTGAGCAAGATATGCATTGGAGAACTTGGGAAATTTTTGTGAAATGGCAAAAGTCAACTATCCTTGAAACTTCAATTTTTGACAAAAGGGCCCACTTTCTTCCATTTGATTCAGCCTTGTCATGCCACACACGTGTCCCATGATTAATTTCAAGATCAAACATTTATTTTTATATTTTATTTAATTTTTATTGATTTAATTCATTTTAAATCCATAATAATTCAAATAAAATCGAAAAATCAATGGAATAGTGTCTTTTGGATTTGAATAGCTTCCATACATCATGTGCCAGCTCACAAACTCATGCTAGGGTTATGTTGTACACCAAGTCTTGGTTTTGCTTAAAAAAAGGGAAAGTTTGTTAATGATAAAAAACCCAAGACTAATTCTCTCATGGGCATGGATCAAGGCCAGCTAATGACCTAATTCCTTTCTCATATATACACAGTCTAAACCTAATTGAGGGCACGTGGAAAAGCTGCTACAGAGCCATAAACAAAATTCGAAAATTGAAGGAAAATTTGAAAACTGAATTCATTATTCAAGCACCATTAAAAGCCTAAAAGTGATTCAAACGCATTGCTGACATTGCCAGGAACCTATTGCCATCAAGAACAAGCCCTAACACTCAAGGAATCACTCACTTCAGTCACACGGTTTAGCATTCTTTTCCAAAATCGAAACTCATAAATCTTGCATATTTGACATGATATAATTGTTGCTTTGCATTGCTAACATCATTCTGAAGCTGATGGTATAGGTGAATTGAATTATAGAGCCATGAATCAAAAGATACCATTGTTGAATGCTAGGGTTTCAGAGCTCTCATATTAGGGCTTTTCACATACTGTAAAATTAGACCTCAAGACACATATGGTTAAATTCGTCAGGATGAGACGAATTCATTGGACACCTCGCGCCCTTTTTATATGCCCTGTACACCTAATCGCTATTATTGGCAGTTTTGCATTGTGGGGGTTAAAAACCCCCGCTATCTTGTTTTATTTTTGCAGGTGAAACGAAGAAGGTGACTGCGTGTTGACGTGTGGTTGGTGGGTTTGAATATAGCGCGCGTTTTTTTAAGTTTCCAGCACATGTGATTACTTCCATATATTATTCTCACTTATTATTGTATTAACAAACGCGCTCAAATGGTGTAGTGGCTGGTGACGTGCTTGGCAATTGTTGGGACCTGGGTTCGATTCCCAGGTCCACCCAAATCTCAATATTATTTTGTCTAACACGTTCCTATGCAGCTTCACAATAATGTTCCACCATGAACCTTCAGCGTTCCACATGCCAAGTGGCTATGATCATCAATCCAAGAGCCAAAAGGTGATGAACATTGAATTCTCCAGTCAACGAGTGCGCATCTGATCAGGAAAGTCAATAGACTTGAATTGATATTGGGCCTAAATTTCCAGACAAACCTCCAGAATTGGATCAACCCCCCCCCCCCCCCTAGTTCATTTTTCTTTTTATTTTCTTTTCCTTTTAATTTTTTAATTATTATAATTATTATTAATTCATAAATTAAATATTTTTCATATAAAAATCAGAAACTAATATTGTAATTATTATTTATTATTTTCACCATTAGTAATTTATTTTGTAAATAAAATGTAAATTAATTTAATTAGTTAAATTAGATTAACTTTAACCTTTTTATAATAAATAAAATAAACTTAGAATTAGGTTTCATTAACTTTTAATTTTAATTCCTTTTTCTTTTTACTTTCATTAAAAACACAAAAAAAACATTTTCTTGTAAATAATTAAGTAATTAATTAGTATTAGGTTTAATTTTAATTAATTGCAAAAAAAGGATAAACCACAATTTCTTTATTTCTCAAAAGGGCCAAAAACCCTAAGGATGTCCTAATTCTATTTCTTTTCGCGCATTATTTATGTTTGATTATTTATGTAATTGTTTCCAAGGATGTAATAATTAGGATTTACCGCTTTATTTACTTTCTCGCATTTTCCAAAACGGGTTTTTGTTTTTTGGCGATGTATAGACCCGCGCCTTGTAATAGCGTAGATTCAAATTCCCGCAATTTATTTTCCGCACTCTTAACTGTTAATATACATGCAAGAATGAATGCCAAATAAAATCAATCCATAGCTCACAAATGCATGATTAAAGATAAACATAACATGAAAAACAACACACATGCACATGCCACTCCTAGGGTACGCCTCACTGGTTGCCTCGAACGTGGTCATTGAGTATAGGAAGTTTTAGAGGTCGCCCTCCTATCTAAGATCCAGTTGCCTCGAAACGGTTGCCTCGGATAAAAAGGATCTAGGAAATTAGGGTTACTTCTAAGGTGTCTTACTATTGCTTCAGTGACCACATTGTCCCTTATAATTAAATTGACCTGAATACCTCCAACGACGGTGCTACCTACTTCTCAATAGTGGGATAGTACTGTCTAAAGGACTCTTACACAGCCTAATTCCTTAGAGTAGGTAGATTCTCGTGGGTACTTGCTCTTTCAAAAAAACAAACAAAAATACTTTTCACACTTACACTTTCAAAAAGTTTACAAACAAATATTTCATACACTCTTGAGGACAGGTACAAGAGTTACCTAGAAATTTTTCAAACGAAACTTTTTCAAAACCCACACACACTTGAAAAGCAAACAAATTTTTGAAAACATAAGAGCAAATACCTAAGAGCCCGTGGATAACCATGGATAGAAAGGGTGCTAACACCTTCCCTTTCTATAAATCTACCTCCCGAACCGAGAAACATTCTCGAATAAGGATTTTTGCTGTGCTTTTGTCCTTTCCATGTTGGAGAACATAAAAGACGGTGGCGACTCTTGCTTACCGCGACATTTCGCGAACCAGCTTTAAAACAGTCAGTTCTATTTCCACCGATCACAAGTACCAATCAGAAAGGGAAGCTTCGGGTGTTAAAGAAACTAGTGACATAGCTAGTGTCAATTGTGCAGCTCAACCGAGTATTCCCGAGGTACTTACATATATTATTATGAAATTAAATTAGTGTAATTTATTTAACTGACATATATACACATTAACGATGTCATATTTATTATTGATTTTAGGACATTTCACCTTGTCAACCCTTTTTAGAGACCCCAACTTATCGCATGGTTGGCAAGGGAAAAGTTCATAACACTCTGGGAGAAGTACTTCATCATAAACCGCTCCCTTATGGATATTTGAAAGTGTTGATTGATATTTCTTTAGAGGAGGGTGCGTTATTACCAATCCCAGATGAAGTTTCGGATGCAACATTGGTGGGAGAGGCAATAGGAACGTTTGTTGTATGGCCGTCAAGACTCGTTCGCATAGATGATGAGGTATAATTAAAACCGTTATGAACCTTTTAGTACTCAAATTTTTTACGTTCGTTTTACTTACATTTTTTTTTGCATGGTAATGTTAGACTCATACAAAACCCAAACCAAAAGATAAAGGGATTACGCGGCCAAAGGAGTCAGTGACAGCAAAAAAACAGGTACAACACAATTATATGATATTTATGCTTAGATAATGTTAATTTGTCGTCCTATACTTGACCACTCTAATTTTATGATATTTAGATTATTCCTGCTAAAGATATTGAAGCTGTAAGTAGGGGTAAGGAGCCTGTAATTAGCAACATTCCCACATAAACAAAGAGTGTTGCTAAGAGGACCGGGGCTAGAAAGAAAACTACTTCACAATATAGGTCGTGCCTTCAGACATATATAAGCTTCACAACTATTTCGCAAGGTGGTACTTCTCTTATACCCCTGGATGAAGGGATTTATGGTTCTGAAGGCATGACAGTAATTGGTAAGGAGGATTTGGAAGAAGTTTTTGGACACTTGACATTAGGCATCACTGTTATCAATACATACATCAGGTATACTCCAATCAACTTTGTTTAATTAATTGCATAATTTATTTACTCATTTCAATGAATAATTAATGTTAATGATGTTTTTATTTAAGGTTTATGTATGACAAGTTGATTCGCCCGCGTGGATTGGAGTCCAGATTCGCTTTCATAAATCCCAACATTGTCCACGCAAGGTCAATCATCTCAAAACCAGATGAAGTAATAGCATTTGTGCTCAGTTTAATTATGGCCAGCAAAGATACAGAAAAATTTTTCTTTTTACCATATAATACTGGCCCCAAGTAAGATTTTCATTCTAAATTTCCTCTATTATAATTTTTCGTTTTTTAACGTTGTGCAGAAAATTTCCATCTAACCTTTGTTTAATATTCTAGTGGACACTGGTTATTGGTTGCAATTAATCCTGTGAGAGAAATTGTATATTATCTGGATTCATTGGGCAATGATTGGACAACATACCCAGATATGAAGAAGACGATTGACACGTAAGTGAGATTGTTCCAAAATATTACTGTGTATATTTAATTATTTATGTGCGATAGTTCTAAATATTTGTTATTATTTTATTATAGCATTCTACAAATTTTTCAAGCACAAAGAGATATTCAAGTACCAAGGAGTAGAGTCAACAATATTTCTTGGATCAAAGTGGAGGTATAGATTTTCACAATTTTGATTATATAGCGATGGTACTTGATAAAACAAGTTAAGGTGTATATCTTGATGTATATCCGTATTTTCTTTCCATGTGTAGTGTCCTCGTCAGCGCAATGGTGTAGATTGCGGTTATTTTATGTTGAGGTTTATGAAAGAAACTATTCTTTTGGACCGATTAGAGATTCCATCCACGGTATGAATTTCTAACTTAGGAATTATTTTAATATTTCTCATAAAATGACTTAGTATTTTAATTAAATCATACTATGTTATATTATTATGTAGTACTTTGATGAATTCAAGTGTGCTTCATACTCAAAAGATCAATTGGATGAACTTATGGAGGATTGGTGCCAATTTGTTATGGAGTTGAGAGTTTTATTATAAGGTATAACTTTGAGTTTTGAGAATATAATATATGTCGTTATAGTTGTGTTACAATATTATTGTTTTTGTTGTTGTTATTTGGTAACTTGTATGAATTTTTATTTTTTGATTTTGTTTTAGGTTATATAGGTGCAGCTCAATGTAGAAGATAGAGTTATTTTGTAATTCATTGTTGATTTTGTTTCATTGTTGTATATACTAATGTTGTTGTTGTGTATATTGTTCAAAAAGGATTGAAGAGATGAATATTGATGTTGTTATAATATTATTTCATTGTGGTATATTGATGTTGTTGTTGTTTAAAATGTTATAATGAAGCTATAAATTCTGGTGCAAAAATGGTGAGATTAAATTTGATAGGCAGCGTTTTGTTTTAAATGAAAAAAAAAATTATATTTAAAAAAATAATAAGGAAAAGTGCTGCTAAAGGGGGGGAATAGACAGCGCTTTTAATGAGAAGCGTTGTCTAAAGTGTTAGAAAAAATTATATTAAAAAAATAATAAGGAAAAGCGCTGCTAAAGGGGGGGGGGGGAATAGACAACGCTTTTAATGAAAGCGCTGTCTAAAGTGATTGGAAAAAAAAGAATTAAAAAATAATAAGGAAAAGCGCTGCTGAAGGGGGGAATAGACAACACTTTTAATGAAAGCGCTGTCTAAAGTGATTGAAAAAAAAATTAAAAAATAATAAGGAAAAGCGCTGCTAAAGGGGGGGAATAAACAGCTCTTTTACCAAACGTTGTCTAAAGTTCCACATTAAAAGTGTTGTCTAAAGTGTAAGCGCTGCTAAAGGGGGTACCTATAGCAGCGCTTTTGAAATTACATAAGCGCTGTCTATACCTTTAGCAGTGGAGATTTTAGCAGCGCTTTTAAGCGATGTTAAAGGCCTAAAAAAGTGTTGTCTAATCCCTTGTTTGGCATAGTGATCCATGAAGGAAAATACTTTGTGCTGAGCGTTGTTGTCAACCAGAACATCAATATGCGGAAGCGAAAAATCATCTTTGGGGCTTGCCCTGTTCAAATCCCTGTAGTCTAAACACATACAAACTTTTCCATCCTTCTTAGGTACTGGTACCACATTTGTAACCCATTGAGGATAGGATGTAATAACTAAGAAACCTTCATTGAATTGCTTCATAACCTCGGCCTTGATCTTTTCGAACATCTCAGGACGCATACGACGAACCTTCTACTTTATCGGAGAACAACTTTATTTCATTGGTAGATGATGAACCACAATATCAGTATCAAGCCCTGGCATGTCTTCGTACGAATAATCAAAGATCTCAACATAGTAATGCAACATCTGGATTAATCTCTGTTTGACATTGTCTTCTAAGTTAGTACCTATCTTGACTTCTTTCTTATTCTTTTCAGTACCCAATTTCACAACCTCGACTGACTCTTCATGCGGTTGTATGACACTTTCTTCTTGTATTAACAGCCTAGCAAGCTCTCCGGGTACTTCACAATCTTCCTCACCTTCGTCCTCAACTTGGTAGATCGGTTTTTTGAAGTTATAAATGGCAATAGCAGTATTGTTATCAATGGGATCCAGAGTGAATATAGATATGCAATTTGTTGTGTGGGCATGTATAAGAACACATAGCTATTTTGAAAGTAATAAAGTAAAAGAAATACAAAGAGCGCAAAATTTGAATGCAAACGTCCAATGATTTATTGAAAGAAAATATGTGAATGAAATATGACAACCCTAACAAATGGAGCGTTGTACCCCGGGTAAGGAACAAGGTTTAAAGTTATTGTTTCAAAATTACATATCAAAAACTTGAAATATAAAAATAACAGAAAATAACATTTACTCCTGACTAAAGGAGATCGAGATAACGTCTTCATCCTTCCAATTGCTGAGCCTGTTGCCGATGGTAGGAAAAATCAAATTGTCAAGGTCATAGCCACTATCAGCATCTTCTATCGCATTGACTCCATTGTTGCTGATGCGAAATTATGGTCTTCTAGCATGAGCACGAAGAACAACCATTTGATCCTCTACAGTGAAACCCAAACCAAATTTGTCAAACTTGAAAGGAAATCAGGAAGTTGACCCCAAGTAGTGCAACCACCTTCTTCTACCACAACTCTAGCGTCTTTTAGAGAAGCCATTATGGGTGGAACCTTGGTAACTTTAGGAATAGCAGAAACTTCTTCAGTAACAATATTCGTCCTAGGAATAACTTCAAAAGTCTGGCAGGTTGTCTCGATGAATTCGCCGTCCATCTCAATAAACCTGAAGGAGTACAAGTGACTCACCATGTATTCTTCTTCGCCATAAACTATAACAACCTTTCCTTTCACAGGATATTTCAGCTTTTGGTGTAGGGTTGAAGTAACAACGCATGTGTTCTACCCCAAAATTTTCCCTCTCATTTTACTCAAAACATACTCCTAGAGATCCTCAATTTGCTCAAGGTTTCCCAAGAGTTGACCAGACAAACTCTCTCCTAAAGCAATGTATCTTAAATTAGGGTTTCCATTTTCATCAAGATGGGTGAACTCCAAAGACTTCATATTCTCTCTATGGTTTTAATATGTTCTCAAGACCCTCCATGTCAAATTTCAAGCATTGCACAAGAAGGTTGCTCAGTCAACTGCTCAGATGTTTGAGAATCGACTATATTAGGTCAAAAGTCAACTGTGGCCCACATACAGTAAAACTTCAAGATTTTTGGTCAACATCAACATTTTGAATTTATATCCATCATTTGATCAAGGGTTGATCATGATTCCTCAAGGAATGCCCTAAATTCATCAAAACCCAAAAGTTGCTAAATTAGGGTTTCTTAGGAAAAGTCAACCAAACTTTGACCAAGCATAACTTATTCATACTTTATCAGAAATTTTCCATCCAAGGCTCATTTTGAAGAGAATACAATTCCCTATAATTAATCTTCATCCCTAAAGTTCAAAATGTGCACTCACAAAAGGATATGAATTTCCACATTATAGGTCCTTTTGAAAAGTCAACAAAAACACTTTGTGGGTCAAAGCTTCTTACATGAACATGGAAGACTCAATTGAGATGAGACCAATAAGGTTGCTTAGGGGACATCCTAAGCTTTCTAAAAAGTCACAAAACACCTCTCTAGGGTTAAAATTGGAAGAGATATGCCTTTTCAAAGTTGACCTTTTTTGCAAAATTGCCAAAAGTCAAATGTGCTCAAAAATGCATTTTTTGCCAAATGGGCTTAACTTTTTATGCTTGCACCTCACTCATAACATGATCCACGACCCAAATGTTCACTCACATTTTATTTGCTTCATTATTTATTTTATTTTGATTTTTTATTAATTAAAAATTGAATTAAATCAAATAAATGGTAAATAATAGCAAAGATTTGTTTTGATTGGATTTTTGGACAGAATCACAAGCTCATTATGCTGGCATATCAAGATCAAATTGAATCAAAGCTAATTGGCACAAGAATTGTATGATCAGGCCAAATTTGGAAGGATATCATACCACATAAAAACCAAATCAAATCTCCATAAATTTCAAGATACAAGTTGTTTTTTGTTGACCTAATACACTCCAGTACATATACATAACGCAGCCAAGGCAAAAAAGAGGGTGGCAGTCGTGAGAAAGAAAGAACAAAACTCAAAATTTTTGACAAAAAGTAGTTATTCGATTTCAAGCTTGGAGGCCAATTCAAGCCATTCTAGCGTTGCCAAACGATTCCTGGACCTTCCCAGAAGCTAACCCAATCGGTTGCACGCCTTCACACGCCCAGAATCGCCCTCTAGATGTCACACGGTTTGCATTCTTTTTCAGATTTCATTGTTATGATTCTTGCATCATGAACGTGTTTCAATGGTATATTTGTGTTTGTTGTCATGTTTGCATCATGTCTGGACCATTTAATTGAAGTTTTAACGCTTGTATGAACATTTTCCATAGCTAGGGTTTGCCTTGTTATTTTGGGGCTTTCAAATGCAGAAACAATTGGCCTTAATGAAGGATACCATTGTGATAAGAGGGTCAAACCCAATCAATCCATGGTCTTGAATTTTATTTATATTGCTTGTACGTAATTTTGAAAGTCACATGGTTATAGCCATGGAAGCTTGGCCATAGGTAAAAGTTGCAGGCCTAACACGACCGAGGAGGAAGAAGACAATAACATGGCAGTCAACCACTAGACCATTCAAATTGGCGTGCGTTTTTTTATTTTTGTCCACTAATCCACTTGATTGCATATATTACGTATTATTATTATATTATCAATTGAAACATGTAGCACAGATGGAAAGCATGCACGTTGGAAAGGGTAGAGGACCTGGGTTCGATCCCAGGTCCCAACAACTTTCTTATTTTAATTCTTCTTTACAGGATCCTATGCGTTGCTATCCTAGAGGTCCATCATGAAACTCCATCATCCAACCACAGGATCTAAGCACGTTCATGATCAACCAGATCCAATGACTCCACCTTCCAGGGACCATGGTGTACCATCAGGAAGACTCCCCATTGGATTACGCGCTGATTGGGCTTCAACATTCTTGGGCCTAGACAATTCAACAACACCCCCCCCCCCCCTTCAGCAAACAGACCCAATTTAATTTTTTTTATTTCTTTTATTTATTTTGTTTTGTTTAATTATTTATTTTCACAAATTAATTCTTTTTTTATTAACTACAAAAAACCATAAAATCACAAAAAACACCCAAAAATCATTTTTCATAAAATAGTTATTTTCTTTAATTAATTAATTTAGTTCAAATTAGGTTAATTTAATTCCTTTTCATAATTAAAACTAATTAGAAATTAGGGTTATAAATAATTAATTTTTCTCCAAAAATAACCAAATTATTTTTTTAATTAGATTTTAGGTCTCTTAATTAATTCTTCGTGTTTAATTCGACGCGCGTATTTTAGTTACCTTTTTAATTATTATTGTAACTGCTTCGAGGTTGTAATAGATTATAATTAGGGCTTTAATTTCCGCATTTTATTTTCAGTTAAATAATTTTGTATCTGCGAAAGCCATGTAATAGCTAGGATTTCTATTTCCGCACTTTATTTTCTGTTAATTATTAAATGTTAGATGTATGCTAATAGGATTGTATGGCAAGAATATTTAAAAATTAAAACGGTAGATAACCTAAATGTGCAAAGACAAATTAACTGAAAAAAATCTCACTCGCACATGCTCACTCCTAGGGTTTACTCCACTTCGGTTTCCTTCGGTTAAGCGGTCATGAAGTATAGGGTTTGTTAGTGGTCGTCCTCTAGCCCCGAAAGATCTCAAATGACCCATTCAGATGTTGCCTCGGAACAGATCTTTAAGGCTTTAGGATGATTACTAACACCTCCTAATATTGCTTTTGTGACCGTATCTGTCCCTTCGAACGTCCCTTAAAACTCAAACAATGGTGCTACCTATTCCTTAATAATAAGATAGTGTTGTCTAAAGGAAAACGAACAGACTTTTTTTCCAAGTAGGTTGATTAGTTCCTAGGTACTTGCTCAAACAAAATTTTTCACATAAACACTTTTCAAACAAAGTTTTCAAAAACAACTTCGTAACACTCTTGAGGACAGAAACAAGGGTTAAAACGAAGTAAAACAAAACTTTTCAAAACAAGCACACACAAGCAAATTTTTAAAATGAGCAAGTACCTAAGAGCCCATGGAAAACCATGGATAGAAAGAGTGATAACACCTTCCCTTTCTATAATCTACCCCCTGTACTCAGAAATATTCTCGAAAAAGGTTTTTCTGTTCTTTTTCCTTTTCCTGATTGGATGAAATAAAAGTCGGCGGCGACTACCGCGACATTTTGCAAACAAAAAACACAAAATGCAAATCAGTATTAACAGTCGATTCTGCCACTGTATCACAGCATGCCCTATGGATCCAGGGGCATCCAAGTAAACAAGAATAGGTCAGTCTAATATCCATTACATAGAAGGTAAAGTCGAATACCTGAGAACCTACTCTGATTGGAAGATCCACCTCTCCGTGCATAAACATTTTTGAACCATCAAAGGCTCTAACCACAATATCACTAGGTTTCAGCACAACCCCTTCACAGTCAAGTCTGTCTAGAGAACCCTTCAATAGAACATTTAATGAGGAACCCCTATCAACCAACACATGAGCTAAGGTAGTCCCCCTGCATTCAATAGAGACATACAGGGCCTTGTTATGGTTCTTTCCTTCAGGAGTCAAGTTGGAATCAAAAAAGCCTAACCCATTATCGATCGTCAGACTAGTAATATAACTTTCAAATTGATCGGTAGAGATTTCTTGTGGTACATGAGCGGTTTTCAAGAGCTTCACCAAAGTCTGAGCATGGTCTTCAGAGCACGACAATAGGGATGACATGGATATCTTAGAGGGGGTCTGCCCCAGCTGTTCAACAATTTTATCGTCACTTTTCAGATGATTTTTAGTATTTCTTCCATTTCTTGCTTGGAGGTATCTTCAGCGGTAACTTCTTTAGGTGCCTCCATCTGGGCAGGCTCAGCCATCTGTTCTTTGCCCCGAGTCTCAGTAGTTGACTCAGTAGCAGTAACATGAACTGGTGTAGCAACAGTCTTTAGAGAGATCTCTGGAGAGAAATCCCTTCCACTTCTAGTAACCTTAGTGGTTCCAGCAATATTGTCAATGTTTGAATCAGTAACTTCAGTATCTTCACTTTTAACAACCAATGGTTCTTGCTGAATACCATGGTAATAAACATCAGCTCCATAACTCTAGGGGATAGCCTTGTCAGAGAAATATGGAATTGGTCCGGGCGCGGTAATGTTCGGAGGAGAAACTCTGGGTTTGGCAGTAATCTTTACAGGACCCTTGGAAGTGATTCTCACAGGAGTACCGGAAATTACAGATACCTCTTCCATCTCCAAGTCTTGAAACAGATTCTCCATAGAGAGAGTATTCTCAACTAGTATCATGTGATTGTCCATCATACACTGAATACCTTCTTTCATCAGTTTGCTGCCATTGGGTTGGATTGCACCGTAGTAGCATCTTTCAATACAACTCAGAAATAAACTGGCTCGCAACAAATTCTTCTTAATAATCAGGAGGGGAGTAGTCAAGTCACTTACAACAGAAACATAAGAAACATTATCAATAGCACTAATTCCTTTGTCATGCTTGAGCATAGGTGCAATAATAACATTAGGGGTCTCGGGAGGATCAAATTCAATCTCTTTATTGTCAATCATATCTTGAATTTTATTTTCAAAGCCTAACAGCTATTTGTGTCATGTCCGAGACTATTGGAATGATAGGTACATCTTACATTGGGATTGTACTTAGGGGAGGAAGTGCTGAGATTCTGAGGAGGATCTCTTAACATAATCAGCTCTGCTTTCAATAGGTGTTGCAATGCCTGAGATAAAGGCATGTTGATCTTAGTAAATTATCTCCTTGGTGCGACCGACCTACGCTGATTGCCTTGTTGATGTTGTTGCACTGACACAAGATTAGAAATTAGTACAGCTCTTACAGATTAATTGCAGTCACCTTTAGCACGACCCTTCTGGCCATACACAAAATTAGTTTCCTCCTTACTGCTGAAATACTTCTTCACAATACTTGATGATGCAACCACCTAAATTTTTCCGCTTCTAATTCCACCTTCCACATGTTCCCATGTTAATATCAACTCGGTGAACCCAGATGAAGAGCTTCTAATCAGATGATTGAAGAAATTTCCTGTCAAAGTTCCCATAAACATGTCAACCAGCTCCCTATCAGACAAAGGAGGTTGAACCCTTCCGTCTAGATCTCTCCATTTTTAGGCATACTCTTTGAAGCCTTCATTCGATGCCATAGTCATATTCTGTAGTTGCATACGGGTTGGTGCAAGGTCAGCATTGTATTGGTATTATTTGTAAAAAGAAGCAGCCAAATCTTCCCAAGTATAAATATTGGTTCCTTCCAGCTGATAGAACCATTCCAACTGTGTTCTTGATAAGCTTTCTTGAAATAAATGTACCCGTAACTTTCTGTCAGCAATATGGGGTTGGATCTTCCGGACATAAGACCTGAAATGAAGTTTTGGACAGGAAACACCGTCATACTTTGCAAAAGTAGGGACCTTGAATTTGTGGGGAATGACAATCCTCAAGGCTAATCCCAGTTCTTCGAAATCCAACCCAGGCACCCTCTGGATCTCCATAACATTGAGACAATCTTCCAACTGTTTGTATTTGTCATCGGCAGGGGGATATTGTTCATCTAAATAGTCACCTTCTTCTTCATGAGAACCTTGGTTATTATTCTCCTCAGCTTTCACACTCTTATCATATTCCTCTTGATTATCACTTTCATTTGATAGGCCCTCAAAGTCTAAAACTCATTTGACCGGACCTCTGAGTCTTCTCCCCATGTTGAGGATACCAACTGGCTTCTTAGTCTTCTTTCCCTCTTTGATGATGAATGCTTTCAAGTCTTCCCGCCCCTTAATAGTTTGGAGATCTTTAACAATTTGTTCGAGAGCCATCTTTTACTGAAATAAACAGCAAGAAGATGAGAAAACCTATCTTGGGAAATACCTGATATGATATGATATGATATGATATGTATGGTATGTGAATGTATATGCAATGTTTTCAAGGATCTCACAGGATAAACAAAAAGAAATGAGATGTTAGAAGTTGAGTTTACAGCTTTGACTGAAGAACACCAGGTCTTCATCTTTGAAAGTGCTTCAAGCTTACCATATCAAGTGGGTCATAGCCTTTGAATCACGAGGATGTACTTTGATTTTGACAACATCTGGCTAGAGGAAAATAAATCCTCCTGCCCTTTGCTAGAAGTCTGATTCATAATAAACCCGCATTACAGGTCCCTTAAGATCCTTGAAATGGTTAATGAAAATGTGATGTTATGATGTCACGATGTCATGTTTGAACAGGTAGAAAACACAAGAAAAGCACACAAAAGCCTTAGGTTTTAAAGGCTTGCACGAGGTTTGAAGGTAAATACCTTTTTCTATTGAAGTTCAATTGGCTCAACCTATCATAAAATTAGTAACTGGGTCCTAGGAGTCTCATATCACCGATCTTTCTCGCAGATTTTATTTTAGCACAGCAACTGATTTTCCGCCAAAACATCCCGAGAGTCGAATCTCAATGAGCGTAGCGTCAAGTATCAACCAACCTTGGATTGCACCAAAGTTGGCTCTCACAACCTTCTAATGGCCAAGATGGGTCAATTAGGGTTCTAAAAGTCAGTTAGTGCTTATGACACCACACGGTAGCCCAGTGTTATCCTCGTTTGACTCAAGAAATACCAGTACAAACAAAGTGTCACACTAACGTAGCCATCACTTCAACCATATTGGTCTATGCCGTACAGTTTCCATGATCTATTGCTACTTACCTAAGGTACTAGATCTGGGTGTAGGATCTTTGCAAGAAATATAAACCCAAACAAACCCATTTAAAATAAAGAAAACAAACAAAGCAATTTAAAAGTGATCTAACTTTAAGGTAACCCCTCTTTAAGTATTATCCCCAACAGAGTCGTCAGTTCTGTAATACGGTGGGAGAATTGACTTAGTTTTGCATTTTATTGTAAATGTTGCGGATATCAAGAGTCGCCACTGACTTTTCTTTTATTCAATAAGGAAAGGGTGAAAAGAACAGGAAAGACCTTAATAGATTTTGAGTTAGGGGGGTAGATTATGAAAAGGGGAGGTGTTAATACCCTTTTCATCTGTAGTTATCTACGGGATCTTAATCGCTTAGCTCACTTTGAAAATTCCTTTGTGTGTGTGATTTGTTTGAAAATATTTTGAAAACACCAATGTAAGGCTGACTTTGTAATAACCCTTGTATCGGTCCTCAAGAGTGTATACAAAGTATTTGTTTGAAAATATTTTGGAAAGTGTTTGTGAAATGTTTTGTTTTTATGGGCAAGCGATTAAAAGTACCTATCCACTCAAGGTCGTTCTTGTACTTTTCCTTCTCCTTTAGATAGCGCTATCCATACCATTAGTTAGTAGGAAGCCCTATCGTTGGATGTGAAGGGACAAACGAGGGTCATCGTATGGTCATCGAAGGCAACTAGTAAGGATGCTTTAGCAATTTTTGTAAGGGACTAGATCATTTATCAAAAGGCAACGTCGAAGGGTCATCGAGGGACTATGATCTTTTATATCGAGGGTCTTTGCTAAAGCGTCCCCACTTTCGAGGGACATGACCGTTATTTTCCGATGGCAACAAGAGAGGCTACCCTAGAGGTGCGAGCGTGCGAAATGTGTTGTATTCAATTATTTTAATCTTTGCAGTTTAGGTTTTCTACCGTCAGGTTTTTTTATCTTGTCATACAACCCTAATTACTAAGCAGTAGTATAGTAAATATCAAAAGACAGTAAAAGTTCAGAAAGTAAAGACAGGAAACATAAACCTAAACTATTACATTGCTTTGGGGCAGATATATAATAGAAAACGGAAAGTAAAAACCCTAAGATATTACAATCCGAAGCAGTTACATAGTGATGAAAAAGGAAAACGAGAAATCTAAGTTGTTACAATTGCGAAACCTATACATTTTTTCTACGAAAATAAAATAAAATTGAAATAGAGGAAAAAATAAAAAAAAAATTGCCGATTTTGATAAAAAAGGTTTTTTGATGATGATTAAAGTAAACCTAAAAAGCTAATTAATTTTAATTAATAAAAGAGTCACTTAATTAAATTAATTAAAAATGTTAATGATAAAGAAAAACCTAAAACCTAATTATTAGGATTTAAAAAAAGGTTTTGTTGTTTTATAGTTAAGTGAAATTAGGGTTAATGGGAAAATAGTTAATTAATTTTAGTTAAAAATAATTATTTTAAAAATTGATTAAAAAACCTAAAACCTAATTTGACGAGGGTTTTAAAAAATATTAAAAAAATAATTTGTATTTTAATTAAAATAGATATAAAAAAAAGTAAATAAAAAATATAAGAAAAAAAGAGTTTGAGCCTGATTTAGCAAAAGGAGGGGGTGCAGATGGCAAAGAAGTCTAGGCCCACTAGTGTCAGCGATGGATCTCATGTGAGCAGCTCCAAGAGGTTCACCATGTGCTTGCGCGTCTAGAACACTGATATTGGTTGATGATGATCATGTGGTTGTAGGGCAAGGGTGCACAGTTGATGCTATGAAGAGTGTTGCATGTGATCTGCGTAAATCAGAAAATATGAAGAAAAAAACAAAAGGTAGAGATCAAACTCACGCCCTGGTAGAGTAAAGCCTTAATGTGTATTGTCTTGCCACTGGGGTAGTTGTACATCCTGTAACATAAATTAAACAATATAATTATGTAATCAACTCAATTAACTGGATCAGAAAAGCGTTGGATCCCTAGCTCCGGTCGTCTTCTCCGGCGACTCCTTTTCTTGTTCCTACAAAATAAAAGAAGTTAGTGATTCCCAGGGACCCCTACCCTCCTAATTCAAGCCTTGCGAGTTCAATGGAACCATTATTTTTGGCTGATTCGCACTGGATTGTGAGATATGAAGAAGATAACTCAAATCAGTATGAGTGTGGCCATTCACGATCCAGCCATCATGGGAATAAAACTTGATACAAACTTGTACAAGGAAATAAAACTTGATACAAACTCAATCGAAGATGCAATAATCCTCTGATGTGAAGAGATTATTGCTTTACAATGTGAAGAGTATAAGTAAAACCCACACAATGGGTTTTACTTATACTTCAAACCCAACATATTCCACTAGGAATTCTTTTAGCTTAACATGAATACGAGGCATTTGTCTGACTCGGTGTTTCATTCCATCACTCCTAGGTTCCTTTGTCTCCATTGTTAACTCACTAACTATCTATGAGTTCTAGATTCTCTAAGGACATGGTGAAATGCTTCCCAAAAATATTGAAGTGCACAACGGATATATGTAAAACTCAATTCTTACTAACACCCCATGCAAACATATTGCCTTTGTGATAACCCACTAGTTAGCAAGAATCCCTTGAAGATGACCTTTACCGGTAGAAATGAGTTGACTCAGTAAATCCTTATAATATCACCCGATCAAATCATACTCATCATTTTCGAGGTTGACCAACCTTGCAATGAAAATATCTTCCCATTTCTACTATAGTATTCCTAATATTTTGCATTATGCCATTGGTCTTTGATGCTTGATCTTCACCTTTTGGCATACTAGGCATTACACCATAATTTTTTCTACCTATACTTTCATGCAAGGCCACTAATAATATCCTTCGAATCATAAAATATATTCGTCGAATCGGTGTGATTGGTAAGGTTACGCTCATGGATCCTTCCAATTATTCTCTTTACATAAATTGTGACTCATTCTAATCCGATTCACTCGAAACATTTATTCTACCCTTGAATAAAATTCCCCGACTATAGCTTGAGTGAATTCTAGTTTGTACAGTCTAGTTCGTAATTAGTGTTAAACGAGAGGCAAGAGAGGGTGAACAACAGAGGATTCATATCCAGTTTGTAACTTCACGTTCATTCGTTGGTTTTGTTCTACTCACCCTCTTAAATCGCACAAGATGCTTAATTGACTCAACAAGACTCATTCGTGGGCTTAGGAAAAGTCAGGATTGAGATTCCTATCTCCTTCCAACAATCCATTCTAAAACATTGTCAGTTCCAACTTGTGAAATTCATTCATGTCTAATACATATGCTACTATATTGACCTTTTTGAGATGGTACCTTAGCTTAAACTCATAGTTTTTTAGGAATTCCATACACCTCTCATCGCATTCCATCGCCTCAAGATTATTAGGTGGATTCCACCCCTATTGAGTTTCGCAATTTCTATCTCATGAACTCCTAAGTGTTATTGGCTTTTCTCAATCCCACTACTTCTTTTCAAGTTCTCGACTACATTATCCTTCTTAACACACTTGCATATAAAGTTGACCAGACTTAACATTTATGGAATAATAGTAAAAAATTATATGAGATTTTTTAGAATATCATATTTTACTTGACATTAATTACCCATGGCTATGTCATAAACTGACTTGCTCTGATACCAAAATGTAACACTGATAACGAGAAATCATATCATATAATTACTACGCTTTCTACCGATTTTATAATACATTGAGTCGTCTAACTCCAGATTATTCCGAGTTTTTATGTCTTTTCACAGGTATAATATTTGTCAACTCAAGACAATGAAAAAAGGATCACATGAAGAAAGCTAAACAAGAAACTGAAGAGAAAAGAACAAAATCTCAGATTTTGCACCTATGACGACCGTCACACCCTGTGACGACCGTCACGCCTCCCCAACTAGAAAGAACGCTCGTCACACATCGTTAACGAGCGTAATGCGCTATTTAAGCGCATTATGACCGTCACCCACCTGTGACGACCGTCACACGCGTAAAGAGGAACATTATGAATTGGTGGAGACATGGGCAACGTGAGGCAGAATCCTTCTCCAATATTTCCTCCACTCAGTAACCATGCATCCTATTTTCACGCCACTCAAGCCTCTTCCAAGATTTTCTCAACTGCAATATTTTCTCCTATATATATGTGGTAGTGCAAAGGGATGAGGGTCGAAGAATTTTTCCAGAGACCAAAATTGCTGCTTTTCTACATTAAACTATATTATTTATTTTTGAACCATTTTCATTCGTACTGTAATTTTTATTTCCAGAATTAGTTTTTAGAGTGTTAATTCTTCATCTAAGAATTAACACAATTATAGATTTCGATTGAATTGCAAGGAATTTGTAAGCATCCAAGATTACCACAGCAACATTATTTCCAGGTTTTTTATGAAATTGATATTTATTTATTCTTGTGTTATGTCATTTATTTTTACGGATTATATTTTAGATTGCATAGTTATTAAATATATTATGTCCGGCTAAATTAATTGTACCGGTATGTGACTCCTAAGTACCGAAAGAATTCAGTGAACTTGGCTAAAAACATTTACAAATAATTTCGGGTTTCCAATTTCCATGTTTAATTTAACTATCCTTGTCACGAGAGTGAGAGGATAATTAACACGATTTTGCCACGAGAGTGGGAAATTAATTAAGGCAAGAACCTGCATGTGAGAGTTGGGGTTCGACCCAGATAGTGGTAACGAAACATTAATTTTTAAATACATGAGAGTGTTTTAATAAACTAATTAAACTCAAATTGTTTTCAAAAAGTGTTATTAAATTTAAAGTGCATCCACTAGGTTTAGTAGCATGACTTATTTCATGAACACGAGAGTGTATGTCTCAGGTTTTTAAACAATTCGTTTTTACCGAAATACTTTACATGCCAAGCGATTCACCGAATTCCTGAAGTCCGACCATCACATACCGGTATAATTATTACTATTATTTTTAATTAAACTATTTCCCCCCTAAAATCAAATATTCATCGCTTAGTTAAACAAATTGTAGCATTAGATCATATGCGATTGATCCTCAGTCTCTGTGGGTTCGATAATCTTTTAAAACTAGAACGATTGAACTGTATACTTGCAGTTAGTATCCCGACAGACTCATAAAGTCCCGATCAAGTTTTTGGCGCCGTTGTCGAGGACTGATTAATCAATTAAGTACGATTCTTCTGTTGTGTGTTTAGACTAGGCAACAGAAACCCTCTTTCGATTTATATGCCAAATACTCACTCCTGAAGCGAGCCTTTGCATCTACAAATCTTGTCCCAGTTACTATGTATCACCCGAATTTTTTCTACAACCCCCACTCTGAGTATTTCGAGGAATCACAAGAATCCCATAAATCTGACCTCGAAATACTATTGGAGAATCTCAATGCATCACAGACTCATTCTCATCTGAATTACCTTTCCAACCACCAATCCCAACGTTTTGAGGAATCGCAAGAATATTATAATTCCAACCAAACTTATCCTCAACCAAATTTCCCCTACAATCACTACACCCAATATTTCGAGGAGACGCAAGTATCCTATAAATCCGACCTCGAAATATTAATGGGAAATTTTAATGAAATATCAATGATGACAAAGTGCTTTACAGAGATACAAAATGCGACTCTAAATCAATTTGAAGAATCAGAAGAATCGAATGATTTCAACTTTGAAACATCAATGGAGGATTCTGACGCGATGCTAATTCACTTTAGGTTAGAATCTCTGATGGAGCACTTTGTAGAGACACAAACTGTCCAGAACGAAGAGTTTAGAAAACAAAGCCTTCAAAACAGTGAAAACCTTAGGCAACTGACCACTGTGGTTGACTCGCTCGCGACCCACAATATAGCCTTAGAGACCCAAATCTCCCAGCTTGAACAAAACCCTCTAGGACCCTTCCCTGAGGAGAAATTGGATGTTGTAACAACCAGTAGTGAAAAACAAGTTGAAAATCCTAAGGAGAGCGATAATGAGGTTGAAGAGAGTGATAATGAGGTTGAGGAGAGTAATGATGTGGATGAGGAGAGTTCAGACGAGAAAAGAGTAAATATTGAGAAAAATCCTCCAACACCATCTAAAAGGGAGGTTGTAGAAGAGGTAGAAAAGGGAGCACCTATTGTTATGCCTCACCCCTATACCCCACCGTTTCCTTTCTCGAAAAGTTTTATGGAAGCTCAGATAGACTCCCAATCTAAAACATATGTGGAGGTATTGGAAAATATCCATACTAATGCACCCTTGTTGGAAGTCTTGCATAAAAAGAGAAAATTAGAGGACCGTGAAACTAGGGATATAATTACTGTTAAGAAGGCAAGGTTAACCTTTGAGGTGGTGGATGAAATCACTAAGCCCAAACTTGAAAAGTTGATACTTAGGATAGATCCAGAACCACCACCACAAGTTCATAAGAATGAACCACCCCACAGAAGAAAGAAAAGAAAAGGTGAGGGATATGTGAGATGGCTTGATAAGTGGCCATGGAAAATGACAACTACTAAAAGTTCAACCGAGGAGTCATCCTCGAGAGAACCACCATGAGTGCTTGCACTTCTGAGCGGTCGAGCTATCGACATTAAACAAAGCGCTGCGTGGGAGGCAACCCGCCTATTTGTTATTGCTATCATTTCCGTTTGTTCTTATTTTTGTTTTTCTTTTCCGTTTCTACATTTATTTCTTTTAAAGCTTTATTTTCATTACTTCTAAAAAAAAATTTATACAACTGCTGCTGATTTTCAAACAACTTTACAAGTTTTCTGAAAAAGTCTTTTTCTATCCTACTTTCTCCCCTGATTTGCCTGAGAACCCTAGCGAGCCGATCATAATAGGAGGCCTTGTTACCATGATTGCTAACGCCCTCAGACTTAGATACCAGCTACATAGGTGTACACAATTCCGTTCAATCCGCCCTATGAACATTGATTTTTGTTTCCACCTACGAATAATAGGTAATCTAGGTCCTGCACCCTTCGAATACTTGATAAAGGATGAAGTAGTCACGGTATTTACACTTCCTAACCATGCCAAAACAAGTGCCCACAATCGGAACAATTGGTTGTATGAGCTTAACCCTCCTGACCACCCTTCGACACCTGAGACACCCCAATCCTACCAAGTTTATGATACCACAATGTCTGATGAGAGTGACCCTGAGACCCCTCCTGGTTACCATGATGGTAACAACATCGTAGAGGGTGTTGATGCCCCTGCAACAACAAAAGGAGAATATGCTAAAAATTTGAATAAGATCTTTTCTACACTGGACGTTTACCAGACGGACATCAATGGAATCAAGAACGAGTTGAAGGGTATGCGTATGGACGTGATAGGCTTAACTGATGCTACCGTGGAGCAGTTTTATCACATACATGCAGCTTTCGAAGACTTGAAGACGCGACTGGGATGAAGCAGCAGAATCAGCACTTATTTTTGTGTTTTATGTTTCTAGGCAGTTTATGATTTCATTTTAAACAAGTTTACTCTTTACAGTTTTTAAAGTTCTGTTAGAAACATATATTTATTTCAATTTCAGTGTATTTTCATTTCATTTTTAGTTTATTTTCATTTTCATTAAATTTACTGTGTGTTACATCTAATATTATATCCACTGATCATATTATCATTTTGCAAAATTTTGTTATACGATGTATGTTCGAAATACTCTGCATGTATTGAATTATTGTGTTATAATGTTTTGGAATTATACTGTTTCGTCCATTTCATAAATATGATTCTTTGCACCCGTAACGATCATAACGTCCCCATGACGAGCGTAACACGCATTTCACCGTGTTATGCCCGTCAGCCCATTGTGACGGTCATCACGCGCGCCCAATAGCAGATTCTGCTATTACAGAAGCTGTTCCACTTTCCATTCATTCTTCCCTTTTTCCCAAATCCGTAACAGTACCCATTCAAATTCTCTCTCAAATTCCAACACTCCAACACTTAAACTCCATCAACCCACTACTCAATCCACATTCTAAACCATTTTCACGATTAAATCTTTTGCATGCACTATGACCAACAACCAGCAAAATCAAATGAGCGCAGTGCTTGAAATAAGACAGCAGGAGCAATATGAGTATCTATGCGCTCAAAACACTCAGATCTTGACTGAACAGCGGAGCATGAATGAGAGGTTGGATGAGGCCCTGTCAGAGCTCAATGCCTTAAGGTTGGACGTCAGCACCCTTGGTTTCCAGGATACTGACACAGAAGCCACTCCTACCAGACGCTCTCGCACCAGGAGTAGAGGACGTGGTCACCAGTAGTTTTTCTTTATTTTCTATGTAGTTTATTATTTTTTTTTCATTTCCTTTCAGTTTGTTTTTGTAATTGTACTTCCCCGCCTATATACCGCAACATTGAGGACAATGTCGGATTTAGTGTGGGATAGGTACCTTTCTATCTTTTATAAACTAGTAAACTTTTACGATATGTCTCGATTCAAATTCTTCGCTTTATTTAGCCATACCGAAAAATTTTTATCTTCGCATTAGCCCGACATACCTATTTTAACGAAATCCCAGTTGAGGAAGCCGAAAATGACATAACAAGATCGATACGGTTATGACACCATAGACTTCCTACTTACGCGATCCGTTTCAATAACCATTATACTAATATCTAGAGTTTTAAGTTCTAGAGTAACCCCTAGTAGTTTATACTAGCAGTCAGCACCGTCTTGACACAAACCACGTGGAGAATCGATGAATATAAGTGTTCGATGCCTGATTCTAAAAATATCCTTCCTATCTCGCTGCTAAAAGAAAAGAAATTTTGTGCACCAAAATATACGGTCACATATAAGAGCTGAGCAAATAATGAAGGAATTCAGTGTTGGTTGGTTCAGAGGTATCTGGTTCTAAACTCGGTAGGGCGTGCTACGGCCCAATCCCCCACAACCTCCAATTTGGATAACATATGTAGGGTTGCCACATTCATGTACCAGACCCCGTGCTAAAAGGATCAAAGTCACTAACCGGTTACTCCACTACGTGCGTGCTAAGACAAAGGGCTTAATGTGATTGCGCCAAAACGAAACCGGGTGAAATAGATACGAGGAACTCTGGGCAGAATTATAACGGAACTGTTAGATAGCTCGTTTGAAATGGAAGCCTACGACTAAGCTTATTGCTTGTGTCATTAACGTATCTTTAGTGTTTCACTCAAGTATTGGCCGAACCGACGAGGATTTCCCAAAATTGCTTTAAAAATCCAAGGTATGTCATGCATATGCGCTCGACAAAACTTGTCCGACCTTTTGAATGACTATTTGCTTGAGGACAAGCAAAGGTTTAAGTATGGGGGAATTTGATAACGAGAAATCATATCATATAATTACTACGCTTTCTACCGATTTTATAATACATTGAGTCGTCTAACTCCCGATTATTCCGAGTTTTTATGTCTTTTCACAGGTATAACATTTGTCAACTCAAGACAATGAAAAAAGGACCACATGAAGAAAGCTAAACAAGAAACAGAAGAGAAAAGAACAAAATCTCAGATTTTGCACCTGTGACGACCGTCACACCCTGTGACGACCGTCACGCCTCCCCAACTAGAAAGAACGCTCGTCACACATCGTTGACGAGCGTAATGCGCTATTTAAGCGCATTACGACAGTCACCCACCTGTGATGACCGTCACGCGCGTAAAGAGGAACATTATGAATTGGTGGAGACGTGGGCAACGTGAGGCAGAATCCTTCTCCAATATTTCCTCCACTCAGTAACCATGCATCCTATTTTCACACCACTCAATCCTCTTCCAAGATTTTCTCAACTGCAATATTTTCTCCTATATATATGTGGTAGTGCAAAGGGATGAGGGACGAAGAATTTTTCCAGAGACCAAAATTGCTGCTTTTCTACATTAAACTATATTATTTATTTTTGAACCATTTTCATTCGTACTGTAATTTTTATTTCCATATTTAGTTTTTAGAGTGTTAATTCTTCATCTATGAATTAACACAGTTATAGATTTCGATTGAATTGCAAGGAATTTGTAAGCATCCAAGATTACCACAGCAACATTATTTCCAGGTTTTTTATGAAATTGATATTTATTTATTCTTGTGTTATGTCATTTATTTTTACGGATTATATTTTAGATTGCATAGTTATTAAATATATTATGTCCGGCTAAATTAATTGTACCGGTATGTGACTCCTAAGTACCGAAAGAATTCAGTGATAACTTGGCTAAAAACATTTACAAATAATTTCTGGTTTCCAATTTCCATGTTTAATTTAACTATCCTTGTCACGAGAGTGAGAGGATAATTAACACGATTTTGCCACGAGAGTGGGAAATTAATTAAGGCAAGAACCTGCATGCGAGAGCTGGGGTTCGAACCAGATAGTGGTAACGAAACATTAATTTTTAAATACATGAGAGTGTTTTAATAAACTAATTAAACTCAAATTGTTTTCAAAAAGTGTTATTAAATTTAAAGTGCATCCACTAGGTTTAGTAGCATGACTTATTTCATGAACACGAGAGTGTATGTCTCAGGTTTTTAAACAATTCGTTTTTACCGAAATACTTTATATGCCAAGCGATTCACCGAATTCCCGAAGTCCGACCATCACATACCGGTATAACTATTACTATTATTTTTAATTAAACTATTTCCCCCCTAAAATCAAATATTCATCGCTTAGTTAAACAAATTGTAGCATTAGATCGTATGTGATTGATCCTCAGTCTCTGTGGGTTCGATAATCTTTTAAAACTAGAACGACTGAATTGTATACTTGCAATTAGTATCCCGACAGACTCATAAAGTCCCGATCAAGTTTTTGGCGCCGTTGCCGGGGACTGATTAATCAATTAAGTATGATTCTTCTGTTGCGCGTTTAGACTAGGCAACAGAAACCCTCTTTCGATTTGTATGCCAAATACTCACTCCCTAAGCGAGCCTTTGCATCTACAAATCTTGTCCCAGTTACTATGTATCACCCGATTTTTTTCTACAACCCTCACTCTCAGTATTTCGAGGAATCACAAGAATCCCATAAATCCGACCTCGAAATACTATTGGAGAATCTCAATGCATCACAGACTCATTCTCATCCGAATTACCTTTCCAACCACCAATCCCAACGTTTTGAGGAATCGCAAGAATATTATAATTCCAACCAAACTTATCCTCAACCAAATTTCCCCTACAATCACTACACCCAATATTTCGAGGAGACGCAAGTATCCTATAAATCCGACCTCGAAATATTAATGGGAAATTTTAATGAAATATCAATGATGATAAAGCGCTTTACGGAGATACAAAATGCGACTCTAACTCAATTTGAAGAATCAGAAGAATCGCATGATTTCAACTTCGAAACATCAATGGAGGATTCCGACGCGATGCTAATTCACTCTAGGTTAGAATCTCTGATGGAGCACTTTGTAGAGACACAAACTGTCCAGAACGAAGAGTTTAGAAAACAAAGTCTTCAAAACAGTGAAACCTTAGGCAACTGACCACTGTGGTTGACTTGCTCGCGACCCACAACATAGCCTTAGAGACCCAAATCTCCCAGCTTGAACAAAACCCTCTAGGACCCTTCCCTGAGGAGAAATTGGATGTTGTAATAACCAGTAGTGAAAAACAAGTTGAAAATCCTAAGGAGAGCGATAATGAGGTTGAAGAGAGTGATAATGAGGTTGAGGAGAGTAATGATGTGGACGAGGAGAGTTCAGACGAGAAAAGAGTAAATATTGAGAAAAATCCTCCAACACCATCTAAAAGGGAGATTGTAGAAGAGGTAGAAAAGGGAGCACCTATTGTTATGCCTCACCCCTATACCCCACCGTTTCCTTTCTCGAAAAGTTTTATGGAAGCTCAGATAGACTCCCAATCTAAAACATATGTGGAGGTATTGGAAAATATCCACACTAATGCACCCTTGTTGGAAGTCTTGCATAAAAAGAGAAAATTAGAGGACCGTGAAACTAGGGATATAATTACTGTTAAGAAGGTAAGGTTAACCTTTAAGGTGGTGGATGAAATCACTAAGCCCAAACTTGAAAAGTTGATACTTAGGATAGATCCAGAACCACCACCACAAGTTCATAAGATTGAACCACCCCACAGAAGAAAGAAAAGAAAAGGTGAGGGATATGTGAGATGGCTTGATAAGTGGCCATGGAAAATGACAACTACTAAAAGTTCAACCGAGGAGTCATCCTCGAGAGAACCACCATGAGTGCTTGCACTTCTGAACCGTCGAGCTATCGACATTAAACAAAGCGCTGCGTGGGAGGCAACCCACCTATTTGTTATTGTTATCATTTCCGTTTGTTCTTATTTTTGTTTTTCTTTTCCGTTTCTACATTTATTTCTTTTAAAGCTTTATTTTCATTACTTCTAAAAAAAATTTATACAACTGCTGCTGATTTTCAAACAACTTTACAGGTTTTCCGAAAAAAGTCTTTTTCTATCCTACCTTCTCCCCTGATTTGCCTGAGAACCCTAGCGAGCCGATCATAATAGGAGGCTTTGTTACCATGATTTCTAACGCCCTCGGACTTAGATACCAGCTACATAGGTGTACACAATTCCGTTCAATCCGCCCTATGAACATTGATTTTTGTTTCCACCTACGAATAGTAGGTAATCTAGGTCCTGCACCCTTCGAATACTTGATAAAGGATGAAGTAGTCACGGTATTTACACTTCCTAACCATGCCAAAACAAGTGCCCACAATCAGAACAATTGGTTGTATGAGCTTAACCCTCCCGACCACCCTTCGACGCCTGAGACACCCTAATCCTACCAAGTTTATGATACCACAATGTCTGATGAGAGTGACCCCGATACCCCTCCTGGTTACCATGATGGTAACAACATCGTAGAGGATGTTGATGCCTGTTGTACCCCAAAATTTGCCCTCCCATATTCTTCAAGAGTTGCCAAGTCAAAGCTTCAAAATCTCCCCAAGGGTTGCACAGTTCAAGGACCTCCTAATAGTCAAAATTAGGGTTTTGGTTCTGACAAAGAAAATGAAGTTTCCAAGGGTCCAATCAAGTCCCACATGCCTATAAACATGGTCAAGCATCCTCATGCTAAGTTTCAAGACTTACAACACAAAATTGCACAGTCAAAAACCCTAATTGCACTACAGTCAACTGTAGGGGCAAAATGGTCATTTGACAGTCAAAAGTTCAAATTTTTGGTCAACATCTCATTTTGAAGCCACAAACATCATTTGATCAATGCTTGATCATGATTCTCAAGGCATGGCTCAAAAAGTCTCAAGATGCAAAAGTTTCCATATTTGGACAGTTGAAAAAGTCAACTGTAACTTGACCAAGGCATAACTTCCACATGGTTTATCAGAAAAATTCCATCCAAATCTCATTTTGAAGAGAAAGACATTTCCTACAACTCCTATCCACACTTCAAGTCCAAGAAATGCTCTCATAAAAAGTTATCAATTTCAACATTATAGGTCATTTTCAAAAGTCAACAAAAAGGGACTTTAAGTCAAAGACCATAACTTGAGATTGGTAAATAAAAATTACATGGGACCAAAGGCATTGGTTAGAGGACTTCAATACCTTTCCAAAATGTCCAAGAACATGATCAAAGCTTGAACATTGAGCAAGATATGCCTTGTGGAAGTTGGGAAATTTTTGGGAATTTTGAAAAGTCAACTTTGCTTCAAATGTCTTAAAATTGCTAATGGGCCACATTTTCTTCCAAGATTGATCATCCAAAGCATGTGCACGACCATTTGGCCCAAAGGGAAGTTATTCATCATTTTTATTTATTTATTTGAATTTTTAATTGCTAATAATTCATTTAATTAAAATAAATATGTGGAAAATACCAAAGCAAACTTTTTAAATCTTTTTATGCAGTACAATCACTCATGATTCACCAAGGATTTCGTGCATATCAAAAGAGGAAAGAATTGGTGCAAATTGGTATGATTCTTCATGAAAAAATATTGAAAAAGATTCAAAAAAATCAAATCTTGAAAACCATTAAAAACAAGGCTTTAGGCTTGGATTATTGACTGAATTCATTCCATATACAAGTGCAAACCTAACCCTAGTGCTGGAGATCAGAAAGCTGCGCCCAAAACCTCTTATGCACTTGGCAATTTTGGTGAAGAAAGTCAAAACTGTTCTCCTATTTTTAGCAGGTTTCAAGGCCAAACGACCATTCTATCACCTTCCTGAGATATCAAGGGAACTTCCTGAATCAAAATCATAAGCTCTAACACCAAGAAACGGTAGAAGCATGTCCCACTTTCCAGAAATATATTCATAATCGCATATTGAATTACATACATTTTTCATGTGTTTTCTTTACTGATTTACACTAATCTAAGCATTCTGAAGCTAACCGTGCGTTTTAATTGAGTTTTTATGCATTGTACACGATTTTGCCATTGAAGCACGCTAGGGTTATTCAAGCTTCAAATTGGGCATTTTTGCATGCTATAAAATTAGAACATTCCAGTGCCATGGCTAAACTCAGGAAGCTTGGACGAACATGACACACTAATCGCGCCCAATTTATGTGGCAAGATGAGCTATTCGCTACTTTTAAAAAGGTGGCATTTTGGGGGGGTTTAAAACCCCCGCTAATTCTTTTTATGTTTCAGGAAAAATGCAAACGAGGAAGAAGAAGATTAGGTGGCAAAGCGTGATTGAGTCATTTGAATTTCGCGCTAAAAGTGTCCACTAATTCATGATTTGCATTATATTATTTGTTTTCTATACAATATTCAAAACGCGTAAACAGCTCAGTTGGCAGGCACGTTATTTGGTAAGCAACAGGACCTGGGTTCGATCCCAGGTCCCCCTCCCTTTTCTCATATTATTTTCCATTCCATCTTCTTATGCAGCGCGTATTACAGGGGTCTACCATGCACTCAATATCCAGCTTGCCACATGGCCACTGAGGGCAATCCAAGGGCCTTGATTGGGAGACCACCATGGGCATGGGTCAGACGCGTCATATGCAAGCCAACAAAGTCAACGAGGCCAGGAAATTATTGGGCCAGAATTGCTAAATTGTACCTCCAGAAAAGACAAAAAACAGAAAAGACAAAAAATAAATATATTTGATTTAATATTTCTTTGTAAATAAATTATATCATTTAATTTAGTTCTAGGCTTAATTTCAAACATTTTCCTCAATAAACTTAAAAAGTTGTAGAATTAGGGTTTTGATTATTTTTACCTTTTCTTTTTCACCATATTAATAATT
This sequence comes from Vicia faba, assembly GCA_948472305.1. Classification (NCBI taxonomy): domain Eukaryota; kingdom Viridiplantae; phylum Streptophyta; class Magnoliopsida; order Fabales; family Fabaceae; genus Vicia; species Vicia faba. Next base: position 131,345,394 of record OX451739.1, read on the forward strand.
AATTATATTTTCTTGTAAATAAAATTGCATTAATTAATTAGGTTTAATTTTAGGTTAAAATTTTAAATGCTTTTCTTAATAAATAAAAAAAACTGGAATTAGGGTTAATTAATATTTTGATTTCATTTAATTCTCATAAAAAATTCATAAATACCAAAAAACCTCAAAAAATAATTTCTTTTCATTTTAATTTAATTTGTTAATAATAATTAAATTTCATTAAAAGAGTCCAACGCCCTCGCATTCCCGATTTTTATTCTCTTCGCGCATTTTAGTCTTATTCCTTCTTTTAAATATTCATGTAACTCTCCCAAAGCCGTGTAAACTTGATATTTATCTTTCGCACTTTATTTTTATGTCAAATCGGGTCCTGGATTTAATTTGGCGATGTGGACCCGCGCCTTTGTAATAGTTTAGGAACTTTATATTTCTCGCAACTTTTAACTGTTAATAATTGCATGCAAGAATGAATGTCAAAATAAAAACAAAAGCGTAGATCACCTATGACATGACAAGACAAAAATATCTGAAAACGACACACAAATCACACACCACCCCTAGGGTACGCCTCACTGTTGCCTTGCCCCTCGAAAGGTGATCGTCGAGTAGAGGATGTCTTAGTAAGTCCTCATGATCCGGGAACCTGGCATGAGGGTAGCTTCTAAGGTATCTTCCTATTGCTCTGGTGATCACCATGTCCCGAATCTTCGAATTGACCCGAACAACTCCAATAGTGGTGCTACCTACCTCTCAATGGTGGGATGACACTACTTTAAAGGACATCTACACAGACGGATTCCTTAGGGTAGGTAGACGACTCTAGATACTTGCTCTAATTTCAAAAACAAATCAAAAAAATACTTTTCACACCGACACCTTTTCAAAAAGCTTTCGAAAGCAATTTTTTAAACACTCTTGAGGACCGATACAAGAGTCGAACTGGAATTTTCAAAGAAACTTTTTAAAACCCACAGTTGAAAAGCAAACAAATCATTTTTGAAAACACAATGAGCAAGTATCTAAGAGCCCATGGATAACCATGGATAGAAAGGGTGCTAAAACCTTCCCTTTCTATAACCTACCTCCCGAACCGAGAGCAATCTCTATAAGGAATTTTTCTGTGCTTTTGTCCTTTCCATTTGGAGAAAATAAAAGACGGTGGCGACTCTTGCTTCCGCGACATTTCGCGAACCAGCGTTAAACAGTCAGTTCCAGATCCACCGATCACAGAACTGGCGACTCTGCTGGGGATTTAAGATTTAAAGTGAGGTGTACCTTAGGGTTTAGTTCATAATTGTGTTTTCAATTGCTTTCTTTGCTTGCTTTATTATTGTGGGACTGTCTTGGGAGTTCTATAGATCCTAACCCGGATCTGGGGATACCTTCTTAGAAAGTAGCAACAAGGCTGTGAGGGAACTGTGCGGGGTATACTGACATGGTTGAAACAGTCTGCTACGTTGATGTGGCACTTTGGTGTGTACCGGTAACCCTTGAGTTCAGTCAAGGAGAGTACGGGGCCTCCGCGTGGTGTCATGAAGCATCAACAGACCTTAGGAACCTTAATTGAACTATCTTGGCCTCTTTAGGGTAGTGAGATAACTGACTTTGGTGCAGTCCGAGGTTGGTTGATACTCGATACTACACTCAATTGAGGGTTGCTTTCCTGGAATATTCCGGTCGCCAGTTCAGTGGCTAAATCGAACGATGAACAATGAAAGCAATCCCGTGATATTGGGACCCTTAGAACCCGGTTACTTCTAATAGGACAGGTTGAACCCACCAACTTCAAGAGGGTAGTACCCCAAACTTCATGTTGGCCTAAACTCTAAGGGTTTCTCTTGTGTGACTTGTGTGCCTTCGTACTTGACTACTTGCATGCTTGTTATCTGACACATGAGCTACTTGCAGGTTTTGTTTATAGTCCTTAATTAGGACTCATAACAGGGTTTACTAAGTTTCTTGCAGGTTTTGGTTTGCAGTCCTTAATTGGGACTCAAAACAGGGTTTACTTACATCACCCCATGCATACCATAACATCATACCATTGCATACATACTAACCCATTTCAAGGATCTCAAGGGCTTGTGATGCAGGTCATGATAAATCAAACATCTAGCAAGGGTCAAAGAGGATTTATTTTCCTCTAGTCAAAGTTGTCAGAGGCTATGACCCACTTGATATGGTGAGCTTTGACACTTGAAGAAGGTTCCCCTAGCTAAGGTTGTCAGAGGCTATGACCCACTGGATATGGTGAGCCTTTGACCCTTGAAGAAGGATTCTCAGCAACATGGAGTTCCTTCAATCAAGCTACAAATTCAAATGCTAACAAATTTCTTGTTTACCCCGCGAGATCCTTGGAAACATTGCATGCATATCATACACATCATTGCATGACAGATACCCTTGTTGTAGGTCACTTACCTTTCCCGTTGTTTATTTCAGCAATGGCTTCCCAACAAGATAACCAGGACCTTCTTGCTCAAGAGACTCGGCTCGGGGAAATCCTCCTGAATTTATCCCAGGGGCAGGAGGAGTTGAGGACACTTCTCACGGGGACTTTGGTCAGGAACAATGCTGAGGATGACAAGGACGAACGGCTGAAACATCTACAAGCTGAGGTAGACACATTGAAAACCCAGATGCTGGGGCAAAGGGCTCTCATCCAAAGTTTAGCTCAGGAGCAAGGAGAGTTGAGGGCCATGATCAGTCAGCTTCATCAAGACATGAAGCAACCAGCCCAAGTCAGGGACCCAGTCATTAATCAGCTTCCAAGAAGTCAAAGGTTTGGGCCTCTCCAAGCTGCTACTACTTCACAGGTCCAACAACGACCTCGCCCAGAACAACGGACTGATCAGAGCAAACCAGACAAGCCTAAAAGGCAGTTCACCAAGCTCAACGTGTCACCGTCTCAAGCTTTACAACAATTGTTGAGGTTGAATCTGGTGACGTTAAGGGACCCTCCTAAGAATCTCAACACAGCCTCCCCAAAATACAAGTCTAAGGAAAGATGTGCATACCACTCTGGCAGTCCAGGCCATGACACCGATGACTGTTGGGCTCTGAAGAATAGGATCCAAGACCTGATCGAGGAAAGAGCTGTGGATTTCACCCAGATAGGCCAGGCTGAGTGCTCCTGCCATCCCTATCGGATGCACCATTTGAAGTAACAAGCCCTGAGATGAAAATACTTTTGTTCATTAGGATTTCCAAGTTGTAATCTTCTTCTGTTCAAACATTTACTCATGATAAACGTTGTTATTTCATTAATGCATCGCATATGTCTGTTTTGAAGCAATATATTCGTATTCACTATATGCAAATTATTTTCATATTTTTTCTGATGATCAACTCTCAATAATTCTAAGCCTCTTGAGGGAGGATGACGAAAACGATACCGCGATCATTACAGTATGCTTTTGAACAGACCCCGCTGAGGAGGTACAGGCATTGTTTCAATCCCTAAACACTAGAGTTATAAGGAAGATAATCCCTCGTTAACCCCTCTGAGCCAAAGAAGTAGGAGTTTTTCTTTTCGAAAATTAAAACCCTTAATCATAACCTGGGGCAGGGTAGTTCTCTCAGTTGATCCAAGTGCATAACAAATGGCACCAAAAAGGTCCTTACAAAACAAAGAAAGACAGTGATGGTTCCGAATAATCAATAAGGACAGGCAGACATTATATCTCTCATAAATAAAAGCCCAATAAGTCAAAACCTATGAAGGAGACTTACGAAAACTGGGGCATCCCGCTGACTGTAATCACAAAAGAAACAGTTCGGGCAAAAAAAACAGGGATAACAAAAGGAAAAGAAAAGAGAAAGAGGTCCTACAAAACCTCAACAAAAAAAAAAAGAAATGACTGCCTATTCAAGATAAATTATCAATGTCCGAACCATCACCAGAATATCAAAGCAAAGACTCAAACGAGGTCTAACGCACGATCAACTGAGCTTAGGTTTGAAGAACATCACGAAGAACGGGTGGGTACAAATAATTTGAGCCTTTATATTTTGTTTCTTGAACCGTGAACCAGGCCACGTTATAACCCTTAAAAGTCCTAGCTGAAGCATGGGTTAGTTCGAAAGCATACTGTTACAAAGGTATCCTGACTCCTTAAGGCCTACGGTAAAATACGGAGTTGACATCACGTTTTACAAACATTCACTTGTTTTATGAAAAAGAATGCATTTTCAAAATATTCAAGACAGACATAAGCTTTGCATTTTTGATATAACATTTGTTTGCATATGACTATTTGTTTGAACAGCAGGGAAGTTCGCACGATGAATACCTAGTGAACAAAAGCACTTCCAATCAAGGGGCATGGCATGACTATTGTCCATCATCTGGGGCAGTTAAGTCAAGATTCGGAGAATCTCTCAAAAGGCCAAATAGCCTGGGGCAAATCTCCGCCTGAGTCACTTGGGGCATTTCAACAATAAATCTTGCCTGGTCAAAAATCTTCTGGTGGCACGCCAAAACACTTCTAACAGGGGCAACTCCCTACATTCCGGGAGAACGGACATAGTCGGAAAAAAATACTACGCAAAATCAAAGACCCGCTAGGTTGATACACCTAGGCAAAAATAAGGGCTTCCCGGCGAACCAAAAGGGTTCGGGCAAAATGAAGGGATGAAAATAAAAAAAATCTGTACACCCGGCAAGTCGAAAACCTGAAAAGGCGGCTTGGGCAAAAATGGGTATCCCGGTGGACTGAAAACCCGAAAGGGCAGTCCAGGCAAAAGTTAGGGATAAAAGAGCGTACGACTATGCCCCGGCATCTCGTCACTGGCCTACCAAAGGGAAGTTTCATCAATCAGCAGTCATCCAGCACCTCCACAAGGTATCTTTTCTCCTCGCCTCAGAAACAGGGGCAATAATGAGTCGTCCAGGCGATCCAGTTGCTATGTCTACCAAGTACCAAGGAAAGGTTAATGCAAAGATGATTACCATCTACCTTTACAAATTCCAGATCGTGGGTTAACATCCGAAACCAAACAGGACAGTCATCCACTTGATCACCATCAGGCAACCCTACATCGGTTCATTCTCAACTTTCAGACAAAGTCTTACATGGACTCATCCTCAGAAGAAGTCTTACACGGACTTATCATCAAAGTGACCCTACACCGGTTCCTCCTAAAAGTCTTACATGGACTTATCTCAAGATGACCTTACCCTGGTTCATCAAAAAGTTTTACACGAACTTATCCTGCAGTAACCTTACCCCGGTTCCTCCAGAAGTCTTACACGGACTTATCTCAAGATGACCTTACCCCGGTTCATCAAGAAGTTTTACACGAACTTACCCTGCAGTAACCTTACCCCGGTTCCGTCAAAAGTCTTACACGAACTTATCTCGAAGAAACCCTACACAGGTTCTCTCTCCCCAAAGATGCAGTTTTACACGGGCTCATCGTCAAAGTAACCCCACACAGGTTCCCTTCTCAAGCTCCAGACGTAATTTTACACGGACTCGTCATCAGTAACCCTACACAGGTGTCCTTCTTTGCAAGATGCGGTTTTACACAAGCTCATCATCGGGCAACCCTACATAGGTTCCCTCTTTCAACTTACAAAAATTACACCTCAAGAATTTCCCCAGGAGAGTCCAGTCCAGAGGTTTCCCCAGGAAAGTTCAATCCATCTCCCCAGCAGTAAACTTATCCCCAGTAGATTCAGGAAGCTTATCCCTCGCAGAGCACGAACGCGTCTCCCGGCTTTGTTCAAAGAGTTATTTCCCTACCAGGATATAACTGGGTTATCCTCAGCCAAAAGCCATGGAAAGATCGCCCTCGGCAAAGTCTTCCTATCCCCAGCGGAGTCTGTTAAAACTTCCAACACAACAATGGTATCCCCAGCGAAGTTACTATCAACATTTCAACAAAGTATCTCTCTCCCCACAGAGTATTGCTTCCCAGCAAGATCGTTAGAGTACTTTTCTCCCCGCAGAGTAATCCATTCGCCAAGTTCATTCCCCAACGGAGTCATCTTCTCCTACCGGTATTCTTGCAACTATCATCCCCAGCGGAAGCAAGATCTATTCTTCAACATCAGCCCAGGATATGACTTCCCGACACTCGTCAAGGATTTACTTTCCTAGACGAAAACATACATTCATAAACATCACATACATCATTATAGCACGCATATACGCATCATACCTTACAAATCTCATTTATGTTGAGAACATCATCGCTTGATTCATATCATGCCTTGCATTTGACTGACCTTTACCTTTCAGGGAAGATCCAGTTAAGTTCTCAGCTAGATTTCAAGACCTAGACCGGTTCAGTTAAGTCGACCCTAAGATTTTCCTGTTTCTTATCCAGTCAAAGGCCTTCTCTGGTTCAGTCAGATCGACCCTAAGATCTCCCTGTTTCTTATCCAGTTGAAGATTTCAAGACCTAGACCGGTTCAGTTAAATCGACCCTAAGATTTTCCTGTTTCTTATCCAGTCAAAGGCCTTCTCTAGTCCAGCTAAATCGACCCCTAACAGATTTTCCTGATGAAGACTCAGTAGAAGATATCCAAGATTCTCTCAATGATACTGTTGAGGTTGAAGTCGCCTATGGTTCTCTCCCCGTTACTGCGGAGGTAGTAATCGTCCCCAGATTCTCTCAGCGTTACTGTTGAGGTTGAAGTCGCCCAAGATTCTCTCAGCGTTACTGTTGAGGTAGAAGTCGCCCAAGATTCTCTCAATGATACTGTTGAGGTTGAAGTCGCCCATGGTTCTCTCCCCGTTACTGCGGAGGTAGTAATCGTCCAAGATTCTCTCAATGATACTGTTGAGGTTGAAGTCGCCCAAGATTCTCTCAGCGTTACTGTTGAGGTAGAAGTCGCCCAAGATTCTCTCAATGATACTGTTGAGGTTGAAGTCGCCCATGGTTCTCTCCCCGTTACTGCGGAGGTAGTAATCGTCCAAGATTTTCTCAATGATACTGTTGAGGTTGAAGTCGCCCAAGATTCTCTCAGCGTTACTGTTGAGGTTGAAGTCGCCCAAGATTCTCTCAGCGTTACTGTTGAGGTAGAAGTCGCCCAAGATTCTCTCAGCGTTACTGTTGAGGTTGAAGTCGTTCAAGATTCTCTCAATGATACTGTTGAGGTTGAAGTCGCCTATGGTTCTCTCCCTGTTACTGCGAAGGTAGTAATCGTCCAAGATTCTCTCAATGATACTGTTGAGGTTGAAGTCGCCCAAGATTCTCTCAGCGTTACTGTTGAGGTTGAAGTCGCCCAAGATTCTCTCAGCGTTACTGTTGAGGTAGAAGTCGCCCAAGATTCTCTCAGCGTTACTGTTGAGGTTGAAGTCGTTCAAGATTCTCTCAATGATACTGTTGAGGTTGAAGTCGCCTATGGTTCTCTCCCCGTTACTGCGGAGGTAGTAATCGTCCAAGATTCTCTCAATGATACTGTTGAGGTAGAAGTCGCCCAAGATTCTCTCAGCGTTACTGTTGAGGTTGAAGTCACCCCAGATTCTCTCAGCGTTACTGTTGAGGTTGAAGTCGCCCAAGATTCTCTCAGCGTTACTGTTGAGGTAGTAGTCGTCCAAGGTTCTCTCAGCGTTCCTGTTGAGGTAGTAATCGCCCAAAGTTCTCTCACCGTCCTGTTGAGGTAGTAACCATCCCTGGTTCATTCATCACCTTTTGAAGATCCAGATCCAGCTCCTGTAACCAGTCAGGACACATCTATATAAATAATTTGAAGACCAGCTCCCGTAACAGGTCAGGTAATCATTTTTCTTTTTTCAGGTACGCCAGCTCTCGCTAAGGAATCTCTTACGCGATCAACATCCAGATGGCATCTATAAGCCCATCCACTTATCCATCACTTCTTAGCATGGCATCTATAAGCCCGTCATCCTATCCATCAAATCTCCAAATGGCATCTATAAGCCCATTCCACCATCACACTACTATGTGAGCGCAAATTTCTGGGCACTCTAGTGTTCAATCATCTTCCACCTTCGGATTACGAAAGGCACGTCAGCCAATCTGCATCCTCAGGTCTAAGAAGATTGAACAGGGGCAACTGTTGTACCCCAAAATTTTCCCTCCCATATTCTTCAAGAGTTGCCAAGTCAAAGCTTCAAAATCTCCCCAAGGGTTGCACAGTTCAAGGACCTCCTAACAGTCAAAATTAGGGTTTTGGTTCTGACAAAGAAAATGAAGTTTCCAAGGGTCCAATCAAGTCCCACATGCCTATAAACATGGTCAAGCATCCTCATGCTAAGTTTCAAGACTTACAACACAAAATTGCACAGTCAAAAACCCTAATTGCACTACAGTCAACTGTAGGGGCAAAATGGTCATTTGACAGTCAAAAGTTCAAATTTTTGGTCAACATCTCATTTTGAAGCCACAAACATCATTTGATCAATGCTTGATCATGATTCTCAAGGCATGGCTCAAAAAGTCTCAAGATGCAAAAGTTTCCATATTTGGACAGTTGAAAAAGTCAACTGTAACTTGACCAAGGCATAACTTCCACATGGTTTATCAGAAAAATTCCATCCAAAGCTTATTTTGAAGAGAAAGACATTTCCTACAACTCCTCTTCACACTTCAAGTCCAAGAAATGCTCTCACAAAAAGTTATCAATTTCAACATTATAGGTCATTTTCAAAAGTCAACAAAAAGGGACTTTAAGTCAAAGACCATAACTTGAGATTGGTAAATCAAAATGACATGGGACCAAAGGCATTGGTTAGAGGACTTCAATACCTTTCCAAAATGTCCAATAACATGATCAAAGCTTAAAAATTGAGCAAGATATGCCTTGTGGAAGTTGGGAAATTTTTGGGAATTTTGAAAAGTCAACTTTGCTTCAAATGTCTTAAAATTGCTAATGGGCCACATTTTCTTCCAAGATTGATCATCCAAAGCATGTGCACGACCATTTGGCCCAAAGGGAAGTTATTCATCATTTTTATTTATTTATTTGAATTTTTAATTGCTAATAATTCATTTAATTAAAATAAATATGTGGAAAATACCAAAGCAAACTTTTTAAATCTTTTTATGCAGTACAATCACTCATGATTCACCAAGGATTTCGTGCATATCAAAAGAGGAAAGAATTGGTGCAAATTGGTATGATTCTTCATGAAAAAATATTGAAAAAGATTCAAAAAAATCAAATCTTGAAAACCATTAAAAATAAGGCTTTGGGCTTGGATTATTGACTGAATTCATTCCATATACAAGTGCAAACCTAACCCTAGTGCTGGAGATCAGAAAGCTGCGCCCAAAACCTCTTATGCACTTGGCAATTTTGGTGAAGAAAGTCAAAACTGTTCTCCTATTTTTAGCAGGTTTCAAGGCCAAACGACCATTCTATCACCTTCCTGAGATATCAAGGGAACTTCCTGAATCAAAATCATAAGCTCTAACACCAAGAAACGGTAGAAGCATGTCCCACTTTCCAGAAATATATTCATAATCGCATATTGAATTACATACATTTTCATGTGTTTTCTTTACTGATTTACACTAATCTAAGCATTCTGAAGCTAACCGTGCGTTTTAATTGAGTTTTTATGCATTGTACACGATTTTGCCATTGAAGCACGCTAGGGTTATTCAAGCTTCAAATTGGGCATTTTTGCATGCTATAAAATTAGAACATTCCAGTGCCATGGCTAAACTCAGGAAGCTTGGACGAACATGACACACTAATCGCGCCCAATTTATGTGGCAAGATGAGCTATTCGCTATTTTTAAAAAGGTGGCATTTTGGGGGGGTTTAAAACCCCCGCTAATTCTTTTTATGTTTCCGGAAAAATGCAAACGAGGAAGAAGAAGATTAGGTGGCAAAGCGTGATTGAGTCATTTGAATTTCGCGCTAAAAGTGTCCACTAATTCATGATTTGCATTATATTATTTGTTTTCTATACAATATTCAAAACGCGTAAACAGCTCAGTTGGCAGGCACGTTATTTGGTAAGCAACAGGACCTGGGTTCGATCCCAGGTCCCCCTCCCTTTTCTCATATTATTTTCCATTCCATCTTCCTATGCAGCGCGTATTACAGGGGTCTACCATGCACTCAATATCCAGCTTGCCACATGGCCACTGAGGGCAATCCAAGGGCCTTGATTGGGAGACCACCATGGGCATGGGTCAGACGCGTCATATGCAAGCCAACAAAGTCAACGAGGCCAGGAAATTATTGGGCCAGAATTGCTAAATTGTACCTCCAGTTTGGGGACAGAACCCCCCATGGTTTGTTTTTTTTTTATTCTTTTTCATATTTTGCTATCATATTTGTTTTGTTTAATTTTCATTTAAAACTTTGAATTAATATTTTCATAAAAACATAAAAATAATATAAAAACCAGAAAAGACAAAAAATAAATATATTTGATTTAATATTTCTTTGTAAATAAATTATATCATTTAATTTAGTTATAGGCTTAATTTCAAACATTTTCCTCAATAAACTTAAAAAGTTGTAGAATTAGGGTTTTGATTATTTTTACCTTTTCTTTTTCACCATATTAATAATTAATTATATTTTCTTGTAAATAAAATTGCATTAATTAATTAGGTTTAATTTTAGGTTAAAATTTTAAATGCTTTTCTTAATAAATAAAAAAAACTGGAATTAGGGTTAATTAATATTTTGATTTCATTTAATTCTCATAAAAAATTCATAAATACCAAAAAACCTCAAAAAATAATTTCTTTTCATTTTAATTTAATTTAATTTGTTAATAATAATTTAATTTCATTAAAAGGGTCCAACGCCCTCGCATTCCCGATTTTTATTCTCTTCGCGCATTTTAGTCTTATTCCTTCTTTTAAATATTCATGTAACTCTCAAAAGCCGTGTAAACTTGATATTTATCTTTCGCACTTTATTTTTATGTCAAATCGGGTCCTGGATTTAATTTGGCGATGTGGACCCGCGCCTTTGTAATAGTTTAGGAACTTTATATTTCTCGCAACTTTTAACTGTTAATAATTGCATGCAAGAATGAATGTCAAAATAAAAACAAAAGCGTAGATCACCCATGACATGACAAGACAAAAATATCTGAAAACGACACACAAATCACACACCACCCCTAGGGTACGCCTCACTGTTGCCTTGCCCCTCGAAAGGTGATCGTCGAGTAGAGGATGTCTTAGTAAGTCCTCATGATCCGAGAACCTGGCATGAGGGTAGCTTCTAAGGTATCTTCCTATTGCTCTGGTGATCACCATGTCCCGAATCTTCAAATTGACCCGAACAACTCCAATAGTGGTGCTACCTACCTCTCAATGGTGGGATGACACTACTTTAAAGGACATCTACACAGACGGATTCCTTAGGGTAGGTAGACGACTCTAGATACTTGCTCTAATTTCAAAAACAAATCAAAAAAATACTTTTCACACCGACACCTTTTCAAAAAGCTTTCGAAAGCAATTTTTCAAACACTCTTGAGGACCGATACAAGAGTCGAACTGGAATTTTCAAAGAAACTTTTTAAAACCCACAGTTGAAAAGCAAACAAATCATTTTTGAAAACACAATGAGCAAGTATCTAAGAGCCCATGGATAACCATGGATAGAAAGGGTGCTAACACCTTCCCTTTCTATAACCTTCCTCCCGAACCGAGAGCAATCTCTATAAGGAATTTTTCTGTGCTTTTGTCCTTTCCATTTGGAGAAAATAAAAGACGGTGGCGGCTCTTGCTTCCGCGACATTTCGCGAACCAGCGTTAAACAGTCAGTTCCAGATCCACCGATCACAATGCCCCTGCAACAACAAAAGGAGAATATGCTAAAAATTTGAATAAGATCTTTTCTACACTTGACGTTTACCAGACGAACATCAATGGAATCAGGAACGAGTTGAAGGGTATGTGTATGGACGTGATAGGCTTAACTGATGCTACTGTGGAGCAGTTTTATCACATACATGCAGCTTTCGAAGACTTGAAGACGCGACTGGGATGAAGCAGCAGAATCAGCACTTATTTTTGTGTTTTATGTTTCTAGGCAGTTTATGATTTAATTTTAAACAAGTTTACTCTTTACAGTTTTTAAAGTTCTGTTAGAAACATATATTTATTTCAATTTCAGTGTATTTTCATTTCATTTTCAGTTTATTTTCATTTTCATTAAATTTACTGTGTGTTACATCTAATATTATATCCACTGATCATATTATCATTTTGCAAAATTTTGTTATACGATGTATGTTGGAAATACTCTACATGTATTGAATTATTGTGTTATAATGTTTTGGAATTATACTGTTTCGTCCATTTCATAAATATGATTCTTTGCACCCGTAACGATCATAACGTCCCCATGACGAGCGTAACACGCGTTTCACCGTGTTACGCCCGTCAGCCCATTGTGACGGTCGTCACGCACGCCCAATAGCAGATTCTGCTATTACAGAAGTTGTTCCACTTTCCATTCATTCTTCCCTTTTTCCCAAATCCGTAACAGTACCCATTCAAATTCTCTCTCAAATTCCAACACTCCAACACTTAAACTCCATCAACCCACTACTCAATCCACATTCCAAAACATTTTCATGATTAAATCTTTTGCATGCACTATGACCAACAACCAGCAAAATCAAATGAGCGCAACGCTTGAAATAAGACAGCAGGAGCAATATGAGTATCTATGCACTCAAAACACTCAGATCTTGATTGAACTGCGGAGCATGAATGAGAGGTTGGATGAGGCCCTGTCAGATCTCAATGCCTTAAGGCTGGACGTCAGCACCCTTGGTTTTCAGGATACTGACACAGAAGCCACTCCTACCAGACGCTCTCGCACCAGGAGTAGAGGACGTGGTCACCAGTAGTTTTTCTTTATTTTCTATGTAGTTTATTATTTTTTTTTCATTTCCTTTCCGTTTGTTTTTGTAATTGTACTTCCCCGCCTATATACCGCAATGTGATCGGTGGATTTAGAATTGACTGTTTAACGCTGGTTTCGCGAAATGTCGCAGAAGCAAGAGTCGCCACCGTCTTTTATTTTCTCCAACATGGACAGGACAAAAGCACAGCAAAATTCCTTATGAGATAGTTTCTCGGTTCGGGAGGTAGATTTATAGAAAGGGAAGGTGTTAGCACCCTTTCTATCCATGGTTATCCATGGGCTCTTAGATACTTGCTCATTTTGTTTTCAAAAGTGTTTGTTTTCTTTTCAATTGTGAGTGGGTTTGAAAAGTTTCGTTTAAAGATTTCAGATCGACTCTTGTATCAGTCCTCAAGAGTGTTTGAAAAATTGTTTTGAAAGCTTTTTGAAAAGTGTCAGTGTGAAAAGAGTTTTCTTTGTTTTGAATAGAGCAAGTATCTACGAGTCATCTATCTACCCTAAGGAATTAGGCTGTGTAAATGTCCTTAAGGTAGTGCCATCCCACCATTGAGAGATAGGTAGCACCACCGTTGGAGGTGTTCGGGTCAATTCGTTTGTTAGGGACAGTGTTGTCACCAGAGCAACAGTAGGACACCTTAGAAGCTACCCTTATGCCATTGATCCTTTTTAATTTTCGAGGCAACCGTTTCGAGGCAACTGGATCATGTCATGGACATAAGGACTTACTAAAACGTCCTATACTCGACGACCACGTTTCGAGGGCAAGGCAACAATGAGGCGTACCCTAAGAGTGGTGTGTGAATTTGTGTGTTATTTTCATGTTAATATTATCTTGCACATGCATGATGGTGATCTACGCTTGTTTTTAATTTAGGCCATTCATTCTTTCATGCAAAGTTTAGAATTTAAAAGTGCGGAAATTTAAATGCGGAAAGGTAAATCCTACGCTATTACAAGGCGCGGGTCTATACATCACCAAATTAACAAAGACCCGTTTGAATAAAAATGCGGAAAGTAAATAAATTCCTAATTACTATTACAAGGCTTGAGCAAGTACATAATATTGAAAAAAAAGAAAAATAAGAATAAACGCGCGAAAGAATTAAAGTTGAACGTTCGAGGGCGTTGGACCCTTTAAAGAATTAAATTGAATTAAAAATTAATTAATTAGTTTATTAGAAGAAAAGAAATGTTTTTTTTTTAGTTTTTGGTATTTAATGGAATAAAGAAATTAAAATTGAAGAAACCCTAATTCTAAGTTATTTTTAATTATTAATGAAAAATATATTCAAGTTTAACCTAATTTACTAAATATTTAATGTACATGTTTATTTACAAAAATATTTAATAATTAATAATAATAATAATAAGAAAATTATTTATTAAAAAAATGAAAAAGTTAAAAACCCTAATTTCTACATATTTTAATTATTAAGAAAAATATTAAAGTTTTAAAACCTAATTTACTAAAATAATGGTTAAAATTTATTTACAAAAAATAATAATGAATTAAATATTAATTAAACATATTTTTAGTTTTTGATTTTTCTGGTTTTATTATGAAAAGAAAATTATTTGAAGTGAATTAAATAAAAGTGATTAAAAGAACTAGAAAAAGAAAAGAAAAGAAAATTAAAAAATATACAAACATTGGGGGGTGTCTGGCCCAACTTGGAGGTGAATTAAAGTGATTTGGCCCATCAGAATGAAGCCCTTTTTGACTTTCTAGCGCGTGTGTATGAGCATTGACTGAGGTACATGGTGGAATTCACGTTATGGCCATTGGATTGATCATCAGGGACACTTGGCAGGCCTGAGCGTTGAGACATATGGTAGGACGTTTGAAGGAGCCTGCATAGAAACACATTAAGGAAAAAAATATGGAATATGTGGGGGGGCCTGGGAATCGAACCCAGGTCCCAATACCTGCCAGACAGCTCATTCACCAACCAAGCCAGCGCGTTTCTTTGTATGCATAATGGAACATGATTATTATATTAAAAAAAAGAAGCGTTAGTGGTACAAAGCAAAAAGCGCGCTGATTTATTTGAATCGTCCAACCATATGAAGCCACGCATGCGTCTTCTTCCTTTTATACCTGCAAATATGACCAAATAGCGGGGGTTTTAAACCCCCACTAAGTACCACCAGGAAAAATAGCGATTAGACGATGCCCAAATATAAATTGAGCGCGAGGTTATTAATGGATTCGTCTTCATGTCACGATTTGGTCTGCACTGGTCTGAAGGTCTAATTTTGCCATATGTGTAAACCCCTAAATCGAAGCTTCTGAAACCCTAGAGAACGTTAATGGCAACTCTTGATACAGGCATTGTTAGGACAATTAAATGGTACCATTAGCTTCAGAATATCAATATTAGTGTAAATCAATTAACAAAACACATGAACAATGCTTGAAAATTAAAACACGATAATGGAAAAGTTCATTAAAAATGCAATGTTGTTCTACCAATTCTTGAGGTATGGAGAGCTGGTTTTGATTGTAATCGCTTCCTGGATGCTTTGGCAATGTATTGGAATGCTTTTGGAGCTTCGAATTGTCCTCTAACTAGGATTTCAGTTTCCAACTTTTTGTGAAAGAAATACAATTTGGTTCTTGGTTTTCTGTGCAGCTTTTGTGTCCATGAGCATTAGGTTAACTTGTGCATATGTAGATGAAGCAAATTAGGTTAAAAAACCAAGCCCAAAGTCCATGTATTGATGATTCCAATCTTTGATTTTTCCACATCTTTTTTTCAATCTTTTTCCATGCTAATCATGCCAAATATGGAAGATATTGTCCCTTTTGATTGATGCACGATATCTCTTACATGTGTGGAGGATATTTGCTACATAAAAAAGATTTAAAAACATGATTTGGTATTTTTCTTATATTTAAATTTAATTAAATGAATTAATGATAATAAAAATTTAAATAATTAATCAAAAATAAGAAAATAACTCCCTTTGAGGTCAATGGGTCGTGCATAGCCTTTGGGTAATGATTCATGAAAGAAATTGAGGCCCATTAGCATTTTTGAAGCCTTTTGTGCAAAGTTGACTTTTCAAAATTCCCAAAAATTCCCCAACTTCTACAAGGCATATCTTGCTCAATTTTTAAGTTATAATCATGTTCTTGGACATTTTGGAAAGGTCTTGAAGTCCTATAACCAATGCCTTTGGTCCCATGTCATTTTGATTTACCAATATCAAGTTATGGTCTTTGACTTAAAGTGCCTTTTTGTTGACTTTTGAAAATGACCTATAATGTTGAAATTGATAACTTTTTGTGAGAGCATTTCTTGGACTTGAAGTGTGAAGATGAGTTGTAGGAAATGTCATTCTCTTCAAAATGAGCTTTGGATGGGATTTTTCTGATAAACCATGAAGAAGTTATGCCTTGGTCAATTTGTAGTTGACTTTTTCAACTGTCCAAAAATGGAAACTTTTGCATCTTGAGACTTTTTGAGCCATGCTTGTGAAAACATGATCAAGAATTGATCAAATGATGTTTGTGGCTTCAAAATAAGATGTTGACCAAAAATTTTGACTTTTGACTGTCAAATGACCATTTTGCCCCTGCAGTTGACTGTGGAGCAATTAGGGTTTTTGACTGTGCAATTTGATACTGTGAGTCTTGAAACTTGGCATGTGGATGCTTAACAATGTATATAGGCATGTGGGACTTGATTGGACCCTTGAAAACCTCCATTTCTTTGCCAGAACCAAAACCCTAATTTTGACTGTGTTGGGAGGCAATTGGACTGTGCAACCCTTGGGAGATTTTGAACCTTGATCTTGGCAAATCTTGAAGAATATGGGAGGGCAAATTTTGGGGTACAAAAATTTCCCCTGTTCAATCTTCTTAGACCTGAGGATGTAGATTGGCTGACGAGCCTTTCGTAATCCGAAGGTGGAAGATGATTGAACACTAGAGTGCCCAGAAATTTGCGCTCACATGTTAGCAGTGTGATGGCGGGAATGGGCTTACAGATGCCATTTGGAGACTAATGGATAAGAGGATGGGCTTATAGATGCCATCTGGGAGTATGACAGTACCTTGTCGGGAATGGGCTTATTGATGCCATTTAGAGACTGTCGGTATGTGGATGGGCTTATAGATGCCATCTAGGTGTCGATCGCGTAAGAGATTCCATAGCGAGAACTTGTGTACCTGAGAAAGAAAATAATTACCTGGCCTGTTACAGGAGTTGATCTTCAAACCCTTCATGTAGATGGGCCCTGGCTGGATACAGGTATCGAGTCTTTAAACTCTTCGGACGTGCCCTGGCAAGATACAGGAATCGAGTCCTCAGAATATAGTCGTCAACAGATACACCCTGGCAAGATACAGGAATCGGATCCTCAAACTCTTCAGACATGCCCTGGCAGGATACAGGAATCGAGTCTGGTAATGTTAGTCGTCAACAGATACACCCTGGCGAGATACAGGAATCGGATCTTCGAACTCTTCAGACGTGCCCTGGCAAGATACAGGAATCGAGTCTGGTAATGTTAGTCGTCAACAGATACACCCTGGAGAGATACAGGAATCGGATCTTCGAACTCTTCAGACGTGCCCTGGCAAGATACAAGAATCGAGTCTGGTATTATTAGTCGTCAACAGATACACCCTGGCAAGATACAGGAATCGGATCTTCGAACTCTTCAGACGTGCCCTGGCGAGATACAGGAATCGAGTCTAGTATTGTTAGTCGTCAACAGATACACCCTGGCAAGATACAGGAATCGGATCCTCAAACTCTTCAGACGTGCCCTGGCAAGATACAGGAATCGAGTCTGGTATTGTTAGTCGTCAACAGATACACCATGGCAAGATACATGAATCGGATCCTCAAACTCTTCAGACGTGCCCTGGCGAGATACAGGAATCGAGTCTGGTATTGTTAGTCGCCAACAGATACACCCTGGCAAGATACAGGAATCGGATCTGGAATCACGACCGTTGATAGCAATTATCTTTGTATTGATCTTTGTCCTGAAAAGATAAAACGTTAGTTGTATGCGATATCATGATGTATGACATGCGTGATGAGATTGTATATTTATGATGCGTATGTGCATGCTATAATGCATGAAGATGTGATGTTTATGAAATGTGTTGTCGTCTAGGAAAGTAAATCCTTGACGGGTGCCGGGAAGTCAAATCCTGGGCTGATGTTTGAGGAATAGAGCTTCGTTGTTTCCGCTGGGGATGATGGTTGCAAGAATACCAGTAGGAGAAGATGACTCCGTTGGGGAATAAACTTGGAGAATAGATTACTCTGCGGGGAGTGAACTCTGTGGGGAGAGAGAGGTTTTTTGCTGAGATGCTGATGACAACTCCGCCGGGGATACCATTGATGTGTTATTGGAAGAATTGATGAACTCCGCTGGGGGATAGGAAGACTTTACCGAGGACGATCTTTCCGTGGTTATTGGCTGAGGATAACCCAGTTATATCCTGGTGGGGAAATAACCTTCTGAATAAAGTAGGGGGACGCGTTCGTGCTCTGCAGGTGACAAGCTTCCAGAATCTACTGGGGATAAGCTTCCTGCTGGGGAGATTGATTCAACTCTCCTGGGGAAATATTTGAGATATACTGGGGAAGTGGCTCCACTGAATGTCTGTATACCGCCGGGGAACAATCTTAGATCAAGACTGTCGGGGATGCTTGTTAAGAATGTTTGTATACTCCGCTGAGGAATGTTGAGATCTGCTGGGGATACCCAACTTCCTTAAGGCTGACAGTAGACTAACTCTGCTTGGGGAGAGCATCATTGACTTGCTAGGAGATACTGTGCCTTGTTAGGGATGATTGGAGATTAACTCTGCTAGGGGGGAGTATTGTTGAATCTTGGCTCACTCTCTGGGGAATTAAGATATCTTGGTTACATTCTTCGGCCGAACTTACCTTGGTACCTTGATGGACAGAGCAATTAGATCGCTTAGACAACTCATTACTGCCCCTGTTTCTAATGTTACCTGTAATTAATCCTTTATTTCGTATGCAAATATTTATGAGTTAGCAATTATTATCAAATGCATATATCACAAATTGAACCTTGGACGTTCTTCACAAAACAAAACAAGAAAGGGAAAAACAACTGGCAATTTGTCTGAAAAGTGAATTGTATTGATTTTTTTTTTTAATTTTCCCGTAAATAGGCGTTTATGTACAAGAGGCTGACGTCCTAGTAAGAGAACGCTGCCGAACAAAAGAGTTTATACAATTTGTGAAAGGGAAAACAAAATAGCTATGTGAAAAGAATAATCCCACTAGGTTTCAACTCTGCTATCGCCTTTATATCTTTGAGCGTCTCATCACTTTGCTGCTCGGTTGAAGATGAAGCTGATTGATCGATGCCGTTTGAACCTGATGTTGATACCGGATTCTGGATGCAAGGTAATCCAATGAGACATAGTATTACGCTTTATCCCTAACTTTTGCCTGGACCGCCCTTTCGGGTTTTCAGTCCACCGGGATACCCATTTTTGCCCAAGCCGCCTTTTCAGGTTTTCGACTTGCCGGGTGTATAGATTTTTTTCATTTCATCCCTCATTTTGCCCGAACCCTTTTGGTTCGCCGGGAAGCCCTAATTTTTGCCTAGGTATGTCAACCTAGCGGGTCTTTTATCATGCGTAGTATCTTTTTACTATGTCTGCATTGGCGGGGTGAGGAAGGTCGTCACCATCCATGTTGGTTAGAATCATGGCTCCTCCTGAGAACACATGTTTAACCACAAATGGCCCTTCGTACGTAGGGGTCCATTTGCCCCTGGGATCACTCTGAGGAAGGATGATGTGTTTGATTACCAGGTCCCCAACTTGATACTCTTGTGGTCTGACTTTCTTGTTAAATGCCCTGATCATCCGTTTTTGATACGTTTGACCATGACAAATAGCAGTGAGTCTCTTTTCGTCGATTAGATTTAACTGATCAAGTCGAGTCTGGATCCAGTCATCTTCGCTCAGATCTGCATCCTTCATTATCCGGAGAGAGGGTATCTGCACTTCAATCGGTAAGACTGCCTCCATGCCATAGACCAAGGAAAAAGGAGTTGCCCCGATTGACGTCCTTGCTGAGGTACGATACCCGTGAAGAGCAAACGGTAACATCTCGTGCCAATCTTTGTAGGTCATTATCATCTTATGCACAATCTTCTTAATATTCTTATTGGCTGCTTCTACAGCCCCATTCATCTTCGGTCGGTAAGGAGAAGAGTTGTGGTGCTGTATCTTGAATTGCTCGCAGAGCTCAGTGATCATCTTGTTATTAAGATTGGCACCATTGTCCGTAATGATCCTTTCCGGGACACTGTATCGACAGATCAGGTTATGCCGAATGAACCGAGCCACGACGTTCTTGGTTACTGTAGCATAGGAAGTCGCTTCAACCCACTTTGTAAAGTAATCAATCGCCACCAGGATGAAGCGATGCCCGTTGGATGCTGTGGGTTTAATCTCGCCGATCATATCAATACCCCACATTGCAAAGGGCCAAGGTGCAGTCAAGGAATTCAGAGGGACTGGAGGAACGTGCACCTTATCTGCATAAATCTGGCATTTGTGACATGTCCGAGAATGTTGGTAACAGTCAGCTTCCATAGTGGACCAGAAATACCCTGCCCGAAGGATATTCTTTGCCATGGTGTGTCCACTGGAATGCATTCCGAAGGTACCTTCATGCAACTCTGCCATGATCCTTTCTGCTTCAGCCTTATCCACACAGCGCAGTAAGGTCGAATCATGGTTTCGTTTGTACAGAATGCCGTTGCTGAGGAAGAACTTCGCTGCGAACCTTCTCATAAACTTTTTGTCGTTGACAGATGCACCTTCAGGGTATTCTTGAGCTTCCAAGTACCTTTTCACCTCATGATACCAGGGTTTTTCAGTTATTACCTCAGCCTCGAGATCACAACAGTATACAGGTTCGTCCAGTTTCCAAATAATGATTCGGGGAGCCTCGTTGTCCCATTTGACTTTGAACATGGAAGACATCGTAGCTAACGCGTCCGCCAACTGATTCTCCTCTCTTGGAAAATGTTCAAAAGTTATTTCTGTGAAATGGGGGATCAATGTCAACACACATTCTCTGTAAGGAATAAGATTCGGATGTTTCGTATCCCACTCGCCTTTGATCTGATTGATCACGAGAGCGGAATCTCCGAAGACACTCAGAAACTTGATCCTTAAGTCAATCACAGCTTGAAGACCCATGATACACGCCTCATACTCCGCCATGTTGTTGGTGCAGTTGAAACATAGTCGGGCAGTAAGTGGAGTATGAGTGCCTTGAGGGGATATGATCACAGCGCCAATGCCGTTACCCAAAGCGTTGGAGGCTCCATCAAAGTGCATAGACCATCGGGATCCTTCCTCAGGTCCTTCATCCGGTCCAGGTACTTCACAATCAGTCACAATCATGATGCTCTCGTCAGGAAATTCAAAGTTCATTGACTGATAGTCGTTTACTGCCTGGTGCGCCAAGTGGTCTGCCAATACACTCCCCTTGATAGCTTTCTGAGTAGTGTACTGTATGTCGTATTCCGTCAAGATCATTTGCCATCTTGCTATTCTTCCGGACAGAGCAGGATTTTCGAATATGTACTTTATCGGATCCATCTTTGAAATCAACAAGGTAGTGTGAGTCAGCATATACTGTCTCAGCCGGCGAGCAGCCCATACCAAGGCGCAGCAAGTTTTCTCGAGCAGTGAGTATCGGGTCTCACATTCGGTAAACTTTTTGCTAAGGTAATAAATGGCGTGCTCTTTTCGGCCAGACTCGTCATGCTGCCCCAGCACACACCCCATTGAGTTGTCGAGTACTGTCAGGTATAGTATCAGAGGTCTCCCTTCAACCGGTGGCATAAGGATGGGTGGTTCTTGGAGATACTCTTTGATTCTGTCAAAAGCGGCCTGACATTCATCATTCCAACGTACTACCTGATCTTTCTTCAGCAGCTTGAAGATTGGTTCACAGGTGGCAGTTAGATGCGAGATGAATCGAGCGATGTAATTCAGACGTCCTAGAAAGCCTCTGACCTCTTTCTCTGTCTTGGGCACTGGCATCTCTTGTATGGCTTTAACCTTGGCAGGGTCCACTTGAATACCCTTGTCACTTACAACGAAGCCTAGCAACTTTCCAGATCTTACCCCAAAGGTGCACTTGTTCGGATTCAACCTTAGTTTGTATAATTTCAGACGGTCAAACAGTTTCTGCAGATGGTCAAGGTGTTCCTCCTCAGTTTGGGACCTTGCAATCATGTCGTCGACATACACTTCAATCTCATGGTGGATCATGTCATGAAATAAAGCAACCATGGCACATTGGTAGGTTGCCCCAGCATTTTTCAACCCAAAAGGCATGACCTTGTAGCAGAAGGTGCCCCACTGAGTAACAAAGGTAGTCTTTTCCATATCTTCAGGAGCCATCTTGATTTGGTTATATCCAGAGAAACCATCCATGAAGGAGAACACCTTATGCTGAGCAGTATTGTCAACCAGAACGTCGATGTGAGGTAGAGGAAAGTCATCCTTGGGGCTGGCCCTATTCAAATCCCTGTAGTCAACGCACATTCTGACTTTACCATCTTTCTTTGGCACTGGAACCACGTTGGCAACCCACTGAGGGTAAGAAGTCACTGCTAGAAACCCGGCATCAAATTGCTTCATAACCTCAGCTTTGATCTTCTCGGACATCTCTAGACGCATACGGCAGACCTTTTGCTTAACCGGAGGGCAGTCTTCCTTGGTAGGCAAGTGATGGACCACAATGTCGGTATCCAACCCAGGCATGTCTTCGTAGGACCAGGCAAATATCTCCACATAATCATGTAACATCTGAACCAACCGTTGTTTCACGCTGAACTCCAGATTGGCACCAATCTTAACTTCCTTTCTATCTGTCTCAGTACCCAGATTTACCGTTTCCACTGGCTCTTCATGTGGCTGAATGACCCTCTCTTCCTGGAGTAACCGTCTTGCAAGCTCGCCAGGCACTTCGCAATCATCTTCACCTTCGTCTTCGGCTAAGTTGATCGAATTTTCGAAGTCATAACTGGCATTAGCAGAGTCGTTACCAGTGAGATCCAGAGTGGATTGAAACCTGTATGGGTGAGTGTGTGTAAATACAGTTGTTTTTGCAATATAAAGAAAGAAAGAAAGAAAGGGAGCACAAGATTTGAAATGTGAAAAACGTCCAATGTCTTTATTCATGATATATGGAAATGACAGTTAATAAGCCCTCACAAATGAAGCCAACGGTGTCCCGAGTAAGACACCGGGCCATAAAGTTTCAGTTTATTGTTCATATGAAAAACAAAGGAATTCATTATTGCGAAACAAAAGTAACAGGTATGCGGTCCTTTGCAATCCAATTGTTAGGTCCACTGTCGGTCGTCGGGTAAATCCAGCTGTCAAACTCAGATTCTTCCACTTCGTCACCATCCCTGATAGCATTCACTCCATGGTCATGTAGGGGAGTTGTCACCACATTGGGTTTCTCAGGTGCCTCAAACTGTACCTCCTTAGCATCAATAAGGTCTTGAACCTTATTCCTTAGGGCCCAGCAATCATCAGTAGAATGCCCCGGGCTATCAGAGTGATAAGCACAGCGGGCATTTGGATTATACTTCGGAGATGCAGTATTCACAACCTTCGGAGCCTCTCTGACGGTTACCAAGTTGGTCGGTAGCAGTTGAGGCAAGATTTGTGACAAGGTCATACTCAGTCGGGTATATTCTCTTCTGGGTCTCTCACCCCTTGGTTGGTTGGGTTGCCGAGGAGCGGCAGCAGACTTTGCAATTACCACCGCGTTGACAGTTTGGCGGCGCTTGTCTTGCCTCCTAGGCCCATACACAGCACTGGCTTCCTTTTTAAAAGGTTTCTTCTCAGAACTTGAGGACGCACCTTTCTGAATCTTTCCTGATTTCATACCAGCCTCTATCCTTTCCCCGGTCAGAATGAGATCTGTGAACCCTGCAGATGAATTGCCAATGAGATGATTGAAGAATGGCCCGGATAGGGTCCCCAGGAACATGTCCACTAACTCACGGTCGGTTAATGGTGGCTGCACCCTGCTGTTGGCTCCTAAATTCGACACCTTTGTTTTGATTGGTGTCAGCCATTAAAAGCTGAAAGATGCTTTCGACTGGCTAAGCCTGTCGAAGTACCCGTCGAAAGATGGCAAAATACTTAGAAGATTTCTTCCAAGGAAGAAGGCTGATTGCCTTCGACGTCGATGGAATTTTCGTCGAAGACGTCTCTTGATGAAAGTTTTCGATGGTCCAGAGTGGAGCAGTTTGAAATTCAAAGCTTTGGAGGGAAAACGGTTTCCAGCAGTTACTACGTGCAAACGTGCAAGGATCTGGAGCGTCGAGTATGGAGAACGTGCCAAGTGGCTTGATCTCGAAGCAGTGTAACTGCCCGACGGTTACTTGGAATGTTTTAGTATAAATAGGAGTAGACATGTAGTTTCTCGCGTGTGTTCACAATTCTATACATAGTCACTCATTTAGATTCAAGTACCCAGTGTGAGCGAAAGAATTGTTGAGAAATGTATGTGTGAAACACCAATTTTATCAATTAAAGTCATTTACTTTCCCAGCATTTTACTTGCTTTTCTCCTTTAAATTCCTGTCGAACCTTTACTTTAAAGCCTTGTTTATTTTACCAAGCCTTTCCTTTATGCAATTTACTGGAAACAATTTACTTAAAGCCTTATCCAATTTAATCAAACTTCAAAATCAACCTATGTCCATAGGATCAATCTGATCGATCCTGCGAGTAACCAAATAAGTAACCATTTGGAGGATCAGCGGTTGTTTACCAAAACCCTAGGTAAACAAATTGGCACACCCGGTGGGACTGTGTTGTTGATTGTTGAAAATAATCTCATCTTTTCGAGTTGTATGTTATTGAGGAGTGGTAGAATATACACTAACGATAACAATACTGCCAGAAGAAGGGAAGAGATGGCGAATCCGCCAAACAATAACGAAATCCCACAAACGAGTGTGGGAGCAACGGTTAATATGACCGTAAGTGAAGCGACGAATGTTGGTTCGACACCAGCAGTGTCAGTCACAACCACGGGGCCAATAACTTCGTTAACAGGCCCCAGAATACCTTTGGGAACCCCCCCACCAAGGGGAAATATAGGCACAAGGCCTGTGGTTCCCCCAGGATTTATTCCATTCTATGGTATGCCAACTTCTGAAGTGGCAAGCCTAACGAATGCTGCGTCCACTTATTCAGACCCTTTCGTGAGTGCCTCTTCGCCACTCCAAGGCTCTGGAGTAGGCATGGCGAATAGAAATAGGACCCAACTCTTAGGAGGAACGTCCCAAGTAGCCCATGGCCTTACAAATGCCTCGACAGCAGTCTTGAGGCAACAAATGGACGAAAGCAACCATGATATGGTGCAAATGTTGGCACAAACTTTGAGTACAGTGCTAAATCCTCTAATACAAAACACTACTCAATCGAATCAGCAAGTTACAGCGCAAATGACGCGTTTGGCTGATTTCTTTGGAGTACCCCCACCTATTCGACAGCCCCAAAGGGCGCAAATAAGGGGAAATCAGGGGATATTTGTAGAGGAAGAAACCACCATTAACCAGGCTCAACAGCCTGTCGAACAACCTATCGAAGAACCTAGGGTAATAGCCCCAGAGGTAAGGTTAGTTAACAGAAACCAAAATGCTGACGAAGTGGTTCAGCATATCCAATACCAAAACATGGGTTTGGAGAACAATCTGGCAACCATGATCGAAAGGATCATGAATCAGAATGGGATGAACATGGGCTTTCGAAGGCCCAACTTTACATCTCCATTGTCAGAATATGTGTTACAAACTGACTTACCTCCTAGAAGCAAAGTCCCCAAATTTACTAAGTTCTCTGGGGACACGACAGAATCTACTGTCGAACATGTGGCGAGGTATTTGATCGAAGCAGGAGACATTTCAAATAATGAAAACCTAAGGATCAAATACTTCCCAAGTTCTTTAACCAAGAACGCTTTTACTTGGTTTACAACTCTCCCCCCCAATTCGATCCATCATTGGACCCAGTTGGAAAGATTGTTCCATGAACAATTCTACATGGGGCAAACCAAGATAAGCCTGAAAGAACTGGCTAGTGTGAAGAGACGTTTCACTGAACCTATAGACGAATATCTGAATAGGTTTAGGTTGCTCAAGGCGAGATGTTTTACACAAGTGCCAGAACATGAGTTGGTCGAAATAGCCGCAGGCGGTTTGGATTATTCCATTAGGAAGAAGCTAGACACCCAGTACCTAAGAGACATGGCCCAACTGGCCGATAGAGTTCGACAAGTCGAACGCCTCAAAGCTGAAAAAGCTAAGGCAACGAAAACTCACAAGAGAGAGCGAATAGCGTACGTTGAGATGGATGACGAAGATCTAGAATCCTTCGACGATACTTTAGCTGTCGAAGAAGGAGAGGTCGACTTAGCAGAACTAAAACAAGGGCCACCTTACTCTTGTAAACAGTTAGTCCCCTCAAATGGGAAAAATCCCATTGGTCCAGACAGGACCAACGATAGGTTCCCAAAAAAGACTTATAGTTTTGAAATCACAAAATGTGATGAAATATTCGACTTGCTAGTTAAAGATGGCCAAATGATAGTACCCCCTGGGGTAAAAGTGCCTCCTCTTGATCAAAGAAAGAAGAGAGGTTTTTGCAAATATCATAATTTTTTGGGCCATAAAACTTCTCAATGTTTTCTTTTCAGGAATCTTGTGCAAGACGCTATTGAGGAAGGGAGATTAAAGTTTGCTGACAAATCCCCCATGGCTGTCGACTCCAATCCACTGAAGGCTGAAGCCCACTATGCAGAACCCTCCGAGGTGAACATGATAGAGGAAACCAGGATCCAGTCGAAGAAGCCAGGCATTACCATGGTCGAAGTCTCAAAGGACCACATCAACATGCCAATCTTTGGCAGTTTTTCTGGAAATTTATCCAGGAAGACAATTGAAGTTGTCCAGGAAGCGGTCGAGAACCCGAAGTCGAAGGCTGCTGAAACACAAAAAACTGGACCAAAGCCCAGTTCCCACTTGGCCACTGTTCAAGGCCAGACGGAGAATCTGGAAATACAAATGAAGCAACTAACTCTTGCTACTAAAGATACAATGAATATCAACATGGTTGAACTTTCTGATCCTAAAGCATCAGAAGAGGCCATAAGGCAAGAGCAGGCTAATAAGACGGCTTTCCCTCGGGAAAACGAAAACTTGGCAGATTTTTTACAAAGATGCCAGAAGAAGAAATCAGAGGTGATGCTGTGTCCAAGATGCAGTTCTATCTTTGATAAAAAAGCTGCTGAGCACATACAAGGCGTGAGAGCAGCGAACAAGAGAAGGGAGAATGCTGACCTTCGACATGATCCCAGAAGGGGTTCTAATCAAGACAAGAGGCCATTGACTTTTAGGCCTCCAACAAATGTACCAGTAGACACTTGGTACAAAACATCTGGCCGGAAAAGGCCAAGTGAAGAGAAATGGCATTCTTTCGAAGTGCCAAGAGGTTCCTCTTTAATTCAGAAGAAAGAGCCTCAAGTTGCTGCACCCAAGGTTGCTCAAGTGTCCAGCAACTACAAGGGAAAAAATCCTATGTCTCGATCCCAATGGAGGAGATATCAAAGGAGACGAAAAGCAGAAAGGGAGGCTGCCAACGAACCTAAGGCAGAAACTAGTTCGAATGTTCCTCAAAGGAAACAAAGAAAGCCTCTTGAGAGAGAACCAGTTACCAACAGGCTAGTTTGGCCTAACCAAAGTGAAGTCGAAGACGAAGACGATGCTGAGTCCGATGATACCTTGGATATAATGGTGAATATTGTTTCAGTTCTCCCCAGGGAATTCAATCGACAGGTAGAAGTCGAAGCAAGTGACTGGGAGGTGGAACAAGAAATGGCCAAACATAGGCCAGTGTGCTATTTTGTCATGGACAATGGCACTACAGAGGAACAAAATGGCTTCTTCGAGCCACCTACAGAGGCGATGAAGAATCACCTCAAGCCTTTGTTCATAAGGGCTAAGCTCGAAGAGACTACTGTGAACAAAATATTGGTCGACTGTGGGGCAACAATCAATATTATCCCTCACTCTATGCTAAGGAAGATTGGCAAAAGAGATGAGGAAATTAAACCTCACAATATGGTCCTGTCCAACTATGAGGGAGGCATTGGGACCACCATGGGAGTGATCCAGCTAGACATCAAAGTTGGGTCGATCCTTCGACTAACAATGTTCATGGTTATATCGGCCAAACCTAACTACAACCTTCTGTTAGGCCGCGAGTGGATTCATGGTGTTGGCGCTGTGCCTTCATCGATGCATCAAAGACTGCTGCTATGGCGTCCAGATGGGATGGTCGAAAACATAGAGGCGGATCAAAGTTACTACCTTGGCGAAGTGAATCACTTGGGTGTAACAGATTTCGACAAAAACTTGGCTCACATAGGGCCATGTCCAACTCCTGACTTCGACATGGCGCCAGCGCCAAACACTTTTTGTTCCCTATACCTGCATCCTGAGCATGGTTTCCAATGGGACAGAGAAGACTTGTCCCACATAGACTTCAGTGGGCTAACTGATATCCAACCAACTGGTTGGGGAAGTGAATTCAGTGATAATGACTGAGTCACAATCTCTGAAGCGAATTTCGGCTTATGTAGCCGAAACCAAGATGATAACGGCTCTCGAAGCCGAAGTAAAGTATATGGCCACACAGGCCAATGATCAACAATTATCTGCTGTTGGCCCAGGAAAGGATTTCGATCCAAAACCTCCTGATATCATGCCAGAAGAAATGCAGGGACAGAGGCTCGACGCCATCTATGACAATGAGCCTTTGGGCTTCGAAAAGGATCCCTTGGCGAATAACATTAAGATGTTAGCGCAAGACCCTTTAGAAGAAATCAACTTAGGCGAAGGATCAGAGAAGAGGCCAACTTACATCAGTGCCAAAATTGATCCAGAACTTAGGTTGGAAGTAATCCAATTGCTGAAAGAGTTTAAAGACTGTTTTGCATGGGATTATGACAAAATGCCCGGTCTCGACAGAGGATTGGTAGAACTTCAGTTGCCAATCAAACCTGGAAAGAAGCCAATCAAGCAAAATCCAAGACGCTTCGCTCCAGAAATATTGTCGAAGATCAAAACGGAGGTCGAAAGACTTCTGAAATGCAAATTCATCCGTGTCACAAGGTATGTCGAATGGATTGCAAATATTGTGCCAGTAATTAAGAAAAATGGCACATTAAGGGTGTGCATAGATTTCAGAGATTTGAATGCTGCCACCCCCAAAGATGAATATCCTATGCCTGTGGCGGAAATGCTAGTCGATTCTGCCGCTGGCTACGAATACCTGAGTATGCTCGATGGTTATTCAGGATATAATCAAATATTCATTGCTGAAGAGGATGTGTCGAAAACAGCTTTTCGATGCCCAGGGGCCTTAGGCACTTACGAATGGGTAGTGATGCCTTTTGGCCTAAAGAACGCTGGGGCAACGTACCAGCGAGCAATGAATACTATCTTCCATGATTTTATTAACACTTTTATGCAAGTTTATATTGATGATATTGTTATAAAATCTGTTTCCAGGAAGAGTCACATTGACCACCTTCGACAATCATTCGAAAGAATGAGAGAACATGGTCTGAAGATGAACCCTTTGAAGTGTGCGTTCTGTGTGAAAGCTGGAGATTTCTTGGGCTTCGTTGTCCACAAAAAAGGAATCGAAATCAATCAGAACAAGACGAAGGCAATTTTGGAAGCGAAAGCGCCATCGAATAAGAAGGAATTGCAATCTCTCTTAGGCAAGATAAATTTCTTGAGAAGGTTTATATCTAACCTAAGTGGGAAAGCTCAGGCCTTTTCACCCTTACTTCGACTGAATAAAGAGGGGTTCGAATGGGGGCAAGAGCAGCAAGAAGCCTTCGACAAAATCAAAGGGTACCTCACTAAGCCACCTATTTTGGTGCCTCCTTGTAGCAATAGGAGTATGAGATTGTACATAGCTGCATCTGACAAAACTCTGGGAAGTATGTTAGCCCAAGAGGATGAAAATGGAGTCGAAAGACCCATTTATTATCTCAGTCGAGTTTTGAATGATGCAGAAACTAGATATAGCGAAGTTGAAAAATTGTGTCTATGTCTGTATTTCTCTTGTACAAAACTCAAGCAATATATAAAACCAGTTGATGTTTATGTTTCGTCTCATTTTGATGTTTTCAAATATATGTTGTCGAAACCTATCTTGCATAGTCGAATTGGCAAGTGGGCATTAGCATTGACTGAATACTCCTTGACCTTTATGCCTCTTAAGGCAGTAAAAGGACAAGTGGTTGCGGACTTCATAGTCGACCACTCAATTCAAGTCGAGGATATTAATTATGTGGAGATAGAACCTTGGAAATTCTACTTCGATGGTTCCAGCCATAAAAATGGAACAGGAGTAGGAGTCTTGATTATTTCTCCAGATAAAATTCCAACAACATTCAAGTACCAAATAAAAGGTTCTTGTTCGAACAATGAGGCTGAGTATGAAGCTCTAATTACTGGCCTTGAGATATTGTTGGAATTGGGGGCAACTCGAGTCGAAATAATGGGAGACTCAGAGTTAGTCATCAAGCAAGTCACAAAGGAATATAAATGCATAAGAGAGAATCTCATTATGTACTTTGTGATAGCAAATCGTTTATTGAAACAATTTGAAAGTGTCAATATTCGACACATACCCAGAGTCGAAAATCAAATAGCCAATGACTTGGCACAAATTGCATCTGGGTATAAGATTTCAAAAACGAAACTACAAAGAGCAATCGAAGTTCGAGAAAAGATAAAAGCAACTTGTCTATCACCATCAGACTTGGAATCGACGAGGCTAGGATATGCTGATCACTCAAACTTCGAGATTTCGTTCATTGATAATTTGTCAGAGCAAGATTGGAGGAAACCCATTGTGGACTATCTTCAAAATCCAGGAGCTCCGACAGAACGAAAAACAAAATACAGGGCGTTGAGTTTTGTGCTCATGGGTAATGAGTTATTCAAGAAGACGCCTGAAGGGGTGTTGCTGAAATGTTTAAGTGAAACTGAAGCATACATAGCCCTTTCGACTACGCATGCTGGGGCATGTGGGGCTCACCAAGCAGGCCATAAGATGAAATGGTTGTTGTTTCGACAAGGACTATATTGGCCCACTATGCTGAAAGATTGTGTTGAGTTCGCCAAAGGTTGCCAAGAGTGTCAAGTTCATACAGGCATCCAACATGTACCAGCAAGCGAACTTCACTCGATAGTGAAGCCTTGGCCCTTTAGAGGATGGGCGTTGGATCTCATTGGAGAGATTCGACCAGCATCATCAAAGAGTCAGAAATACATATTGGTAGGCATTGATTATTTTACTAAATGGATCGAAGCTGTCCCTTTAGTCAATGTAGACCAAGAAAATGTCATTGAATTCATTCAAAAGAACATTATATTTAGGTATGGAATCCCTGAGACAATAACAACTGATCAAGGGTCAGTTTTCACTGGTCGAAAGATGCAGGAATTTGCTCAGGAAACAGGTTTCAAACTCCTAACATCCACGCCTTACTATGCACAGGCGAATGGTCAAGTCGAAGCAGCTAACAAAGTGGTGATTGGCTTGATAAAGAAACATGTTGGGAAGAAACCAAAGAATTGGCATAAGACGTTAGACCAGATTTTATGGGCTTGTCGAACGTCCCCAAAAGAAGCCACTGGTACAACACCATATAGGCTAACTTTTGGCCATGATGCAGTATTGCCAGCAGAAATTTGTCTTCAATCTGCAAGAGTTCAGAGGCATTATGATATTCCTTCTGAGGTTTATTGGAATATGATGTTAGATGAACTGGTGGATTTAGATGAAGAGAGATTACACGCTCTCGACTTACTCAGGCTTCAGAAGAAAAGAGTAGAAGACTCTTACAATAGAAAGGTAAAACCTAAGGTATTTTTGCCTGAAGAACTAGTTTGGAAGGTAATTCTTCCCATGGATCGATGGGATCGAAGCATGGGGAAATGGTCACCCAAATGGGAAGGACCCTTCAGAGTTATCCAAACTTTTTCTGGTGGAGCCTATGAAGTCGAAGAGATAAGTGGAGATAAAAGGCTCTTGAGAGTAAATGGTAAATATTTGAAAAAATACAAGCCTATACTTCAAGAGATAAAAATAAAATAATAAAAGAACAAGCTAAAGTAACCATAAAAATGCCAAAATGGAAATTTTTATTAATTTCAGCCAAGATGGCAATTGTTGTCGAAAACGATTACAGAAGATGGTTACAAAAGAGAATCAATCAAAAGGTAAGAGAATTCTTGAGTCGAAGATACTTGGCGTACTGCAGCTCCAACCTCTTTTTGCACCAAGAGTTTTCCTGCACTAGTTTGGCAATTTGAGCGTCGAGGCTTTGGGCCCTCTCAGCGAATTCCAGGCCTTGCTTGATCTCAGTCTGGCTCTTAGTGTCTGAGATGGTCGAAAGAATTTCCTCCTGGAGTACAGTGTTGGCGTTTATCTTCGCCTCTATCTCTGCAATTTGTGCTCGGAAGGAGACATTCTCTCGCTCAATGGCATCGACTCTTTCCTGTGCAGACGCTTTTTGTTTCGACAACTCGGCAATTCGAGAAGTCGAATCTGAGACAGCAGTCCACGCAGATGAGCTTCTGCCATGCAGCACTTCGAGCTGACTGTTAAAACCTCGTTGGCGCCTGTAATCCGCTGAAACTTGATCAATCATAGAATGTAATTCCATGATCAAGTCTGAGATTTCTGGGGCTACAGCTTCGAAGTCAACAGCATTCAAGACCTCCTTTAAGCATGATGGAGCAGTGGGGTCCCCCTCTAAAGTCTTCATCAAATCCCTCTTGAAGAACTGGGCCTTAACCTTCGCCAACGCATCATCAAGAGGAGAAGTTTCAGTAGACTTCCCCGACAGGGTAGGAATTTCCTGACTAGTGTCAGAAGAACTCTTACTCTCGATGATTGCCTTGAGGTAGCTGACAGGGTCAGTTTGTTTCAAGATTTCCAAGTCCTCTTTTGACCTGTGCTTTGAGGAGGTAACCCTTGCCACAGTATTATCTTGGACTTGAGGCTGTTGATTGCTGAGTGCCTCGATTGGTTGCTCTTCGACTGGGACTGAGGCGGTACCAGCATCGACTTGTGGTTCTTCATTAGCATCACCCTGGGGTCCTTCGCCAGCGTCATTTTGTGGCTCTTCGCTAGCGTCACCTTGGTGTCCTTCGCCAGTACCACCTTGGTGCTCTTCGTCAACAGCATCTTGATTCTCTTCGCCATTGCCTTGGTCTCTTCCTTCAGGATTCTCTTCTGACGACAAGTCCACCACATGAACCGTTTCTGGCTGTGTTTCCTCCACCATAGGTTCTTCTGTTGTCTTCTCCACTGTTTCAGCATTGGCCTCATTCTCAGTATGGGCTTCGTCATTGCCCAAATCTTTTTCCTGAGGCCTGCTAAGGTCAGCAGATTCTAGAGTTTCTGAAGTCCTTGGTGGAGAACTTTCAGTAGTGTCCTGAAAAAGAGAAAGAAGACAAATCTTCAGATGTCGAAAGAGACATAATCGAATACTGGTATCTATGCCTAAGTTATAAAAAGGGTCCAATAGATTACCTGTGGATTAACTTCAGCCCCAGGGCTGGAATTGTCACTTTCGACAGGCTTGGTAAGAAGAGCGTTCAGTTCCTCCTCAGTTGGCTCCTCGATGATCACTGCAGGTGGCCTAGGCTTTCTCACAGCGACCTTTATTCTGACGGTTCGACCTTCAGGAGCAGGAGCAGGAACAGAAGCGTCCTTTGTTAACTTTCGCCTCTTTAAGGGAGCAGGAGGGGAATCACTTTCGTCATCACTCCCAGATTCGACCACCAATGCTGCCCGTTTCTTGGGCGAAGGGGCCTAGAAAACCAACAGGAATTCGATTGAGTAATTGCATCGAAAATCAAAAATCGAAAGCCAGAAGAAAAATGAAGAAAATCTGGTTACCGATGCAGGAGGCTTCCTCGAAGAGCCTTCCCCCTGTTGGTTGCTTATGGTCTTCGCCGGCGCTGTAGTCTTCGCCGGCGGTAGAGGTTTTGTTGAAGGGCCTCCTCCTTGTGGGCCTTCTGTAGCCTTCTTGGCTAGAGGCTTTCGAACAACTGAAAGCAAAAGAAAAGGTTAACAGGCTAGCAGTCGAAGAGAAAGACAAAAAGTAATGTGAGAGAATGAACTTACATTTCTTGACCTTGTCCAACACAAGGACAAAAGACTTCTGCAACTCTGCCATGAAGTCCTTCTCGTCGAAGAAGTACTCAGCATAATAGCTTCTCCACCATTCCTCGAAAGATGGTGAGCAAAGGAAATTAAGCTGGTAATCAAACAGCGAGAGGATTGTTCGACCAGCATATCTTCCGATATGCTTGATGGCAGCTTCTTCTGTATAATCGTTGCAGAAGTACAACATTGACTTCTCTCTTTGAAAAATCGGAGAAGGCAGGGTTTGGATGATACCAAACTGGCGAGATACCAGATTTGGTTGATAGGCAAGCAGACTCAAATGAGTCTTAGAACTCTTAAATCGAAGAGGCATGATCCTGGGTGTCAGGAACGCCTCCCAAAGTACGGTGTGCTCATCGACATTGGGACCACTCGATTCCTTTGGATGTGGCCTTGTGAACCATGCTGGCCCCACCCTCCGTTGAGCAAATGGAGCCATAGTTGAAACAAATTCCTTCCTTCGAGCGAACATCAGAACGAAGTTAGTGAAGGTTTGTTGAAACTCCAGCCCATCTTCCACAGGTGTCAGCAGAGCCAGCCTAATTCCTTCGATACGTCTATTAGCTATCGTTGGGGCTTGTTCATTTATCTGAATCTTCTTGGGTAAGAAAGATTCGAAAGTGGCGTTGAGCCACAGCTGAAGTAGCCAAAAAGGCCCAGCAAGTAACAAACTGGCCCTGTCCTCGACATGTTTCAGAAGAGTGACCCCATTGCTGATCGAGTCATAAAGACTGGCCAGAATCAGTTATGCCAAACAGATGTTTTGGCGGTGATGCAGTTGGGTAGCAAGAGTGACCATCTTTTTTGTCACTTGTAGAGACTTCGAGCAAAACACAAAGCGAGTTAGCCATAAGGCTAGAAACGCTATGTGTTCGACATCCGACACCGCGTCTGTCGACCTGTCGTGATAATGGTTGATAAAGGTGGTGTATGTTGGCTTGGTCTCAGAGAAGCCAATTTGGTCCTCCGACATCTCCTCCGGGTCGAAGTAATCTCCGGTTGGTCGAAGGCCAGTAATAGCTGCTACGTCGAAGAGTGTGGGGGTTAGCATCCCACATGGAAGATGAAAAGTGAAGTGAGAGTAATCCCAGAACAACAATGAAGCTATCAGCATCTCTGGGGAGTAGTTTAAGCCTGTCTTCGACAGCATCACTAAGTCGAAGATTCCCATTTCCTTCCAGACTGGAGTTTGATGTTTCTCCAACTTTGTTAGCCAAGCAACATAGTCGGAAGTCAGATTAGGGCAAGACCTGAAGACCCTAACACTTCTGTTGAAGAAGCGGAGGTCGATTTTTTCGCGTGTAGGGTCTTCGTTGTCTTCTGCGTCCTTCTTGGCGCATGCTAATGGCTTGAGTTTCTCGACGATGGGGAAATAGCTCTTGATCTTCAGAGCTTCAGAGATGCTTGGATTCATGGGGGCAGACATTGCGAAGATCTGGTTGGAGTATCCAACCGGGATCATCAAGTGGCGCGAGTAAGCATCGCGAACGGAGATGTCAGAAGGTTCGGGAACCCTTCGTTTCCCTGTAGAGTTTACTACCGGAGCAGTAACGAAGACCTTGGGTTTAACATGTTGTTCAGTTGGTGCGTTAGCCTTGGGGGCAGTAGATGCAGAGGCCATTGTTGAGGATGAAGATGAAGTGAAAGAGGGGGAGTTTTTCTGCAACGAGAGCAAGCTTGTACGAAAGCAAGGAAGTTTGAAGGCTAGTTTGCGTAAAAAGTCCCACAATGGGATATTCACTACTATTTATAGTAGTGGGAAAAATCTCCAATACCGAGGACATTAAATGTCATTTAATGCTGCAGGAATTAGTGGGACGCGTGGCAGCATCCTGTTGTTTTGGCCGTTTCTACAGAAACAGAGAAACGCAGCGTGCGTCCTCGTTTTTGGGATTTGTCATAATGACAAATTCTGAAGTGACGTTTGGTACTGCACGTCGTACTGAAAGTGACGTCCTAGGATCAAATCAATGATGGTTTCTTGGGATTGCCAATAGTTGGTAAGAAGCAACAAAAAGTGCACAAGTTAACTTGTGACTAAGCGTGGAAAGACAGGTGTCGAATGGCGTTCTCAAAGAATGCCTTTTTCTTTCAGAGTCGAAATAAGGCATTCTTGGGGGGCAATTTGTTGGCTCCTAAATTCGACACCTTTGTTTTGATTGGTGTCAGCCATTAAAAGCTGAAAGATGCTTTCGACTGGCTAAGCCTGTCGAAGTACCCGTCGAAAGATGGCAAAATACTTAGAAGATTTCTTCCAAGGAAGAAGGCTGATTGCCTTCGACGTCGATGGAATTTTCGTCGAAGACGTCTCTTGATGAAAGTGTTCGATGGTCCAGAGTGGAGCAGTTTGAAATTCAAAGCTTTGGATGGAAAACGGTTTCCAGCAGTTACTACGTGCAAACGTGCAAGGATCTGGAGCGTCGAGTATGGAGAACGTGCCAAGTGGCTTGATCTCGAAGCAGTGTAACTGCCCGACGGTTACTTGGAATGTTTTAGTATAAATAGGAGTAGACATGTAGTTTCTCGCGTGTGTTCACAATTCTATACATAGTCACTCATTTAGATTCAAGTACCCAGTGTGAGCGAAAGAATTGTTGAGAAATGTATGTGTGAAACACCAATTTTATCAATTAAAGTCATTTAC
The DNA here is from genome assembly GCA_948472305.1 of Vicia faba. Classification (NCBI taxonomy): domain Eukaryota; kingdom Viridiplantae; phylum Streptophyta; class Magnoliopsida; order Fabales; family Fabaceae; genus Vicia; species Vicia faba. Next base: position 131,382,192 of record OX451739.1, read on the forward strand.
TTTCCTAGCATTTTACTTGCTTTTCTCCTTTAAATTCCTGTCGAACCTTTACTTTAAAGCCTTGTTTATTTTACCAAGCCTTTCCTTTATGCAATTTACTGGAAACAATTTACTTAAAGCCTTATCCAATTTAATCAAACTTCAAAATCAACCTATGTCCATAGGATCAATCTGATCGATCCTGCGAGTAACCAAATAAGTAACCATTTGGAGGATCAGCGGTTGTTTACCAAAACCCTAGGTAAACACCTACCAGTCAGGTCCCTCCACTTCTGCGCATATTCTTTAAAACCTTCTCCCGATCCTAACGACATACCCTGGAGTTGGGTACGTGTAGGAGCGAGGTCGGCATTATATTGATACTGCTTGTAAAAAGCAGTAGCCAACTCCTCCCAGTTATGAGCCTTGGTTCCATCCAGCTGATAGAACCATTCGAGATGAGTCCCTGAAAGACTCTCCTGGAAGAAGTGGATCCACAAGTTCTTGTCCACAATGTATGGTTGAATTTTCCGCACATAAGATCTGAGATGTAGCTTAGGGCAGGACGCCCCGTCATACTTTGCGAAAGATGGTGCTTTGAACTTATGTGGGATGACCACACCAGAAGATAGACCCAAGTCTCCGAAATCCAAACCAGGCACTTGTTGAATTTCCATGGCATTCAGACGGTCTTCCAACTGCTTGTACCTGTCTTCAGCTGGAGGATACTGCTCCTCATTAAAATCAGTCTCGTTGTCAGAGACCACCGGACTTGGAGCCCTTCCCCCTTGGGGACTGCCTTTTCCTACAGAAGAACCAGCTTGATCAACCTCATTCTGCAGTGTGTTACCAAACCTCCGGCCAGTGTTGAACAGTACAGTTCTCTTCTTCTTCTTCTTCTTAACCAGCAGAGCCTTCAACTCCTCTTGACCTTAGGCCAGACTCATGATCAGCTCTTGGAATTGGGCATTCTGAGCCTGAAGGGCCTTGATAGACTGCTCGGTAGATGATTCAGGGTTCATGATGCTGAAATAAACAGCGAAGAACATTAAGCAACCTGAAAAGAAGAGTACCTGCTATGCACATGATGCATGATATGTGTTTATGCAATGCATTCAAGGGTTCGAAAGTTCAAATTTGTTGTAGACAAAAAGGAACACACGTTATCATTAAGAAAATAATTATTCAGTACATCAAGGCCTCATGGGCAAAATATTACAAAAGTGAATCAATCCCAGAAGACACTACGCATCCTCTTTGGAGCTATGTAAGTGTTGAGAGTCTTTTCCTCGTGCAGTAGGCGGGTTAGCTCCAAGACCATCTTCTCACTAGCATTTAGACTGGACTCAAGAGAATTTCGTTCTTCCTTAAGCTGGATCCAACTCTTCTGCATTTCTTCCCAGGATGTAGGCATGTCAGGATGTTGAATGGTGTAGGACACCTCTCCTTCCAATACTGGCTCTTTGATCACAGGGAGAACATGAGGATATGGCATTACTAACTTCTGGGAGCGGGCTCGTACCCACTTGAGATAAGGCTCCAACGGGATGGAATTCATGTGCCCCAGTGTCTTGCTATCTATCTTGTTGGGCATCCTCCAAGCTTTGATAAATCTCTGGCGAAGTCCTTGTGCATCGTTGTCGAAGTCAAAAACTATGTCAGGAATTAACATGTCATAAGGGCCATCCCTCCGAGCATAACCAAACTGTCTCAAAGCCAGGCACGGGTTGTAAGTAATACCTCCTCTGATTCCAAGTAAAGGAACATTAGGGTACTCCCCGCAACGATCAATGATAGTGACACCCTCTCTGGACCGAGAACACCAATGTATATCAGCATGTGTAAGAGTCATTAATCGTTGTGACCATCTCAAACCTCGCTCATTCTTCAAAACTGATTGTGGAAGGTGCGAAATAAACCACCTTCCCAGGAGAGGAGTGCAGCACATAAGAACACCTCTCTTTCTCATGGTTCGAGTGTAACATGAGTGAAGGATGTCCCCAAGCAACGTAGGTATAGGATTCCTGGACATGAAGATCTGGACAACACTGATATCTATAAGTTGATCGGGATTCGGGAACAACACCAATCCATAGACAAGGAGGGCCACAACTTCTTCAAAAGCTTGCAGGTCAAGGGAGTTCCAACATTCTTGGGCCTTCTCAAACAGAAACCTGGCTAAGAACCCTTTGATACCACTTCTAACTTCCCAATGTCCCTTGATGTCAGATGGTTGTAGGCGTAGTGCTTTAGCAATCTCTTCAAGTTTGGGTTCCTTTTCCGTACCGTTGTAGGGTAGTTGACTAAGGATAGGGATCTTCAGAAGCCGGGAGAACTCTTCCAATGTAGGCACCAGTTGATAATCCAAGAAGGTAAAACAGTGGTGTAGAGGGTCAAAGAACTGAAACAGGACCTTTATCATATCTTCCTCAATGTTGGTGTTGACCAAGCTGATGAGTCTTCCATGCCTCTCACTGAAAGAAGAGCTCTCGGGAATCCTAGAGATAAGCTCCTTAAGCTGAGGAGGGATCCTTACAAGGCTGATCTGAATTGTTTTTCTGCGAATAGTTTCCATGTCCTACAAAACAAGAACAAAGATGAAGATTCGAACCCCTGAAATGGTTATTCAATGCATATGATGTTGTATGATGTCATGATGTTATGATAAAACACACCACAAATATTCACAAGAAGCAAACATGGTAAAGCACACAAGTCACACCACAACCATTAGAGTTTAGGCCAGCATGGGGTCTAGGTATTACCCTCTTGAAGTTGGTGGGTTCAAACCTGTCCTATCAGAAGTAACCGGGTTCTAAGGGTCCCAATATCATTGGATTGCTTTCATTGTTCATCGTTTCGATTTAGCCACTGAACTGGCGACCGAAATATTCCAAGAAAACAACCCTCAACTGAGTGTAGTATCGAGTATCAACCAACCTCGGACTGCACCAAAGTCGGTTATCTCACTACCCTAAAGAGGCCAAGATGGTTCAATTAAGGTTCCTAAGGTCAGTTGATGCTTCACGACACTACGCGGCGGCCCCGTACACTTCTTGACTGGACTCAAGGGTTACCGGTACACACCAAAGTGCCACATCAACGTAGCAGACTGCTTCAACCATGTCGGTATACCCCGCACAGTTCCCTCACAGCCTTGTTGCTACTTTCTAAGAAGGTATCCCCCAGATCCGGGTTAGGATCTATAGAACTCCCGAGACAGTCCCACAATAATAAAGCAAACAAGCACAACAATTGAAAACACAAGTGATCTTAGTCCTAAGGTACACCTCACTTTAAAAGATTTCCCCAGCAGAGTCGCCAGTTCTGTGATCGGTGGATTTAGAATTGACTGTTTAACGCTGGTTTCGCAAAATGTCGCGGAAGCAAGAGTCGCCATCGTCTTTTATTTTCTCCAACATGGACAGGACAAAAGCACAACAAAATTCCTTATGAGATAGTTTCTCGGTTCGGGAGGTAGATTTATAGAAAGGGAAGGTGTTAGCACCCTTTCTATCCATGGTTATCCATGGGCTCTTAGATACTTGCTCATTTTGTTTTCAAAAGTGTTTGTTTGCTTTTCAATTGTGAGTGGGTTTGAAAAAGTTTCGTTTAAAGATTTCAGATCGACTCTTATATCAGTCCTCAAGAGTGTTTGAAAAATTATTTTGAAAGCTTTTTGAAAAGTGTCAGTGTGAAAAGAGTTTTCTTTGTTTTGAATAGAGCAAGTATCTACGAGTCATCTATCTACCCTAAGGAATTAGGTTGTGTAAATGTCCTTAAGGTAGTGCCATCCCACCATTGAGAGATAGGTAGCACCACCGTTGGAGGTGTTCGGGTCAATTCGTTTGTTAGGGACAGTGTTGTCACCAGAGCAACAGTAGGACACCTTAGAAGCTACCCTTATGCCATTGATCCTTTTTAATTTTCGAGGCAACCGTTTCGAGGCAACTGGATCATGTCATGGACATAAGGACTTACTAAAACGTCCTATACTCGACGACCACGTTTCGAGGGCAAGGCAACAATGAGGCGTACCCTAAGAGTGGTGTGTGAATTTGTGTGTTATTTTCATGTTAATATTATCTTGCACATGCATGATGGTGATCTACGCTTGTTTTTAATTTAGGCCATTCATTCTTTCATGCAAAGTTTATAATTTAAAAGTGCAGAAATTTAAATGCGGAAAGGTAAATCCTACGCTATTACAAGGCGCGGGTCTATACATCGCCAAATTAACAAAGACCCGTTTGAATAAAAATGCGGAAAGTAAATAAATTCCTAATTACTATTACAAGGCTTGAGCAAGTACATAATATTGAAAAAAAGAAAAATAAGAATAAACGCGCGAAAGAATTAAAGTTGAACGTTCGAGGGCGTTGGACCCTTTAAAGAATTAAATTGAATTAAAAATTAATTAATTAGTTTATTAGAAGAAAAGAAATGTTTTTTTTTTAGTTTTTGGTATTTAATGGAATAAAGAAATTAAAATTGAAGAAACCCTAATTCTAAGTTATTTTTAATTATTAATGAAAAATATATTCAAGTTTAACCTAATTTACTAAATATTTAATGTACATGTTTATTTACAAAAATATTTAATAATTAATAATAATAATAAGAAAATTATTTATTAAAAAAATGAAAAAGTTAAAAACCCTAATTTCTACATATTTTAATTATTAAGAAAAATATTAAAGTTTTAAAACCTAATTTACTAAAATAATGGTTAAAATTTATTTACAAAAAATAATAATGAATTAAATATTAATTAAACATATTTTTAGTTTTTGATTTTTCTGGTTTTATTATGAAAAGAAAATTATTTGAAGTGAATTAAATAAAAGTGATTAAAAGAACTAGAAAAAGAAAAGAAAAGAAAATTAAAAAATATACAAACATTGGGGGGTGTCTGGCCCAACTTGGAGGTGAATTGAAGTGATTTGGCCCATCAGAATGAAGCCCTTTTTGACTTTCTAGCGCGTGTGTATGAGCATTGACTGAGGTACATGGTGGAATTCACGTTATGGCCATTGGATTGATCATCAGGGACACTTGGCAGGCCTGAGCGTTGGGACATATGGTAGGACGTTTGAAGGAGCCTGCATAGAAACACATTAAGGAAAAAAATATGGAATATGTGGGGGGACCTGGGAATCGAACCCAGGTCCCAATACCTGCCAGACAGCTCATTCACCAACCAAGCCAGCGCGTTTCTTTGTAGCATAATGGAAAATGATTATTATATAAAAAAAAGAAGCGTTAGTGGTACAAAGAAAAAAGCGCGCTGATTTATTTGAATCGTCCAACCATATGAAGCCACGCATGCGTCTTCTTCCTTTTGTACCTGCAAATATGACCAAATAGCGGGGGTTTTAAACCCCCACTAAGTACCACCAGGAAAAATAGCGATTAGACGATGCCCAAATATAAATTGAACGCGAGGTTATTAATGGATTCGTCTTCATGTCACAATTTGGTCTGCACTGGTCTGAAGGTCTAATTTTGCCATATGTGTAAACCCCTAAATCGAAGCTTCTGAAACCCTAGAGAACGTTAATGGCAACTCTTGATACAGGCATTGTTAGGACAATTAAATGGTACCATTAGCTTCAGAATATCAATATTAGTGTAAATCAATTAACAAAACACATGAACAATGCTTGAAAATTAAAACACGATAATGGAAAAGTTCATGAAAAGATCAATGTTGTTCTACCAATTCTTGAGGTATGGAGAGCTGGTTTTGATTGTAATCGCTTCCTGGATGCTTTGGCAATGTATTGGAATGCTTTTGGAGCTTCGAATTGTCCTCTAACTAGGATTTCAGTTTCCAACTTTTTGTGAAAGAAATACAATTTGGTTCTTGGTTTTCTGCGCAGCTTTTGTGTCCATGAGCATTAGGTTAACTTGTGCATATGTAGATGAAGCAAATTAGGTTAAAAAACCAAGCCCAAAGTCCATGTATTGATGATTCCAATCTTTGATTTTTCCACATCTTTTTTTCAATCTTTTTCCATGCCAATCATGCCAAATATGGAAGATATTGTCCCTTTTGATTGATGCACGAGATCTCTTACATGTGTGGAGGATATTTGCTGCATAAAAAAGATTTAAAAACATGATTTGGTATTTTTCTTATATTTAAATTTAATTATATGAATTAATGATAATAAAAATTCAAATAATTAATCAAAAATAAGAAAATAACTCCCTTTGAGGTCAATGGGTCGTGCATAGCCTTTGGGTAATGATTCATGAAAGAAATTGAGGCCCATTAGCATTTTTGAAGCCTTTTGTGCAAAGTTGACTTTTCAAAATTCCCAAAAATTCCCCAACTTCTACAAGGCATATCTTGCTCAATTATTAAGTTATGATCATGTTCTTGGACATTTTGGAAAGGTATTGAAGTCCTCTAACCAATGCCCTTTGTCCCATGTCATTTTTATTTACCAATCTCAAGTTATGGTCTTTGACTTAAAGTGCCTTTTTGTTGACTTTTGAAAATGACCTATAATGTTGAAATTGATAACTTTTTGTGAGAGCATTTCTTGGACTTGAAGTGTGAATATGAGTTGTAGGAAATGTAATTCTCTTCAAAATGAGCTTTGGATGGGATTTTTCTGATAAACCATGAAGAAGTTATGCCCTGGTCAATTTGCAGTTGACTTTTTCAGATGTCCAAAAATGGAAACTTTTGCATCTTGAGACTTTTTGAGCCATGCTTGTGAAAACATGATCAAGAATTGATCAAATGATGTTTGTGGCTTCAAAATAAGATGTTGACCAAAAATTTTGACTTTTGACTGTCAAATGACCATTTTGCCCCTGTAGTTGACTATGGAGCAATTATGGTTTTTGACTGTGCAATTTGGTGATGTGAGTCTTGAAACTTGGCATGTGGATGATTGACAATGTATATAGGCATGTGGGACTTGATTGGACCCTTGAAAACCTCCATTTCTTTGCCAGAACCAAAACCCTAGTTTTGACTGTGTTGGGAGGAAATTGGACTGTGCAATCCTTGGGAGATTTTGAACCTTGATCTTGGCAAATCTTGAAGAATATGGGAGGGCAAATTTTGGGGTACAACACGCAACATTGAGGACAATGTCGGATTTAGTGTGGGAGAGATACCTTTCCATCTTTTATAAACTAGTAAATTTTTACGATATGTCTCGATTCAAATTCTTCGCTTCATTTAGCCATACCGAAATTTTTTTATCTTTGCATTAGCCCGACATACCTATTTTAATGAAATCCCAGTTGAGGAAGCCGTAAACGACATAACAAGATCGATACGGTTATGACAACGTAGACTTCCTACTTACGCGGTCTGTTTCAATAACCATTATACCGATATCTGGAGTTTTAAGTTCTAGAGTAACCCCTAGTAGTTTATACTAGCAGTCAGCATCGTCTTGACACAAACCACGTGGAGAATCGATGAATATAAGTGTTTGATGCCTGATTCTAAAAATATCCTTCCTATCTCGCTGCTAAAAGAAAATAAATTTTGTGCACCAAAATATACGGTCACATATAAGAGCTGAGCAAATAATGAAGGAATTCAGTGTTGGTTGGTTCAGAGGTATCTGGTTCTGAACTCGGTAGGGTGTGCTATGGCCCGATCCCCCACAACCTCCAATTTGGATAACATATGTAGGGTTGCCACATTCGTGTACCAGACCCCGTGCTAAAAGGATCAAAGTCACCAACCGGTTACTCCACTACGTGCGTGCTAAGTCAAAGGGCTTAATGTGATTGCGCCAGAACGAAACCGGGTGAAATAGATACGAGGAACTCTGGGCAGAATTATAACAGAACTGTTGGATAGCTCGTTTGAAATGGAAGCCTACGACTAAGCTTATTGCTTGTGTCATTAGCGTATCTTTAGTGTTTCACTCAAGTATTGGCCGAACCGACGAGGATTTCCCAAAATTGCTTTAAAAATCCAAGGTATGTCATGCATATGCGCTCGACAAAACTTGTCTGACCTTTTGAATGACTATTTACTTGAGGACAAGCAAAGGTTTAAGTATGGGGGAATTTGATAACGAGAAATCATATCATATAATTACTACGCTTTCTATCGATTTTATAATACATTGAGTCGTCTAACTCCCGATTATTCCGAGTTTTTATGTCTTTTCACAGGTATAACATTTGTCAACTCAAGACAATGAAAAAAGGACCACATGAAGAAAGCTAAACAAGAAACAGAAGAGAAAAGAACAAAATCTCAGATTTTTCACCTGTGACGACCGTCACACCCTGTGACGACCGTCACGCCTCCCCAACTAGAAAGAACGCTCGTCACACATCGTTGACGAGCATAATGCGCTATTTAAGCGCATTACGACAGTCACCCACCTGTGACGACCGTCACGCGCGTAAAGAGGAACATTATGAATTGGTGGAGACGTGGGCAACGTGAGGCAGAATCCTTCTCCAATATTTCCTCCACTCAGTAACCATGCATCCTATTTTCACGCCACTCAAGCCTCTTCCATGATTTTCTCAACTGCAATATTTTCTCCTATATATATGTGGTAGTGCAAAGGGATGAGGGTCGAAGAATTTTTCCAGAGACCAAAATTGCTGCTTTTCTATATTAAACTATATTATTTATTTTTGAACCATTTTCATTCGTACTGTAATTTTTATTTCCAGAATTAGTTTTTAGAGTGTTAATTCTTCATCTAAGAATTAACACAGTTATAGATTTCGATTGAATTGCAAGGAATTTGTAAGCATCCAAGATTACCACAGCAACATTATTTCCAGGTTTTTTATGAAATTGATATTTATTTATTCTTGTGTTATGTCATTTATTTTTACGGATTATATTTTAGATTGCATAGTTATTAAATATATTATGTCCGACTAAATTAATTGTACCGGTATGTGACTCCTAAGTACCGAAAGAATTCAGTGATAACTTGGCTAAAAACATTTACAAATAATTCCTGGTTTCCAATTTCCATGTTTAATTTAACTATCCTTGTCACGAGAGTGAGAGGATAATTAACACGATTTTGCCACGAGAGTGGGAAATTAATTAAGGCAAGAACCTGCATGCGAGAGTTGGGGTTCGACCCAGATAGTGGTAACGAAACATTAATTTTTAAATACATGAGAGTGTTTTAATAAACTAATTAAACTCAAATTGTTTTCAAAAAGTGTTATTAAATTTAAAGTGCATCCACTAGGTTTAGTAGCATGACTTATTTCATGAACACGAGAGTGTATGTCTCAGGTTTTTAAACAATTCGTTTTTACCGAAATACTTTATATGCCAAGCGATTCACCGAATTCCCGAAGTCCGACCATCACATACCGGTATAACTATTACTATTATTTTTAATTAAACTATTTCCCCCCTAAAATCAAATATTCATCGCTTAGTTAAACAAATTGTAGCATTAGATCGTATGCGATTGATCCTCAGTCTCTGTGAGTTCGATAATCTTTTAAAACTAGAACGACTGAAATGTATACTTGCAGTTAGTATCCCGACAGACTCATAAAGTCCCGATCAAACACCAAAATTATATGTCTAGAACTAGAATAATAATTACATCATTAACTTCTGATATTGGATACATTAGAAACTTAAGTCTAGAATAGGACCAGATAAATTTTTTACAACACGATCTCCTTGATTCATTATACAATAAGTATAACTGATATGTAATTTATTAGACAGAGACCTTCAACACATCAGAAAATACAATCCAACGGGTCTTCAGTGCCAAGTTTGCAACTTTGACTCCAACTCGAATACTTGTTTATCTTAAAAAATAATAGAACAATGTGTGATGATATACTAATTTTAGTGAGTTCCTATCCCAACCCATCTTAATCCTAAGGAATACCTGATAGACATCCTAGGGTGGATAATCTAGTACTCATGACTTGACCTAATTACAAAATAAATAACAAAGTCCATGAATTAGAGTAGAGAAATAAATCACATATTTCTCTATTGCTAACTGGAAAAAATCACATGCCCTACACTCAACCAGTAAGATAAATCACATTCTTGACGGGTAAAGATTCAAATCACATGTCCTATAATTGAATAATGGGATAAGCCATATATTTGCATGAATGGATCACCAAGATAAGTTACATTTACTCTCATGGATAAGTCACATCACTTATAATATTAGAATAAGTCACATATTTTTCTGTCACGATTGTCAAGATAAATCACATATCCTCCGACTAAATACTAAGATAAATCACATATCCTTTACTAACTCACTAGGATCACCGAAACAATCACTTGTACGGGATTTTAATGCAAAAAATGCTTTAACATCTCCATGCATTAATTTCTATATATCGGATGCCACCCTGAAATAATACAACACCACATCATCATCTACTTCAAAATTTACTAAAGGTATCTACCTTAATAGAAAAAGTTAATTCCAACTGTTGTACCCCAAAATTTGCCCTCCCATCTCCTCAACATTTTCTCCTTGCACTGTGGACTCAAATTAGGGTTTGTGTTTGCCCAAGGATGTTTTGACCTAAAATGCCTAAGATGACTTTCATGTTTCATGTAGGACCCCCAAGTTTACCCATACCAAGTTTCAAGTCTTGATTCCAAGTTTTGCCCAGTCAATTGGACAGTTGACCTAGAAATCAGCTGTATTGGGGAAAAAGTCAACTGTGGCCAATTGACAGTCAAACCTCATGAAATTTGACCCACATCAGAATATTGAACTCATATGGACCATTTGATCAAGTTTGGATCACAATTCCATAAGAAATTTGATCAGATCACCAAAAGGGCAAAATGGTCATTTTTAGGGTTTTGACTGCACAAAGGCAATTTCTGACTGTTTGACCTAGCCAATGGCAAATCAAGCTCACATATGGACTCAAGGACTCAATGAAATGGTCTTGACACATTCATCAAGCTCAAAAGATCCCAAGTACACAAGATTGACAGTTGAATTTCCCAGTCAATTGATCAATTTTGACTGTACACTGAAAAGTCAAACTTTGACTTTTTGGTCAAAATCAAGAGTCAAGATTCATTTTTCATCAAAACATGCCAAATCATGAAACTTGTTCACCAAGAAATCACAAAATGCAAATTAGGGTTTTAAAATGGAATTTTTCATAACTTAGAATTTTTCTAAGTTATGAAAAACCCTAATTTCTTCCCAACTTTGCCCCACCTTTTCACCAAGATCCATTTGGATCCAAACAAAAGTCAAAACATGAAAGTTGTAGCTTGTTACATAATCTACAACTTTGATTCACAAAGTTTTCTCATTTGAAGCTTGTATCTCAAGTTACAATTTTTTGAATAAGGGCACTAAACCATTTTTAACTTAGTGAAATTTTAACCTATTTTGACAAGGTTTTCTACCTCACTTCAAGGCCATTTTTCATACCCTTCCACTTGGAATTTCAATTTGCATTTCAAATATGGATTGTAGTACACATTCCAAGATTTCCAAAATGTCCAAGAACTTCTCAAACAACCTCATAACTTGAGAGATTCGAATTTCACAAGTTGGCAAAAATTCACTTTTGTTCTTCATCAAAACATGTTCATAACTTTGCAAATTTGAACTCAGCTTGCTTTAGGTTAGATTACAGGTCCTTAAACCAAGTTGCACTCAATAATTTAATGCTTATTCATTGTGCCAAGGCCATGTTCTTTGTGTTCTAGCATTGCATAGTGGATTGATCTCAAAATAGATAAAGTGCTTTATCCATTTTTGTAAAAAGCTAGCTTTATGTCAAATTGAAATCCAAGCAAGTACAGTTAGGATCTCATTGGCACAAGTTTAGGAGCTAATTTCACTGATCAAGACAAGGGTTTGCAGCTTGTTATGGGGGCCTGCATCAGTCAAAAAACACAACTTGCATTTCTTTGCTTCACATAGAAGAAACATAGCATAACTTGTGACAACTCTCATCTCAGCTCACTAACACAAGAACAAAGTTATCCAACACATTCAAAACATCCCAACCAAGCTTTTGCACGAATCCCTGACCTCTAAAACACTCTCCATCTCAGAAACACCATCAAACTGCTCAAACAGGGCAAGGCCTGCAGTTTGAGTGCCAAATCCCATTTCCCTCGAGCATTCTCACCAAAACCAATTCATACACATTCCCTAGCATGTATGCAAGCTAACCATGACCTAAAACCTGACCTGTAATCCCTCTAACAGTTTCCACCATTTTCATTTTTTCCTTTTGCAGTTGAAGTTCCACAGCTCGATACAAGAAGTTTCAAGACAAAGTAAGCATTGAAACAGCATCCCTGGACCTCAAGGAAGCTTTTCCAATCATCACCTTGCACTAGAAGTTCCTCATTCTCCAGATAGAAGTTCAACTGCACAGGTAAAACTTTGAACTCGTATCTCTCTTATCATGCATCTTTAGTCTTAAGTTTGTGAAGAAACAAGGTTCTACTCATAGCCCTGAACATGCACATATCTTTACATTTCATTTCTTTTGCCTGAGTAGAGAGAATTTGGAGTTTGAAAATGGCAGAAAAACTAGGTTAGGATTTGGGGGAGGAGAAATTCTCCCTCATCTTGGAGAGTTAGGTCAAGTTCTATACATGGTTGGAATCGTCTCTTCATGCTGAGCATTTTTTATGTTATGAGTTTTTGTTAAAAAGTCAGGAATCAGGAGTTAGCAGCTGGAGTACAGGGCGCGCGTTTTTGAATATTGTTGAACGAAGGTTGAAGATGAAGCCACATGGGCTGGGCCTGTGTGGTTTCTTCTTTTTGCACCCTATTTCCATTTTCTCACCCCCTAAGCCCATTTGCCTTATTTTTAATTCTTTTTGACTTTTTCTTTTTTTGTTTGACTTGTTTATTTTTTCTCAGCATATTAAAATTTTGAAAATATTTTTCTCACCATTTTTTGATTTTTATTTGATTTTATTTGATTTTCCTTTAGTTTATACACAAATACATATACATGTTATTATTTAGAATATTTGAAAAATAGTGTAAATGCATTTAAATACATTTTTATTTTTGTTTACCTTCTGAAAATATTTCACATAAAAAATACTTTTTTTATTTATTTTATTAAAATATTAAATATATATTATTTTGTATAATGCATATTTAAGAACTTAATATATATATATATATATATATATATATATATATATATATATATATATATATATATATATATATATATATATATATATATATATATATATATATATATATATATATATATATATATATATATATATATATATATATATATATATATATATATATATATATATATATATATATATATATATATGTTTATTAATATATTTAAGTTAAAATATAAAAATACTTAAATTTTTCATTTTTTATTAATATTTGATACAAAAATACTTTTTTCATAATATACTTCATTTTATTTTTATTTTTGTACATAATAAATAAATACTTGTATTAAATTAAATAATAATATATTTTCTTTAAAATTAGGGTTTTTGCCCTAAAAGTTGAAAATACTCAAAATAATACCTTTTTGTTTTCTTATTTTATTTTACATAAACCATACTTTTCTCGTACATATAAAAAACTTTCTCTTTGCATTTTGCATATTTTGTTTAATTTCCATTTAATTATGCAATTTATTTACCTTGCAAATATTCAAAAATGATGTAATAGTTTAGATTTACATTACTTGTCAATATCCCCATTTGAACATTTGTACTCCCCTTCCCATATTTGGTTTTGTAATAGCTTAGTAAATTTATTTTCGCACTTTACTGCTTTCTAATAATAACATGTTAGAATTAGGGTTTGCATGCGAAAAACGATAAAAAATAGTTGGACCTAATACAAGATGAATGAGCATGAAAATAAACAACACATCTCACACTTGCACCCCCTAGGGTATTCCACTTGTTGCCTTTCAAAATTGGGCCATATTGTATGTTGAACTTCTTTGGGCAAAGCAAACAATTTGAATGATCATAATCCCTCGATAAAACTTTTCAAAACAAATAAAAACAAATGATCAAGTCCCTTAAAGAAAATTGCCCAAAGACATTTAACGCCGTTGCAATTATGGTCTAAACGATGACCCGCGCCTGTCCCTTTCACATCCTAACATAAGGTTGCCCACCAAATACAATGGTGGAGCAAACTTGTTAAAAGGGTTAAAACGTAGCAATAATCTTTTGAGAAATTTAGGAGTAGATAACCTCTTAGTTACTTGAATCAAACTTGCAAAACAAAACACTTGCCTAATTTCAAAACCACACCTCACAACACTTTCAAAACAAACTTTCAAAAACAAATGAAAACCTTTTCAAAAGACATACATCTTTGTATACATCCCCACATGGATCATTACAAAGGTTGCCACCACATTGGCCTTTTTTCAAAATATTTTCAAACCCACACACACACATTCAAGCACCATTTAAAGCAATTGAAAACAAAAGGCAAGTGATTTAAGCAAGTAACTAAGAGCCCATGGATAACCATGGATAGAAAGGGTGCTAATACCTTCCCTTTCTATAATCTACTCCCCGAACCCAAGAAAACATCTCAAAAGGTTTTTGCTGTGCTTTTTAACCTTTCCTTAGGATAAAATAAAAAGTCGGTGGCGACTCTTGCTCAACCGAAACATTTGCGAAAATAAAAACGCAAAACCTCAAGTCAGTTCTCCCACCGTATCACAGAACTGGCGACTCTGCTGGGGATGACTTTAAAAGTGGAGTAACCTTAGGGCTTAGATCACCTTTGTTTTCAATTGTTTGCTTTGTTTGCTTTTATATTTGTGGGCTTTGCATCGGAGTTTCATAGATCCTAACCCGGATCTGGGAAATACCCTTTTAGGTAGCATAATCTGTGAGGGACCTGTCCGGCGTAGACCGACATGGGTGAAGCAGTGGCTACGTTGGTGTGGCATCTTAGTCTGTACCTATATCCCTTGTGTTGCAACGGGGAGAATATAGGTCTTCTAAGGGGTCATTAAACACCAACCAACCTTAGAACCCTAAATTGACCAACTTGGCTATTAGGACAGTAGCAGTATGCTACACTCATTGAGGCTAAACTCTCGAGATGGTTCTGGCCGCGAGAAAAGATTGTGATGCTGGAGTTATGACCGATTTAGGGTAGCCAATGATATGAGATCCTCTAGAACCCGGTTACTTTTGATAGGACAGGCTTTAACCAACAAAACCAAAAGAGGGTAATACCTGAAACTCATGCTGGCCTGAAACCTAAGGGTGTCTTGTGTGACTTGTGTGCCTTATTTAACTATGTGAATACTTGTGGTGTGCTTCATCATAGCATCATGCCATCATACCATTGCATGCATCCTGTATAAAGGGCTAACCCATTTCAAAGACAAAAAAAGGTTTCATCTTTGCTCTGTTTTGTAGGACATCATGATGCTCGTGCGTAGGAATACTGTCCGGCTCAACTTTGTTCAACCACCAGTGTTACTCAAGGATTTGGTTGGAAGGATTCCAAACACTTCTTCCTTCATCAACAGACATGGGTCTCTCCTTGGCTTGATCACTGCAAAATGGGACCAACAACTGATAAGTGTTCTGACCCAGTTTTATGACCCTCTGTACCATTGTTTCACCTTTCAAGACTTCCAGCTGGTTCCTACCCTGGAAGAGTTCTCTTACCTGCTTGGGATCCATGTCTTGGAACAAACTCCATTCACTGGTTTGGAAAAGACTCCTAGGCCTGAAGAGATTGCTGCAATTCTCCCCTTGACCAAAGAAGAGGTATTGTCCAACTGGGAAACTAGAAATGGGGTCAATGGCTTTTTGGTCAAATTTCTGGTTGGCAAGGCTAATGATTTCTGGAATGACTTGGACTTCAAGGCGTACGAGGATATTCTGGCTCTTTTGATCTATGGTCTGGTATTGTTTCCCAACCCCGACACCTTTATCAGTATCCATGTCATAAGGATCTTCATGTCTCGGAATCCGGTACCCACTCTTTTGGGTGATATTCTACAACAACTCTATGCTCGTACTGCTCGAAAACGGGGAACTCCGTGGTGTTGTGCTCCTTTGCTAGTAAGGTGGTTTATTTCGCACCTTCCTAAGTTCGTGCTGAAGAATGAAGAAGGAAAAGGTTGGGCTCGGAGGTTAATGTCTCTCACTGATAATGACATCACTTGGACTCTCAGAGGTTTGGACGAGGTAGCTGTTATTGACCGTTGTGGAGAATACCCTAATGTTCCGTTGATTGGTATCCAAGGAGGAATCTCTTACAATCCGTGCTTAGCCCTCCGACAGTTTGGAAGAGCCAGAGGAGATGGGCCTCATGAAATGCTGGTTCCTCACTTTCATTTTGAGTTTCAGGCAGACAGTGACAAACTACGCCAGGGATTCATTAGAGCTTGGGACAGAATCCACAAAGCCAACCCACATGAGTTGGGACCAAAGACTTCTCTGCCATTGAAGCCCTATTGCAAATGGGTCCGCATCCGTGCTCAAAGGTTAGGTATGCCCTACGAAGCTGTTAGACCTCTCATTCTTGAGTCTCCTGTTGAAGATGGGATTCCTCCAACTGTCCTCCCTCCTCAGATACCTACTGATTTTGACACCATGAAGAGATCTTGGGCGCAGCTAAAGGAAGAACGGGATTTCTATCGGGAGAAGTTCAACGAGCAGGAACGGAAGATCTAGAGGCTGACTAAGCAATTGGAGGAAGAACGGGTCCTGAACAACTACATCAGCACTGAAAAGAGGAGGCCATGGGAGCATTGATGAGCTTTGGATATTTCCTTTCATAGTTTTATTTCCTTTCCAGTATTTTTCATTCCTGTAATGCCTAAGGGCAAATTGTTGAAAAAATTGAAAATTTTAATCTAATGAAGTGTGTTTCCCTTTTGTCTACAAAGTTGAATCTTGTTTGTCTTTGAAAACATAAAACATACGCATTCCATTGCACCATATGCATAGCAGGTACCCTATTTCACAGGTTGCTTAATCTCCTTCGCTGTTTATTTTGCACAGTCATCATGAATCCAGACTCATCCAGTGAGCAAGCAATCAAGGCCCTTCAGGCCCAAAATGCACAGTTTCAAGAGATGGTCCTAAGCCTAGCCCAAGGTCAGCAAGAGTTGAAGACTCTACTCCTGAAGAAGAAGAAGAAAAAGAGGACTGCGTTGTTCAACACCGGACGCAGATTTGGGAACACACTCCATAATGAAGCTGATCCAGCTACTTCTTCTGCTGAGAAAAACAGTCCCCAAGGGGGAGGAGCTCCTAGTCCCGCAGTCTCCGACAACGAGACGGACTATAACGACGAACAATACCCACCTGCTGCTGACAGGTACAAGCAATTGGAGGACCGTTTGAGCGCCATGGAAATTCAGAATGTGCCGGGGCTGGATTTCGGAGATTTGGGGTTATCTTCTGGGGTAGTAATTCCACACAAGTTTAAGGCACCTGCCTTCGCCAAGTATGATGGGGTCTCCTGCCCAAAGCTGCATCTGAGGTCGTACGTAAGGAAAATCCAACCTTATACGGCGGATAAGAACCTCTGGATTCACTTCTTCCAAGATAGCCTCTCGGGGTCACAGCTTGAATGGTTCTACCAATTAGATGGAACTAGCATCCGACACTGGGAAGATTTGGCAACCGCATTCTACAGACAATACCAATACAATTTTGATCTCGCCCCTACGCGTACCCAACTTCAGGGTATGTCTCTAGGAACGGGTGAAGGGTTCAAAGAGTACGCTAAAAAATGGAGAGATTTGGCTGGCAGGGTGCAGCCTCCATTGACTGATCGTGAGCTGGTTGATATGTTTCTAGGGACGTTGTCTGGTCCGTTTTTCAATCATTTGGTTGGTAACTCCTCCGCTGGGTTTACAGATTTGATATTGACGGGAGAAAGAATTGAAGCTGGCATCAGGTCAGGCAAGATACAAAAGGCTGCCTCCACAAGTGCTGAGAAGAGGCCGTTTAAGAAAGAAGCAAGCGCCGTCTATGGTCCTAGAAGACAAATCAAGCCCGAAAGTCACCAAGCCGTCAATGCTTTGGTCATCTCGAAACCTGTTGCTGCTCCTCAGCAGTACAATCAACAAAGAAGCGAAAGGCCCAAGAGGCAGTATACTCGACTGAGTATGACCTTATCTTAAATTTTACCCCAACTGTTATCCACCAACCTGGTGACCCTCAAAGAAGCTCCTAAAGTCGTCAACACTGCGTCTCCTAAGTATAACCCAAATGCCCGGTGTGCTTATCATTCTGATAGTCCCAGGCACACTACTGATGATTGCTGGGCCTTGAGAAACAAAGTACAAGATCTGATCGACGCAAAGGAAATTCAGTTTGAAGCGCCGGAGAGACCAAATGTTGTAACTGCTCCTATGCCCCAGCATAGAGTAAATGCCATTGAAGAAGAATTGTATGATGTTTCGGTAGATGAAGTTGTTACCCCTCTTTTGATTGTCAAGAAGAACCTACTGCTGGCCGGTTTATTTCCGGGTTGCGGTGAAGGTTGCCTGGTCTGTGCTGTTTCCCTATCTGGTTGTCCCTTGCTGAGGTTAGGCGTCCAAAGCCTAATAGATAGCAAGGAGATTCTGTTTAAGAAGTCTGCTGTTCAGTCGGTTCCGGTAAAAGAAGTTTCTTTGGTTACCATCTTCAATAATCCAATCAAGGCTCTCCCGAAGAAGCCTGTTCAAATCATGATTGTTGCACCTGTGGTTATTACTGTACCGGGGCCTCTCCCCTACGTATCTGACAAAGCTGTCCCCTGGCATTATGGGGCAGACGTATATGTAAATGGAATCAAACAAGAATTCGACACTGGCGCCAGTATCTGCGATATCACTGGTCCAGCCAAGGTCACCCGCAGTGGCAGGCTCTTCTCGCCTGACATTGCACCGCCCGCTATTCGAAAACCCCTCCTTATAACACCTACAAGTGTACCTGTTACTGTTACTGATCAAGTTGTTTCCCCTGCCGCCGAGTCATCTAATGCTCGGGGCAAAGGGATTGAAGAAGAGCCTTCCCGGATGGAGGCACCAATACCCATAAATGCTGAGGCCTCCCAACAAGAAATGGAGGAGATCCTGAAAATAATAAAGAAAAGTGATTTCAATGTTGTCGAGCAGCTGGGGCATATGCCCTCCAAGATCTCCATGCTCTCTTTATTGCTATGCTCTGAGGCCCATGCTAAAGCCTTGATTTCATTTCTCAAGACGGCCCATGTGCCACAGGAGACATCTGCAGTCCAGTTCACTGACTGCGTAGCAAATCTGACAGCAGATAATGGCTTGGGTTTTTCAGATGCTGACCTGACTGCGAAGGGAAGAGACCACAACGATGCCCTGCATGTCTCTATCGAATGCAGGGGCACTACTCTGGCGCATGTATTAGTGGATATTGGTTCTTCCTTGAATGTCCTACCGAAAAAGGCTTTAGACCGTCTGGATTATGAAGGCCTGGAACTGAAGCCCAGCAACATCATCGTCAGGGCCTTTGACGGTTCAAAAAGGATGGTTCATGGAGAGGTTGACATCCCTATTCGTGTGGGCTCTCAAGTATTCGACTCTACTTTTTATGTGATGGATATACGACCATCGTACTCTTGTCTGCTGGGTCGACCTTGGATCCATAAAGCTGGGGCAGTGACCTCTACCTTGCACCAGAAGTTGAAATACCCTGTCAGGGGGAAGATCGTCACTGTGCAAGGAGAAGAGGAGTATATGGTGAGCCATTTGAATTCCTTCAGATACATTGAGATGGATGGGGAGTTTATTGAAACCCCCTTTCAGCATTTCGAGGAGGTACATCCAATTTCAGCGGCAGCAGAAACAACAATCGAAGAGAATGTTTCCTTGAAGATGGCTTCCCTAAGGGATGCCCGGGCTGTGGTTCAGAAAGGCGATTGTGCAAACTGGGGTCAGCTTCCTGACTTCACTCAGAAGAATGACAAGTTTGGGCTGGGCTTTACTGCAGAGGCTCAGAAGGCTGTGCGCAAGGAGAAGGTCAGAAAGGCTCCGGTGTTTATCTCCAGCTCAAGGGTGAATGCTATTGAGGAGGATGTAGAGGAAGCAGAGTTTGACAGTTGGATCTACCCGACTACCAGCGACGGACCAAGCAACTGGACGGCAAAGGATTTTACCCCTATCACATTTGTCACGCAGTAATTAATTTCTTTTGATTTCCAGTCTGTAACAAACAATATGTTAAAACTTTGTTGGCTCGGTGTCCTACCCGGGGCATCGTAGCTCCATTTGTGAGGGATTTTTGTATGACATTTTCATATATCATCAATCAAAACATTGGACGTTTGTTGCATTTCAAATCTTATGCTTTTTTCCTTTCTGTGTTATATATTGCAAAACAGCTATATTTACACACACTCACTTATACAGGTTTCAATCCACTCTGGATCTCACTGGTAACAGCTCTGCTACCGCCAGTTATAACTTTGAAAATCTGATCAACTTGGCCGAGGACGAAGGTGAAGATGATTGCGAAGTGCCTGGTGAACTCGCAAGACTGCTACTCCAGGAAGAGGGAGCTATTCAGCCACATGAAGAGCCGGTGGAGACAATTAACCTGGGTACTGAGACAGATAGGAAAGAGGTCAAGATTGGTGCCAATCTAGAGCTCAGCGTGAAGCAACGATTGATCCAGATGCTACAAGACTACATGGAGATTTTTGCTTGGTCCTATGAAGATATGCCTGGTTTGGATGCCGACATTGTAGTTCACCACCTGCCAACCAAGGAAGATTGCCCTCCGGTAAAGCAAAAAGTCCGACGGATGCGTCCAGAGATGTCTGAAAAGATCAAGGCCGAGGTTATGAAACAGTTTGATGCCGAGTTCCTTGCAGTGACTTCTTACCCTCAGTGGGTTGCCAATGTGGTGCCAGTACCGAAGAAGGACGGTAAAGTCAGAATGTGTGTTGACTACAGGGATCTGAACAGGGCCAGCCCCAAGGATGACTTCCCCCTACCTCACATTGATGTCCTTGTTGACAATACAGCTCAACACAAGGTGTTCTCCTTCATGGATGGTTTTTCAGGGTATAATCAGATCAAGATGGCTCCAGAAGATATGGAGAAGACTACCTTTGTGACTCAGTGGGGCACCTTCTGTTATAAGGTCATGCCATTCGGATTGAAAAATGCTGGGGCAACCTACCAACGTGCCATGGTTGCTTTATTTCATGATATGATCCATCATGAGATTGAGGTATACGTTGATGACATGATTGCAAGGTCCCAAACTGAGGAGGAGCACCTTGACCATCTGAGGAAGTTATTTGACCGACTCAAGTTGTACAAGCTAAGATTGAATCCCAACAAATGCACCTTTGGGGTAAGATCCGGAAAATTGTTAGGTTTCATTGTGAGTGATAAGGGTATTCAGGTGGACCCTGCCAAGGTAAAAGCCATACAAGAAATGCCGACTCCAAAAACAGAGAAAGAAGTCAGAGGCTTCCTGGGACGACTAAATTACATTGCCCGATTCATCTCACATCTGACTGCTACTTGTGAGCCAATCTTCAAATTGCTGAAGAAAGATCAAGTAGTACGCTGGAATGATGAATGTCAGGCCGCCTTTGAAAAGATAAAGGAATATCTCCAAGAGCCACCCATTCTTATGCCACCGGTGGAAGGAAGACCTCTGATACTATACTTGACAGTACTTGACAATTCAATGGGGTGTGTGCTGGGGCAGCATGACGAGTCTGGCCGAAAAGAGCACGCTATTTATTACTTGAGCAAAAAGTTTACCGACTGTGAGTCTCGTTACTCACTGCTTGAGAAAACTTGCTGCGCTCTTGTATGGGCTGCTCGCCGGCTGAGACAGTATATGCTGACTCACACTACCTTATTGATTTCAAAAATGGATCCCATCAAGTACATATTTGAAAAGCCCGCTTTGTCTGGAAGAATAGCGAGATGGAAAATGATCTTAACAGAATATGATATCCAGTATACAACTCAGAAAGCAATTAAGGGAAGTGTACTGGCAGATCATTTGGCACACCAACCTGTGGACGATTACCAATCATTGAACTTTGATTTTCCGGACGAAGACATCATGGTGGTAACTGACTGTGAAGTACCTGGACCGGATGAAGGACCTGAGGAAGGATCCCGATGGTCTATGCATTTTGATGGAGCCTCCAATGCTTTGGGTAACGGCGTCGGCGCTGTAATCATATCTCCCAAAGGAACTCATACTCCCCTCACCGCCCGATTATGTTTCAGCTGCACCAACAACATGGAAGAATACGAGGCATGTATCATGGGTTTACAAGCTGCAATCGACTTAAGGATAAAGTTTCTAAGTGTCTTCGGAGATTCCGCTCTCGTGATCAATCAGATCAAAGGCGAGTGGGATACGAAACACCCGAATCTTATTCCTTACAAGGAGTATGTGTTGACCTTGCTCCCCCACTTTGAAGAAATAACTTTCGAACACTTCCCTAGAGAGGAGAATCAGCTAGAGGACGCACTAGCCACGATGTCGTCAATGTTCAAAGTTAAATGGGACAATAAGGCTCCCCGAATCATTATCTGGAAGTTGGATGAACCGGCATACTGCTGCGAGCTCGAGGTTGAGAAGGTTATTGAAAAACCCTGGTATCATGAGGTGAAGAGGTACTTGGAAGCTCAGGAATACCCTGAAGGGGCGTCTGTCAATGATAAGAAGTTCATGAGGAGGTTTGCTGCAAAATTCTTCCTCAGCAACGGCATTCTCTACAAACGGAATCATGATTCAACTCTACTACGTTGTGTGGATAAGGCTGAAGCAGAGAAAATTATGATGGAATTACATGAAGGCACATTTGGAACACATTCCAGTGGACACACCATGGCTAAGAAAATCCTTCGGGCAGGATATTTCTGGTCCACAATGGAAGCCGATTGTTACCAACACTCCCGAACTTGTCACAAATGCCAGATCTATGCTGACAAGGTGCATATCCCTCCGGTTCCTTTGAACGTCCTGACGGCACCTTGGCCTTTCGCAATGTGGGGCATCGATATGATCGGTGAGATCCGACCGACGGCATCCAATGGGCATCGCTTCATCTTGGTGGCGATCGATTACTTCACGAAGTGGGTTGAGGCAGCTTCCTACGCCACAGTAACCAAGAGCGTCGTGGCACGTTTCATCCGGCATAATCTGATCTGTCGGTACGGCGTCCCAGAAAGAATCATTACGGACAATGGTACCAATCTCAATAACAAATTGATCGCTGAACTCTGTGAACAATTCAAGATACAGCACCACAATTCTTCTCCCTACCGGCCGAAGATGAATGGGGCTGTAGAGGCAGCCAATAAGAATATCAAGAAAATTGTGCAGAAGATGACAGTGACCTATAAAGATTGGCACGAGATGTTACCGTTCGCTCTGCATGGGTACCGTACCTCAGCAAGGACGTCAACCGGGGCAACTCCCTTCTCCTTGGTCTATGGCATGGAGGCAGTCCTGCCAATTGAAATCCAGATACCCTCTCTCCGGATAATGAAGGATGCAGACCTGAATGAAGATGATTGGATTCAGACTCGACTTGATCAATTAAATCTGATTGACGAAAAGAGGCTCACTGCTATCTGTCATGGTCAAACGTATCAAAAACGGATGATCAGGGCATTTAACAAGAAAGTCAGACCACAAGAGTATCAAGTTGGGGACCTGGTAATCAAACGCATCATCCTTCCTCAAAGTGATCCCCGGGGCAAATGGACCCCTACATATGAAGGGCCATTTGTGGTTAAACGTGTGTTCTCAGGAGGAGCCATGATCCTAACCACCATGGATGGTG
The DNA here is from genome assembly GCA_948472305.1 of Vicia faba. Taxonomy (NCBI): domain Eukaryota; kingdom Viridiplantae; phylum Streptophyta; class Magnoliopsida; order Fabales; family Fabaceae; genus Vicia; species Vicia faba. The sequence continues at coordinate 131,405,963 of OX451739.1, forward strand.
ACGACCTTCCTCACCCCGCCAATGCAGACATAGTGAAAAAATACTACGCATAAATAAAAGACCCGCTAGGTTGACATACCTAGGCAAAAATAAGGGCTTCCCGGCGAACCAAAAGGGTTCGGGCAAAAATAAGGGATGAAATAAAAAAAATCTGTACACCCGGCAAGTCGAAAACCTGAAAAGGCGGCTTGGGCAAAAATGGGTATCCCGGTGGGCTGAAAACCCGAAAGGGCGGTCCAGGCAAAAGTTAGGGATGAAAGCGTAACACTATGTCTCATTGGATCACTTCGCATCCGGAATTCGGCATCAACTATCTGGCTCCAGATTTCGGTATTGACCAATCAGCTTCATCTTCAAATTAGGCAGCAAAGCGATGAGACGTTCGAGGACATAAAGGCGATAGCAGAGTTGGAACCCAGTAGGATTGTTCACATAGCTATTTTGTTTCTTTTTTGTAAACTCTATGTTATTTGGCGGCGTCCTCTTACTAGGATGTCAGTCTCTTGTACAAAAACGCCTATTCACAGGCAAAGTTTAAATCAATACAAATTCACTTGTCCATACAAATTACCATTGTTTTCCTTTTTTCTGTTTTGTCTTGCGAAGAACGTCCAATGTTCATTCCTGATATATGCATTTGACATTAAATTGCTGATTCGTAACTGTTTACATATGAAACAAGAGATTGATTACAGGTGACATCAAAGACAGGGGCAATGTGAAGTCATCTAATGCAGTCTGGTTGTTTTGACCGCCAAGGTACCAAGGTAGAGTCGATTGAAGAATGTGACCAAATCATCTCAACTCCCCGCAGAGTAAAACAAGATTCAGCAATACTTTCCCCAAGCGGAGTTGACTCCCCGACAATTCTGAAAGGGCACAACATTCCCCGGCAGGTCTCAAAGCTCATCCCCAGTAGATTCTGGAAGCTTGTTCCCTATAGTGCACGGACGTCTCTCCCGAGTTTTATTTAGAGTTATTTCCTCACAAGGACTTATAACTGGGTTATCCTCAGCTAACCACCACGGAAGACCGCCCTCGGCAAAGTTCCTTCAATCCCCAGCGGAATCCATCATTAAAGTCCTCAACAGGCCTCTCAGCAAAACTTCGGCCAAGTATCTCTTCCACAGAGCAACTCCCCGGCCGTTCGTCAAGGATTTATTTTCCTAAGACGAAATTACATTCATAGACATTTCACATTTTCATACATCTTACTTACATATATGATAAAGTGCATACAACACCATCTCATGTTGAACATCACGACATCGTGCATATCATACATCATGACATTGCATACAACTTATGTTTTTGCCTTTTCAGGAAAAAGACAATCCCAAAAAACAACTACCTTCAACTGTCACAATTCCAGATCCGATACCTGTATCTAGCCAGGGCACATCTGAGAGTGATCAGTTTCCAGACTCGATTCCTGTATCTAGCCAGGGCACGTCTGAAGAGTTCGAAGATTCGATTCCTGTATCCAGCCAGGGCACATCTATCAACTACAACATCTCCAGATTCGATTCCTGTATCCAGCCAGGGCATATCTGTTGACCACGTTTCTAGACTCGATTCCTGTATCTAGCCAGGGCACGTCTGAAGAGTTCGAAGATTCGATTCATGTATCCAGCCAGGGCACATCTATTAACGACTATTTCCGGATTCGACTCCTGTATCCATCCAGGGCACATCTGTGAGCAACCAATTGTAGATTCGATACCTGTATCTAGCCAGGGCATATCTGCATAAGGAGACTGAAGATCAAACACCTGTAACAAGCCAGGAAAACATCCGTCTTTCTCAAATACACAAGTTCTCGCTAAGGAATCTCTTATGTGATCGACACTTCCAAATGGCATCTATAAGCCCATTCCCGACAAGGTTCTGTCACATCTCCAGATGGCATCTATAAGCCCATCTCCCTATCCACCATATCTCCAAATGGCATCTATAAGCCCATTTCCGACACCATATTGTTGAGACTCCAGCATGCGAGTGCAAATTTCCGGGCACTCTAGTGTCCAATCCCCTTTTACCTTCAAGTCGCGAAAGGCAAACTTGCCAATCTAACTCTTCAGGTCCAAGAAGATTGAACAGGGGCAACTGTTGTACCCCAAAATTTGCCCTCCCATCTCCTCAACATTTTCTCCTTGCATTGTGGACTCAAATTAGGGTTTGTGTTTGCCCAAGGATGTTTTGACCTAAAATTCCTAAGATTACTTTCATGTTTCATGTAGGACCCCCAAGTTTACCCATACCAAGTTTCAAGTCTTGATTCCAAGTTTTGCCCAGTCAATTGGACAGTTGACCTAGAAATCAGCTGTATTGGGGAAAAAGTCAACTGTGGCCAATTGACAGTCAAACCTCATGAAATTTGACCCACATCAACATATTGAACTCATATGGACCATTTGATCAAGTTTGGATCACAATTCCATAAGAAATTTGATCAGATCACCAAAAGGGCAAAATGGTCATTTTTAGGGTTTTGACTGCACAAAGGCAATTTCTGACTGTTTGACCTAGCCAATGGCAAATCAAGCTCACATATGGACTCAAGGACTCAATGAAATGGTCTTGACACATTCATCAAGCTCAAAAGATCCCAAGTACACAAGATTGACAGTTGAATTTCCCAGTCAATTGATCAATTTTGACTGTACACTGAAAAGTCAAACTTTGACTTTTTGGTCAAAATCAAGAGTCAAGATTCATTTTTCATCAAAACATGCCAAATCATGAAACTTGTTCACCAAGAAATCACAAAATGCAAATTAGGGTTTTAAAATGGAATTTTTCATAACTTAGAATTTTTCTAAGTTATGAAAAACCCTAATTTTTCCCAACTTTGCCCCACCTTTTCACCAAGATCCATTTGGATCCAAACAAAAGTCAAAACATGAAAGTTGTAGCTTGTTACATAATCTACAACTTTGATTCAAAAAGTTTTCTCATTTGAAGCTTGTATCTCAAGTTACAATTTTTTGAATAAGGGCACTAAACCATTTTTAACTTAGTGAAATTTTAACCTATTTTGACAAGGTTTTCTACCTCACTTCAAGGCCATTTTTCATACCCTTCCACTTGGAATTTCAATTTGCATTTCAAAGATGGATTGTATCACACATTCCAAGCTTTCCAAAATGTCCAAGAACTTCTCAAACAACCTCATAACTTGAGAGATTCGAATTTCACAAGTTGGCAAAAATTCACTTTTGTTCTTCATCAAAACATGTTCATAACTTTGCAAATTTGAACTCAGCTTGCTTTAGGTTAGATTACAGGTCCTTAAACCAAGTTGCACTCAATAATTTAATGCTTATTCATTGTGCCAAGGCCATGTTCTTTGTGTTCTAGCATTGCATAGTGGATTGATCTCAAAATAGATAAAGTGCTTTATCCATTTTTGTAAAAAGCTAGCTTTATGTCAAATTGAAATCCAAGCAAGTACAGTTAGGATCTCATTGGCACAAGTTTAGGAGCTAATTTCACTAATCAAGACAAGGGTTTGCAGCTTGTTATGGGGGCCTGCATCAGTCAAAAAACACAACTTGCATTTCTTTGCTTCACATAGAAGAAACATAGCATAACTTGTGACAACTCTCATCTCAGCTCACTAACACAAGAACAAAGTTATCCAACACATTCAAAACATCCCAACCAAGCTTTTGCACGAATCCCTGACCTCTAAAACACTCTCCATCTCAGAAACACCATCAAACTGCTCAAACAGGGCAAGGCCTGCAGTTTGAGTGCCAACTCCCATTTCCCTCGAGCATTCTCACCAAAACCAATTCATACACATTCCCTAGCATGTATGCAAGCTAACCATGACCTAAAACCTGACCTGTAATCCCTCTAACAGTTTCCACCATTTTCATTTTTTCCTTTTGCAGTTGAAGTTCCACAGCTCGATACAAGAAGTTTCAAGACAAAGTAAGCATTGAAGCAGCATCCCTGGACCTCAAGGAAGCTTTTCCAATCATCACCTTGCACTAGAAGTTCCTCATTCTCCAGATAGAAGTTCAACTGCACAGGTAAAACTTTGAACTCGTATCTCTCTTATCATGCATCTTTAGTCTTAAGTTTGTGAAGAAACAAGGTTCTACTCATAGCCCTGAACATGCACATATCTTTACATTTCATTTCTTTTGCCTGAGTAGAGAGAATTTGGAGTTTGAAAATGGCAGAAAAACTAGGTTAGGATTTGGGGGAGGAGAAATTCTCCCTCATCTTGGAGAGTTAGGTCAAGTTCTATACATGGTTGGAATCGTCTCTTCATGCTGAGCATTTTTTATGTTATGAGTTTTTGTTAAAAAGCCAGGAATCAGGAGTTAGCAGCTGGAGTACAGGGTGCGCGTTTTTGAATATTGTTGAACGAAGGTTGAAGATGAAGCCACATGGGCTGGGCCTGTGTGGTTTCTTCTTTTTGCACCCTATTTCCATTTTCTCACCCCCTAAGCCCATTTGCCTTATTTTTAATTCTTTTTGACTTTTTCTTTTTTTGTTTGACTTGTTTATTTTTTCTCAGCATATTAAAATTTTGAAAATATTTTTCTCACCATTTTTTGATTTTTATTTGATTTTATTTGATTTTCCTTTAGTTTATACACAAATACATATACATGTTATTATTTAGAATATTTGAAAAATAGTGTAAATGCATTTAAATACATTTTTATTTTTGTTTACCTTCTGAAAATATTTCACATAAAAAATACTTTTTTTATTTATTTTATTAAAATATTAAATATATATTATTTTGTATAATGCATATTTAAGAACTTAATATATATATATATATATATATATATATATATATATATATATATATATATATATATATATATATATATATATATATATATATATATATATATATATATATATGTTTATTAATATATTTAAGTTAAAATATAAAAATACTTAAATTTTTCATTTTTTATTAATATTTGATACAAAAATACTTTTTTCATAATATACTTCATTTTATTTTTATTTTTGTACATAATAAATAAATACTTGTATTAAATTAAATAATAATATATTTTCTTTAAAATTAGGGTTTTTGCCCTAAAAGTTGAAAATACTCAAAATAATACCTTTTTGTTTTCTTATTTTATTTTACATAAACCATACTTTTCTCATACATATAAAAAACTTTCTCTTTGCATTTTGCATATTTTGTTTAATTTCCATTTAATTATGCAATTTATTTACCTTGCAAATATTCAAAAATGATGTAATAGTTTAGATTTACATTACTTGTCAATATCCCCATTTGAACATTTGTACTCCCCTTCCCATATTTGGTTTTGTAATAGCTTAGTAAATTTATTTTCGCACTTTACTGCTTTCTAATAATAACATATTAGAATTAGGGTTTGCATGCGAAAAACGATAAAAAATAGTTGGACCTAATACAAGATGAATGAGCATGAAAATAAACAACACATCTCACACTTGCACCCCCTAGGGTATTCCACTTGTTGCCTTTCAAAATTGGGCCATATTGTATGTTGAACTTCTTTGGGCAAAGCAAACAATTTGAATGATCATAATCCCTCGATAAAACTTTTCAAAACAAATAAAAACAAATGATCAAGTCCCTTAAAGAAAATTGCCCAAAGACATTTAACGTCGTTGCAATTATGGTCTAAACGATGACCCGCGCCTGTCCCTTTCACATCCTAACATAAGGTTGCCCACCAAATACAATGGTGGAGCAAACTTGTTAAAAGGGTTAAAACGTAGCAATAATCTTTTGAGAAATTTAGGAGTAGATAACCTCTTAGTTACTTGAATCAAACTTGCAAAACAAAACACTTGCCTAATTTCAAAACCACACCTCACAACACTTTCAAAACAAACTTTCAAAAACAAATGAAAACCTTTTCAAAAGACATACATCTTTGTATACATCCCCACATGGATCATTACAAAGGTTGCCACCACATTGGCCTCTTTTCAAAATATTTTCAAACCCACACACACACATTCAAGCACCATTTAAAGCAATTGAAAACAAAAGGCAAGTGATTTAAGCAAGTAACTAAGAGCCCATGGATAACCATGGATAGAAAGGGTGCTAATACCTTCCCTTTCTATAATCTACTCCCCGAACCCAAGAAAACATCTCAAAAGGTTTTTGCTGTGCTTTTTAACCTTTCCTTAGGATAAAATAAAAAGTCGGTGGCGACTCTTGCTCAACCGAAACATTTGCGAAAATAAAAACGCAAAACCTCAAGTCAGTTCTCCCACCGTATCACACCAACTCTCTAGGCTATACCTAGAATTTAAGGATTTTCCTTTAGAATTAATACACTTAACTCTTGAATGACCTTGTTCTAAGTTTAATCCTAATTAAATACAGGCAAATGATTACTCCATTAAAGTCCATGACCATTAAATATACTAAAAGTTAAAATAACAGTGAGAAGCCAATAAAAAAAAGAGAGAAAAGAACAAAATATACATGAAACTAGCATTACCTTGCAAACGTGAACGCGGTTTCTTTCAGCTGTCCATAAGCGCTTTTCAAAAGTGCTTTTTCGCGGTTTCAACGCGATAGTCTTTCTCTCACGCGACAACAACAACAGTGAATTGCTCGTGATTCCTTACTTACGGCAATCAACACTGATTCGGTAATAGCAGTGTGCGGATGCGTGTGAGCGAATTCGTGACTTCTCCTCTTCTTCTTTTTCTTTCGATTTCTCTGCTATGAATTGTTGTTGTATTGTTATTTGTTCTTGTGGCAGATTATGGTTCATGAATCGGCATCTAATTGTTAGCACAATTACCGCTTCGTATCTACGTACGCCAGGTATTCGATATAAGTCCTGAACCGTATCTTCGTAAATTACATAAGTACCTCTAAATATATATATGTGTAAAATTTTAGGACCTTAATTATAATTGTAATGTTACCAAACTTGATGAAAAGTTGTAATTTAATTCTTTACTTTGATGGAATTCTTGTGTTTCAAATTTCAGTATTGTTGTTGTTGTATTTTTTGTGTTTTTGCTGCGGGTTCGGGTTTGAGAGGAAAACCCCGAACCCAACGGGTGTGGATGTGGGTGTTATTTTACCACCCGAATAGCCTTTGGATTTGGGTTCTGGTTCGGGTTTGGGTAGTGTGAAACCTGCACCCGACCGACCTATTTCTATCCCTAAAGTGCATGAGCACCATTAGGGGAGCAACAAGTCATCCTTTAATTGAATATTGAATTTCATTAAGCCTTGTTTTGATTAAATTTTCAACTATAAATTTATACCCATTTATTTCTCTTAGCTTTTCAAGACCATGAAAAACATGTCATTGACTCATTCTGAATATTATAAACTTTAGCAAAAATGTGTGTTATAACTAAATAGTACAGTATAAACCAAATTAATTTAAGTTTAGTCCCTTTAAAAAATTCTTTTGAATAATGGTTATGTACTTGTCAAAAAGTACAGGAGTGTGTGGTATTCCTATGCAGGTACGGAATAATCAAAGGCCTTTGTATTTAAGGGTGGTCTCTAAGTTGAAGGCGAGTCCTTTGATAGGAAGCATGTCCTAAGCTTGGATGAGTCTCTCAGCTGAAGACAACTCCTTTGATGGGAGACGTGTCCTCAGTTGTGGTTGAGTCCCTCAATTAAATGCGACTCCTATGATGGGAAGCGAGCCCTTCAGCTAGGGGTGAGTTATCACCTCATTGTCAGATGTTTGCTGAGTAGCCATAATGTTACTTAAGAATGTAAAACATCAATCACTCAAATGGAAACACTTGGTTTTATTTAATGTAAGCAATGATGGTTTATTTTCTAGATGCTAAACATTAGTGGCACATGTTGGAAGCGTGCTGAGCATTTTTAAAAAATTTGAGGAAGCCTAAAAGGCTCATATGAGTTAGTGCTTGTGGACTTAACTTCTTTATAAAAGCTTTCTCATTTTCCTTTTTTCACTTCTTTTGCTCATTTTTTTCTCTCGACTTCTACAAGCTTCTCTTGATTTTCGATCTACCCAATTTTTCTACAAGCTCCCTTTTCCTTGTACTCATCCTTATCAAGTATGGATTGTATCCTTTTATTTTTCTTTTATAGTAGTTGTGGTTAGGTATTGTAGGATAAGAATCATAATAGGGTCCAGGTTAGCGTAAAGCTGTGAAATTCGAGGGCTTTAGTGGTCCCTTAGTTTTTACTTTTGTTTACATTTATTTTCTGTTGATAACCTTTTCTTTACAAACTCATTTATCCCCAAACTCATTAACGAGAGATTTATCGAACAACAATTCAATAACCAATCTCTATGGATACGATAAATTCCCGGATAAATATTTCCAAAACTTTTGTTGCTTGTCGCTACTTCGCTTTCAACAATCGCACAAAATCCTGAAAATAAAACGCGAACTAAATGATTAGCACACTCAATGTGGAAGTATTTTGATTTGATTTTCAATAATCACAATCTTTATTGATTTCTTGCAAGAAATAAACGATCAAATTTTCAGATGTCACACTATAAATATGTATGCTCTCTTACTAACTTTTGCACCTCAAAATCCATCTTTTCTAGCTTCACTTCTTGTGTAAGTTCTTTTTCTACAAGCATCATCATGACCTCCTCAAGTCAAAATTCTAGAGAAAAACCAAGAAGAAATGTGTCAAATCCTGGATTGATAAACTCAAAGCAAAAATAAAGGATAAAAATCCCAGCAAAGATGGTAATTCAATAGTCAACTCCATAACTTCATTCTCCATGGTGGTATCATAGTTACCATAGGATATTTATGATGATGCGACATCTGGTCGGGGTCGGCCAAGGCGATATTCACGTGCTTGTTTTTCTTTAGACACGAATTGTATCAATATTGCTCAGATTTGAGACAGATCTACATTTGAGTTTTCCTACTTTTATTTGTGAGCTTCAACTAGGATGAAAGATCGAAGTTTCCGACCAGCCTAAATATGAATTGAGCCTGACCGCTTGCAACTCTGTAGATCTGTCAACGTCCACTGAAGTCTCCTCGCGAAAGCTCAATTTCGATCAATCGAAGTTAGATCGAAGTTCGTTGGATCCAAACGATGTAGATATGAGATTTTGGCTTCTTGAGACTTTGATTTCCTTGCTTGAAACACTTTCAGAGTTCAGATCTGAGGATCGAACGTGGAATCGTGGAAATGGAAGAATCTTAAGTTGACTCCCACAGACAGCTCCACTGTTTCATTGTAGAACAAATAATAGAGAGGATTATAGAAGCTACGATACAACGAAGCTTTCTGAGCATTACGACAATGTGGCATCATGGATCAAACGTCGCGATCACGGTGCTTCTTGAACCATGGATGTTAATCTTGATACAATGTCGTTAATCAGTGTTTGTTACCTCCAATACAGTGGACCTAAGGGGCACCTAAATGGCTAACACTCTAACACCTAAGTTATTTTAGGGTTCAAAATAGTGGTAAAGTTCAAGATACTTAAAACCTTTTACAATGGTATTTATAAAAGGTTTGAAAAATTAGGCAAATGTTGGAAACGAAACGAAATATTTGAAAAGTCTAAAACTTTGTATCAAATCAATGAGTATCGACCAAAGAATAATCATTGAAGACCTCTAAACAACTTCAACAACCAATAGATGCTTCCAACAAGCAATAATCTAAACTCAGGTTGAAAACTAAAGAGAGCTTTTGACCCTTATTTGATGTAAGCGCGGAACGAGGCCAAGAATATAACTGGAGTGAGGATGACTTGTAACGATAATGGAATTCGACGAAACTAAACTTTGTTTTTGCAACCAGTTTCTTCAATGGTGATCATATTGGTACCACTCGCAAACGAATCCAAAACTCAATCTGATCGGATCCAATGCAAGACCAAAATCACTACAATTTCACCAACGACTATTGTCGATGTCGTCAACCATAAGTCATAACCTAAAGCAAATTCATATCGAAATACAACTATGAGGTCAACACATTTACAAACTTGAGAACGAAATTGGACAGAATCGAAAACAAGATCAAAATTGGAACCCTATAAATTAGGGAAAATGATGCAAACAAAAATTTGCGATAAAACAGAATCACAAACTCAAACTAATAACACAAACCAACAGTGGAAAATGAATTAGATGCAAAATCAAACAGAATCGTGAACTCAAACTAATAACACAAATCAAATATAGATGAATATCTGAAACAAGCAAATGAAAGAACCAAAATGAAAACGGAATCGCAAACAACAAGTAGAAAAGATGAAATCGAATAATGAGAAAATTGAATTTTCTCAAGAAAAATAGACGGAAATAATTTCTTCAAGGTTGATACCAAATATGAGCTGATACCATATTATGAAATATGACATGCACGGAAAGAAGAGAAAAGAAATATTCAAACTTGTATATTGATCATAGTAAAAATATTACAAATGAGAAAAATAACTATATTTTACTACTCTAAATCTATTTATATGTATTAAAAAAAACTAATTACCTTCACTAATTAATAACTATTTTACTATAACTTTAACATTTCCTGAACTCTCCTAGGTAGGGTGGCAAACAAGCATGTTCGTCCTACAAAAGTACGCGAAGAAATGGGACGAGGCAGAACATGCATACTTAAGGATGCAAGCCTAAAGTCTTGTCTCGCCTCACACTAAAAGTAAAGGTAGAATGGACAGACCCGCAAACACTACATATTTTAAAGTTAAAAATATAAAATTTATATTAATGTTTGTGTCTACAACTGTCTGAAAAAAATACAATAGGACGGAACGAGCACATTAGAAACGCCAAACGAGTCAGATCCATTTTGTTTTCGGGGTGTGTTTGGCTTTGTTGGCAAATAAAAGCTTTGGTGTCTTTGTGTAAAAACTTAAAATTTATTTTGTTTTTTTCTTTGTTGGGCTAGCTTATAATAAGTAAAAAAATATCTTCGTTAATCGTAAATACCTAGCCGCAGCCGCAGCCGCAGAAAACAACATCAACAAGTACCATTCTGGTGAGTTTGACTCTTCACTTTCATCATTATTTCTCCGTTTTCATATATTCCGTTGAATTTTTTTTACGTAATTCGATTGTTTTCGTGAAACAGAAAGTGGCTGGGTTCGATGGAGAAAGAGTTGGTGGAATTGTATGAATCCGCCAAGAAAGCAGCGGATGCGTCTACCGATGCAGATAGCCCGCACGAAGAAAGCCGATGCCTTGATGCGCTCGAGCAGCTCAAGAAATTTCCTGTTAATTATCAAATTCTCGTTAATACCCAGGTTTTTTTTCTTGACATTTTGTTATTTTCATTTCTTTTATTTTCAATTGTTTCTTTTTTAAATCTTTTTGTTATATATGATACTGGTGAATGTTGTGTTGAGATGTATTGCATGTTATTAGGGTTAGGGTTCAATTGAAAGGAAGGTTCAGATTAGGCATTTTAAAATTAAGAACTGTGTTTGAGTGCTGATTTTCTTTGATTTAGTCTATATTATGTACATTGAGTAATCAATTTGAATGTTTGGATGAAATGTGGTGTTTACTTTTAGATTTATTGATTCATGAATTAAAAGAAAGGAGGCCTGATTATTACGAATACTTTTTTCTAGGGATTTATATCTTTGGTTTTTATGTTATAATGATGCTTTGGGATAAATTGGGTCCTTGGGTTTCTGTTGGTGTTAATTTAAACTTGTATGTTGCATAGACACGGGTATTGGACTGTTAACGAGTCATGGTATAGGTTTGAGATTTTCCTAAAGATGGATACGGGTATCGTTACTAAGGTTGGGCGTAGGTATGGGATTGTATAAAAGAATAGGGTACCGAGGCAGTGATATAAATATTTGAAATCTTTTATTTCTTTGATGATGTGGATGTCGCATAGTGATTTGCTTTTTCTTTGTCGCCAGGCAGATGTTGTTGTCGTTATCTAATTTGGATTTTATGTTCTATGATGAATGTGATTTGTGGTGATTGAAATTTTGTTGTGTTTGGATTCATCAAAGTTAGGAATGGTTTCATTTGACTTAGTTTATTTGATCCAGAAGTTGGATATCATATTTAAATGTGGTTTGGTGGCTGAAGCTTTTAATTCTCTGATGATGTGGATCTCGCATAGCGATTTGCTTTTTAGAAGCTGTTGTCGTTATCTAATTTGGATTTTATGATTTATGATAAATGTGATTTGTCGTAAATGACATTCAGTTATGTTTGATCTAGAAGTCGGATATCATATTTGGATGAGACATGGTGGCTGAAAGCTCATTATGCAGGAAAAGGTCCCAAGTTTGAATATGGGGGAAGCAAAATTGTATATTTTGCTAGAATCAGCTCATACATTTTATGTATAGGATTTTATCGTCCCATTTTTAACATTCCAAACACGGTTGTCAAGGTTCCAATCTTCCTCGTAAGGTTGCCCAATACTATGGTTTTCTATGGGAGCTTTTGATCCTTATTATACCCCACTTTTGTTTGGTGAGATAGTTGCAGGATCATCGAGCTATAGCTTGTAAGTTGTTGGCATCAGATGGTTTTTGTGGTTCAAACACTGCTGTTTAAGTGGTAAAAAACACATTTTTCCTTGGAAAAAAATCGATGCTTACACTTGAAACCGCAAACCTTGTTTGTGTCTGCTTTCCCATCGTCGTTTTTTTCCTATATGATATACTAAGTTGTGATACTGTTCTGACCTGAGTTGATGTTTATCTTCATTTGAGGAATGTAAGTGAATAGCTTTGTTGATATATTGAAATGTGAGAAAGAATTCTCTTCCATTCCCGCAGTTTCCTTATACAAATGAGCGACTCCTCTGTTTATATAATGCTAACAATTTTAAGCAATGTCCTTAATATCTGATCCCCCTATTTATTTATCTATCCAACTAGGCCCATCTAGTTAACTAGCTACTCCAGCCTCATTCTACTAATTCTTAATAGTCTTCATTAAGTCGTGGGCTTGTTAGTACTTGGGCGTATCATCATTTGACATGTCTCAACTGTGTTGAAACGCCGCTATTTTCTTTCTCAATACATCTTTCCTGGATGCAAAAAGACTATTTATAATTATTTCCCTTGAAAAGTCTTCTATAGTACTGTGACTTCCTTATGTATTTTTAATTGAATTGTGACTTGTGTACGTATTTTTAATTGAATTTTAGTTGAGAGGTGGTGGTGGTGAAGACGACAACGAGGATGATTATAGGTGTATGTGTTATGATCTAATACGACTCAATGTACATGTTCCTCCTCACCGAACACGTGAGGGAGCTCGCTTTTAACAACATTGATTCCAAACTCAAGATTTGATTTTCAAATTATTAAATACAAATCTTTTATATTCATTCCAATCACTCTGTTAATTAAACTCATTCGTTCATCTCTTCTTACTTCCCTCACGCTCCTTTTTGTTTCTAATTGGAACGGTATTTCAGCTTCTACTTGTTGTACTTAACTCCTTTTCTCTTTGATGGATTTCCTTTTTCTGTCCAACATTTAATTGTTCACTAGGATAGGTTTGTATATGTGTAATATGTTGTTTGAATGTATGGATTGTGACTTAAGGACATTATAAGTAGTACAAAATGAAGAAGACAATTAAATAGCGTAAACTTGGTTAATTAGATGCCAAGTTTATTTCAGAATATGTGACATTTTTTAAGCCTAATGGTTCTTGATCTGCAGTGTGACCAAAACTTAATGTTTTAGCCTTAATATTTGCTGATATTTATGAGAACACTATAGATGAATCGGTATACTAAGAATGAAGTTGAACATGAAATTAACACAGTCTCTTAATTCACGATACAAAATAGTCCTTAGAATGTACCAAACAATCTTAAGAAATTGAAGAAAAGAAGAACTTACACAACAACAAAGCAATGGCAATTAGAGGTGGTGGTCGGTGTGAAGAATAGTGGCAGCTGGGGCCCGCGGCGGCGGTGGACGACAAGCCTTTGTTGCTCTCGTTCTGTTGCAGTTTGTGAATCGTTTGTGGTGGTGGAGCGTCGATGGAAATACAAATCAAAAGTCGCAGTTCAGAGGAACTAAGATAGAGAAAGAAGTTGTTGGCATCGAGAATGCAATTTAGGGTTTGATGGCAAACTTGTAATTTTCTTAACTATGGTGAATATTTTAGTATTATAATTAGACTAAAATAGTTTTTTTATTTTAAGTAAATGAGTTTTTGATTTGCTCTTTTATTTATTTTTTGTCAAACTATTTGTACGGGTTTATGCATATTATAGAAAATAAAATGTGTTTAACTTTGTAGGTAAGATAAAAAAATTTTAAAAAAATTGTTATAGATAGATTATAGCATATTTAAATAGTTTGAAAAATATATGTAGGTAAAAAAAACGTTAAAAATGGATATTAAAAATGTTAAGTTGAAAATTTACCTTATTCAAATAACTCATGATAGGATTCTCGCATCTTTCTTTCCAACTCCCAAGTCATGCTTTCTTCGGCAGCTCCTAGCCAGACTACTTTCATCAAAACAATCTCTTTGCCTCTCAGAGTCTTCATTTCACGATCCGCGATTCGTATAGGCATCATCTCCACTGTAAGATTATCTCGTACTTGCACATCATCCATATGAATCACATGAGATGGATCTGAAATATACTTCCGGAGTTGAGACACGTGAAACACATCATGCAAATTCGAGAGATTAGGCGATAATGCCACTCTATAAGCAACATTTCCAACTCTGTCCAAAATTTGATACGGACCAATAAAACGAGGAGTGATCTTCTTAGACTTCAATGCTTGCCCAACACCAGTCACAAGTGTAACTCTCAGAAATACATGGTCACCTGCTTGAAATTCAAAATATTTCCTTCATTTGTCATGATAACTCTTTTGTCTATTTTGAAAGCTTTCATATTTTCTCGAATCAACTTCACCTTCTCAATAGTCTCACGAATAAGTTCAGGTCCAAGCACTACACTTTCTCCAGATTCATGCCAACATAAAGGAGTCCTACATCTCCGACCATACAAAACTTCAAAAGATGCAATTCCAATACTAGAATGGTAACTGATATTATAAGTAAACTCTATTAACAGAAGATAAGTATCCCACGAACCTTCATGTTTAAGAACTCATGCTCTCAAAAAATCTTTTAACGACTAAATAGTTTGTTCAGTATGACCATCCGTATGAGGATGGTACGCTAAACTCAACCTCAACTTAGAATCCAACGACTCTTGCAAACTCTTCCAAAAATATGAAGTGAAACTCATATCTCTATCCGAAACAATACACAAAGGAACACCATGTAGCTTCACAATTACACTAGTATAAATCTCCGCCAACTTTGATACTGGAAAATTGATGTTAATAGGAATAAAATGAGCCGACTTCCTAAGCCTATCAATAATCACCTAAATTGAATCATATCCCCTTAAAGTATTAAGTAGTCCCGTCATAAAGTCTATCGAAATACTATCCCATTTCCATTCTAGAACTTCTAACGGTTGCATCAACCCTGCAAGATTCTCATGTACAACTTTTGACTTCTGACAAATCAAACATGCATACACAAACCGAGTCATGTCGCTCTTCATTCCAGGCCACCAAAATAAATTCTTCAAATCCTAATACATCTTTGTAGCTCCCGGATGAATACTCAACTTGCTTCTATGACTTTCCAAGAGAATCACCTTCTTCATCTCCGCATCATCAGGAATACAAATTCGATTACGGAATCTCAACACACCTTGTGTATCTAACTTAAAAGCACTATTCTCAGACTGATCGATCCTAACCATCAAATCTACCAGTTTCACGTCTAACTTCTGAGCTTCTCTGATACCATCTAGAAAATCATTATTAATCTTCAACATTCCCGACATAACACTATGCGGTGTCACCTCACAAACTAAGCTCATATCTCTGAACTGTTCAATCAATTCCAACTCTTTAACCATCATTGCTGACATATGTAAAGTCTTTAGGCTTAACGCATCAGCTACCACATTTGCTTTTCCTGGATGATAATTCAAACTAAAATTGTAATCCTTTAACTCCAACCATCTCCGTTGTCTCATATTCAATTCTTTTTGGTCAAATAAATACTTTAAACTCTTATGGTCGCTAAATACTTCAAATCTAGAACCATAAAGTTAATGCCTCCAAATTTTCAACATAAAAACAACTGCAGCAAGCTCTAAATCATGCGTAAAATAGTTCTTCTCATGATTCCTTAACTGCTTTGTCGCATAAGCAACTACCTTATCATTCTTCATAAGAAAACCTCCTAAACCCATATTGGAAGCATCACAATATACCATAAAAGGTTCTCCTGGATTAGGTAATGTCAACATCATAGCCGATGTCAATCTCTTCTTCAATTCTATAAAACTTTCTTCACACTGAACATCCCACACAAAAGCTCTACCTTTACAAGTTAACTTAGTCAACGAAAGAGCCAACTTAGAGAAACCTTCGATAAATCTTCCATAATAACCAGCTAATCCCAAAAATCTTCTAATCTCGGTACCCGACTTTAGAGTTTCCCATTGCAACACAACATCTACTTTAGATGGATCTATAATAATGCCACTACCTGATATAACATGACCAAGAAAACTAATCTCCTTTAACCAAAATTCACACTTGGACAACTTTGCATACAACTTATGCTCTTTCAAAACTTGCAATACTAC
Source organism: Vicia faba (assembly GCA_948472305.1). Lineage (NCBI taxonomy): Eukaryota > Viridiplantae > Streptophyta > Magnoliopsida > Fabales > Fabaceae > Vicia > Vicia faba. Next base: position 131,422,614 of record OX451739.1, read on the forward strand.
TCTTAAGTGTTCTGCACGCTCTTCTTCCGATTTAGAGTAAATCAAAATGTCATCAATGAACACCACTACAAACCGGTCCAAATAAGTATGAAATATACGGTTCATGTATTCTACAAATACTCCTGGTGCATTAGTAACACCGAAAGGCATCACCAAATACTCATAATGTCCATAACGCATTCTGAAATCTATCTTCTGGATATCTTCATCCTTCACTTTAATCTGATGATAACCCGACCTCAAGTCAATCTTACTAAACCCACGAGCACCCACCAATTGATCCATCAAGTCATCTATTCTTGGAAGCGGATACTTGTTCTTAATAATCACTTTATTCAATTGTCTATAATCAACACAAAGCCTCATACTTCCATCTTTCTTCTTTACTAGTAACACTGGAGCTCCCTGTTGGTGTAAGCCCTAGAGGCCAATACTTTTGGTACTTGTATCGAATTATTTATTAATAATAAAAGGCATTTCTTTATTATGTTTTCTTTCCAAAATAATAAAGTCCCTAGAATGGTTTATTTGTTTAATGAAATGTTAAGTGTGACTTAATCATGAGATCCCATTAAACATAAGACACTATTCTTAAAGTATCCATAGTCAAGCTTTAATGTGAAGTGAGATAACATTAAAGCATTAAGATTATTATGAAGATAGATTGATGATCACATCTCATGGATCATAGATAAGGAGTTATCAAGTCTTGACATAGGTATGAATATTAGGAGTAATATTTATACTGGATTGACCCGCTATGAGAATACTACATAGAATGTTATGCAAAGTGTCATAAGTTATTCTCATGATGATAATGGTGTACACCACCTGTGATACGGTGGGAGAACTGACTATGGTTTTGCATTTTGTATTCGCAAATGTTTCGGTTGAGCAAGAGTCGCCACCGACTTTTTATTTTATCCTAAGGAAAGGTTTAAAAAGCACAGCAAAAACCTTTGAGATTTTTCTTGGGTTCGGGGAGTAGATTATAGAAAGGGAAGGTATTAGCACCCTTTCTATCCATGGTTATCTATGGGCTCTTAGGTACTTTCTTAGATCAACTTGCCTTGGTTTTCAATTGTTTGAAATGGTGCTTTGTGTGTGGTTTTGAAAATGTTTTGAAAAAGATGCCTTGTCTAGGCAACCCTTGTAACAATTCTTTACTCGAATGTTTTACAAAAGGTGTTTTGTCTTTTTGAAAAGATGTTTCAAAGGGTTTTTTGAAAGTTTATTTTGAAAGTGTTTGTGAAGAGTGGTTTGAAAATAGGCAAGTGTTTTATTTTGCAAGTTAACAAGTACTCAAGAGCTATCTACCCTAAAGTTCTCAAAGATTTTTGTTATGCTTTTAACCCTTTTAACAATTTTGTTCCACCATTGCATTTGGTGGACAATCTTGTGTTAGGATGTGAAAGGGACGGGCGCGGGTCATCGATTAGACCATAATTGCAATAGTGTTAAGTGTCTTTGGGCAATTTTTCTTTGAAAGGGACTTGATCATTTTAGGCAACTTTTCGAAAGCGTCATCGAGGGACTATGATCATTTGATTGTTTGTTTTACCCAAAGAAACCTAACATGCAATATGGCCCATTATTGAAGGCAACAAGTGGAATACCCTAGGGGTGCATGTGTGATAAGTGTTGTCCATTTTTCATGCTTGTTTATCTTGAAATTAGGTCAAACTATTTTTTGTTCATTTTATTTGCATACACACTCTAATTCTAGCATGGTATATTTAGAAAACGTTAAAGTGCGAAAAGTAAAATTCCTACACTATTACAACACAATATGGGAAAGGGGTACAAATGTTCAAATGAGGGGATATTTAGACAAGGAAATTAAACCTAACTATTACATCAATTTTGGAATATTTACAAGACAATTAATTGCATAAATTAAATGGAAAAATAAAATAAAGATGCAAGAATGCCAAAATGTTTTTTATATGTATGTAAAAAAGTATTTTTATATGTCCAAATAAACAAAAATAAAAATGTATTATTTTTTGGAGTTTTTGTATTTTAAGGGTAAAACCCTAATTTCCTTAAATAAATATATTAACTATTTAATATGTGTAATATTTAATAATTATATTCAAAAAATAAAATAAAATGGAGTATATTCATAAAAAAGTATTTTTCATGTCAAACATTAATAAAATAAAAAAATGTATGTATTTTGCATTTTAACCCTAAATATATATATATATATATATATATATATATATATATATATATATATATATATATATATATATATATATATATATATATATATATATATATATATATATATATATATATATATATATATATATATATATATATATATATATATATATATATATATATATATATATATATATATATATATATATATATATATATATATATATATATATATATATATATATATATATATATATATATATATATATATATATATATATATATATATATATATATATATATATATATTATTTACTAAATATGTATTCTTTATACAAATTAATTAATATTTAATATTGAATAAAAAAAGTATTTTTTATATAAAATATTTTCAGAAGGTAAGACAAAAATAAAAATGAAAATAAAAGTGTTTTTGCATATTTCTTAGTATTCTTTAATAAAATGTATATATTTATTTATTTGTGTATAAAACTAAACTAAACAAACAAATACCTAATAAATTCAAAAATGGTGTAAAAAATTATTTTTATATTTTTTATATTATGAGGAAAAATAAATAAGTCAAACCAAAAAAAGAAAAGTCAAAAATCATTAAAAATAAATAAAATGGGCTCAGGGGGTTCAGAAGCAAATGTATGGTGCAAATAAGAAAAACATTCCAGGCCCAGCCCATAACCAGTCATCTTCAACCTCAGAACAAACTTGTTCAAGCAAGCACGCATTTCCTATCTCCCAATTCCTGGACTTTCAAGCAAAACTTTCAACATGGAAAATGTAGAGCATGAGAAGACGAATCCATGGATATAAATAACTTGACTTAACTCTCTAAGATGAGGGAGAATTTCTTCTCCCCCAATTCCTGACCTAGTTTTTCATCAATGTTCAGACTCAAAATTCTTGCAGTACACATAATATAAATGAAATCTAATCATATGGGCATGTTCAGGGCTATGATTGTGACATGTTTCCTTCACAACCCTAAAGCAAACAATGCCTATACTGAGAGATAGACCTTCATGAACATGCCTGTTCAGTTGGAATTGTGCCTTGCAATGGAGGAGTTTTCAGAGCAAGATGATGACTTGTACAGCTTCCTTGAAGTGTGAGGATGCTATTCCAAGTTCTACTTTGTCCTGAAACTTCTTGAATCGTGCTAGAGAACTTCAACTGCAAAACAAGAAAATGAAAATGGTGAAGTGGCATGAGAGTGTTACAGGTCGTGCTTTAGGTTTTGGTTAGCTTGCATTGATGGTAGGGAAGATGTTTGAACTGGTTTGGACAAGAGTGCATGAAAGGAATGAGAGTTGGAACTCAATCTGCAGAGGTTACTCTGTTTGGACAGTTTGAAGGTGATTTTGAGAATGGGAGTGTTTGGGACCTTGTTTGCTCGTGTTCTAGCTTATGCTTGATGATTAGAAAGTGTACAAATTATTTTCCTAGGCTTGCTTATGATGAGATCAAAGTTATGTTATGTTATGCCAAGTTTCTTAACACTTAAGCAAGCAAAAACCACTTGAGTTTCTAGGCAGGTAGAGGCCCCCTAAACATGCTGCAAAACCTCTCCTTGATCAGTGTGTTTTGTTCATAATCTTGTGCCAATTAGATTTAATCTGTACTTGTGGATTTGCAACTTTGACATAAAGCTTGCTTTTGCAAAAATGGCTATTTCACTTTTCCATAAATGGCTTAATTCAACATGTAATGCTTAAACTCATGAAACAAGACCTTAGCACAATGAGTATGCATTAAATTATTGAGTGTTGGATGGTTTAGAGGCCTGTAATCAAGTGGCATGCTGGTTTGAGAAATTTGCACAAGTTATGAACATGAACATGGCCATGAATCAAAGTGACTTTTTGCCATATTGCAAAATTCGAATCTCTCAAGTTATGAGGTTTTTTGATGAGTTCTTGGACATTTTGGAAAGCTTGGAATGTGTACTACAATCCATCTTTGAAGTGAAAATTGAAATTCCAAGTGGAAGTGTAGGGAAAATGGTCTTGAAGTTAGGTAGAAAACCTTGCCAAAATAGGTCAAATTTTCACTAAGTTAAGAATGGTTTAGTACCATTATTCCAAAAATTGTAACTTGAGATACAAGCCTCTTTTGGGAAAACTTTGTGAATCAAAGTTGTAGATTTTGCAACAAGCTACAACTTTCATGTTTTGACTTTTGCTTGAATCCAAATGAATCTTGGTGAGAAAGTGGGGCAAAGTTGGGAAACAATTAGGGTTTTTCATAACTTAGAAAAATTCTAAGTTATGAAAAATTCTCATTTCAAACCCTAATTTGCAATTTTTGATTTCTTGGTGAACAAGTTTCATGATTTGGCATGCTTTGATGAAAAATGAATCTTGACTCTTGATTTTGACCAAAAAGTCAAAGTTTGACTTTTCAGTATACAGTCAAAATTGATCAATTGACTGGGAAATTCAACTGTCAATCTTGTGCATTTGGGATCTTTTGAACTTGTTGAGCATGTCAAGATAATTCCATGGGGGTCCTTGAGTCCATATGTGAGATTGGTTTGCCATTGGCTAGGTCAAACAGTCAAAAATTGCCTTTGTGCAGTCAAAACCCTAAAAATGATCATTTTGCCCTTTTGGTGATCTGATCAAATTTCTTGTGGAATTGTGATCCAAACTTGATCAAATGGTCCATGTGAGTTTATAATGTTGATGTGGGTCAATTTTCATGAGATTTGACTGTCAATTGGCCACAGTTGACTTTTTCTCCAATACAGTTGATTTTTAGGTCAACTGTCCAATTGACTGGGCAAAATTTGGAATCAAGACTTGAAACTTGATATGGATAAACTTGGGAGTCCAATATGAAGCATGAAAGTCATCTTAGGCATTTTTGGTTAAAATATCTTTGTGCAAACACAAACCCTAATTTGGGTCAACAGTGCAAGGAGAAGTTTTGAGCAGATGAAACCCTAATTGGATCTTGGTCTCCAAGGGCTTTGTGATGAGAAATGTTGAGAAAATGGGAGGGCAAATTTTGGGGTGCAACAGTTGCCCCTGTTCAATCTTCTTGAACCTGGAGAGTTAGATTGGCAAGTTTGCCTTTCGTGACTCGAGGGTAAAAGGAGATTGGACACTAGAGTGCCCTTAAATTTGCACTCGTCAAAGCAATGGATGCGGGAATGGGCTTAGGGATGCCATTTGGAGATGGGCTTAACGATGCCATCGGGAAGAGTGACAGAAACTTGTCTGGGATGAGCTTAAAGATGCCATCTGGAATGAGTATCAGAAAGGTGTCCATGCTTAGGACCATCTCTGAACTGGGGTCTGAATAAGCAAATAGATTGACATCCGTTGTTGGGAGGAATCCGTAAACTGTTTTCAAAAATTGAGAAGAGTCTGAACAAGCGATAGATTAACATCCGTTGTTGGGAAGAATCCATAAACTGTTTTCAGAAGTCTGGAGAAGAATCTGAAGAAGCGATAGGTTAACCTCCGTTGTTGGGAGGAATCCATAAACTGTTTTCAAAAGTCTTAAGAAGAAACTGAACAAGCGATAGGTTAACATCCGTTACTTGGAGAACCCGTGAGCTGTTTTCAGAAATCTTAGAGTTGAATAAGCAATAGAGCAGCATCCGTTGTTGGGAAGCGTCCGTAAACTGTTTTCAAAGGTTGCATCTGAACAAGTTGGTAGATTAACATCCGTTGTTGGGAAGAATCCATAAACTGTTTTCAAAAATTGAGAAGAGTCTGAACAAGCGATAGATTAACATCCGTTGTTGGGAAGAATCCATAAACTGTTTTCAGAAGTCTGGAGAAGAATCTGAACAAGCGATAGGTTAACCTCCGTTGTTGGGAGGAATCCATAAACTGTTTTCAGAAGTCTTGAGAAGAAACTGAACAAGCGATAGGTTAACATCTGTTACTTGGAGAACCCGTGAGCTGTTTTCAGAAATCTTGGAGTTGAATAAGCAATAGAGCAGCATCCGTTGTTGGGAAGCGTCCGTAAACTGTTTTCAAAGGTTGCATCTGAACAAGTTGGTAGATTAACATCCGTTGTTGGGAAGAATCCATAAACTGTTTTCAGAAGTCTTGAAGAAGAATCTGAACAAGTGATAGGTTAACATCCGTTACCTGGAGCACCCGCGAACTGTTTTCAGAAGTCTTGAATTTGGAGGAAGAACCGGTGTAGGGTTCCCGGATGATGAGCTCGTGTAAAACTGCATCTGGATAAATCTGGAATAAGCATTAGAATGTTGCCATGTCTGGGTCACATCTGAACTATTCCTGGAAAGAATCTCGGAAGATAATGATTTTAGTCTGTCGACTAGTCTTACCTGAAAAGGTAAAGAATTAGTTGTATGTAATGTCATGATGCATGATACAATATATGTTATATGATATGAATGTAAATGGATGCGCATGTAAGCTGGAGAGCTGTCTTGCAAAGGATAGATGAATCCGAGATGGCTGAAGATAAAAGTATCTTGACTGCTGCCGGGAAGAATAATTCCTGGTTGTTGCTGGAGAATAAGGAGCTTGGGCTGCATACCAATCTTCTGGGGAATTCCTGATGACTTCTACTGGGGAATTCTAATCTAATAGACTCATGCTGGGGATGTAAGACTGAGAATCTTCAGTTTGGTGGGAAGTATCTCTGGCGACTTCACTGGGGAACTCAAGATTTTCCCTCCCGAAACTCTATGGGGGGGAAGGTTCATTAGTCTGGCTCTGCTGGGAATTTGATAATTTGAAACTTTAGCTCGGCTGGAGATACTGAAACTTAAATTCTGAGGGGAATTGAGTTCTGGAGGATTCTCTGGCTGGGGATAACAAAGATAAACTCCTCTGGGGATTGTATTGATAAGTTATGTTGGGGAACTCTGATGAACTCCGCTGGAGGTAGGACGAATTTCGGCAAATGCGATCTTCCGTGGCAATAAGCTGAGGATAACCCAGTTATAAGCCCTTGTGAGGAATAACTTTGAACAAAAACTTGGGAGAGACGTCCGTACTCTGCAGGGGATGAGCTTCCAAAATCTACTGGGATAAGCCTCAAGACTTGCTGGGGATATGGATTCCAAACCTCCTGGGGATTTCCTTTGAGGGGTATCAAGATATCCAACTACACCTTTGACCTATCAGTAATCCTCTTTCTTGATTCATAAGGAAATGATTATGTTCAAATGCATATGCCTATTTAACAAAACATTGGACGTTTCTCAAAATAAAACAAATAGTGCAGGAGACAAGAAAGGAAATGACACTAATTTCTGGGAAAAGTATTTGTATTGACTTTCTATGAGTATATTTGTACAAAGGAGACAACCATCCTAGTAAGAGGATTTTGTCGTAAATATTTGAAAGATTTATACAAAAATAAAGATGGCTATGTGAAATAATTCCATGGGATTCCATTCTGCTATAGCCTTCCCAACTCTGAATATCTGTCCCTTCAATGCTTTGTTTGCCGATGACTGGATTGATCAGGAACCTGGAACTGGTTGATGAAGAGATTGTCTTCGAAGTGATCCGACGAGACATAGTCATACGCTTTAATTCCCTAACTTTTGCCTGAATCGCCCTTTCGGGTTTTCGATCCACCGGGAAACCCCTTTTTGCCCAAGCCGCCCTTTCGGGTTTTCAACTTGCCGGGTGTACAGATTTTTTTTGTTTTTATCCCTAATTTTTGCCTGAACCTCCCTTTCGGGTTTTCGGTCCACCGGGATGCCCATTTTTGCCCAAGCCGCCCTTTCGGGTTTTCGACTTGTCGGGTTATTTTATGTGTAGTATCTTTTGACTATGTCTGCGTTCGCAGGGTGCGGCAAATCGTCGCCGTCCATGGTGGTTAGAATCATCGCACCACCAGAAAATATGCTCTTGATCACAAACGGTCCTTCATATGTAGGAGTCCATTTGCCCCGGGGATCACTTTGCGGCAAGATAATCCGCTTGACTACGAGATCTCCGACTTAATACACTTGACGTCTGACTTTTTTATTGAAGGCCTTGATCATCCGCTTTTGATACGTCTGACCATGGCATATAGCAGCGAGTCGCTTTTCGTCTATCAGATTGACTTGATCAAGTCGGGTCTGCATCCAATCATCTTCATTCAAACCTGCGTCCTTCATAATCCTTAGAGAAGGGATCTGAACCTCCATAGGCAGGACAGCTTCCATGCCATATACCAACGAAAATGGTGTTGCCCCGGTTGAAGTATGTACCGTCGTACGGTATCCATGTAGAACAAACGGTAACATCTCATGCCAATCTTTGTAAGTGACTGTCATTTTCTGAATGATCTTCTTAATGTTTTTGTTCGCAGCTTCAACAGCACCGTTCATCTTCGGCCGATAGGGAGATGAATTGTGATGATAAATCTTGAACTGTTCGCGCAACGCGGTGATCATGGTGTTATTCAGATTTGTACCGTTATCTGTGATGATCCTGTCTGGAACACCATACCGACATATGAGATTTTGCTTGATAAAGCGGGCAACCACATTTTTAGTAACAGAGGCGAAGGAAGCTGCTTCGACCCATTTGGTGAAATAGTCAATGGCAACTAGGATGAAGCGATGTCCGTTGGAAGCCGTGGGCTTGATCTCTCCAATCATGTCAATGCCCCACATTGCAAATGGCCAAGGAGCAGTCAGAACGTTGAGAGGGACCGGAGGAATATGAACCTTGTCAGCATAGACTTGGCATTTGTGGCAAGCACGGGAATGTTGATGGCAGTCAACTTCCATGGTAGACCAGTAATAGCCTGCCCTTAGGATCTTCTTAGCCATCGTATGCCCGCTCAAGTGAGTGCCAAATGTGCCGCTGTGTATATCAGTCATGATCAACTCTGCTTCAGCTTTGTCTACACATCGGAGTAATACACAATCATGGCTTCATTTGTAAAGGATGCCATTGCTCAGGAATAACTTAGCAGCAAATTTCCTTAAGAACTTCTTGTCATTTACGGAAGCTCCTTCGGGATAATCTCTAGTCTCGAGATACCTTTTGATTTCATGGAACCAGGGTTGTTCCACTACTTCTTCGGTATTAATCTCGTGACAATGCGCAGGTTCATCCCTTCGCTCGATGGTGATTTGGGGAGCCTCGTTATCCCAGTTGAGTTTAAACATGGAGGACATTGTAGCTAGAGCATCTGCTAGCTGATTTTCTTCTCGCGGGAAATGCTCGAAGGTAATTTGCTCGAAATGAGGCAACAATGTCAGGACATGTTCTTTGTATGGGATGAGATTAGGATGCTTGGTATCCCACTCTCCTTTGATTTGACTGATGACCAAAGCCGAGTCCCCAAATACGGTCAAAGATTTGATCCCCAAGTCTATAGCAGCCTTGAGACCAAAGATGCAAGCTTCATACTCAGCCATGTTGTTCGTGCAGCTGAAGCAAAGTCGGGCCGTGAAAGGTGTGTGACAGCCTTCCGGAGAAATGAGTACTGCGCCGATACCGTTTCCAAGTGCATTTGAAGCACCATCAAAGTACAGGGTCCATCGGGATCCCTTTTCGGGTCCGTCATACGGTCCGCTACCTTCAATGTTGTCCAAATTCATGATGTCCTCGTATGGGAAGTCAAATCTCATGGGTTGGTAATCTTCGATAGCTTGATGAGCCAGATGGTCAGCTAGTACACTCCCTTTTATAGCTTTTTGGGTGGTGTACTGGATGTCGTACTCTGTTAGGATCATTTGCCATCTAGCTATCCTTCCAGATAAAGCGGGCTTTTCGAAGATATACTTGATAGGATCCATTTTGGAAATCAACAAGGTAGTATGAGTCAACATATACTGTCTTAATCGGCGAGCAGCCCATACTAAAGCGCAGCAAGTTTTCTCGAGAAGTGAGTAGCGAGTCTCACAGTCGGTAAACTTTTTGCTAAGGTAATAAATAGCATGCTCTTTTCGACCAGACTCGTCATGCTGGCCCAAAACACACCCCATTGCGTTATCCAAGACGGTCAGATACATGATCAATGGTCTTCCTTCGACGGGTGGCATCAGAATAGGAGGTTCTAGCAAATACTCCTTGATCTTATCAAAAGCAGCTTGGCAATCGTCGTTCCATTCAACTACCTGATCTTTCTTCAAGAGTTTGAAAATGGGCTCACAGGTAGAAGTCAGATGAGAGATGAATCTGGCAATATAGTTCAAGCGCCCCAAGAACCCTCTAACCTCCTTTTCAGTACGGGGAGCAGGCATCTCTTGTATTGCTTTCACTTTTGCTGGATCGACTTCAATGCCTTTGTTGCTGACAATAAACCCTAGAAGTTTACCAGACCTAACTCCAAAAGTACACTTACTTGGATTCAGCCTGAGTTTGTATTCTTTCAGCCTGGCAAACAGCTTTTCTAGATGTTCAAGGTGCTCCTCCTCTGTTTGTGACCGAGCTATCATATCGTCTACGTAAACTTCAATCTCATGATGAATCATATCATGAAACAAAGCTACCATGGCGCGTTGATAAGTTGCCCCTGCGTTCTTCAGCCCGAACGGCATCACCTTGTAACAGAAAGTGCCCCATTGTGTGACAAAAGTTGTTTTCTCCATATCCTCGAGGGCCATTTTGATTTGATTGTAGCCCGAGAATCCATCCATGAAGGAAAACACTTTGTGCTGAGCTGTATTGTCGATCAAAATGTCAATATGAGGTAGCGGAAAATCATCTTTGGGGCTGGCCCTATTCAAATCCCGGTAGTCCACACACATCCTGACTTTGCCATCTTTCTTAGGTACTGGCACGATGTTAGCGACCCATTGAGGATAGGACGTAACAGCCAGAAATCCAGCGTCAAATTGCTTCATTACTTCTGCTTTGATCTTTTCAGACATGTCAGGCCTCATTCGGCGAACTTTTTGCTTGATTGGCGGACAGTCCTCTCTTGTGGGGAGACGATGAACCACGATGTCTGTGTCTAAACCCGGCATGTCTTCATAAGACCAAGCGAAGATTTCAACATACTCATTCAACAACTGTATCAGGTGCTCCTTGACACTTGGTTCCAGATTGGCACCCACTTGCACTTCTTTTCGGTCTTCCTCGGTTCCCAAGTTGACAGTTTCCAATGACTCTTCGTGCGATAAGATGGCCCTTTCCTCTTGCTGTAAAAGTCTGGCTAGTTCCCCTGGTACTTCACAACCTTCGTCATCTTCATACTCGGCTTGATTGACCAGATCTTCAGAGTTACTAAAGGATATAGCAGAATAGTCACCCATGGAATCCGGAGTGGATGGGTACCTGCATTTGTGAGTGTGGGTGTGTGTAAGGGATAGCCATCCTTAAACAAAAATGCAAGAGGAAAGAAAATGAACACAAGCAGTTTATCAGATGAAAAACGTCCAATGAATCATTAAAACATGGCATATGAATATGAAAAATAATCAAAACCCTTACAAATGGACCTTCATGCCCCGGGCAAGGCACGAGGTGAAAAAGATAGTGTACGGATTGTTGGAAAATAAATATTACAGACCAAATTGAAATGTTTGACAGATAAATTACTGATGAATAAAAGTGATGGGGACAAAGTCTTTTGCCTCCCAGTTGCTCAATCCTCCTTTGACAGTTGGGTAAATCCACTCTTCGATGCTGCTCTCTTTGTCTTCGTCCTCCAAAGCGTTGATTCCATAGGGAGAAATTTTGACTGGCGCTCTTTCAATCTTCGAACGGCGCATAGCTTTCTGGCCCGCGGCTGTGAACCCTAATCCAAATTTGTCTGTTTTATGCGGAATATCAGGCAACTGCCCCCACGCTGAATTCTTCCCTTCCTTTATCGCGGCCCTTGCGTCCTCCAGAGATGCCATCCTGGCCATCTGCCTCGGTGTCTCAGCTTCCAACTTTGCTACTGTTATTTCAGGAAGGACTTCTTTGAAATGCTGAAAAGGCGTTTCAATGAACTCCCCTTCTACCTCCACATACCGGAATGAATTCAAGTGGCTAATCATGTACTCCTCTTCACCATGGACAGTAATGATCTTTCCCTTGACAGGATACTACATCTGATGTAAGGAGGAGGTGACTGCCCCAGCATGGTGTATCCAAGGCCTACCCAGCAAGCAAGAGTATGACGGACGGATGTCCATCACATAGAAAGTAGACTTAAACACCTCGGTCCCTATCTTGATGGGAATTTCAACTTCTCCATGGACCATTCTCTTCGAACCATCGAAAGCTCTGACAACAATATCACTCGGCTTCAACTCCAATCCTTCACAATCTAGTCGGTCCAAGGCCTTCTTAGGCAATACATTCAGCGACGAACCAGTGTCGACCAAGACATGTGCGAGAGTAGTTCCTCGGCACTCGACTAAAATGTGTAAAGCATCATTGTGGTTTCTACCTTTAGGAGTTAGGTCGGCATCAGAGAAACCTAATCCATTGTCCGCAGTCAGGCTAGCCACGCAATTCTGAAATTGATCTGCAGAAGTTTCCTGGGGCACATGGGCTGCCTTCAGGAATTTTATCAGGGCTTTAGCATGCGCTTCCGAGCAAAGTAGTAGTGCCAGCATGGAGATCTTTGAGGGGGTTTGCCCCAACTGTTCTACCACATCGTAATCACTCCTCTTGATTATCTTCAGGATCTCATCCATTTCCTTCTTGGAGGTTTCCGGGATGGCCAAGGGTTGAGCCCTCGTCCTGACGAGCTCATCTTGGATTCCCTTACCTTTATCAGCAGTGGTAGGAGAGACAACACTAGGAACAACAACATATTCAATCAAAGGAGTTCTAGAAGAGAGTTTTATTGGTGCAGGGATGACCTTGTCAGCAGATGAGGGTCCAAAGACTGCTCTTGGAGGGGCAATCTCTGGAGAAAATATTCTCCCGCTCCTGGTGATTTTGCTCGTGCCCGCAATGTTACTAATGTTGGCTTCTTCATCATCCGAACTTTCTTCAGTTATTTCGATTTGTTTGATACCATGGTAATAGACGTCGCCGCCATAGTTCCATGGTATCGACTTCTCAGAAACATAGGGAACAGGCCCTGGCATTGTTATCTTCAAAGGAACAGATTTCGTAGCTGGTGTATACTTAACAGGCTTTCTGACGGCCTTGGAAAGATTGGCGTGAATGGTTATGATTGAGACATCTTCAGTATGAATTGGAACAACAGAAACTTTTTCAAACAAAATTTGTCGACTATCCATAAGGCCTTGGATGCCTTTCTTCAGTAACGGACAATCAAACGGCAGAGAGTAACAACAATAGCAATCTTCTTTACATCTCAGGAAGATCCCGGCCCTTAACAGATTCAACTTAATGGTTAACAAAGGAGTTATCAGATCATTGACATCAGCAACATACAAATCCTCTTCAATGGCATTGACATTTCGGCCGTGCTTCGGCATGGGTGCAGATATCTGTGATCGGTGGATCTGGAACTGACTGTTTAACGCTGGTTCGCAAAATGTCGCGGAAGCAAGAGTCGCCACCGTCTTTTATTTTCTCCAAATGGAAAGGACAAAAGCACAGAAAAATTCCTTAAAGAGATTGCTCTCGGTTCGGGAGGTAGGTTATGGAAAGGGAAGGTGTTAGAACCCTTTCTATCCATGGTTATCCATGGGCTCTTAGATACTTTCTCATTTGTGTTTTCAAAAATGGTTTGTTTGCTTTTCAATTGTGGGTTTTAAAAAAGTTTCTTTGAAAATTCCAGTTCGACTCTTGTATCGGTCCTCAAGAGTGTTTGAAAAATTTGCTTCCGAAAGCTTTTTGAAAATGTGTCGGTGTGAAAAGTATTTTGAATTTGTTTTGAAATTAGAGCAAGTATCTACGAGAACCTACCTACCCTAAGGAATTCGTCTGTGTAAATGTCCTTTAAAGTAGTGGCATCCCACCATTGAGAGGTAGGTAGCACCACCGTTGGAGGTGTTCGGGTCAATTCGAGGTTCGGGACATGGTGATCACCAGAGCAATGGGAAGACACCTTAGAAGCTACCCTCATGCCAGGTTCCCGGATCATGAGGACTTACTAAGACATCCTCTACTCGACGATCATCTTTCGAGGCAAGGCAACAGTGAGGCGTACCCTAGGGGTGGTGTGTGATTTTGTGTGTCAGATTCATTTATTTTTGTCTTTTGTCATGTCAGGGTGATCTATTCGCTTGTTTTTATTTATTGTCATTCATTCTTGCATGCATTGATTAACAATTAAAAAGTGCGAGAAAGGTAAAGTTCTAAACTATTACAAAAGGCGCGGGTCCACATCGCCAAAATTTCCAGAACCCGATTTGACAGAAAAATAAAGAAAGTAAAGTAAAGTGCGAAAGATTAAAATGTCCGAGTTTACAAAGCTTTGGGAGAGATACATAAATATTGATAAGAAAAAGGAAATAAGTACGCGAATTGAATAAGAATTAAAAACGAGGGCGTTGGACCCTTTTTGCAAAATTTAAATTAAATGATTAAATTAATTAAAATTAAAATGAAAGGAACTTATTTTTGGTATTTTTGTATTTATGAGAATTTAATGAGATTAATTGAAATTAAAATACTAACCCTAATTCTAATTGTTTTTTAGTTTATTAAAAAAAATATTAAAGTTTAAACCTAAGTTAACCTAATTAATTATATGGTAATTTAATTACAAAAATAAATAATATTTAATTATTAGTGAAGAAAAAGAAAAAAGAATGAAAAGATTTGAAACCCTAATTCTATCAATTTTTAAGTTTTATGAAAAAAAATATTAAAGTTAACCCTAGATTAGAACTAATTAATTAATAAAGGTTTTATTTACAAAAATATCAATTACATAAATATATTTTAATTTTGTCCTTTCTGATTTTTTTTGTTGTTTTTATGTATTTTTATGGAAAATAATTAAATTAAAAAAGGGAAATAATTGAATCAAAGAAAATATAAAAAAAATAAAAGAGATGCAAACCTAGGGGGGTCTGTCCCCAATTGAGAGGTGAAGTCTTAGCATTTTAGGCCCATCAAGACCTTGGCCCGTTTGATTTTTGCGCTGGCATGTGAGATGGTTGACTAGTACCCATCATAGTCCTGCAATCGTGACCCTTTGATTGGTCCTGGCATATGCGTGGACGGCTTGATTTGAGAGATGCATGGTGGTCTTCAAGACATAATCTGCATGAGATAACGTTAATAAAAATATTATGGAAAGGGATGGGGGACCTGGGGTTCGAACCCAGGTCCTGGAGGTTATCACCACAATGCCTTGCCAGTCGTACCAAGCGCGCGTCTTGATTATCCTATGGTCAATAAACAATATAATATAAAACTAACGTTAGTGGAGAATTTTAGCGCGCAATTCAAATTAGCCAATCAGCTGATGCCACTGGATCTTCTTCTTCCTCGTTCGTTTATTTCCTGAAACACAAAAAACATAGGCAACGGTTTTGTAAACGTTCCAAAATGTGCCATTCTAGAAAATAGCGAATAGGCCATATGGCCTCATAAATTAGGCGCGAGGGTTGGTTTCTCTTCGTCCAAGCATGCTTGTTTCAATGGTCCAGGTCTTGAGTGCTAATTTTTCCTTAAATGGAAAACCCCAATTCACAGCTTGGGAAACCCTAATATCCAACCATGGTGAAATCGCGTATGGGTGATAAAAATACAATTCAATTACACAGTTAGCATCAGAATCCATCAATTAGTCAGAATCCATAAGAAAAATGCAATGAATGTGCTTGAAAATCAAAATACGATTATGCATATTATATGAAAAAGTTTGATTTCTGGATACCGATTCAAAAGGCTATGCGTATGGAAAGCTATCTAGTTAGACTCAGTGATGTCCTAGGAAGGTAATGGGATGAATTTCTTGGCTTGAATCGACTTGCAAGTGTGTTTTCAGTTTTCCACTTTTTTGCAAAAAAGTCAAGTTTTATTCTTTTGATATGGCGCAGCTTGGACCTCCTGAGCACTAGGGTTGCGTTCTGTACTTATGTGTGAGTGATTTAGGTCAAAGAAATCAAACAAAAAGCTTTGCATTCATGGTTTTCAAGATTTGATTTTCAAAGATCTTTTCAAATATTTTTTCATGCCCATTTGGTACAAATCATGGCCAATCAGTTCAATTCCTTCCATATTTGATTGTACATGAAATATTGAGATTATTTTATGCACAAAAAGATTTAGAAAATTAGGTTTAGTATTTTTCATGTATTTTATTTAATTAAATGAATTATTAATAATAAAAAATCCAAATAAATAAATAAAAAATGATAAAAACTTCCCTTTGGGCCAAATGGTCGTGCACATGCCTTGGGTGATGAATTATGGAAGAAAAAGAGGCCCATTAGCATTTTTAGGTCATTTGAATCAATGTTGACTTTTCAAAATATCCAAAAATTTCCCAACTTCCACAAGGCATAACTTGCTCAATTTTTAAGCTTTGCTCATGTTCATGGACATTTTGGAAAGGTCTTTGCGTCCTCTAACCAATTTCTTTGGTCCCATGTCATTTTGATTTACCAATCTCAAGTTATGGCCTTTGACTTAAAGTCCCTTTTTGTTGACTTTTGAAAATGACCTATAATGTTGAAATTGATAACTTTTTGTGAGAGCATTTCTTGGACTTGAAGTATGAAGAGGAGTTGTAGGAAATGTCTTTCTCTTCAAAATGAGCTTTGGATGGAATTTTTTTGATAATCCATGTGAAAGTTATGCCCTGGTCAAGTTACAGTTGACTTTTTCAACTGTCCAAATATGGAAACTTTTGCATCTTGATGATTTTTGAGCCAAGCTTTGAGAATCATGATCAAGCATTGATCAAATGATGTTTGTGGCTTCAAAATGAGATGTTGACCAAAAATTTGAACTTTTGACTATCAAATGACCATTTTGCCCCTACAGTTGACTGTAGTGCAATTAGGGTTTTTGACTGTGCAATTTTGTGCTGAAAGTCTTGAAACTTTGTATGAGGATGCTTGACCATATTTATAGGCATGTGGGACTTGATTGGACCCTTGGAAACTTCATTTACTTTGTCAGAACCAAAACCCTAATTTTGACTATTAGGAGGCCCTTGAACTGTGCAACCCTTGGGGAGATTTTGAAGCTTGACTTGGCAATTTCTTGAAGAATATGGGAGGGAAAATTTTGGGGTACAACAATATCACATTAGGCTTCTCCGGAGCGTCAAACTCCACCTCCTTCGCCTCTATCAGGTCTTGGATTTTATGCTTGAGTGCCCAACAATCATTGGTGTCATGCCCGACACTGTCAGAATGGTAGGCGCATTTAGCATTAGGATGATAATGCGGAGAGGACGTATTCACATTCTTTGGTGCCTCCTTGATGGTGGCAAGATTCAACTTTAACAGATGGGGAAGCACTTGCGCTGGAGTCATATTAATGCGGGTGAACTGCCGTTGTGGTCGTTCTACCCGTTGTTGATTTGGTCTGGACTGGTTATAGTGAGGTTGTTCACTTGCAGAGTTTTGAATCATTACGGCCCCCACGGTCGGCCGGTGCTCAGTCTTCCCTGCTCTTCTCTGAGAATATACCACGGTTGTTTCCTTCTTAAAAGGCTTCTTCTCAACACTTGCAGCAACACCCTTCTGAATCTTTCCTGACTTGATGCGAGCTTCTATTCTTTCGCTCGTTAAGATCAAATCGGTAAACCCCGCGGAAGAGTTACCAATCAGATGATTGAAAAATGGCCCAGATAGGGTCCCTAGAAACATATCAACAAGTTCGCGGTCGGTTAAAGGAGGCTGCACCCTGCCAGCCAAATCCCTCCATTTTTGTGCATATTCTTTGAATCCTTCGCATGTTCCTAATGACATACCCTGAAGTTGGGTACGAGTAGGAGCAAGGTCAGAATTGTACTGGTATTGCTTGTAAAAAGCGGTGGCCAAATCTTCCCAGTTTCGGACACTGGTCCCCTCTAGCTGATAGAACCACTCCAACTGGGCCCCAGAAAGGCTGTCTTGAAAGAAATGAATCCAAAGATTCTTATCTGCCGTATAGGGTTGGATCTTCCTCACGTAGGACCTGAGATGCATTTTTGGACAGGACAGCCCATCATACCTCACAAATGCTGGCACTTTGAACTTTGGGGGAATCACAATCCCGGCGATCAAACCCAAGTCTTCAAAATCCAAACCCGGTACTCTTTGTAGCTCCATGGCGGCCAACCTGTCTTCTAAACCTTTGTATTTATCATCAGTTGGACGGTATTGCTGATCAGAATAATCTTCATCCTCTTCGACCTCTTCTTCTTCCACATCGGACTCGGAAGGTACCGCAGCCCCACCCCCTTTACTGGTTCCTTCATCGGAAATAGGAGGAAATTCAAGCACTCTCCGAGCCTCTCCGTCAAATCTTCTCCCCAAAGTAGCCACCCCGATTCTCTTTTTCTTCTTCTTTACTGGGTCCTTATTCCCTAATTGGGTCTTGATATCCTCCTGACCCTTAGCCAAGGTCACCAGGAGTTGCTGGAACTGTGCATTTTGAGCTTGCAGGTCTTTGACTGTTTGCTCGAGATCCATCCTACTGAAATAAACAGCAGATAGATAAGGAAACCTGGCGTGAGACCTGCTTATGCACATGATGAATGGTATGCTTATGTATGCAATGCATTCAAGGATTTAGAACATTCAAAATTGTTGTAGACAAAAAGGAACGCACGTCATATTAATAAGAAGAAATTTGTTAGTACATAAATGCCCCATGGACTAAATATTACAAAATAACTTCTCAAGGTAAAAAGACGTTGCGCGTCCTCTTTGGTGCGATGTAGGTGTTGAGGGCCTCTTGCTCATGGAGTCGGCGGGTGAGCTCTAGAACCTTCTTCTCACTGGCGTAGAAGCTGGCTTCAAAAGTATCCCTCTCTTCCTTGAGCTGGATCCAACTTTTCTGCATTTCCTCCCACGATGTAGGCATGTCAGGATGTAGGATGGTGTAGGGAACCTCTCCTTCCTTAACAGGCTCTTTAATCACAGGGAGAACATGAGGATAAGGCATCATGAGACTCTGGGCTCGGGCTCGTACCTACTTGAGATAAGGTTCAAGGGGGATGGAGTTCTTGTGTCATAGTGTCTTGGTGTCAACCTTGTTGGGCATCCTCCAAGCTCTGATGAATCTTTGGCGAAGTCCTTGCGCATTGTTGTCGAAGTCAAAAACTAGGTCAGGAATCAACATGTCGTGAGGGCCATCTCTTCGTGCATATCCAAATTGCCTCAAAGCTAGGCAAGGGTTGTAGGTGATACCTCCTCTGATTCCAAGTAAAGGAACATTAGGAAACTCTCCACAACGATCGACGATGATGACATTTTCCCTGGACCGAGAACACCAATGTACATCAGAATGAGTAAGAGTCATGAACCGTTGGGACCACCTCGAGCCTTGGTCATTCTTCAAGACAGATTGTGGAAGGTGCTAAATAAACCACCTTGCAAGGAGAGGAGTACAGCACATGAGAACACCCCTCTTTCTCATTGTTCGTGTCTAAAATGAGTGAAGAATGTCCCCAAGCAATGTTGGTATTGGATTTCTGGATATGAAGATTTTGACGGCGTTAACATCCACCAATTGGTCGGAATTTGGGAACAAGACTAACCCATAGATAAGGAGTGCCACAATCTCTTCAAAGGCTTATAGGTCCAATGAATTCCAACATTCTTGCGCCTTCTCAAACAAGAATTTTGCTAAGAAACCTTTGACGCCGCTTTTGGTGTCCCAATGCCCCTTGATGTCGGATGGTTGTAGATGTAATGCTCGAGCAACATCTTCCGGCTTTGGTTCCTTTTCCGTACCGTTGAAGGGTAGTTGATTAAGGATAGGGATTCTCAGGAGTTGGGAAAACTCCTCCAAAGTGGGCACCAACTGGTAATCAGGGAAAGTGAAACAGTGGTGAAGAGGGTCAAAGAACTGGAATAGCACTTTCATCATGTCTTCTTCAATGTAGGTGTGGACTAAGCTGAGAAGTCTACCATGTCTTTCACTGAAGGATGAGTTTTCCGGAATTCTTGAGGTGAGCTCCTTGAGTTGAGGAGAGATTCTCACAAGGTTAACTTGGATGGTATTTCTGCGAGGAATTTCCATGACCTACAAAACAAGAACAAAGATGAAGATCCAAACCCTTGAAACGGTTAGTGAATGCAAATGATGCTTCATGATGTTTATGATGTATGCACAAAACATATGTACAAGCAAATCACACCAAACCCTAGTTTCAGGCTTGCATGGGGTTTCATAGGTAAGTACCCTCTTGAGTGTAGTTGGCTTAAAAACCTGTCCTATAAATAGTAACCGGGTTCTAAGGAGCTCAATATCATTGGATTGTTTTCATTGTTCATTGTTTTGGTTTAGCCACTTAACTAGCGACCAAAATATTCCAAGAAAACAACCCTCAATGAGTGTAGTATCGAGTATCTACCAACTTCGGACTGCACCAAAGCCGGTCATCTCACTACCCCTAATAAAAGGCCAAGATGGTCAAGTAAGGTTCTAGGTCATTAGTGCTTAATGACATCACTCAGCGGCCCCGTACTCTCCTTGATTGAACTCAAGGGTTACCGGTACTCACAAATATGTCGCACTAATATAGCTATTGCTTCGACCGTGTCGGTATACCCCGCACAGTTTCCACAACGTATTGCTATCTATGAATGTTTCCCAAAATCCGGGTGTAGGATTACAAACCCAAACAAGAGAGCCAAGATTAAAGCAATCAAATCAAACAATTAATCATGCAAGAGGGTGATCTAAGCCCTAAGGTTACTCCACTTTTATAATTATCCCCAGCAGAGTCGCCAGTTCTGTGATACGGTGGGAGAACTGACTATGGTTTTGCGTTTTGTATTCGCAAATGTTTCGGTTGAGCAAGAGTCGCCACCGACTTTTTATTTATCCTAAGGAAAGGTTTAAAAAGCACAGCAAAAACCTTTGAGATTTTTCTTGGGTTCGGGGAGTAGATTATAGAAAGGAAAGGTATTAGCACCCTTTCTATCCATGGTTATCCATGGGCTCTTAGGTATTTGCTTAGATCAACTTGCCTTGGTTTTCAATTGTTTGAAATGGTGCTTTGTGTGTGGTTTTGAAAATGTTTTGAAAAAGATGCCTTGTCTAGGCAACCCTTGTAACAATTCTTTACTCGAATGTTTTACAAAAGGTGTTTTGTCTTTTTGAAAAGATGTTTCAAAGGGTTTTTTGAAAGTTTGTTTTGAAAGTGTTTGTGAAGAGTGGTTTGAAAATAGACAAGTGTTTTATTTTGCAAGTTAACAAGTACTCAAGAGCTATCTACCCTAAAGTTCTCAAAGATTTTTGTTATGCTTTTAACCCTTTTAACAATTTTGTTCCACCATTGCATTTGGTGGACAATCTTGTGTTAGGATGTGAAAGGGACGGGCGCGGGTCACCGATTAGACCATAATTGCAATAGTGTTAAGTGTCTTTGGGCAATTTTTCTTTGAAAGGGACTTGATCATTTTAGGCAACTTTTCGAAAGCGTCATCGAGGGACTATGATCATTTGATTGTTTGTTTTACCCAAAGAAACCTAACATGCAATATGGCCCATTATTGAAGGCAACAAGTGGAATACCCTAAGGGTGCATGTGTGATAAGTGTTGTACATTTTTCATGCTTGTTTATCTTGAAATTAGGTCAAACTATTTTTTGTTCGTTTTATTTGCATACACACCCTAATTCTAGCATGGTATATTTAGAAAACGTTAAAGTGCGAAAAGTAAAATTCCTACACTATTACAATACAATATGGGAAGGGGGGGTACAAATGTTCAAATGGGGGGATATTTAGACAAGGAAATTAAACCTAGCTATTACATCAATTTTGGAATATTTACAAGACAATTAATTGCATAAATTAAATGGAAAAATAAAATAAAGATGCAAGAATGCCAAAATGTTTTTTATATGTATGTAAAAAAGTATTTTTATATGTCCAAATAAACAAAAATAAAAAGGTATTATTTTTTGGAGTTTTTGTATTTTAAGGGTAAAACCCTAATTTCCTTAAATAAATATATTAACTATTTAATATGTGTAATATTTAATAATTATATTCAAAAAATAAAATAAAATGGAGTATATTCATAAAAAAGTATTTTTCATGTCAAACATTAATAAAATAAAAAAATGTATGTATTTTGCATTTTAACCCTAAATATATTAATAAATATATATATATTAAATATGTATTCTTTATACAAATTAATTAATATTTAATATTGAATAAAAAAAGTATTTTTTATATAAAATATTTTCAGAAGGTAAGACAAATAAAAATGAAAATAAAAGTGTTTTTGCATATTTCTTAGTATTCTTTAATAAAATGTATATATTTATTTATTTGTGTATAAAACTAAACTAAACAAACAAATACCTAATAAATTCAAAAATGGTGTAAAAAATTATTTTTATATTTTTTATATTTTTTATATTATGAGGAAAAATAAATAAGTCAAACCAAAAAAAGAAAAGTCAAAAATCATTAAAAATAAATAAAATGGGCTCAGGGGGTTCAGAAGCAAATGTATGGTGCAAATAAGAAAAACATTCCAGGCCCAGCCCAGAACCAGTCATCTTCAACCTCAGAACAAACTTGTTCAAGCAAGCACGCGTTTCCTATCTCCCAATTCCTGGACTTTCAAGCAAAACTTTCAACATGGAAAATGTAGAGCATGAGAAGACGAATCCATGGATATAAATAACTTGACTTAACTCTCTAAGATGAGGGAGAATTTCTTCTCCCCCAATTCCTGACCTAGTTTTTCATCAATGTTCAGACTCAAAATTCTTGCAGTACACATAATATAAATGAAATCTAATCATATGGGCATGTTCAGGGCTATGATTGTGACATGTTTCCTTCACAAACCTAAAGCAAACAATGCATATACTGAGAGATAGAACTTCATGAACATACCTGTTCAGTTGGAATCGTGCCTTGCAATGGAGGAGTTTTCAGAGCAAGATGATGACTTGTACAGCTTCCTTGAAGTGTGAGGATGCTATTCCAAGTTCTACTTTGTCCTGAAACTTCTTGAATCGTGCTAGAGAACTTCAACTGCAAAACAAGAAAATGAAAATGGTGAAGTGGCCTGGGAGTGTTACAGGTCGTGCTTTAGGTTTTGGTTAGCTTGCATTGATGGTAGGGAAGATGTTTGAACTGGTTTGGACAAGAGTGCATGAAAGGAATGAGAGTTGGAACTCAATCTGCAGAGGTTACTCTGTTTGGACAGTTTGAAGGTGATTTTGAGAATGGGAGTGTTTGGGACCTTGTTTGCTCGTGTTCTAGCTTATGCTTGATGATTAGAAAGTGTACAAAATATTTTCCTAGGCTTGCTTATGCTGAGATCAAAGTTATGTTATGTTATGCCAAGTTTCTTAACACTTAAGCAAGCAAAAACCACTTGAGTTTCTAGGCAGGTAGAGGCCCCCTAAACATGTTGCAAAACCTCTCCTTGATCAGTGTGTTTTGTTCATAATCTTGTGCCAATTAGATTTGATCTGTACTTGTGGATTTGCAACTTTGACATAAAGCTTGCTTTTGCAAAAATGGCTATTTCACTTTTTCCATAAATGGCTTAATTCAACATGTAATGCTTAAACTCATGAAACAAGACCTTAGCACAATGAGTATGCATTAAATTATTGAGTGTTGGATAGTTTAGAGGCCTGTAATCAAGTAGCATGCTGGTTTGAGATATTTGCACAAGTTATGAACATGAACATGGCCATGAATCAAAGTGACTTTTTGCCATATTGCAAAATTCGAATCTCTCAAGTTATGAGGTTGTTTGATGAGTTCTTGGACATTTTGGAAAGCTTGGAATGTGTAATACAATCCATATTTGAAGTGCAAATTGAAATTCCAAGTGGAAGTGTAGGGAAAATGGTCTTGAAGTTAGGTAGAAAACCTTGCCAAAATAGGTCAAATTTTCACTAAGTTAAGAATGGTTTAGTGCCCTTATTCCAAAAATTGTAACTTGAGATACAAGCCTCTTTTGGGAAAACTTTGTGAATCAAAGTTGTAGATTTTGCAACAAGCTACAACTTTCATGTTTTGACTTTTGCTTGAATCCAAATGAATCTTGGTGAGAAAGTGGGGCAAAGTTGGGGAAAAATTAGGGTTTTTCATAACTTAGAAAAATTCTAAGTTATGAAACATTCTCATTTCAAACCCTAATTTGCAATTTTTGATTTCTTGGTGAACAAGTTTCATGATTTGGCATGCTTTGATGAAAAATGAATCTTGACTCTTGATTTTGACCAAAAAGTCAAAGTTTGACTTTTCAGTATACAGTCAAAATTGAACAATTGACTGGGAAATTCAATTGTCAATCTTGTGCATTTGGGATCTTTTGAACTTGTTGAGCATGTCAAGATAATTCCATGGGGTCCTTGAGTCCATATGTGAGATCGGTTTGCCATTGGCTAGGTCAAACAGTCAAAAATTGCCTTTGTGCAGTCAAAACCCTAAAAATGACCATTTTGCCCTTTTGGTGATCTGATCAAATTTCTTGTGGAATTGTGATCCAAACTTGATCAAATGGTCCATGTGAGTTTATAATGTTGATGTGGGTCAATTTTCATGAGATTTGACTGTCAATTGGCCACAGTTGACTTTTTCCCCAATATAGTTGATTTTTAGGTCAACTGTCCAATTGACTGGGCAAAATTTGGAATCAAGACTTGAAACTTGATATGGATAAACTTGGGAGTCCAATATGAAGCATGAAAGTCATCTTAGGCATTTTTGGTCAAAATATCTTTGTGCAAACACAAACCCTAATTTGGGTCAACAGTGCAAGGAGAAGTTTTGAGCAGATGAAACCCTAATTGGATCTTGGTCTCCAAGGGCTTTGTGATGAGAAATGTTGAGAAAATGGGAGGGCAAATTTTGGGGTGCAACACCACCCTTCGACCTGAAACCACTATGAACCTTAGATGTAGAGTCAAGTACTTTATTGTTGATCAAACGTCATCCATAACTGGATGACTATAAAGACGGTTGATGGGTACTTCACAAAGCATGCTAAGGGACATGAGTGACCTAGATGGAATTTGCTCATCCTGCATAACAGGATAAATGTCTAAGGGCCCAATATTGAACTGGACAAGGGTGACACAGTGTATGCCTTGTGTTCAATATAGACATGAGGGCAAAAGGGTAATTGTACAACACAAATATTATCACGGAAAAGGTTTGGTCAGATCACATGACATTTTCGTGACTTGGGTAACAGTGATGTGTTGCTAGATACCGCTCACTATTTATTATATTAAATGTGTGATTTAATATAATTGCCAACGTCACGAAAACCTACAGGGTCACACACATAAGGACAAGTTGATGAGAGATAGAATAAATAAGGAACACCGTAAGGTACGGTGCACTTAAGTGTAATACGGAAAGTGGTAAGGTACCACGTGGATAAGTGATATATGGTACATCATAAGGTATGATGTCCATAAGCTTAATTGGGCTTTTAGATTATAGCCTTAATTGGGCTTTTAGCTTGTAGCCCACACGAGTGATTCTATAAATAGATCCCTTGTGATGAAGCAATTTCACTTGATGCAATTTCGTTTTTGATTCTCTCTCTCACTCAAGGTTTCCGTTCGTGATCAGCTAGCACTGTGACCAGAAGCGATCTGTTCGTGTGGACTGAGTAGAGGCGTTGTTCTTCATCAACGCTCGTGATCACAACATCAAAGGTCTGAATCGCCACAAGAGGTAAATATTTCTATCACTGACCATGCTCATTCGTAAGGATCGCTAAAGGAAAATTTTAAATTCCGCTGCGCTTTTGATCGCAATTTCCATCACTCCCCACAGCGATACACTTGGTCTTACAAACTTCTTTTCAAGTATCTCTTCCAATTGCTTCTTCAATTCTGATAATTCAAATGCAGACATCCTGTATGGTGACATAGAAACAGGTCTGGTACCAGGTACAAGATCAATAAAAAATTCAACTTCTCTTTCTGTCGGTACATCAGGAATTTCATCAGGGAAAACTTCAGGAAATTCACGCACCACTTGTAATTCCCCAATTATAGCTTGATTCTTGACAGATAACGACGCCATCAACGAGAACATCTGAGCCTCTTCTTACATCAACTGCCGCAAATTTCTAGCGGACAACAGACCAGCTTCCTCTTCCTCGGGAGTAGAAAACCTCACCGACTTGTTATAACAGTTAATATGAACATAGTTATGCTTAAAATGAATTGACTATTTGGCTAGGTGGTTGTGCTTAAAATGAAACAAAATGTCTTGATCCTTTTCATATATTCATACAATCAACACAAACAAAAGTTTAATCATAATAAAATCCAATTAAAACAAGAATGTGCCCCCCAACATATGTGAACAATGGAAAACTACCTCACAAAAAGGATATGAACTAAAGTGATTCACAAATGAAGAAGTATACAAAAGAATGAATAACATAAAAATTGTAAAAAGCCTAAGTATCATGAATATGTTAAAGTGTATAAAGTGAAAAACACATACCTCAAACGTGTACAAAACCTTAACAAAATCATTACCATGCATTCGCAAGTCGAAACGATCAAACTTGACAAATCACCACAATATCCTCAAGCTATTCACAACAAGCTCAAAGGAAAATACAAAAATGAACACAAATAATATACACACACTAAAAGACCGAATGGAATTGTCTAAGAAAATTAAAAAGTGAAGATATGAAATTTAAGAATAAGTCCGAGTTAAATTTTTTTAGACAATTGCATTCAACTACCTAAACTAACAAAAATGAAAAACAATAAAACATTCTTGTTTTACGTTGTAAGCTCGAAGCCTGTTATTTAAGAAAGTTCCTCCAAGTTGCTTCCACCCGATTATTCCTAACCAACACACAAGCAAACATGAAAGAAAACAAAAAATGATATAACAGTTCACAAGTATAGTAAACATATAAAAATATCAATATACACAAGTAAAAATAAACAATATATACAATATCTACAAAACTCAAAAACAAAGGAATTATCGCAATGCGAAACAATAAACCAATCCCCGGAAACGGCACCATTTTGTTGCAGCGGTATATCGGCAAGCAAAAAGTAAAGTATTATTTTACCGGGTGATATTTAGGTTATATCATATCGTGTTAACAAAGATTGTTTATAGATTCACCATTCGACAAATCATTCGTTAATGAGTTTGGGGGAAAATGGATTGTTTGTAAAGAAAGGGTAAAAACTATTGACAAGAAAACAAATTCATTCTTCATAGGAGAAACTTACCAAGCATGCATATAATCAACTCCTTACAAACTTAAACCTATCGACCAGTTATACTCAACCCACGATACTCGTCAATGTCATCATGTGTCAAACTAAACACCCACTGTATCACCCGAAGGCGATCTCTCAACCAACCTCAACAACATAGAAGTCAACCGTGCTACTCACATCAACGATCTCTCAGTCAACACAACCAACACAGATGCATTAGTCACAGACACCCAAATGAATGCCAACTCTGAATCTATCTCTAGAGTCCAGAAACTAACAGATAATCATCCTAGATAAGAATTCAAGCAATATATGTCTATATCAACTTAAATCCCTAGCACAAAGCAAAAATCAAGGACAACAATCGACAAAGATTTGTAAAGCAAATTTTATATAACACCGTGCGCGACAAATATACATAAGATCAAAGTAAATACATATACAGACTCAACATACAAAGAATACATAAATAAGAAGAGAAATGAACCACAAATCTTCCTATTTGTTAGCTCTGAGCAAAGAGAAATCCACCCCAGATCATTCGTATGCAAGCTTCAATATTGTCTTCTAAGCTAAACCTAGAGAAAAATGATGGTTGATGGAGTTTGGGAGCAAAAATAATCCCCAAAACCATCACCAAACAAAATGAAATGAAAATATATACAAAACTATGTTTCTCAAGCATCGCCCGGAGACATAAAAGCTTTACCCGATGACGACCATCAAATACAAGGCCCAAGCTGCGCCACGTACACAATTGGCCAAAAATATCTACCCTCGCCCAACGAAGGGAAGCTTCACCCGGCGACATCCTTATTTCTCGACCAGCGAGCTGCTGGCGAGCCCAAGTCAGTAGCTACTAGAAAATTGATCTAGTCCTCTCGCCCCTCCGTCGCCCGACAAGGCCGACGCGAGAGCTTCTCGCCCAGGCTTTGCCTGGCGAGGCACACCAGAACAACAACTTTTGTTGCATCTTCTGCATAACTCTAATGGCTCTATCTTCTTGGTTTTATACCTTTATTGATCCAACAATGCATCTTGGAGATTTTATTCCTCTTGCTCCAACAATGCTTAAATACCTACAAAAAGAATGGAAAAACATCAAACAGTACACTATGTATACAAAAAACACAAATAAACACAAACTAAACGAATTTATACACAAAGTTGTGTTATTCAACTGATATTAACAACAAATAGTCGATAAGTGCAACAAAAAGTATATACAATAATAACTACAATTTGCACTTATCACATACCACACAAAATATTATTAAGGCCAATGCATGGTGATTACATTACTGATTTTCAAATTTTAATTCCTAAGGAATTGCCATAATAAAAACATTACATTCATCTAATTCATAGTTCTTTAGTAGCAAATTATAAAATACTTCCAAACCATCTTCTTATACAAATCTAAAACAACCTAAAATAATTCCTTATGCTCCAACACCCAGACACTTCCTTGGCAACACAATTATTCAACTTTTCAAGACAGTTACAACAATCTTTTCACTCGAGGAGTCGCTGATTCTATACGCGACCTTATCACCATTCTTTAGCCGCCTGTCCCTAACAAAGTCATTCCAACTATCACCTGAAAACCTTTCAACATAATACTTCCTTTCAACTACACGAAGTTCACAACCATAACTATTTCCAATACTCGAATCAACCAACTTTACACGTCTGTGAGACCTGTGCAACGAGTTTCGTATCACTATATGAGGGATTTGCTACACAAAATAATGGTAATACATTTCAATATATCAGAGTATATAACTTATATAATAACAATAACAATAACACATTACGGTTTCAAGGGTCTACTTACAAACACATTTTCTTTGGGTTTCTTGCCAGCTTTTTTCTCCCTTTTCCATATAGCATAGCTTGGAAGGTTTTCCTGATCTACATCACTATCCTCATCCTCAGAACTGCATGAACCATTAAATTTCACTTATACACTAACATTCTAGAATTGCATTTAATAACCACACATGTTCATTATTTTATTTATTTAAATTAAATTATATACCTGTCAGTGTATAAGGAAATTGACATGTGAGAAGTTCCAACACCCAAATCGCCTTTCACTCTCTTACCATCCTTTTTGTCCTTACCTTTTCCAATGAAATTTGTCACATTTGTCTTTCGTTTATCAACCACATTTTCCCGGACATTGGAAGGTCCTCCAGAGACTGCCGTTTTACCCTTAAAATCTCTGCCTCTATCACCTTCCTGGCATCCTGATACAGATGACCCCCATTTTTTCCTTCAGATTTGACACCATCTACAACCACAAATGTATTGAGTTTGTAATTAGACTTTGAAGCATGAACAAATGATGAACCATTTTATTTTTCTTTACCTTTCAGTGAACCATGAACATGACTTTCAGACTTGGTTTTTCACCACTCTTCAAAGCTTCCTTAGCAACTAGAGCCTCTTCTAAGTCCCAGTTTATTGCCTTTTATATACTAATTCTTCTGCAAGTCTTTAATGGTTCTGCATATAAATAACATTCAACAACATAGCATATCAATATATGTAACAAACAACATACTGATACATGAACCTACAGTACAGGGGATACAAGATTATACCTTTAAACGGGGATATTATGAATGGTGTTGGACATCATTTGATAGAAGTAAATTGACGCTGATGTTGAAAACCATAACTTTTTCCCTCGCAAGTAACTTTTTACAATCCCTAATGTATAGTGTCAACCTTCTCTATTCAATATGTCATATTTATATAAACCATAACCGTACTTCCATTATGCCCATCAACTAAAGTTGATGGGTTGTGGCTCATTCTAGCCATACTTACACTTATCCTTCTAAATCAAACCTATTAAATCAAATTGACTACAAACATAAATATTTTTCAATTTTTAAACTTTGTTATTTTTAATTTTATTATATACATTGCATTAAAAAGTGATTTTTCAGAAAATGGTCATAATATAATTTCTTAAAATAATGTATTGCAGCAATTCAGTTTGAGCAACTTAAATGCTCTTACAAATTAAAAAAAGAGATATCAAAACACATAAAAACAAAATAAACAACAATACACCATCCAAACACCATTGAATTCCTTTCATTACCACACTTCTGCTTTCTTAACCAATGGAAGATCTATTCATCACTGTGACGATAACCCTTTACGCGGCAGGGTCACGACGTCAACACTTTTTAACGGCTGCAACCTTCTTCTCCTTGCTATTATGGACTTTTGGTTTCAATCCCCTACATTCAATCAACCGACATACAATGAAGATTGTTAATCCTAAATTATCATCTCTACTACCCGCGTCGATTTATAATAATTTTGATATTCTTTACTAAATGTTTCTTACCTTTTTCCATTTTTCAATGCTTGACCTGCACTACCATTCTGACTATTGCCATTTACAGCTTCACAATGATTCCCTCTCTTTCTTTTTCCCTTTGCTTCTTCAGTAACAACCGCATCCTCACCATTGGACTTCAAAGCCTGGGCTGTGGAAATTTCCTAATTTTTTTCCATTCAGCTTCGAATTGGGTCTTCTCCAATGCCACCGATAACATAGTTACTCTGGTAAGTATCTTCCATTGCATATCTGGAACTAAATCTTTCATCGCTCTGAGAAATAACACCCCACATAAATCACCGCTGTCGAATTTTAGCTCAACAATTAAATGAAATAAACATGCAAAATATCAAATTTAATGAATCTAACCTTTGACGTCCCCTTATTGCACCTTGGATAGCCATCTTCAGATGGAACCTCAGGGTTGTGCTTGGTGTTCTTGGAGGACAAAGTTAGATGTTCTGATGTACCGTTTCTAATTCCATCATATGTTCCACCATTCTCCTTAGACCGGTTGGGTTCCTACATTTATCTAGCCCATATTAACTGGATATTTACAACCTAACATTATTTTAATTACATTTTTCGGCTCACTGTTTTTTTATTTAATCTCTCTTTTTTTTCTTCATTTATTGATTACATACTAAATAGTCGTATTCTCAATATTAACACATTTTTTTCATTTTAACACATTTTTTTTCTAATTTACAAATTACCATTTTGAATAACTTAAATTTTCAACTTAACATTTTTAATATCCATTTTTAACGTTTTTTTTTACCTACATATATTTTTCAAACTATTTAAATATTGCTATAATCTATCTATAACAATTTTTTTTAAAATTTTTTATCTCACCTACAAAGTTAAACACATTTTATTTTCTATAATATGCATAAACCCGTACAAATAGTTTGACAAAAAATAAATAAAAGAGCAAATCAAAAACTCATTTACTTAAAATAAAAAAACTATTTTAGTCTAATTATAATACTAAAATATTCACCATAGATAAGAAAATTACAAGTTTGCCATCAAACCCTAAATTGCATTCTCGATGCCAACAACTTCTTTCTCTATCTTAGTTCCTCTGAACTGCGACTTTTGATTTGTATTTCCATCGACGCTCCACCACCACAAACGATTCACAAACTGCAACAGAACGAGAGCAACAAAGGCTTGTCGTCCACCGCTGCCGCGGGCCCCAGCTGCCACTATTCTTCACACCGACCACCGCCTCTAATTGCCATTACTTTGTTGTTGTGTAAGTTCTTCTTTTCTTCAATTTCTTAAGATTGTTTGGTACATTCTAAGGACTATTTTGTATCGTGAATTTAGAGACTGTGTTAATTTCATGTTCAACTTCATTCTTAGTATACCGATTCATCTATAGTGTTCTCATAAATATCAGCAAATATTAAGGCTAAAACATTAAGTTTTGGTCACACTGCAGACCAAGAACCATTAGGCTTAAAAAATGTCACATATTCTGAAATAAACTTGGCATCTAATTAACCAAGTTTACGCTCTTTAATTGTCTTCTTCATTTTGTACTACTTATAATGTCCTTAAGTCACTTTTTCAAATTTCTGTTTAAAAGAAACTTAAAAAACTATCCTAAAATGAGTATTGATTATGAGTTAATATTATTGACGGTTAATATTAAAAGAGAAATTGTCGCAAGTATTGATTCTAAGTCTATAATTGATGATTTCAAGTTACTCAAAGACCGTAAAACATTATTTTAAGGTATTTTTAGTCGTGCTCTTTAATCATTTGATGTTCAACTTTGTGTTTATTACAACTTATGTATTTTATATACATTATGATTTGAATATTTGATCTAGAAGTCATAATTTATTTTGATTGCTATCTCAAACTTTTTAGTCGGGCTCTGCCACTGGTTTTGTGACCATGAAAGGAGGAAGGAAAAATTTGAAAAAAGCATCAGAGGAAAAACATGTAACTCTCGGAGATGGGCAATGCATCATGCAAGTCGTGTCTCTTCGAGGATCCAATCTTATTGAGGTTTTACAATTTTTATTTTTTCTATAATTTTCTTTTTTCGGTTTCTTAATCATAATTGTAATGTATTGTTCCACTTTGATCTCTTTCAAGGTTATGGGTGCTAGCGGTGAGAAATCACTAGCTCTATTTCCCGCTAAATTTCAGAAAAGCATGTGGATTAAACGAGGTTTCTTTTATTTAACTACCAATTCAATGTTGATTGATGATTTTAGTTAGTTTTTTATTTTTATTTTTTACTTCATTGATGAACCAATGCAAGTGTTTTCTCAATCTTCAGGAAACTTTGTTGTAGTTGATGAGAGCGGAAAGAAAGAGGCTCTTGAATCAGGAAGCAAGGTTGGTTGTATTGTGTCTCAAGTTCTTTTCTATGATCAACTCCGTGCATTAAAGAAATCTGCAGAATGGTGTGCTCTTGTTAACAACTTTGATTTTTACGTATTTTACTTTGTATTCTTTGTTTATATTATATGGTAGCATCTAATGGTATTCACATGATATCAAATACTGTTTTTTTAAATGATGTTTTATGTATAGGCCTGAGATTTTTAAAGATGATCTTAATGAAAGAGTCGCCACCCAACAAGAGAATTAGACAGACACGAGCGACGATGATGGGTTGCCTCCATTGGAAGCCAATACAAACAGGGTGAGACCTTCTGAACCAGAAGATGAAGAATCTGATTCAGATAATGATGATCATTTTATTGGCTCTCATAGTTCAACCAAAACTCTGGAAAATATGTTCTTGTGATGTATCTATGTACTGAGTATTTGAATTTTTTATTAAAGAATCGAGTTTGCATTAACATGTCAAATTATAGAGAACATAAACAATCATTTGTTTGATTAATTCCGGAAGTTAGTTTTTTTTTTGGTTATATTTTTGCGAATTAATGATGAGTACCAGTAAGAAGAAGTTTAATTTGAACCGATAAAAAAACTGTTAGTGCTAATGAGTATTACCCAAAATCTATTTTGAAAGGATCAAAGGACATTTTATGTTGCCTAAATATTGAATACGGTTCTTTAACACTTGTACTAATATACTAAGAGACATAACAAAGTTGTTATTTATAAACATTAACTAAAATTTAAGAAATAATGTAGAATATATGCATTAAATGTTATGGAAAAAATCTAATGAAATTATTTATACACCAAAAAGAATAATTTTACAACAATAATCTTATGTATTGGCCAGTTCCAAAACTGGTAATTTGGTATGTACGTACATAAAATGAAATAATGTTGACTACTTGGATCATAAACTAAATTGATCTGAGGCAATGAACTCCTTTGCCTTCATCAAGGTGTCCCTTTTATCACTCTACTTGGTGTAGAATAACCCATCAGTTTATGCAAAGTACTTTTCTGTGGCTGCCTTGCCTCCTTTTCTGGGGAGTTCAAGAAAGTCAGAAGCACTGTCGAGAGCAATGCTCCAAGACCACAAGAGAATGAGATGCCACATCTCAACCCAAAACCTTAAGGTGATATGTAAATGAGTCATCTCTCTTATAAATCTAATATAACATCCATTCATAGGCAATGTGACACTTTATCACTCACACTTGCAACCAATAGTTATAACATTTGTAATCACTCAACATTAAAATTTTTATTAGTATGAATCTTTCACCATTGAATATCATATCACTTATATAATATCACTGTGATTGGTGGATCTGGAACTGACTGTTTAACGCTGGTGTCGCGAAATGTCGCGGAAGCAAGAGTCGCCACCGTCTTTTATTTTCTCCAATATGGACAGGACAAAAGCACAGCAAAATTCCTTATGAGATAGTTTCTCGGTTCGGGAGGTAGATTTATAGAAAGGGAAGGTGTTAACACCCTTTCTATCCATGGTTATCCATGGGCTCTTAGATACTTGCTCATTGTGTTTTCAAAAGTGTTTGCTTTTCAATTGTGAGTGGGTTTGAAAAAGTTTCATTGAAAACTTCAATTCGACTCTTATATCAGTCCTCAAGAGTGTTGTGAAGCGTTTGTTTTGAAATCTTTTAGAAAGTGTCAGTGTGAAAAGAGATTTTTGTTTGTTTTTGTTTGAAGAGAGCAAGTACCCAGGAGTTGTCTACCTACCCTGAGGAATTAGGCTGTGTAGATGTCCTTAAGGTAATGCCATCCCACCATTAAGAGGTAGGTAGCACCACCGTTGGAGGTGTTCGGGTCAATTCGAGTGTAGGGACAGTGTGGTCACCAGAGCAACAGTAGGACACCTTAGAATCTACCCCTATGCCATAGAACATGGACATAAGGACTTACTAAAACGTCCTATACTCGACGACCACGTTTCGAGGGCAAGGCAACAGTGAGGCGTACCCTAAGAGTGGTGTGTGAATTTGTGTGTTATATTCATGTTAATATTTGTCTTTGATCATGCCTTTGGTGAGCTACGCATTGTTTTTAATTTAGGCCATTCATTCTTTCAAGCAAAGTTTAGCAGTTTAAAAGTGCGGAAATTTAAATGCGCAAAGTAAAGTCCTACGCTATTACAAGGCGCGGGTCTATACATCGCCAAATTAACAAAGACCCGTTTTGAATAAAAATGCGGAAAGTAAATAAATTCCTAATGACTATTACAAGGCTTGAGCAATTACATAATATTCACAATAAAATAAATGCGCGAAAAGAATAAAGATAGGACGTTCGAGGGCGTTGGACCCTTTTGAGAAATTAAATGAAATTAAAAAGCTAATTAATTATTTAATTAAGAAAAGAAATTGTTTTTTATGTTTTTTTGTATTTAATGAAAATAAATAAAATTAATTAAAATTGGAAGTTAAATAAAACCCTAGTTCTAAGTTGTTTTTAATCATTTATGAAAGATATTCAAGTTTAACCTAATTTACCCTAATTAATTAATTACATGTTTATTTACAAAATTAATTAATAATTAATAATAATGATAATAAGAAAAAAATTATTTATTAAGAAAAAGATAAAAAGGTGAGAATGTTAAAAACCCTAATTTCTACATATTTTAGTTATTTAAGAAAAGATTAAAATTGAAAACCCTAAATTAAACTAAATTGATTATTAAAATTTATTTACAAGAATATTAATGAATTAAATACTAAATAAACATATTTTTAGTTTTGATTTTTCTGGTTTTATTATGAAAATTATTTTTTGTGAATTAAATAAAACAAAAAAACAATTAAAATAAAAAGAAGAAAAGAAAAGGAAATTAGAAAATATGATGCAAACCATGGGGGTATTCAGACCCAATTTGGAGGTTTATTGGAGCAATTTGGCCCAAGAATGCAAGCCCTTTTTTGACTTTCAGGACTCACGTGTGGAGTGGTTGACCAAGCTGCATGGTGGTCTTCACGTTCTGGCCATTAGATTGAAGCTCATGGACACTTGGCAGGCACAAGCATATGCGCATATGGTGGACCACTGGAGAGAAATTTCACCTGAACACGTTATAACAAAAATTATTGAGAATATGGGGGACCTGGGAATCGAACCCAGGTCCCAGTACCTGCAAGCCAACTAATCAACCATCCAGGCTATTGAGTCTCTTTGTTATTATAATAGAACACAAATAATATAATAGAAAACAAGCGCTAGTGGCATAAAGCAAGAAATCACGCGCCAATATTTGAATCATCCAGTCATGCTTGGACACGCTAGCATCGTCTTCCTTTTGTTCCTGCAAATAATACCAAATAGCGGGGGTTTTAAACCCCCACTAAACTCAACCTGAAAAAATAGCGAATAGGATATAGGCAAACATAAAAAGGGCACGATGTGTGAGTTAGCTTCGTTTGGATGTCACGAATCCATTGGTACCAGTTTGAAGGGCTAATTTTTCCTTATGTGTAAACCCCCAAATTTGGAGCTCCGAAACCCTAAAAATCGTTAATGGTGAATCATGATACAGGGCTTGATAATTCAATTGAGTTATGTCATTAGCTTCAGAAAGTCAACATTAGTATAAATCACTCAAGAAACATGATTAAAAATGCATGAATCATCATGTTGAATTCAAGAAATTTTGCCAAACCGTGTGATCTGTGTTTGATGATTCTGGGCACGTTTTGGCTTGTTCTCAATTGCAACCGCTTCCTTGATGGTCCAACAATGTGCTGGAATAGATTTCAGGCTTTGAAACGTGCAGTAACTGTGTTTTCAGTGTTCAAATTTTTTGTGAAACTTTGCAAATTGGTATGCAGCTCTTAGGCAGTTTTTCGTGTCCTGAGCATTAGGGTTATGTTGTATATGTATCTGAGCATGATTAGGTTAAGAAAGCATCCCCAAAGATCCATGCCTTTATGATTTTGATATTTGATCTTTCTACATATAAAATCCAATCTTTTTCAATCTTTTTGCCATGAAACTCTTGCCAATTGTGAAAGATCTTGCCTTTTTGAATGTGAAACGAAATCCTTAGCACATAATGAATGAATTCTCTGCACAAATAGATTTGAAAGATATTATTTGATATTTTTTCATATTTAAATTTAATTAAGTGAATTAATAATAGTAAAAATTCAAATAATTAATCAAAAATAAGAAAATACATCCCTTTGAGGTCAATGGGTCGTGCATGGCCTTTGGGAAATTATTCATGGAAGAATTTGTGGCCCATTAGCATTTTTGAAGCCTTTTGTGCAAAGTTGACTTTTCAAAATTCCCAAAAATTTCCCAACTTCTACAAAGCATATCTTGCTCAATTTTTAAGTTATGAACATGTTCTTGGACATTTTGGAAAGGTATTGAAGTCCTCTAACCAATGCCTTTGGTCCCATGTCATTTTGATTTACCAATATCAAGTTATGGTCTTTGACTTAAAGTGCCTTTTTGTTGACCTTTGAAAATGACCTATAATGTTGAAATTGATAACTTTTTGTGAGAGCATTTCTTGGACTTGAAGTGTGAAGATGAATTGTAGGAAATGTCATTCTCTTCAAAATGAGATTTTGATGGAATTTTTCTGATAAACCATGAAGAAGTTATGCCTTGGTCAATTTGCAGTTGACTTTTTCAACTGTCCAAAATAGAAACTTTTGCATCTTGAGACTTTTTGAGCCATGCTTTGAGAATGATGATCAAGAATTGATCAAATGATGTTTGTGGCTTCAAAATAAGATGTTGACCAAAAATTTTGACTTTTGACTGTCAAATGACTGCCCCTACAGTTGACTGTGAAGCATTTAGGGTTTTTGACTGTGCAATTTGATGCTGTGAGTCTTGAAACTTGGCATATGAATGCTTGACAATATATGTAGGCACATGGGACTTGTTTGGACCCTTGAAAACTTCAACTTCTTTGCCTGAACCAAAACCCTAATTTTGACTGTGTTAGGAGGCAATTGGACTGTGCAACCCCAGAGGGGTTTTGAATCTTGATGTTGGCAAATCTTGAAGAATATGGGAGGGCAAATTTTGGGGTACAACAATCACAAAGATAAAAAATTAAATTATTAATAAAATCCTTTCACTCCTCTCGTGAACTAAACATATTTTTAATTAAAATTCCTCCTTTCCTTTCCCTTCCCCTATTTTTAACCAAGCATATCTAGAATTAAAAAAATCTTTCACCTCTCCTCTCTTCTCTCCATTAAATTATTTCCTTCCCTCCTCCCACATTTGAACCAAACAGACCCTAAAGCTAAGCAAACTTGGTTGCACAAAGTTCCCGAAAGTGTCAAAATACACTTCTTTTCCATGAAGTTAGAGGATTTGATTGATTTAAATCTCAACATGAATCAACACTGGGTCAACTTCTGGGTAGTTGGATGCCATAGTAATTGGTTTTGGAAGAATAAGGAGAATCATGATGATAATTTTTTTAGACAAGACTATATCTCTCATGAATTGAATGCTTTTATAATATGACTTCTCATAGGCACATACATTATTTCTCCATAAAAAACTAAATCAGTTTCATCAATAGATGCAATGATGTGTATCACAATATCAGCAACATCCTTTTTAACATTCAACATTTAACTTAAAGTTAAAACACTTGGAGCAGTACTAATCTCATCATCACAACTAACAAAGTATTTCTTTTGAACACTTAAAATATCACAGATTAAAGAGGGAATGCCATCACTTCAAACCACATCATTTTAACACAAAATACTACATTTCATTAAACTTCACATTACTCAACATAAAGAGGTTTAGCTCATGGTGAGCAAAAGAAACACAACAACACAAATTCTTACAATTAACATTTCTAAACAAAAATGAAAAGAAAATGTAAACCTAAGTATGTCACTCTACTCCTTGCAATCCTTCAATCAATAAGAGGCAAGTTCTATCACACCAGAATTCTCAACACTTCTTCAATGGAGGAAAGAGTGAAAGGAACTCTTAACTTCTAGTTCAAACTTATTCTTCTTCTTTAAGATATTTTTCTAAGTGATTTTTTTAGTCTAAACTTATGAACTCCTCTTCATTTTGTTTAATATGTCTCTTTTATATCCCCTAACATTTATGATTTTTACATTGTCATTGAATCATGTTCCTTATAATTTTTTTTTGTTTTGGCCCAAAAAAGTCGACATATTCATTCTCCATTTCTTAGAATTGGAATCACATAATATATAACTTCAACATACATGGTATAACATGTTCTGTGGCAAGTCTGTTGCACATACAAACAAGCAACACGCATAATTCTGAGTGCAACAACTTTTGCATAATTTTGTCCGTAGTGCTTGATCTTATCCATCCAATTTTCCAGCTAACTTGTGCTCCATTATCCATAT
Organism: Vicia faba; assembly: GCA_948472305.1. Lineage (NCBI taxonomy): Eukaryota > Viridiplantae > Streptophyta > Magnoliopsida > Fabales > Fabaceae > Vicia > Vicia faba. The sequence goes on from OX451739.1 coordinate 131,462,116, forward strand.
TGTTGCAACATTTGTTCTAATACCAAATATCTTTACTCCTTACACATAGTCTGACTCTAAAGCCTATTGAAAAATGAGGTTTAACTGATTCTTTCATTTTATTGTGCCATAATTTATCATAGAACAGTCCTAAACAAATGACAAGCACATAAAACTAACAAAAGATAACACTTATTATACTCTACACAAAATAAACTAAAAACATGGAAATCTACTTGAATTAACCTAATTATAAAATTTATTAACTCAAAACAAATAAAAATAAATAAAACTTTGAATCATAGTGAATTATCAACATGCATAAATTTTTTTATCTCTTTAGAGGTTGAGGTTTTCCATCCATCAAAAAGAAAATAAAATAATCAGGTTGTTTTTCTTTTGATCTCTTTAGAGGTTGAGGTTTGCCATCCATCGAAAAGAAAAATAATCAGATTATAGTCTATTCTGAAAATTTCCACTTATAAAATGTTATATTGTGATGTGTTCGAAAATGACACTGTTGATTTTTTAGCAAAGTGCATTAGGGATGGTAGGTAGACCCAAACATGTGGGGCCCACCCGCACTCGAGTCAACAGGTAAAAACCCAAGTTGACTGGGTTCGGGTTCGGGTGTCACCCGATATTTCGGGTGCGGGTTTGGATTCACTCAAGCCCACACTCGAAATCTGAAACTCCATCCGCTTAGACATTAAATTACATAAGTACCTCTAAATATATATAAGTGTAAAATTTTAGGACCTTAATTATAATTGTAATGTTACCAAACTTGATGAAAAGTTGTAATTTAATTCTTTACTTTGATGGAATTTTTGTGTTTCAAATTTCAGTATTGTTGTTGTTGTTGTATTTTTTGTGTTTTTGCTGCGGGTTCGGGTTTGAGAGGAAAACCCCGAACCCAACGGGTGTGGATGTGGGTGTTATTTTGCCACCCGAATAGCCTTTGGATTTGGGTTCTGGTTCGGGTTTGGGTAGTGTGAAACCTGCACCCGACCGACCTGTTTCTATCCCTAAAGTGCATGAGCACCATTAGGGGTGCAACAAGTCATCCTTTAATTGAATATTGAATTTCATTAAGCCTTGTTTTGATTAAATTTTCAACTATAAACTTATACCCATTTATTTCTCTTAGCTTTTCAAGACCACGAAAAACATGTCATTGACTCATTCTGAATATTATAAACTTTAGCAAAAATGCGTGTTATAACTAAATAGTACAGTATAAACCAAATTAATTTAAGTTTAGTCCCTTTAAAAAATTCTTTTGAATAATGGTTATGTACTTGTCAAAAAGTACAGGAGTGTGTGGTATTCCTATGCAGGTACGGAATAATCAAAGGCCTTTGTAGTTAAGGGTGGTCTCTAAGTTGAAGGCGAGTCCTTTGATAGGAAGCATGTCCTAAGCTTGGATGAGTCTCTCAGCTGAAGACAACTCCTTTGATGGGAGACGTGTCCTCAGTTGTGGTTGAGTCCCTCAATTAAATGCGACTCCTATGATGGGAAGCGAGCCCTTCAGCTAGGGGTGAGTTATCACCTCATTGTCAGATGTTTGCTGAGTAGCCATAGTGTTACTTAAGAATGTAAAACATCAATCACTCAAATGGAAACACTTGGTTTTATTTAATGTAAGCAATGATGGTTTATTTTCTAGACGCTAAACATTAGTGGCACATGTTGGAAGCGTGCTGAGCATTTTTAAAAAATTTGAGGAAGCCTAAAAGGCTCATATGAGTTAGTGCTTGTGGACTTAACTTCTTTATAAAAGCTTTCTCATTTTCCTTTTTTCACTTCTTTTGCTCATTTTTTTCTCTCGACTTCTACAAGCTTCTCTTGATTTTCGATCTACCCAATTTTTCTACAAGCTCCCTTTTCCTTGTTCTCATCCTTATCCAGTATGGATTGTATCCTTTTATTTTTCTTTTATAGTAGTTGTGGTTAGGTATTGTAGGATAAGAATCATAATATGGTCCAGGTTAGCGTAAAGCTGTGAAATTCGAGGGCTTTAGTGGTCCCTTAGTTTTTACTTTTGTTTACATTTATTTTCTGTTGATAACTTTTTCTTTACAAACCCATTTATCCCCAAACTCATTAACGAGAGATTTATCGAACAACAATTCAATAACCAATCTCTATGGATACGATAAATTCCCGGATAAATATTTCCAAAACTTTTGTTGCTTGCCGCTACTTCGCTTTCAACAATCGCACAAAATCCTGAAAATAAAACGCGAACTAAATGATTAGCACACTCAATGTGGAAGTATTTTGATTTGATTTTCAATAATCACAATCTTTATTGATTTCTTGCAAGAAATAAACGATCAAATTTTCAGATGTCACATTATAAATATGTATGCTCTCTTACTAACTTTTGCACCTCAAAATCCATCTTTTCTAGCTTCACTTCTTGTGTAAGTTCTTTTTCTACAAGCATCATCACGACCTCCTCAAGTCAAAATTCTAGAGAAAAACCAAGAAGAAATGTGTCAAATCCTGGATTGATAAACTCAAAGCAAAAATAAAGGATAAAAATCCCAGCAAAGATGGTAATTCAATAGTCAACTCCATAACTTCATTCTCCATGGTGGTATCATAGTTACCATAGGATATTTACGATGATGCGACATCTGGTCGGGGTCGGCCAAGGCGATATTCACGTGCTTGTTTTTCTTTAGACACGAATTGTATCAATATTGCTCAGATTTGAGACAGATCTACATTTGAGTTTTCCTACTTTTATTTGTGAGCTTCAACTAGGATGAAAGATCGAAGTTTCCGACCAGCCTAAATATGAATTGAGCCTGACCGCTTGCAACTCTGTAGATCTGTCAACGTCCACTGAAGTCTCCTCGCGAAAGCTCAATTTCGATCAATTGAAGTTAGATCGAAGTTCGTTGGATCCAAATGTTGTAGATATGAGATTTTGACTTCTTGAGACTTTGATTTCCTTGCTTGAAACACTTTCAGAGTTCAGATCTGAGGATCGAACGTGGAATCGTGGAAATGGAAGAATCTTAAGTCGACTCCCACAGACAGCTCCACTGTTTCGTTGTAGAACAAATAATAGAGAGGATTATAGAAGCTACGATAGAGCGAAGCTTTCTGAGCATTACGACAATGTGGCATCATGGATCAAACGTCGCGATCACGGTGCTTCTTGAACCATGGATGTTAATTTTGATACAATGTCGTTAATCAGTGTTTGTTATCTCCAATACAGTGGACCTAGGAGGCACCTAAATGACTAACACTCTAACACCTAAGTTATTTTAGGGTTCAAAATAGTGGTAAAGTTCAAGATACTTAAAACCTTTTACAATGCTATTTATAAAAGGTTTGAAAAATTAGGCAAATGTTGGAAACGAAACGAAATATTTGAAAAGTCTAAAACTTTGTATCAAATCAATGAGTATCAACCAAAGATTAATCATTGAAGACCTCTAAAAACTTAAAATTTATTTTGTTTTTTTCTTTGTTGGGCTAGCTTATAATAAGTAAAAAAATATCTTCGTTAACCGCAAATACCTAGCAATCTATAATAAATAACAAATATAACATAAATAAATAGTGAAAATATGGAAAGATTGATTTATTTCATTGAATTAAAATATGATCTGAATTAAAATAACAAACACAACACAACACGCATCGCTAACCGTCTGATCTTTTTTATACATATTTCCCCTCGTTATTTCCCGTTCCTTTCTTTTCTTTCTCTTCACTTCCAACACAGCCGCAGAAAACAACATCAACAAGTACCATTCTGGTGAGTTTCACTCTTCACTTTCATCATTATTTCTCAGTTTTCATATATTCCGTTGAATTTTTTTTACGTAATTCGATTGTTTTCGTGAAACAGAAAGTGGCTGGGTTCGATTCTTATATATATGTGGTGAATTTTTGAAGATGGGATACTGGTGAATGTTGTGTTGAGATGTATTGCATGTTATTAGGGTTAGGGTTCAATTGAAAGGAAGGTTCAGATTAGGCATTTTAAAATTAAGAACTGTGTTTGAGTGCTGATTTTCTTTGATTTAGTCTATATTATGTACATTGAGTAATCAATTTGTATGTTTGGATGAGATGTGGTGTTTACTTTTAGATTTATTGATTCATGAATTAAAAGAAAGGAGGCCTGATTATTACGAATACTTTTTTCTAGGGATTTATATCTTTGGTTTTTATGTTATAATGATGCTTTGGGATAAATTGGGTCCTTGGGTTTCTGTTGGTGTTAATTTAAACTTGTATGTTGCATAGACACGGGTATTGGACTGTTAACGAGTCATGGTATAGGTTTGAGATTTTCCTAAAGATGGATACGGGTATCGTTACTAAGGTTGGGCGTAGGTATGGGATTGTATAAAAGAATAGGGTACCGAGGCAGTGATATAAATATTTGAAATCTTTTAATTCTTTGATGATGTGGATGTCGCATAGTGATTTGCTTTTTCTTTGTCGCCAGGCAGATGTTGTTGTCGTTATCTAATTTGGATTTTATGTTCTATGATGAATGTGATTTGTGGTGAATGAAATTTTGTTGTGTTTGGATATCAAAGTTAGGAATGGTTTCATTTGACTTAGTTTATTTGATCCAGAAGTTGGATATCATATTTGAATGTGGTTTGGTGGCTGAAGCTTTTAATTCTCTGATGATGTGGATCTCGCATAGCGATTTGCTTTTTAGAAGCTGTTGTCGTTATCTAATTTGGATTTTATGATTTATGATAAATGTGATTTGTCGTAAATGACATTCAGTTATGTTTGATCTAGAAGTCGGATATCATATTTGGATGAGACATGGTGGCTGAAAGCTCATTATGCAGGAAAAGGTCCCAAGTTTGAATATGGGGGAAGCAAAATTGTATATTTTGCTAGAATCAGCTCATACATTTTATGTATAGGATTCTATCGTCCCATTTTTAACATTCCAAACACGGTTGTCAAGGTTCCAATCTTCCTCGTAAGGTTGCCCAATACTATGGTTTTCTATGGGAGCTTTTGATCCTTATTATACCCCACTTTTGTTTGGTGAGATAGTTGCAGGATCATCGAGCTATAGCTTGTAAGTCGCTGGCATCAGATGGTTTTTGTGGTTCAGACACTGCTGTTTAAGTGGTAAAAAACACATTTTTCCTTGGAAAAAAATCGATGCTTACACTTGAAACCGCAAACCTTGTTTGTGTCTGCTTTCCCATCGTCGTTTTTTTCCTATATGATATACTAAGTTGTGATACTGTTCTGACCTGAGTTGATGTTTATCTTCATTTGAGGAATGTAAGTGAATAGCTTTGTTGATATATTGAAATGTGAGAAAGAATTCTCTTCCATTCCCGCAGTTTCCTTATACAAATGAGCGACTCCTCTGTTTATATAATGCTAACAATTTTAAGCAATGTCCTTAATATCTGATCCCCCTATTTATTTATCTATCCAACTAGGCCCATCTAGTTAACTAGCTACTCCAGCCTCATTCTACTAATTCTTAATAGTCTTCATTAAGTCGTGGGCTTGTTAGTACTTGGGCGTATCATCATTTGACATGTCTCAACTCTGTTGAAACGCCGCTATTTTCTTTCTCAATACATCTTTCCTGGATGCAAAAAGACTATTTATAATTATTTCCCTTGAAAAGTCTTCTATAATACTGTGACTTCCTTATGTATTTTTAATTGAATTGCGACTTGCGTACGTATTTTTAATTGAATTTTAGTTGAGAGGTGGTGGTGGTGAAGACGACAACGAGGATGATTATAGGTGTATGCGTTATGATCTAATACGACTCAATGTACATGTTCCTCCTCACCGAACACGTGAGGGATCTCGCTTTTAACAACATTGATTCCAAACTCAAGATTTGATTTTCAAATTATTAAATACAAATCTTTTATATTCATTCCAATCACTCTGTTAATTAAACTCATTCGTTCATCTCTTCTTACTTCCCTCACGCTCCTTTTTGTTTCTAATTGGAACGGTATTTCAGCTTCTACTTGTTGTACTTAACTCCTTTTCTCTTTGATGGATTTCCTTTTTCTGTCCAACATTTAATTGTTCACTAGGATAGGTTTGTATATGTGGAATATGTTGTTTGAATGTATGGATTGTGACTTAAGGACATTATAAGTAGTACAAAATGAAGAAGACAAATTAAAGAGCATAAACTTGGTTAATTAGATGCCAAGTTTATTTCAGAATATGTGACATTTTTTAAGCCTAATGGTTCTTGGTCTGCAGTGTGACCAAAACTTAATGTTTTAGCCTTAATATTTGTTGATATTTATGAGAACACTATAGATGAATCGGTATACTAAGTTGAACATGAAATTAACACAGTCTCTAAATTCACGATACAAAATAGTCCTTAGAATGTACCAAACAATCTTAAGAAATTGAAGAAAAGAAGAACTTACACAACAACAAAGCAATGGCAATTAGAGGCAGTGGTCGGTGTGAAGAATAGTGGCAGCTGGGGCCCGCGGCGGCGGTGGACGACAAGCCTTTGTTGCTCTCGTTCTGTTGCAGTTTGTGAATCGTTTGTGGTGGTGGAGCGTCGATGGAAATACAAATCAAAAGTCGCAGTTCAGAGGAACTAAGATAGAGAAAGAAGTTGTTGGCATCGAGAATGCAATTTAGGGTTTGATGGCAAACTTGTAATTTTCTTAACTATGGTGAATATTTTAGTATTATAATTAGATTAAAATAGTTTTTTTATTTTAAGTAAATGAGTTTTTGATTTGCTCTTTTATTTATTTTTTGTCAAACTATTTGTACGGGTTTATGCATATTATAGAAAATAAAATGGTTCTTGATCTGCAGTGTGACCAAAACTTAATGTTTTATACCCTAAATTGCCTACAAAGTTCTTTTGAGAGACTTGCCTACAGAGTTAAACACATTTTATTTTCTATAACATGCATAAACCCGTACAAATAGTTTGACAAAAAATAAATAAAAGAGCAAATCAAAAACTCATTTACTTAAAATAAAAAAACTATTTTAGTCTAATTATAATACTAAAATATTCACCATAGTTAAGAAAATTGCAAGTTTGCCATCAAACCCTAAATTGCATTCTCGATGCCAACAACTTCTTTCTCTATCTTAGTTCCTCTGAACTGCGACTTTTGATTTGTATTTCTATCGACGCTCCACCACCATAAACGATTCACAAACTGCAACAGAACGAGAGCAACAAAGGCTTGTCGTCCACCGCCGCCGCGGGCCCCAGCTGCCACTATTCTTCACACCGCCTCTAATTGCCATTGCTTTGTTGTTGTGTAAGTTCTTCTTTTCTTCAATTTCTTAAGATTGTTTGGTACATTCTAAGGACTATTTTGTATCGTGAATTTAGAGACTGTGTTAATTTCATGTTCAACTTCATTCTTAGTATACCGATTCATTTATAGTGTTCTCATAAATATTAAGGCTAAAACATTAAGTTTTGGTCACACTGCAGACCAAGAACCATTAGGCTTAAAAAATGTGACATATTCTGAAATAAACTTGGCATCTAATTAACCAAGTTTATGCTCTTTAATTGTCTTCTTCATTTTGTACTACTTATAATGTCCTTAAGTCACTTTTTCAAATTTTTGTTTAAAAGAAACTTAAAAAACTATCCTAAAATGAGTATTGATTATGAGTTAATATTATTGACGGTTAATATTAAAAGAGAAATTGTTATTGATTTCAAGTTACTCAAAGACCGTAAAACATTATTTTTAGTCGTGCTCTTTAATCATTTGATGTTCAACTTTGTGTTTATTACAACTTATGTATTTTATATACATTATGATTTGAATATTTGATCTAGAAGTCATAATTTATTTTGATTGCTATCTCAAACTTTTTAGTCGGGCTCTGCCACTGGTTTTGTGACCATGAAAGGAGGAAGGAAAAATTTGAAAAGAGCATCAGAGGAAAAACATGTAACTCTCGGAGATGGGCAATGCATCATGCAAGTCGCGTCTCTTCGAGGATCCAATCTTATTGAGGTTTTACAATTTTTATTTTTTCTATAATTTTCTTTTTTCGGTTTCTTAATCATAATTGTAATGTATTGTTCCACTTTGATCTCTTTCAAGGTTATGGATGCTAGCGGTGAGAAATCACTAGCTCTATTTCCCGCTAAATTTCAGAAAAGCATGTGGATTAAACGAGGTTTCTTTTATTTAACTACCAATTCAATGTTGATTGATGATTTTAGTTAGTTTTTTATTTTTATTTTTTACTTCATTGATGAACCAATGCAAGTGTTTTCTCAATCTTCAGGAAACTTTGTTGTAGTTGATGAGAGCGGAAAGAAAGAGGCTCTTGAATCAGGAAGCAAGGTTGGTTGTATTGTGTCTCAAGTTCTTTTCTATCATCAACTCCGTGCATTAAAGAAATCTGCAGAATGGTGTGCTCTTGTTAACAACTTTGATTTTTACGTATTTTACTTTGTATTCTTTGTTTATATTATATGGTAGCATCTAATGGTATTCACATGATATCAAATACTGTTTTTTTAAATGATGTTTTATGTATAGGCCTGAGATTTTTAAAGATGATCTTAATGAAAGAGTCGCCACCCAACAAGAGAATGAGACAGACACGAGCGATGATGATGGGTTGCCTCCATTGGAAGCCAATACAAACAGGGTGAGACCTTCTGAACCAGAAGATGAAGAATCTGATTCAGATAATGATGATCATTTTATTGGCTCTCATAGTTCAACCAAAACTCTGTAAAATATGTTCTTGTGATGTATCTATGTACTGAGTATTTGAATTTTTTATTAAAGAATCGAGTTTGCATTAACATGTCAAATTATAGAGAACATAAACAATCATTTGTTTGATTAATTCCGGAAGTTAGTTTTTTTTTTGGTTATATTTTTGCGAATTATTGATGAGTACCAGTAAGAAGAAGTTTAATTTGAACCGATAAAAAAACTGTTAGTGCTAATGAGTATTACCCAAAATCTATTTTGAAAGGATCAAAGGACATTTTATGTTGCCTAAATATTGAATACGGTTCTTTAACACTTGTACTAATATACTAAGAGACATAACAAAGTTGTTATTTATAAACATTAACTAAAATTTAAGAAATAATGTAGAATATATGCATTAAATGTTATGGAAAAAATCTAATGAAATTATTTATACACCAAAAAGAATAATTTTACAACAATAATCTTATGTATTGGCCAGTTCCAAAACTGGTAATTTGGTATGTACGTACATAAAATGAAATAATGTTGACTACTTGGATCATACACTAAATTGATCTGAGGCAATGAACTCCTTTGCCTTCATCAAGGTGTCCCTTTTATCACTCTATTTGGTGTAGAATAACCCATCAGTTTATGCAGAGTACTTTTCCGTGGCTGCCTTGCCTCCTTTTCTGGTGACAATTTCCTAGGTTCAGACATGTTGGAGGAAAGTTCTGTTGATTGATCTGTCTCCGTTGTAGCTGCGATTGTACTAAAATATCTTGAACCAATAATCTTTGCCTTAAATGTTGAGCTAGGAGAGACACCCGGGTTAACATATTCACTGCTATGCAAGGTATCAAATTGTTGGGTTAGAAAAGCAGGATCTACTTCTGAGGAGAAGCTTTGAGAGACAGAAAGTCCATAATCATCATAATATGAAATGGGTTTTGCAGGTGAATGATGGTAATGGTTGACATGAGTTTTTGATGGTAGCTTGCCGCCATTAATCACCTCGCTTCCGTGGTGAAGCTCGCGAGACGGAAGATCTATAGGAATCGATGAAAAAGGTACTACATGAGTTCCGTCTTTGAGTGAAAACTTGAGTACCTCTGAACATCCACCACATTTCAGCTGATGACAGGTCCTTTTATAAAGAAGAAAATCTGCAGGTAGCTGAAGCAGTTTAAAACATTTAGGACATGTGACAAAAGGAGCTCCACCTGCTACTGGCCTGCGATGTCGCTTAGCCAAGTTCTGTTTCTCCCTTAAATATTTCCTCGCCATAGTTGTCCTATACCTCTGATCATCAGAATTTGTGTCACTGCTATATAATGGGAGTTTAGAGGCTGTGAAGTATTGTGGACCTGAAGAGCTACAATCGTGTGCTCGACAGCACTTGTGTAAATCTTCATGTTGGAAATGAACACGTGGAGACAAATCTGCTGAGACATGGGAACAACAATGGTGACAAGGATGGTCAACACGGTATGCCCAACTTGTTGCTTCAGCTGAGTAAGGTATCCGTGAGTATTTATGCCTTTGACCCGACATGATTTCACAATGACATCTTCCATTACACCTAAAGTGATCAAGAGCATGAGAAAACCTTCCTTCACGAAGGTCATGGCTATGGTATTTGTATACAGAATTATGATTTTCCTTGTAAGATACACCAGTGGCCACTCTTACATTTGATTTCTCACTCACATAGCGTGTCTTGTTGAGTTCATCCTGCAACTTATAAATCATTCCCAACAGTTTCGCCTTCTCCTGGTCAGTTTCCTCACGGGGGTCACGCGAAAGAAAGCTTGAACTCTCATCATGCATTCCATTTGACGGCCTGCCACTTTCATTGTGTGATTGGTAACCATTTCGATGAAAAGGTACTCTTGATGGAAACTCGTGATCTCTCTTTGTTTTCATGAAACGGGAATCACCTTGACTTGTATTGCCCAATACTTTGTTTTTATTCCTTCTGCTGTCTTTCACCATATGATTCTTTTCCTCTGGCACATTTGATTGATGTTGTGTTCCAAAATCACCATTAGCAGGACCTTTACCCTTTCTGATCCTTCCTTCAGCCTCAGCGTAAGTGTTCCTCAAAGAATCTAGATGTTGGATAGGGAACTAACTGCTCATTGATTCCGTCATAAGCATTAGAGCTTCTGGTGGTTGGGGATTCAGAAAGTTTTTCTTTTCCATGAACATTACTAACTTCTGAACTATGACCTCTTAGTTCCGTGGTATTGAAGGTATCCACATTCTCAGTGCTTGGCATTTTTGTTGTAGTGCCTTCTGCAGTGTCCACTTCTGATTTTGCACCCTCTTTAGCTGATTTTTCATCGTCAGGTTCTTCTTTATCCAAAGCACTTACGTTCAAATCCCCTTCTGCTCCTTCTTGTGTCCATATTCCATTGTTTAATTTTTCTTCTGCTATATTGTTTCCAGTAATCTCCTCTTCAAGCTTTTCACCAACTATAGCTGATTTATCATTTTTAGCATCTTCTCCATCAATTCGAAAGTTTAGCTCCTCTGGTGGCAAGTTTCGATTATTCAAGTCTACCACTCCTTCTAATTCACTTGCAATAATTTCCACTTCAGCGTTTGCATCTTCTGTAACTGGCTTTTCTATATTGACATTTGCTTCATCTGATCTTGAAATCAACTCTGCACCTGCTTCCTCTAGTGACAACTTTCCTAAATTAATTTCAGCAATTTCCATTTTAGGTATGTCCCCTTCCAGAGCTGATTTGTCATTATTTTCATCTTCATCAGATGAAGGAATAGACTCCTCTTTTGGTCTTTCTAATGAAAAATCCCCATTACTTATCTCCTCAATCTCACAATGAGTGGTTTCAACAGAACCCACTTTTTTGGACACTCTAAGCCTTCTAAGTGACAGTTTTGGGATATCCAACTCATCTTCCAGTTCTTCTTCATCTGTGAACTTGAATGGTACTAGCTGACCGCCATTGTACTCACTGTTCCCATCCAAATGACATTCTCTCGAAGAAGCAGTTTCCTTAGCCTTCAAGCTATCTTTTCGGAGAGGAAACCGGCGCTTTTTATCGCCACGCTGTTTACCGTCAGAAACATGATTTGGTGTGTTTCCAGGAGCTGCCTCGATTTCTTGTATACTAGAATCTGACTTCACAGCCGTACTTTGTTTCTTAGCTGTATGACAAGAAAAGAAAATGATATCAGTCCTCAGAACCAAGAGCTAGATATACATAATACACTCAATATCCTTATTTGAAAACTTGGATATTCATTGAAATTCACATGCAAATGTGGTTGAACAAAAGGGTAAAACCGCACTAATTTGTTTATAGAGGAGAATTGCCGACTTTGGAACTGTATGCTTTGATTCAGCCCTGAAACTACAGTGTAAACGTGAACGCGGTTTCTTTCAGCTGTCCATAAGCGCTTTTCAAAAGTGCTTTTTCGCGGTTTCAACGCGATAATCTTTCTCTCACGCGACAACAACAACAGTGAATTGCTTGTGATTCCTTACTTACGGCAATCAACACTGATTCGGTAATAGCAGTGTGCGGATGCGTGTGAGCGAATTCGCGACTTCTCCTCTTCTTCTTTTCCTTTCGATTTCTCTGCTATGGAATTGCTGTTGTATTGTTATTTGTTGTTGTGGCAGATTATGGTTCATGAATCGGCATCTAATTGTTAGCACAATTACCGCTTCGTATCTACGTACGCCAGGTATTCGATATAAGTCCTGAACCGATATTCTTTTGCTTTTCGGCTTCTGTTTTCTTCTACCCCTTTTGTTTTCTTTAGAGTTTCTTATTGAGTTTCCTGCTCTGAATTGTTATTGCTATATCATTGTTATTGTTGAATAGAGGGTAGAAGAGAGTGAGGGGTTGCAGGGAGATTGATAAGAGTGAGGTGAGGTTGATGGGGCTGAGGTGAAGATGATGATGGTGGGAGGTGATGAGATGAAGGTGAGGATTGTTGTGACTTGTTGATGAGGGTTGGAGGAATGAAGATGAGAGATGAAGGATGAGTGTATTGGAGAGGGATTAGAGGGATAGAAGATTGTGAATGAATCCAAGGTTGAAGAATGGAATGTGCTCTCTGTATAGATGTTGCAGCTTGGGAGTTGGTTAGAATGAGATTGATTTAGGCCATTAGATGGAGAGGACGAATTAGTTAGAGGATGGAGGGTTTAGATTGAATCGGTTAGAGAGTTTGTTATGGTGAGATTCTAGATGGAAATTAAGAGGTGAATTAGTTGTGAGGTTAGTTAATGGGTGTACTAGGTAGTTAGATTGCTTTATAGAATTTAAGGTTGAAGAGAAGTTAAAAGTTGGTTAAGTGAAATTGAGTGCACTTAGTGAATGCTTTTTGAATTGCCTTGATGTATGCTTTTCTTGAATTGAACATGATGATGAGAGATATAAGTCCATTTGTGTGTAAAATGATCTTGACGTTTGTATGGAACTGCCTGATGTATGTCCAGTTTGTATTCCCCTGGAGGTATGGTGATTTTTTCATACTAATATTGGGGGATGTTGGTTTTATACTAAATTACATATTGCAGAACAATAGTTGTTTATTCAAATTCCTCAACGTGTAGCGCTATAACTGCTATTTGACAGGATCGATTTTAATGTAGGGTAAGGTTCTCCTTTAACAAACATGTTCTAGTTCAATTATATGTAATGCTTCCTGTAGTTGTGCTTTCCTAACTGCAATGGAAATAGATTTCAAAATCGACTAATTTTGTGACTAAAAGCACAGTTAATTTCAATTGCAATTTTCAATCACATGATAGACAAAAGAGATACATTGATTTATCCACATCACTCTTGTTCATTTTAGGTTGCTAGCTAGATGGGGCAGTGACTTGCTGGATTGTGGGATTCTTACTGTTTCTCTTGCTCCTAGAGATAACCATCAAGCTCAGGTTCAATTTGTTTTAGAACATGATCTCCCTGTAATTCTTGGTGTCCTTGCTTTACACAGGCTTCCATTCCCGTCAAATTCCTTTGATATGGCTCATTGCTCCAGATGTCTCATTCCATGGATTGACTTTGGTACTTCTATGGATTTTGCATTTTTAGATCAATCAAACTGACATAATTATTGTTTTTATGCAATATTTATCCATGATCTTGAACTTTACTGGTCTTGAAGCTTCTAAAACTTTGAAATTCAAACTGCAATCTTTTACTAAGTGGAGTTTATCTTCTCGAAATACACCGGATTCTTCGTCCTGGAGGATTTTGGGTCTTTTCCGGTCCACCAATAAACTACGAGCGAAGGTGGCATGGATGGGACACAACAGTCGAAGAACAAAGATCAAACTACGAGAAATTGCAGGACTTGCTAACTTCACTGTGTTTTGAATTGTATAATAAAAAAGGCGACATTGCTGTATGGCAGAAGTCTCCTGATAGTGTTTGCTATATAAACCAGACCAGAGATACTTATCCGCCCAAATGTGATGACAGCCTCGAAGCAGATCCAACATGGTATACTCCAATTCATATTTGTTTTTTGGTTCCGAATCCAAAATTTAAGAAATTAGGTAGGAAATCGATTTCAAAATGGCCTGACCGATTGCATGCTACACCTGAACGCATTTCAATGGTTCATAGTGGGAGTGCATTAACATTCAAAAATGACAATAGTAAGTGAAGAATCACATTACGCACTACAAGAATTTAATACCTGAGCTTGGGACTGACAAGATAAGAAGTGTCATGGATAGAATACACTATATGGAGGTTTTGCAGCTTCCTTGATTGACTATCCTGTATGCATTATGATTGTGGTCTCATCTTATGCTCCTAATACGCTTCCTGTGATTTATGATCGAGGCCTAATTGGAACGTTCCATGACTGGTAATTTTGAAATAGGAATTAAGGTATGGAGTTTTTATTTATGAATATACTTTGGTCTTATAAATGATCTTTGTTAATTTGATTTTTATTTTGATAGGTGCGAAGCATTTTCGACGTATCCTCGGACATATGACCTACTTCATCTTGCAGGACTCTTCACTGCAGAAAGCCACAGGTGACATTATAATGAGTTGTTTGTTGGTATTTTAATACACCAATATTTAGTTTAAATATAATTTTGGTCCTTGCAAATATTTCATTTGTTTGCTTCAAATCTGTCTAAAAATATCTTTGTTTTTAGTCATTGTAAACATATCATTTCAAGATGACAAACTAAGGCCAGTAATAGATTAAATCGTATATTACGAAATATATTTTCATGCATGAATCAATATAGTTTATAGAGTACACTGGTAACCCAATAATATGATTTGTTACTGTAGAGTTTTCACATATATAGAGAGATTTTTACGTCATTAATGTAGCTGAATTGCTTTGTTTTGTCCCTCTTTTTGGAACCAGAGAAATAAGTTGTTTATCCAAACTTAACCACTTTCGTAAAAGCTAAACTTTATCATGTTAACAGATGCTTGGATTGGATATTTGTGCTGACAGATGCTTGGATTGGATATTTGTGCTGACAGATGCTTGGATTGGATACTCTCGAGAAGATTGTTCAAGATGCTGCTTATCCTTACTGTAACTTGCTTTATTTCATATACTACTCTAATTCTGTTATTTCTTATAGTAATTTTAATTTCATGTGTTTATGGCTTATCATTAGAGGCCCTATTTAGTCACGGTTCAAATTTTAGAACCTGTGCGGTGGCCTGACTCACATGCTCTCAAAGACGGCCCTGCCCCTAAACCGTTCTGATGCAATCATGTGTTGTTCTGTGAAAGCAACTGTAATCACTATTCTCTTCTAACTTTTTATTCATTAAACTCTCCATTGATAATATGCAATGTAATTCTCCAATGAGTATTCTATTGACTTTTATGAATATTGTTGCAGGCATCTCCAATATTCACCTTTGCAAACCAAGCTGGACCAGACATGCTTGAAACAACTCTAGTTGCACTTCAGGATATAATGCTGGATAAAGTACTTGATGAAGCTGGCAGAAAGATTCTTTGCTCTGAATTCTCCAAGATAATGCAACAGGTAAAACTAAATATTCTTTGTAAATTTTCAAAAGACTAATGAATTATTCTTTGCAATTCTTTTTTGTTAAACAAAATTCTTTTAATTTCCCTATTTCAGGGTTACACTTATCTGCCATCAGGGATATGTGTATCAAGCATGAATAGGCTAGTTTCTTATGAGCAAGACAGTGCATGGAAAGTTCTTAATGATAATGATGCCAATCACTGTCTAGCATTCATGTTCATCAACCGGTCCTTTGTCTGAACTTTATATTAATGTTAAGATATATATATTATATATTAAGTTAATGTAATGTAAGCACTTTAAAGTACCAGATGCTATCTCTGACAGTTGCACTAATTTTCAGCTTTGTTTAATGTGTCTTTGTAAACTATGCTAATGTTCCTCTATGCCTATATAAAAATATTCGAACTAGAAGTATTTTGGTTTTATTTATTTGTGCAATTTGATAATGAACCCATATCTAGGAGTTCTACTTTTTAGAATTCCACAAACTTCGAATATCATCGTGGTGTTTTGCTTGATTCTAAATCAAAAAGTATTAAAAAATGGCATTGTTTCAACTTTTCGTTTACAGCCAATAAGGGCTTGAGGGTTGCGTATTTGAACTTTGCCTAGTGTTGTGAAATAGTATGATGGATGATATTTTCTTGTGAAATAGTATGACTTTTTAGTTAATGAAATATTTTGTTAAATATTATGACTTCTTAGTATATGAAAAAATGTGATAATTAAAATAGGATGTAATGTGTAGCATATGAAATAGGGTGTAAATGAAATTAAATATAATATAATTTGTTCATTCATAAAAGATGTAAATTATATTTAAAAAGAGTGTAATTACACCTGATTTTTATGTTAATTTACATCCGATTTTTATTAAAATAAGGTGTAACTATGAACGTATTTAAATTCGATTTTTATTAAAATAGGGTGTAAATAAAATGAATGTACACTCGATTTTTATTAAAATATGATGTAAATAAAAACGTATGTACACCTGATTTTTATTAAAATATGATGTAAATAAGAACGTATGTACACCTGATTTCTATTAAAATAGGATGTAACTAAGAATGTATGTACACCTGATTTTTAATAAAAAATGGTGTAACGTAGAATGTATTTACATCCGATTTTTACTAAAAAATGGTGTAACGTAGAACGTATTTACACCCATTTTTAAACGGGTGTAAATGTGTTAGACACTTCTCACCTGATGAATATACACTCGATTTTTATTAAATTTAATGGATATAAATTTAATAAAACAGGTGCAAATGTTTTGAGTTCGCATGGGGGTGCAAGGTGCATGTCCACGTGTCTTTGACATTTTTCGCATTTTTGACGTGCTCCTTCGCATCTTGCTGCATGGTGGGCCAGCAATACCCTGCTCGCAGCGCCTTTCGTGCTAGAGATCTTCCGCCTGAGTATTGGGTGTTGATTCCCTTGTGGATTTCCCGTAAGATCTCGAGAATTTTGGACTCCTCGATGCATTTCAGGAGTGGGATGGAGAATCCCCGCCGATAGAGCTTATGCTCGACTACTACGTAAGATCAAGCTCGACGTTTGGTTGCATAGGCCTCTTTTTGGTTAGCGGGTAACTCTCCCTTTGTGATATAACTAAATACCGGGGTCATCCAACATGATATGTCCCCAATGGCGTTCACCTCGGGCGACACAGTGGTTTTTTCAATACTCAAACGAGAAAGAGATTCTTGGATAACGAATTTGTTCCCACCATTTTTCTTTGTGCTCGCGAGTTTTGAGAGTATGTCGACCCGCGTGTTCTGTTCGCGGGGTACGTGTTTGATTTCCATCCGGACGAACTTCTTCATCTGTTCTTTGACTATGTTCAGGTATTCGATGAGGCTATCGTTCTTGGCATTATATTCTCCTCGAACTTGAGATACGACGAGCTGGGAGTCCGTGAATACTTGTACTTCTCGGGCCCCTAAGTCTTTGGCCAGCCTTAATCCTACGAGCAGGGCCTCGTACTCGGCCTGGTTGTTCGACGTAGGAAATGACAGGGCGAGCCAATGTTCAATCACAATGCCCTCAGGTGTATAACTTCATCTTAAAATGCACCGTGGAGGATACGACGGTCAGCTCGGCCAATGTTGGTCTCCTCAGGATGAAGTTGTAGAGAGACGGACAATCGATCACCAAAAACCATACTTTGACATGTCGGGATGCAGTTTCCTCCCCAAATGTGACGAACAACTTGACGTAGCCCCATGGCTTGGAGGTCAAACTGTTAAATCCTTGCAGGTCGGACTCCACATATGGTGACAGATGGGTATCGTCGAGCTGTTGGGTGCGGAACAGGTGGGTGTATATGACATCGATGGAACTTCCCTCGTCGACCAGGATGTTATGTACATCAAAGTTGGCCATTTTTGTCCTCATCAGTAGAGGAATGTTGGATTTGGGGGCTCCGTCGGGAAACTCCTCGAGATAAAATGTGATTGACTCAGATTTCCCTTGAATCTTTCAAGGGTTACAACCTGGATCGTGGATGCATCCACAAACTCGTTGAGTTTTCTCTTCACTTAATTCACCGAGATGCCAGTGAATCCCCGCCAAATATGACCATGGTAGAGGGGAACTTCTCCCATCTGATGTGGGTGAACAAAGCTCGTCATCTTCAAGACTGTCGAGGATGTGGAATTCCTCGGGCCTTGAGACGTAGAAGGCTACCTGGAGGGAACCTGATTCATCGGATGGTTGGGTATCCTCCTCAATTTCTTTAACCTCGCGGGTATCCCAGTGAGGGGCGTCGTTCTGCTTGTACTGCCCGAGTCTCCCTTCCTTGATGAGAGTCTCGATAGCATCCTTCGGGTGGACGCAGTCTTCGGTCAAGTGACCGTGGCTACGGTGTTACTAATAATATTTTGTTCTGTTGGCCCTAGGCTTTACAAGGGTGGGCCGAGGATGCTTGACTTCTCCGTCCTTGAACTCAGCATTTAAGCACTCTACAAGGATACGCTCGCGGGAAGCGGTCAGCGGGGTGTATTCGATGAACCGCCTAGATGGTACTCTGTGTTCGCGAGGATCGTTGGGTTTCTCCTCCCTTCTATTTTCCCATGTTTGTTGAGAAGAGCCCACGCTATTGTGCTGTGGGAAGTTAGTTGGTCCGCGGTTCCTCTAACCGCAGACGTTGTTCGCGACCTCTTTTTCCTCGTATTCCATGTACGCCCGGGATTTTTCAAGGAGTGCATCAAAAGACCCGAGGGGCTCAATGCCGACGGCCTTTCTAAATTCAATTCTCGGGAGGAGACCGCTTTCAAACAAGTATCTCTTCATGTGATCGACGCAGGGGACCTGAATGGCCTCGCAGTTGAACCAATCAATGTATTATCTGAGGGTCTCATCGCTCCTCTGGATTATTGCCTTATGAGCAGACTCAGTCTTCGGGTGCCGACGAGATGCAGTAAAGTTGCTGATGAATTAGTTCTTCGGATTCCTCCATAAGGTGATTGACCCGGGGGGTAGGCTCTTATACCAGTCCATGGTCGTTTTCCTCAGCGGCATGAGGAACATCCTGCATTTAATGGGGGCTCCGACGTTGTGATAGTGAATCATGGCTTCGAAGTCGTCGATGTGGTCGATGGGGTCAACAATGCCATCGTATTCCTCCAGAAGGGGAGGCTTTTCCATCCCTTTAGTAATAGGGGCCTCCATGATGGCTTGGGACAGCGGACCGCGGGGGTCGTCTTCGTCGCTTCTTTCTGGAGAGCAAGATGGGGGACCGGTAGTAGCGGCGGTCTTTGAGTCGGTCTTGGTCACGGGGAGGGTTCCTCGGCCAAGACTTCTTCTCTTCCTCACCCCTGTTTTTTTTTTGTTCAGGGGATCGTCGTTCTTTGCGCGGAGGGGTGCGTTCGCACTTCTTGATGGTTTCATGTTGGGTCCTTTCCAGTCTGGGGCGTCGCCCGGTACGAAGGGGAGAAGGACCGCGAGAATCTCCTCGTTGGTGTCTCTGCGGAGGAAAACACGAGCGTGGTTCCTGTCGTTGAGGAGATGGGGTGCGCGAGTCGGGCCTTCCGTGCCTTCTCGGGGACCTGTGGGTTTCCAGCATTCCAAGGCGTTCGCCTTGTGCGAAGATCATATAGTCAGATTTATTGATCGCCGCGAAGAAGGCCTTGGTCGTATGGTCAACATTATCAGGCATGAGGATCTCCTCGTACACTGCAGGTTTGTAGTTTTTCCGACGAGGTTGATCGAGCGGATGGGTTGGAGTAGAGGAGGAAGCGGTTCTTCCATCCCTGATGTCGAGTTCGTATCCAGCAAGGTCATCGTTGTTGTTGTTTTCGGCGTCGACGAAGTGAGCGTTCTCATCATTGTTGATAGCTTGGTCGGCCATGACAAAGGTTGAGAGAGAGTTGCTTTGATCTTCAGTTAGTGAAAGATGGGGAAACAATTTCCCACAGACGGCGCCACTAATCGTACCTGATCAGAAGAGATCGTCAAGGCCCACGAGTTTCAAGTTGAGCAACAGTTGAATGTGAAGTGGGGGATACCTACAAGAAACTCTGATGACAAAGTGAGGTTCTGAGTGAGAGCAAGTAAAGTAGGTGAGGTAGAATGAATAAATGAATGGACGAATACCTGACCCTCTCATGTGAGAGGGTATTTATAGCCCCCTGTGCTAGACCAAGATCCATGTAGTGAACCAAGTGATTTGGGCCCAACAACAAGGACTGCCAGGTTTTACGTGGGTAATAGGGTCCAACACGTGGTCCCCTTCCTTGTAAAACGCCCCGAGAATATAGGGACAGTGGACCTGTTATTCTCGGAGGACAGGTGGTGGTTGATAATGACTAGGGACACGTTCTCTAATGGACACGTGGGGGAAATCCCCAACGACTATCTGACTTGGGCCTGAAGCTATTAGACCATAGACAAAAGCACTGGACTGGATCTCCCCAACAGTGGAGCAAGTGCCGGCCAAATTCAAAACAAGTTGGTTTTCAACGTTTTAATCCAAGAGAATATGACACTAATAGTAGGATGTTTATCCCTGGAAAAAAATAGATTAAAAATGTATTCATCAAAGCTTAGTATAAGTCTCCAAACACTTTGATTTCTTGCAATTACATCATTTGCAGCTCTTAGTATCTCCAACTGAATCTGACTTACGCCTGCACATCCATGCTTAGTATAATTCTAATGTTTAAAAGTGAGTGAGATGAAATTTTCAAGCAGAAAGCATGATAATCAAAAACTTCATATACTTTTTCTTTTTGAGACTATTCTAATTGAAGTCTTCGTCAGCCGTGTAAGTCTTCATTTTATTAGCCCCAATATATATCTTGCAAAATCACAATGTCTCATGTCATTAAAAAATTGATAATTGTACGGAAAAATTCACATTTTATATCATATGATCCCAAATTAACTCTTCACATACATGAATAGCCACTTCAATTTTTCCTTTCACTCAAGCTAGCTGTATATAATTTCTATAATAGCCAAAATATTAAAATAAAGCACCAACATTAGTTTTTGGTGCACGATGATAGTTAGTTGACTCTTAATTATTTTATTTCTTTAGTTAATTCACCGTTCTAAATCTAGTAACATTTTCTAATACTTTTTTCATCATTTCATAAATTCAAAATGCTAGTACAATTGTTCCTTGTTCATAAATAACATAGTTGCTATATATTGATAAACTTCATTAACATACTAATACAATAAATTAAATCTAGTTTTTTTTTTTTCAATAAGAAAAAATGAAAGTTGATCAAGTCTTGTTCTACATTACAAAATATACAATTACTCAAAAAAAATTTATTTAAAACATACATACCCTAAAAATAGGTGAAAGTAGTTTGTGACCGTTTTAACTTATTTTTAATGAACATTAAGAAATTTACCTAAACAATTTGACCTAGGTTTTCTCTAAAATATAATGAAATGTGAATTTGCCCTAGTCTATAAATCACTATCCAATCTCTTATCTCTTATGCTAACAATTTTAATGATCTTCATAATGCAAAGATGGATGTCACATTAACCAACCGTAATACCTCAATTATTATTGTTAAAATTGGTGCTTCATGAATAATATGAACTTCTTGTTGGTACAAAATCATCATCAATTTGAATGTTGAAAGTGGAAACTTTCTTCTTTTGTCCCCTAAACATGACTTCCACTTCTACCAAAAATGTTGCACAAACTGGTCTATGGTCCGAAAATTTGAATTCTTTACGCACGTATGAAAGTTGTTGTATTCCCCGTCCATGCCACAATATTCGATCACACCTGCAATTTTTAATCATTAGATTTGTTTTGAAACCGATTTTTACCCGTGATTGAACCGATTAAACCAGTTGAACTATAGTCCAATGGTCTCATCGGTTTGATCTCAAATATGCATTTGATAACATTAATTCAACGTGACACGTACCAAGCTGGAGTTCGCCTTTTGCTCTTTGAAATCTTTACACCTTCAACATAGTAAGTATCCGAGTTGAAAGCATATTTATAAGTTGGTGCAAAAAAGATCTTCCCCTCTTTCCATCCCTTGAATACGCGACCAGCTTCCCTTTCCATTTTAAGCTGTCAAGATAAGTTGATATACAATGCATAATCAGAAAACTAACAAAAACGAGCGACAAAAAACATCGATATGAATCATATTGAAATGAACATTACAAGGGAGAAAGTACCTGATCCTTGTTGAAAAGTGCGGGCCAATCCTTCATTTCCACGAGCCTTTTAGCATCATCGCGGCTCAAAGAAATTCTGTAATTCAAGTCTCCAAACCATATGATTCGGCTGGAGAATTTTTTTTCGCACAACATGATCAGAAATTTTGGGATCACAAATATGAAAAATAACTGACAGAGTTATAGAGAAATCGAAAAATGTCTACATTATAACAACGCTTACTCGTGATCTAAAATTTTGTCAGGCATTCTACTGTGATGTGTCTTGCAAATCCTTGGAAACTGAGTGTTCTTTAGTATCTCTATGACATCAAGATTTCGGCGTAGCTCATCGCCCTCTTTCTCTCCTGACGCTAGATGACTGCAGATAAAGCAAAAACTTGTCTGATAAAATGACATGCTCACTGATATACACCCCTGCAGCCATATAAAAAAAATGCAGTAACACTTTTATGTTAAAGAATTGTTTTTCATTGATACTTCTTATTTCATACGCACTTGCATCGAACGAGAAAGTAAAGAAAAAAAATCGTATTTTAACTACCTTGTTTCCGAGGCATCCCATGATACCGCGACTCGTGCAACATATTCTTAAATGTCCTACATATTGAATAAGCTCCTTCTTCATCCATACACTAACAAAAATTCCAACCATTTGCTTACAGGTAACGAGACTATATTTCATCTGATTAGTAGCCAGAGCGACAGAAATCGGGAAACTGTCGTCCTCCTCCTCGGTGGAAGAATCGTCTAAACTAAAATTTGATTCTTGGCATCGAAAACAGAAGTCCTTAGCAGCCTTCCTTTCCATTTCTAGTACACAGTTACAACTTTTTAGTCTCTTTCCGTTTAATTTCTTGAAAGTTTTCTTGATCTTCTTTAGCGAAGGCTTCGGGGAGAGCAATGACCCGCGAGAAGCGAAATCTGAAGGACCGTTGAGCGACTGATTGATTAAGGCAAGCCATTTCGCAGCAGGTTCGTTGTCCTCTAATACAAGTACATTTCCAGCATTCAAAGGGACAATTTCCTGAAAACTAACATGTTTGAAAAACAAAGATTATAATAAGAATCAATATGAGCAAAAAACATCAACTATACTGTTTTCGTGCCTAAGAGTGTTGTCAATCACAGATCGCAGAAAGTAACAGATTATGAGACACGCGGAGACAAAAAGAGAAAGCATACCCCAAAACGTACATATCAGGTTCATTCCGAACCTGAAGAAAATCACTAAGATCAAGGTTCCCACTCGGGCACTGACCACCAACATTCCATGTTGCAGCAAAAACTCTGATTAAAATCAAAAGACAATAACTATAACTGTTAATATGGTCGCAGATATTGCAACGAGAACAACATATAAAAAAAAGAAAGTTCTAATTACTTGAAATTCTGAACTGCTTCACCAGAAGACATCGAAGATACCGAGCCTTGATTTTGGATCGATAAATCAGAAAGTGCTTCTGCAATGTAACAAATACAAACTGATATCAATAATATATATACAAAGAAAATAAGAGATCCCTCAAATCGATCATGCTAAGACAGAACATTCGTACAATAAAAGTATGAAGTTATGCTATTCTAAAACAACCTCCACCATTAACAAGGGAACTGTCATACAGTAAAAGTAGTGGATATGAAGAAGAACAAAGAAAGATCAATAATTGAATTCTCGTCTTAAAGTTTATATGATTATATTCCGAGATTGCGATCAAATCAAATCACCAGATGCTTACACTACACCTTATCTTATAACTTTTACATGTAAATCAAACCATGTCACATTCTAAAAGAAGTTAAATTGGATTATTTATTTTTTGTCAAAAATTCTACCTAAAAGAAGATAAATAGAATGAAAAATTCTCTCAACCACAGATAATAGATATGAAATTATGGATAACATATCACTCAGCACAAAACAAAATGGTATTATATTATTTTCTCAATATTTTGAAGGAATTTTTTATGCCATGTATGCATCATCATTGTTTCATTTTATTCACACAATCTGAAAATCAATTAAGAATATATTCTTATACAAAATAACTTTGGTTGTTCCATTTATATTATCTATTAGGCCAACTCATCTTCTCATCTTTACAGATAGGATAAGTATTTTAAAATTGTCATGCTTTCACAGAAGATAAAGAACAAAAAGGTTCCATACTTTAAGTCTAAGAGAAAACTATCAGAAAAGTAATGATTCAAATTTGCATTTTCTTCACTACAAAAGTAGTGATTCCACCTTTACAGAAAAGCAAGTTGAGGTATTGAATTGAATGATACTACAAATTTTAGAAAAAATAAGACTATTCTAACTTTAAAGATTATAGGAATATTGTCTATCTCCTAGATTGAATATCAAATAGGACTCACCATGAGAATCAATTGAACAACCTCTTTCTGTTGTTCTTCCGTTTCTATCTCTCATACTCAACACTTTCGAGAAAAATGACTGAAATCAAAGTCACATTCGAAACAACACTTACAAAATAATCAATCAGCGTTATATTTAAGTTTGTGCAATAAATCATAATAAAGTAAACTAAACAATTATTGAAAAAATGACGAAGAAATCAACCTGTTTTTTCCTCGGTTGATTGCTTGCTATCATATCCGAAACTGCTCGTCTATCCTCAAATTCATTGTCCATCTAAATCTAAATCATAAACAAAAAAAAATGTTAGAAAAGTTAAAGGGTTCAAAATATTCAATTTTATAAACTAATCAATGCATTTTCATTCAACAAAAACACACAAATACATTTTTTATCCAGGAATCATTCAAAACAACAACAAATAAATAAAATCATATAGAAGAGCTTCATGCACAGATTTAGATTCAAAAACAATAAAAAAAAATGGCATTCGTTTTGAAATGATTGCTACCATTAAAAATGTGATTCTTATAGATATATCAATCAACAAAAATCAAAAGGAGGGAAAAAATAAACCTGAAGAAGATTGAATCCTTGTAATAGAATTGAAAATTTGGTGTAGTATAGTAGTGTTCAATCAAAAGGAATCATGAAAGATACATGTATATATAGTGGAAGAGAAGTATTTGATGATTTCAAAAAGGATACAAAAGGAGACAGAAAAATAGATATAGGTGGAAATAGAGAGAGTAGGGTGTTTGTTTCTTATTCATGAATTTGGAATGAAGAAATTGAGGAAAATTAATAAAATCAATAAAGGAAATAGTCAAACAAAAAAGAGGAAGAATGGAATAGAATCTTATATGTCTCTTCATTCACATTTATTGTTGTTATTATATTTTATTTTTTACTAAATTTTTATTATTATTATTATTTGAAAACAACTTTGATAGGTCAGAGTAATAATGAATTCAAACCTTTTTTTTGTTTGGATTTCAGCAATGTTATCTCTTTTAGGTCAAAATTCCAGCTTCAAGAAAGATGAATAGATGTATATCTCATCACAATTAACAACAAAGTTGGCTTTAAATGAATTACAATTAAATTTATTATTATTTGTTTTATTTTAATATAATAATCAAAATTAAAAATTATATTTTCTTTAATTTTAATTATAAAAAATATATATTTTTAAATATATTGAATAATTAATTTACCTAATTTATATATCAAAATGCATTTGAAGTTTGAACCTAGTAGTTTGTGTAGTAAAGAAAAGAAGTTAGTTTCTGTTGTGTGTGATCTAAGTCTTGAGAGTAACCAACCCCACGTGTGACTGAAAAAAAAATCACAACAGTGAAGTGGACGGTTTGTGGTGTGTTTCCTGTGTGCGTGACACCAAAAGGTTGCTTCTACCTTGTCTTTTGATTTCCATTATAAGGAAAACATTTATTACCATCTCATATAAATATTCTTAAATATCTTTAAATGATTTTATAAATATTCTTGAATAAAACTACGCATAGTCCAAGAATTGGTCGTCTGTATTCTAGTATGAGCAACCGTATTTGATTGACGTTTGATAAATTTTACCTCAAAGTTAGGATAAGACTGTAACAAACTTTGAATAGATGAAATAATAAAACTAAACGCGGAAATATTGCTATTATAGATGTGAATAGCTTGAGTCACTATTTGGGAATCACATTCAAAGGTAACATTTTTCAAATGCATTTCTATTGCACTAAATATGGCCTCTTTGAGGGTCAAAACTTCAGCCTCAATAATTGGATAGAGACCAAAGTTTCAAGCAACACCTGCAAAAACAAAGTTTTTAAGATGATTTCTCACACACCAGCCCCTATTGATAGTCCTTCTAATGATGTTAAAACCTGCATCAACGTTAGACTTCAACATCTCCTCCTCAGGCGGACTCCGCCTCGATATAGATTGGTGGTTGTTAACACTATCCCTGCTCTCTTGAGCTACATACCAATCAAACCAACTATAGTAAGCCCGTAGACAAAGATTAGAGGACTCTTCTGACTAGTTATTCCAAATCAAGTTATTATGGTTCTTCCAAATCAGTTCTAACATCATGCTACTCTTCTAGCCGTTCTCCTATCCTCCCGGCTACAAATATCAAAAATCAAAGTAATAGCATCATCAAAAGAGTATAATCGAGGATCAATAATATGCGTCAATCATGTTTCCATCCAGCACTAGGAAATAACATTACAACCAAAGAATACATGTTAAGTATCTTCCAAAGTATTATCACAAAACTGGAAAATAGAAGGGCAAGGAAATTAATGTTGACGAAGTCTAACTCTAGTAGAAAGGCAGCCCCTACAAATTCTCCATAACAAGTGTTTTACTCTTGGTGGAGCTTTTATATTTCACAGATTACCCCATTCTCCATCCACAATGTGAAAACTCGAGTTCCCTTTATTCTTTCTCCACAATCTATAACCCGGCCGCACACTATAACACCCATTCTGCTCCTCTTTCTAGTTCCACTTATCCTCCCCCACATCTTCGACTAAAGTAACTTAGAGAATATCTTTCGTTGCTACATAATCAAACATCTCTCTTATTACTTGAGAATTCCAATGTTTAACATTTGGTAAAAATATATCTTTAACAATAATGTCATACACACCTTGTCTCTAAGGCCCACTCGAACACCCATCTATTTTTACTATAAGCCAAGGGGCATGCATCACCGAAATATTATTGCCATCTCCAATACTCCACCTGCAACCAAGGGTTAAAATTTTCCTAGCTTCCAAAATGCCTCTCCAAACAAAACTTGGATTATTACCCAGATTAGCTTCAAAGAAAGATGATCTAGGAAAATACCTTGCTTTATAGATCTTAGCGACTAGAGATTGTGGTTTTGATAGAAGATGCCACCCTTAGAACCCCAACCCAGTCTCATTCTTTGTACCTGTCAACTTCTCCCACGACATCCACCTGATACCACTGTTATTGTTACTTCCTCCCCACCAAAAGGAATTAAGCATATTTTCAATGTCGTTCACAACCCCCTCATGTAGAACGAAAAGCCTCATGATATAACTCGGGATAGATTGAAGAATCGATTTAATCATACCTTTTTTTCCCGCTTTTGATAATGACTTACTCCTTCATGATTTTATATTCTTCCAAATTCTATCCTTCACATAGGCAAAAGTGGCTTTCTTACTCTAACCAATTAGAGAAGAAAGCCCCAAGTAGATCCATGTTCCTAGAACATGACGAACTCCCATTAAACTAGCCAATTCCTCCTGAGCAGGTCTGCTTATATTCTTGCTAAAAAAACCTCCGATTTAGCCAAATTTTTATATCTTAACCAGAAGCTACACCATACAAGTTAAGAATCTCCATAGTATTGGGCACCTTAGTTAAATTAGCCATGCATAACAGAAAACGGTCTCAGCAAAAAAGCAGATGGGACACACTAGGTGCCCCTCTACATATCTGAACATCATGTATATCATCTCGAGCAATAACACCTTTTAAAAGAGTCGAAATGCCTTCAATGATAAGAATGAAAAGATACGGGGATAGTGGGTCCCCTTGTCTCGATCCTCTTCCTGGATAAATATGTCCAACACTATCCTCATTCACAAGAACAGAATAATTCACCGACGTAACACACATCATCATCCACTGAATCCATTTTTCTACAAAACCCAACCTTTGCAGCATACCCCTTAAGAAACCTCAATTCACTCTATCAGAAGTCTTGCTAATATCAATCTTAAGGGCCAACTGAGCATTATTTCCCGTCATCCTTCTCTGAAGAACATGAATAACTTCGAAAGCTATCATTGCATTATCAAGAATAGATCTCCCTTTGACGAATGTCGATTGTTCCTCCCCTATACATTTATTCAGATACTTTTTTAGTCTATTAGCTAGAAGTTTGGAAACAAATTTATAAGCCACATTACATATGGAGATGGGGCACAAATCCTTTATATCATTTGGATTTGCTCACTTAGGAATAAGACAAACATTGGTCTCATTTAGTGTCGGCAGAAAAAAAAAACCTAGCTAACCAAATCTTCACCTCTATAAAAATATTCTCACCACAAATAGACTAAAAATTATGGTAGAACGCCGGATTGAAACCATCCGGGCCGGGAGACTTGTCTGGGTGCATCTAAATCAAAGCCTCGAAAAGCTCGTCTTTCAAGATAGACGTTGTTAACATGTTATTCTCAGCATCTGTTAATACTGGGTGAATAAAGCTCAAAACGGGATCAGACACTCCCCTCTTAGATTCAAACAACTTGTCGAAACACCGTTTCGCTACTCCACACATTCCTTCTTAATCACGGATATCTGCATTCTCTTCATTTTGAAGCGTGTTAATTTTCTGAAAATTTTGACGTACCATAGCAGACCGGTGGAAGAATTTAGTGTTTAAGGTATAGTAGAAAAAATATTTAGGGATAACAATGTGGATTGTCCGCCTTATTTATATTTGTTTAGTTTAAATTTAGTAAAAAATAAGGTAGGACAAAGCGGACTAATTTAAGTGTCCAAGTTTAAAAGTTAGTCTACTCTATTTACTAACGAGTTGACATATCTTTAAATTTTTTTTTTTTTAAAGTTTGAATTACTACTTTATTTATATTTTTTCAATTGTTTTCTACTTTATTAACAATTTAATTTACTATTTAATTTACAAATTTTTATACTCATAATTTTTAATTTTATATGTGATTACCTTCCAAACAATAATACACGCTTTTAAGAGTCACTAAATAATAAAATATATAAAATTTGTGATATTTTACTAAACAATAAAAAAATTACTATTTCATTATTACTTCTCAATTTTTTAATTCTTATCTCATAATTTTTACTTAAACGTGATTTAATGCTGATTTATGGTTTGTTTTATAGTATTCAACAACATTCACATTATATCTTATCTTAATAATGAAGATTTCAATTTAAGTAAAAACTTTCAAAGGGCTATAATACTTTTGATTAATAACTTAGAGTTGAAAAGTGGTTATAGTCTAAAGTTATGAATGAAGTGGGTCCTTTATGAGAGCTAAAAACCATAGGCCTACAAAGTAGAGACTCTTCCAAATGGATGAATGGACAGTCAAAGTCAAGTCATGGTCATGAGAATGGGCCAATCTCAAAAGACAAGTAACTGAATAAATCTAGGCATTTATTTATAAACTATGATATTGATTGAATCAAAAATATAGTAACTACTAAAAAACTCAAAATTTAAGCTACTTACACCTAAACTATTATAGTATGGTCCCAAAGATGATTTTCATTAACTCTTTATCTACTATTTTACTCATTTACACTTTTGGATGCTCGCCTTTAAATTCAAAATAGAGTTCTTTGTGTTTACATTTTTTTAAAAATAATTTCATCATAAATATTGAATTTATTTCTATTGATACTTCGAATAATAGCTTGACAACAAGATGAGTGATGTAAGAATATTTTTTGGGGAAAAATATGATATTGTAATAAGGTTTTACTTTTTTAAAATTTTGGAAATAATTATAATGATATGGACGATAAAACAATATTTCCTCATTTTACTTCTTTCAATTTTTTGGTGTAATAGTATTATTTATTTATTTACTAATTTAATTGTTTAATTCTCTAATTAATAGTATTATTTATATCACATTTTGATTTAATATATTTTGCACTTTTGATTTAATACTTTACATTTTTTATTTTTGATAATAATGAATATATAAAATATTATTTGATAATGATATCTAATAAAAGTGATCTCACTGGTTGATCAAAACCTGAAAGTGGGCCTTGATAATGACGTCTGTTTGGTTAGAAATATGAGGAGATGAGGGGGTGTACCTACAAGACACTCTGACGACCAAGTAAGAATGAGTGCAAAGAGATACAAGAAAGATATTAGAGTTTTTAGTATGAATGTTGTATACATGGCCCTCACCGTCATTCTCTACCGAAGTTCTTGCTCTTTCTGCCGTTCACCGTTGTAATCTCTGCCCGTTCCGCCACTAGTCTTCCCTAACTTGGTAAGTTTCCTGTTTTCCTTTTGTTTTTGCTAAAATGTTTCCTGTTTTAGGTTAGATTTTAGGTTGCGATTTTAGAGATGCATGTGGTTAGGGGTAAATTAGCTATATATTGGACGACTCTCGGTGGTTCTACCACCTGGGAATGCTGGCTCCGCCGTGGAGCAGTTTGGTAACTCCTGGTGGTAGGGCTGATGATGGCGGTTTGTGATGAATTTTCTAGTGAAATTGGATTGTTCCCTGGATTTCTGCTTTGAACTTCCTGAGTTTCTGATGTGTCCTTGGGCGAGGTCCAAAATCATTTGTCGAGGAAGGAACTTTACTCACATGAGTTAGGGTTTATCCTGGTGATCGGGCGCCTAGTACGTTAGAGGGAATTATCCCTGTGTTACTTTCTATTGTTTTGAGTGAGGGCTCTTGTCGGGGATAGGGTCCTCGTTTGCTCCCTTTCACTTGATTAGCGGTGGAAGGGTGGATTTGATTCGATGTCGATTTTACTTTTGTCCTCTGCTTTTCAGGTACAATGGCTAGCAGTACTAAAGACGACCTTATGAGCGAGCATATTGATTTCGTCGCAAGTTTATCCGGGGGCACATCAACCGGGGAGAGTACCTCATGGGCGAGTGATCCTGATCCAGCATACCCGAGCAGGGTGCGGACGCGCAAGGCAAGCTTGCGACTCTTGAGGATCATTTAGCCTCGGTCACGCCGGGTCCTTTGGAGATTGTTTCCCACTTTGTTGAGCACCTGGATGAGGTGTTTACGTTTGTGGCTTCGGGGATGGAGTCAGAGGATACAGTGGAAGAATGAGCGATCTACATCCCAGGAAAGGATCACCTCGTATGTTCTAAGTTTGATGTGAATTATCTTCCTATGTACGAGATTATCTTCCAAGAGTTAGGTCTATGACTTCCTTTCTCTGATCTTCATGTGGCCATTTTTCGATATCTTCATCTTGCTCCCTCCCAGCTTCATCCCACTTCAATTGTATTTCTACGGGCTTTCGAGATAGTGTGTGATCATCTACAGATAGGGGCCACCGTTCCTTTGTTCTTTTATTGCTTTCACCTTCAGCAGGGTCAATTTTATAATCAGCGGGGATGGGTTTCCTTAAAAGAAGCTAACGAGAAGCTGTTCAAGGCTTACCTCGAATCCGTCCAAAATTTTAAGGAGAGGTATATGTTAGTCCATCCCGTGTCTGAGAGGGCGTTGTTGAATTTTTTTTAGGAGAATCCCACTGGTCGATGATAACGGGGAACCCGAGCTGAATGCGGATATGGACACGATGATGAAGCTGGTGCCAAAGTTTAGTTTCCACTACTCGAGTAAACATTTTCTTCGTGGGACCAACCACTATATTTTGTAGAAGGGTCAGGTGAGCCCTGAGGACCAGGCTAGTCATGACCAGTTGTCGGCCTTTGTTGCAGGGATACCTCCTGTCCAGCATGTTGGAAAAGGGGGAATGCCCTTTACCGACGAGGATGAGGAGTCTGTGTTTAAGCCAAGGCTGATAAAAGTTAATGAGCTCCTTGAGTGGGGGGATCTTGTGGCATACTTGGGTAGTTTATCTTGTATTTCAATTTGATTCGCACACATATCTCTTTATCCCCATTTGCTGAGTTTCGTCTATTGTTTTTTGTTGTAGGAAGGATGAATGGTGCTCAGAAGCGTAGGGTCAAGTCGGTTCCCTTTAAATCTAAGAAGGGAGAAAATTCCGGAAAAGGTCCTCAAGGTGAAGCGGGGATGGCTCCCTAGGCGAGTTCAGGGACGTTGTTTGGTCCCATTGTCGAACATCCCTCTCCTCAACAAGTGTCCTCGTTTTTTTACCTGGTATTCACCTCGTACCTGGGAGGCGACGAGCTGGGAGTCCGTGAAGATCTTTACTTCCTCGGCGCCCAAGTCCTCGGCCAAGCGTAGTCCGATGAGGAGAGCCTAGAGTTCTGCTTGGTTGTTTGAGGTCAAGAAGGATATCGAGAGGGAGACTTCGATTATTATTCCTTCCTCGTTTTCTAGCATGATGTCAGCCTGTTATACCCCAATTTTTGCCCCTAAGATTTCTCATCATCTCACTTTTATCAATACAACAAGATCACACATTAGGGTTGATTCTCTCTATCTTCATCCTATCTTTAAGTTTTCTCTTGAGGGATTACCAAGCACCTTGAAGTGTGTATCTTGTACATGTGTTCTTTAAACTAACATCAAAAAATGTATATATGTTTCTTTAAATGTTCATATTATAGGTGGTGATACAATTGCATTCATCTCACCATCTAACCTAGGGTTGAGGGTTGGTTCGCAATCAAATGAATCTTTAATGGATTACAAGAGCTTAAGTTTCAAGGTTGTGTCCATGATATCAAATATTTATGGTTCAAAGAGTTATCTCACCTTATTTAGGTCAAACTTTCCTCAAAGTTGGTATTGACATTCACCAAAGAGATAAGTTCATGTGTTTATTTTCATGCCTTATTCAACAATCTTCATTGAGACTTAAGTTCCATTTTTAGTGTGGTTTAAGACAATATAATTTCAAGACCTATTATGATTCATCATGCTTTATCTTTCCAAGAAAGATCAAAAGATTCAAGGTTGGTTCAAGAAGTTTGACCTAATTGAGCAAATGCTTAATCCAGTGATCACAAGTGCATAACTCCATCAATTTTCAATATTTTGAGTTGGTTCTTTTGTCTATGGATTCTTATCATCATCATCATCAACAACCTCTCTTCACATGACAAGATCCAATTGTGCAAGAAAAATCATCAAAAGTTAAAAGGGGTTTCAAGTCATGTTGCCACTCCCTAAGCTAGGGTTTGTTGACTTCCAAGGACCATATCTTGCTTATTTTTTGAGATTTTTGAGTGACTACAAAGCCATTATTATCTTTAAAGGGTCCTTAATAAGCTCTTTTCATAAATATACGGCTAATTTTGAATGGAAGGTCATTAATGATTGAGAAAGATTACAAGTTCCTTTGAAAGGCCTTTGAATTTTTAGGGCTTGACTTCCAATGATCATAACTTGGTCAATTTTTATCACCTTGAGCCCATTGTTTTTTTTCCCAATGATCTTAAGAGTGTGAACTTCAACTCTTCTTTTATGTGCAATTCTTGAAAATGGTTAGAAGATGCCTTAAGAGCTCAAAAGATTATAGACCACTTCATGGATTTTCATCAACTTCACAAGGTCATAAATCTCTCATTTTTTGAAGTTTTTGGATGATTCAAGTTTCACAATGCTTTTTAAGAAGTCTACTTCATTCCACCTTCATTAACCAAAACATACTTTTGAGTGGAAGGCCATGTTTGAAGGCAAGAGATTACGAGTCACTTTTGAAGTCAAAACTTGGAATTTTTCTAAATCCACAATTTAATGTGTTTTTCACGATTTCAATTGATTATAACTTTTTGCTCAAGCATCTAAATGCTACCTTTCTTGGAACATTATGAAATTTATGGTGATATATTTCCATTGCAAAAATAATGAGATCATAAAGCCCCTTGAGCTGTATGCACCATGGATTCAAAGTTGGCATCATGAAAACGAGTTTTTGCTTGCAATCAGTTTACAATTTCCATGATGTGGCTTCTAATGACCATTTTGCTGCGTGTTTTTATTTAAAAATGTTTAATAAATTCACAAAGCATGATTAGAGCATTGAAACACAACAATTAGATGATTTTTGAGCAAATTCAAGTCACACTTTTCTCACTTTCGGGCTTCACTCAATTTCCCTCAAAACTCTTCTTGTTTTCTAACTTGAACGACTTTCATAATAAACGTGGACTTAGGTCCATGCATTTTCAAAAATATTTTCTTAATCAAACTTTAACCAACTTAATCATGCTTTGTAATTTTTGTGAGAAGACTAAAAGTAAATCAACCTCATTCAAATCATTTTTGCCACTTTGGCTTTTTTACTTTAAACTTTTCTCAAAAGATTAGACTCTTTTTTATTCTTGTAGTGATGCGAGCTACTATACTTCTACGATATATAGTGAAGTGAGATATTTTCCACTTGGGTGTTGAGTGAGACTTTGTTGATTTTTAAATTCAAGCTATATCCTCCACTTTGAGATGATGCAAATTCTCCTTTCTTATAATTGTGGGTAGTAAGTATGTTTTTCACTCGGATATGACGATGATGTCTTTTCTCTTAAAATTAACCAATGTACATGTTTTTAAAAAAATTTAAAGGTGAACTACGAGTAACCTGATCCCCTATTACACAGAAGGTGGTACGTAGGCACTAAAGGTTCACAACCACGACGAGTGCAAAATTGTAAAAAATACTTCTTTTCTCATCTCCTCCATCTATTTTTGTATACAACACATATAGCCAAAATACACAAATTTTCAAAGAGGTTCATGTAGAGTATCGTAGATGTTTAGGGTGCTAATACCTCCCCTTTGCATAACCAACCCCTGTACCTAGATTCCCCCCCCCCCCCCTCTTTTTTGGGTTATTCGCTCTTTTCTCATTCCTATGGAAACAATAAAGCGCGATGGAGATTTTTATTTGATCTGTGCGAGTCAAGTCAATCCAATTGCTTAGTCTCAACATTTCTATGGCTACACAGCCCTGCTTCTCGTCGAGCTGGAAGCTCCATCCACGAAGATGGTCCACTTGTTTGCCCCATTTGTGGTGTTTGGGAAGGTTATCTCTGCTATGAAATTGTCCCACACTTGTGCTTTAAGAGCTTTCCTGCTTTCATACATGATGTCAAACTCGGAGAGCTCTAACGACCACTTAAGCATTCTGCCAACCATATCAGGTCGACCAACCAACTATTTTATTGGTTGCTTTATCTGGACGACAATTGTGTGGGTCAAAAAAATAGTGTCTCAGCCTCCTTGATGCGTTGATGAGCACTAAGGCTACCTTCTTGATCTGCTGGTATCTTACTTCAGGGCTTTGCTCTTGAAGTAGATGGGTTTTTTCCCCTCGGAGTTCTCCCGAATGAGGGCAGTGTTGACTGCCTCGGAAGCTACGACCAGATATAGGTAGAGAGTTTCTTCCTTGTCTGGTCTTGAAAGGACATGTGGTTGAGATAGTGCCCATTTGAGGTGGGGGAGGGTGCGCTCGCACTCTTCGGTCCATTCGAATGTGGCTTCCTTATGGAGAAGTTTGAAAAAGGGGAGCACGTATTGGGCAGATTTTGCAACGAATTGGGACAATGCTGTGAGCATTCCATTTAGAGTTTAGATTTATTTTTTCGAGTTTGGGGTTGGAAGCTTAGAGAACGCTAGACATTTGTTGGGGTTGGCTTCTATTCCTCATTTTGTTAAGTAGAAGTCGAGGAACTTGCTCGCACGCCAAAGGTGTATTTTTCCGAGTTGAACCGCATTTTGACTCTTCTTGCTTGTTCGAAGACCTTTCTGAGGTGGAGCGCATGATCATTTTCCTCTTGGGATTTCATGATCATGTCATCCATGTAGACTTTGAGCGTGTCTCTGATTTCTCCTCGGAAGACCTTGTTCATCATGCACTGATAGGTAGCGCTCACGTTTTCAGACCAAAGGGCATTGCATTGTAGTAATAGTTTCCCGATTCGGTCATGAAGGCCGTGTATTTTTTGTCCGTTTTCGCCATGGGGATCTGGTTGTATCTAGAGTACGCATCCATAAACGACAGTAGTTTGAAACCTTCTAAATTTTCGACCAATTTATCTATGCTGGGGAGGGGGTAAGCGTCTTTAGGGCAAGCTCTATTGAGATCGGTATAGTCAATGCACATGCGCCATTGTCCATTACTATTTTTTACAAGAACTACAATCGAGATCCAGGTTGTGTAACGGGCTTCAGAAATAAATTTTGCCTCTAGTAGGTCTTTGACAGCCTGCTCGACAGCCTCGTTTTTTTTTTGGACTGTCGGCGCCTATGGTGAGCAACTTCCTTGAGGGCAGGATCTATTGTCAAATGGTGACAATCTATCTCTAGGTCTAGGTCGGGCATATTTATTGTGCTCCAGGTGAACAGGTCCGTGTTCTCCATTAAGCACACCTTCAATTGTCTCTTTTCTAGGCTAGAGAGATCAGTTCCGATCTTAACTCCTTTGGAGGGGTCGCTACCTAGAGGAACAATCTCGAATTCTCCGTCCGGAATTGGCCGCATAAGATCTACAGGTTCAGAAGTGCTTGTTGATAAGGACGAGCCTTCTCCATCGAGCATGGGCTCCTTCCCATTCTTCTTCTTCTACTCTCTGAGATCTTCCTTTGTGAATCTGTTGTCTAAGTCGATCGTGTCGATGTGGGGAAGTGGTTTCGGCTCTTCAGGACAGTCGAGGAGAGTGAATCTATTTACCAATCTGGATTGACTGTTGATGGAGCTCAAGCCCTTTGAAGCTACTTCGAAATATCTTCTGGCTGCTTGGATGTCCTCGTGCAGGGTAGCGACGAGGTCGTTGGCGGTGTAGTACTTTATTTTTAGGTGCACCATGGAGGGCATTGCTATTAGTTCGGCCAGAGTGGGCATCCCAAAGATGCACTGATATAATGACGGGAAGTCAATGACGAGGAACTGGGTCTTGATGGACCTGACTGTCTCTGCTGCCCCAAAAGTAATGATCAGTTCGACAATACCCCCTAAGGTTTGGTGACGGAACCATTGAACCCCTGAAGATTAGAGCGCACATATGGGGTCAAGTGTGTCTCATTCAGCTGCAAGGTGGCGAATAGTTGGGAATACATTATATCGACTGAGCTGCCTTGGTCGACCAGAATACGCCTGACATCGAAGTTGGCCATGCGAGCTCGTACGAGCAACGAGATGCTGGAATTGAGAGATCCTCCGAGAAACTCTTCTTGATAGAACACGAGGGTGTGAGACCCTCCTCTGAACTTGTAGAGGGTGGAACTCATGTCAGAGTTAGCCTCCATTAACTACTCGAATCTTCTCTTCACCAAGCCAACGGTGCATTTGTTAAAGCCACCGCCCGAAATGACCATTGTTGTTGGGAACGACTCCCATGGATTATGCGATGAGAAGTATACGGGAACTTCCTCCATGTCGGGGAAATATAAATATTTTGGCCTCATGATGCTCATGGCAATGGTCATGAGAGCTTTGTTTGGGAAGGCCCCTATTTCTCCGACCTGGTTGGATTCAGAAACCTCTTCTCGGGGAGATTCATTCTTTCTGTATTGTTTTAGATGCCCGTCCCGGATGAGGATCTCAATGGAATCCTTGAGGTGAATACAGTCTTTGGTTGTATGCTCGTGACTATTGTGAAACCGGTAGTACTTTCTTTTGTCCGTCCCTGGCTTGGACGGTATTTTTCGGAGGAAGCAAACTCCGGCTTGCTTGAATTCTGCATTCGTGCAGTCGGTCAGGATCTTCTTGTGTGATACGTTGAGAGGAGTATAGTCATGGAAGAGACTAGGCGGGCCCTTGTAGCCTCGGGATTCTCGGGACTTGTCTTCCATTTTCTTTTCTCCTCCTTGACGGGATGTCGGGGGTTCTTCACTCTTTGAGGGCTTCACGTTCTCTTTATGTCGCGAGTCCTACACGTTGTTGGCCGTCTCTTTCTCCTCGTACTGGATGAACATATGTGCTTTGAGTAGGAGAGCATCTAGAGTGACTGGTGATTCGATGCCAACTGCCTTGGAAAAGTTACTGCAGGGATGGAGCCTGCGTTCAAGGAGATACATTTTCATGCTGTCTGTAGTGGAGACTTGTAAGGCCTCCTTGTTGAAACGTTAAATATATGCCCAGAGGGACTCATCCTTCCTTGGATGATCGCCTC
The DNA here is from genome assembly GCA_948472305.1 of Vicia faba. Taxonomy (NCBI): domain Eukaryota; kingdom Viridiplantae; phylum Streptophyta; class Magnoliopsida; order Fabales; family Fabaceae; genus Vicia; species Vicia faba. Next base: position 131,500,700 of record OX451739.1, read on the forward strand.
CAGAGAAGCTTCTGATTTTGGATGTCGGTGAGATGCCGTAAAGTTCTTGGAAAATTGTCTTCCCAGATTCTTCCATAACATGATGGATTCATTGGGAAGGCTCTTGTACCATGCCATGGCCCCTTTACTGAGAGTTGTAGGAAATAATCGACATTTGATCGCTCCGCAGACTCCTCTATAGTCGAGCAACACATCAATATTTTTGATGTGCTCGTCAGGGTCGGCCGTTCCATTGTAGGTCCCCAGGTGGGGAGGTTTCTCTTGACCGACAAGGAGTGTGGTCTCCATGATTTCTCTTGATAATGGGCCGCGAGGATCATCGTCGCTTCTATCAGGAGATGGTGATAGGGAATAATAATCCCTTGCTCGTTAAAGGTTGTTGTCCTGTCGAGGAGAGGTATTCCTTCTTGGCTTGGACGTGAGTGGTTGCGGTTAATCCGTTTGTTCTTTCTCTTCTTGGAGATCAGGGAGCGCTTATCTTTACCCGAAGGCGTGCGACCTCGTTTCTTGATGAAAGAAACCTCTTATTTCTCCTGTGCGGGGGACGGCCACACCTTGGTGGAGATGGATTGTGGGAGTCATAACGACGGTGTCTCCGAGGGGGAGACTTTGACTTCTTCTTCTCCCAGGCCCCAATCCTCTTGCTCTTCTGCAAGATTAGGGCATTGGTTTGATTGAGGGAAGCGAGCAGTGCTGCCATGGCCGAGTCAACATTTGGTGGAATAGGAACTGGCTGGAGGACTTCTAGAAGCTACTCGTTGGGTTTCTTGGACCTCTTATCGTCCAAGAATTGGAGGTTATCTGACCATCTATGATATCGGGGATATCCTATATATGAGGAAGTTCTTGGCTCCCGTCTGTCTTGTGGACAAGAGAAAGTACGATTTTGCCAGACAGATGGTGGTCATCGTTATCGGACATGATTTGAAGGTATGAAGGTATCTTTAGTCTTCGGTTTCAAGGACGGCATTGATCTTACCGGGTGATCTGAACCTGAAAGTCGACCTTGATGATGACGTCTGTTTGGCTAGAAATATGAGGAGAGAAGAGGGTGTAGCTGCAAGACATTCTAACGATCAAGTAAGAATGGGTGCAAAGAGATACAAGAAAGATATTAGGGTTTTTAGTATGAATGTTGGATACCTGACCCTCACAAGTGTGATGGTTTATATAATTCCCCCAACGCGTAGCCATTGGTTCCTATTTTTGGGTCTAGATATTTGAGTCTACGAAAATAGGTAACTTCTAGGACTTGGTCAAAATGGCAGTCATGCCCGTAACTAGTCGTTGCTTCGAGCAAAGGTGAGATAACGGGGAGACGCGTCTCGAGCGCTTCCCTGGTTGTCTGCTCGATGAGTAGCGAGCAGAGCTGGAATTGGTCGTTGATGCGGGAAGACGCACGACCAGGGCATCGTAATCCCTGATATTCCCCTAGTGCGGTCGATCAATTGCGCTCGATAGGAGATCAAAGTTAGTGGGTCAAAGCTGTTTGGATCATGCAAAGGGTGAAAGCTGGTTGAGCCGATTCAAACTATTGGGTCAATCCAGAACAAAAAGTATTATTCTCCTTTTTATTAATATTTTTTAATACGTGTAAAGTGTTAAATGAGTTAGTTGTTTTAAAATGGAGTGTATGTATAATTTAATTTGATTATTTATGCATTTCCATTGTGATGTACATTCATATTTAATGGGTGTCCATAAAAAAATACATATATAACAAGTAAGATAAAAATCTGGAAAATAAGTACGAGTAAGGGGACGAATAATTATCCACTAAAATAAGTAAATATGGGTGTGGATGCGAGTATCTTAGTACTTATATCACCTAGGGATGTCAACGAGACTGAGAATGTTCGGAGGATGTTTCCCTGCTCTCCACCTCATTCCCAAATTTATTCCCCATCTCCATCCTCAATCTCCATCACGGGAAATATTTTCTCCCATTCTCATCCCCACTGATCCCTACGATGATCCACGAAGATTGAATCTTAAGAAAATTTCTATATTTTTTTATTAAAACTATGACACTGGTATTTTGTTATTTTTTACTTTTTTTTAAAAACACATATTTTGCATCTTTCTTTTTTTATAAAATAAAAATACATCTTGCATCAATAACCAGGAAAAAACAAAAGTAATTGATGTTACTAATATATTTTTCTGTAAAAAAAACAATAAATATTAACAGAACTTGTTGCTATCATGTTTTCGCTAATTTACTACCACGGTACTGTTGTCTTCCGACGCAAGTGGTTGATTTTGTGTGAGTGTGACAAATCTATAACTTCTAATTTATTGAATGAAAAATATGTTATTAATTGAATGAACAAAGGATAATGTGTTGTGATGATGATGAGAACATAGGAGATGATGAATGTAGGAGACAGAGATAATTGAGAAAAGAAAAGGAGAAGACGATGTGTACATTCTATGTATTTGGTGCACTTTTCAACGGTTGGATACTTCGGTAGTGAAACAATGCATTATACAATAAAACATACAAATAAAATGATCCAATAATGACTCTTCATTTTCTAATACATTAATATTTTGTATGTAAACTTATATAATTATATAATTACATTATAAAAATATATAATTATACTCTATAATATATGAAATATAAAAGTTAAATAATATGGTCGGAGTCGGAGAATCCACGGGGTGGAGGGTATTTTCCCAATCTCTACCCTAAAGTATCATCGAAAAAACTTTTTCCTTCATCCTCAACCCCGCGGGAAACTAATCCTCAACTTCGATGCTCCGAACATATAATCCCCACAAGGATTCTCGTTAACATATACAAATTGACATTCTTAATCTCATCTCATATCTGCACAATATATATTTATATATTTTCATTTATATTATTATATAAAATATTATATCTATTATTTTAAACAATACATCACTATTAAACTTTAACACATTTTAATATAAATGTTTGATTGTTTCATAATTCAACATTAAATAATTTAAATTTTTTTCATGTTGTTAAAAATATAAAACGGTATGATATTTTTAATTTATCAATTTGTACGAGTATAAAATTTGGTTTCCACGTAATATGGGTTTAAATAAAAAAAAAAAAAATTCAAACTATAAATACTTTAATCAAATCCTACCATTATCATTCCTAATTTCCACACAAACTTGTGACTTGTCTTACTAATTATTTTTTATACATAAAAAAAGTCTAAAATTATTGAAAAATATATTTAAATCTATATTAACCTACTTCAATTAACAGAAATAAAAAATGGGATTTGTATTTAAACCTTAATTGTTTATTAGACATTGATTCATTCCTTTTCCTTTATGAAATCTCAAACTTTTGTGGTACTACGCCACCCTGCAAAGGGACGAAAGCCAGCCTAGAAAAACACCAAAATGGAGGCAATTTTTTCATTGATAAAAGCACATATATCATTCTCCCCAAAATAAAGGGTCACCATTTTGCTTTTTAAGTGCCAAAGTGGGCCTAATTCACTCCCATTTCACAGACACATTCCTTGATCTTCCTCCTTTCATGCCTCATAACCAATAACCAATATCTCTATAACCCAAATTTCAACTTATCATCACCATTTTTCAACCTATATCTTCTTCTAAGCTCTTGGACAATCAATTCTCTCAATCATACTTTGTCTCATTCTTTTAACATCACTCAAATCACTTGTTCCCGTTTTTTTTTGCTAATAAATTTTTTTATACAATCTAACAAGAAAAAAAGTTCAACACATTGCTAAAATTAATTAAATGTTTAAAATAACTCATATGACTGATTCGACAAGCCTGAAAAAAAAAATATGATTTGAGTTTTAAAGTTTGAGTGTAAATTTTGTTAAATTTTTTTAAGTTATTCATAAAAAATCGATTATTCATTAGAATTAATATGTATGAATGACAGATAATCTGTTTTCTCATATAATTATAATTTTTTTATAAATAATATTAATATTTATTAATGGTTTTTCATTCAAAATGATGTTTTAATTCATAAATTTTATCTCTTCAATTATATTAAATTTTCTATTTTCTATGTTAAATACAAAATGTAATATATTAATATAATCAAGTTAATTATCAATTATTTCACATTTCATCCTATAATTTTTTCGTATTTTATTTATTTAAAACATGTTATATTACTTTTAAAATAAAATAATATTTATAAATGAATTATATTTAAAGTAATATATATATATATATATATATATATATATATATATATATATATATATATATATATATATATATATATATATATATATATATATATATATATATATATATATATATATATATATATATATATATATATATATATATATATATATATATATATATATATATATATATATATATATATATATATATATATATATATATATATATATATATATATATATATATATATATATATATATATATATATATATATATATATATATATATATATATATATATATATATATATATATATATATATATATATATATATATATATATATATATATATATATATATATATATATATATATATATATATATATATATATATATATATATATATATAATATATATATATATATATATATATATATATATATATATATATATATAATATATAATATATATATATATATATATATATATATATATATATATATATTATTTATGTCACTAAATTGTAAAAATCGTCGCTAAATTGTAAGAGGACTAAAAGTTAAAATTAAAATTTTTAAAAAAATAATTCTTTGAAGAAAAATTTTAGAGGGACTAAAAATCAAATATGAGATATTTATGAGGACCAAAAACATATTTAACCCTTATATTTATAATAACTATTATGAAAAAAAATATTTCTTTTATAAAAAATAATAAAAAATATCATATTCAAGATAAAGTAATTACATATAAGTCTGAGTTTGAATAATATATTTTAGTACTTCAATTTCAAATATGCATGTGTATTGGTGTCTCACTCGATTTTAACTGTTTTTAAAATAGACAAATTTAATATAATGCGTCAAAAAAAATGTCTCAAAATATAACATGGATATTAAGTTTCTCCACCTAAATACAAAATCAAAGTTGATTGACCAAAGCTAAAATTAATTAATTAATTTTTAAACTGAAAAAAGTAAAAGATTGTTTTGTTTAACCGAAGACAAAAAAAAAGTATTTAAGCCAAAAAAATTAATTAAGAATTTTTTCCCCAAAACAAAGAAATATTTAAAGAGAAAATAATCATTTTAAAAATATTTATAAAAAAACAAAAAAAAACAAAGCTAGATAAATTGGTTTTGTTTTTAAAAATTTTAGGCTAATGATGTCCCCATCTAAAGACAAGTTATGTCTTTTTCCCCATTCCTTCAGGATCATGTTATGGAATTTAGTTCAAACCTAGAACAGTAATGTGGCATATGTTTCAGCATGCATGACATCAATGATCTTAGTATATGCTCTGCATTTTTTGTAAGCTATTGTGTGGTTACAGTGTTTCACACTAATGTCACTTTCTGAACTCAGAAATTTCAACTTTTGCAATTACTGTTTATTCATTATTCTAAACAAAAAACAAATTAAATAGTGAAAAGTTTATGCATTTCACTATATACATATGTCAGCAGCATCTGGTACTTATTATTAAAATTTAAAACAGATTTCTAAATGGAATATAAAGGTGTCATTTGTCAAAATATGATGTAGCCCCCAGTTTTATGTAGATTAAAAATCACATTAAACTATATTCACAATTAATAGCAGTACATTATTATACAAATATTTTGTACTTTGTGCATGCAAAATTATATTCACAATTAAATAAGTATGTGATTAGATTCATGTTCAGTGTATATAAAATTAAATTTGAATATGTAAAATTAAATTTAAAATATTTAATTATTTTTGAGTAAAGTTAAGTTTTTTTTAATTTAATGTTAGAATATATAATTTTAAAATCTAAATATAATATTTATATTGAAGTTTATTATTTAATTCACTTTTATATAAATTTATACAATATAAACTATTTTCATTAAATTCACTTTTTTTTAATTACAAAATTAGTTTATTTTTGAACCATTTTCATTGCTACAAAATCAAACAAGCACTTAATCAAGTAATTCAATGTCAAATAATTTATTTTTAAATTAATTACTTTAAAGTGTTGAAGTATTCTTGAAATTTTGATTATAAATTTTTGACCTTTTAAAGGGTAGTGCTCATGAACCAATCGTAGAATTTTACAAGATTATCCCTAATTAAAGATAGTTTTTATTTTAGGTTAAGCTAACTAATTATTTAGAGTTTTTCAAGTTTATCTCAATAATTAAACTGGACTTTTTCTAGCAAAACTCAAAAAATCAAAGACAAATATTTTATGACTGGTTTATCTCATAAATAAAATTCAATCTCCCAAAAGTATCACACTCTAAAAAATTTAAACAACTAGTACAACCACTTACAAACTCTTCCTTGCAAGAAAAATTTCACTAAAAAGTGCTAAGGAAGCTTAAATGACAAAGAAATATTTTTAGAAAGAGAAAGAGAAAAAAATAGAGAGATAAAAAATTTCAAAGAAAATGCAAGGATTTAGAAAGTAGTGTGAAATAAAGAGAAGGCGAGTCTCCTTTATATAAGAGATAGAAAAACCAGAAAAGGAAATTGATGAGTCAATTGATTGACTTATTGCTCCAATCGATTGGATGATCTGTATTTTTATCGATTGTCTTGCCCAATATGGAAATATTTAATTTAGAATCGTTGTAAGTCATTAAGATATTGTCCCAATCTTTTGGTTAAACGTTTGGCCATTCTCCAATTGATTGACTTAATACTCCAATTGATTGACTAGCTCATAAAAGTTTTTCCAATCGATTGGCTTAAGTTCCTAATTGATTGGGTGGTTCAAAAATATTTTATAAGATAGGGAACAATTTCTTAATCACTTGGCCCGATTTTGAAAATATTTTGAAAATATAAAAAGTAAGAAAAATTCTTTTAAGTGTGTGTGTGGGTTGCCTTAGAACTTGGGAGCTACTCTCTTACTTTTATAAAACTATGGCCGCTCAGACAGACACAACTTAGTGAGCTTTCACACTTCCACTCTTTCATTTTTCCGAGGCTTAAAGATTCTTTTCTAGATGTAACAATTATATAAGAACTTTAATCTTGAGTCTCTTTTCTTGATGAGACTTGAGATGATTTTCTAGTTGAGCCACCATCATCAAAGAATTAAGACCTTATTGCCATCGACTTCATCATAATTCTTGACATTGTTGTCATCAAAACTTCAAAGAGGATCTTCTTCTGGATTATCAACTTTATAAGTGTAAACACATATATCCACATGTTCAAGATATTCACTAAACAAACCTTCACCCTTTAATGGAGAAGGGTATAGTTTGTGGAAAGAGAAAATGAAAATTTTCATATAAAGGATGAATCGTGGTATTTGAAAGGTTATGAAAGAAGATCCATTTGTTCATGTACGCAATGTCAATGATGTTGTAATAAACAAACCTAAAAAGGATTGGACCAAAGATGATAAAGAAAATGTGCAACGCATTTTGAAAGTTAAAACTGTAATCACTACTACTCTCGTTCTTGATGAATTTTTGTGAGTTTCTCACTGCGATACTGCAAAAGAAATGTGGGACATTCTCCAAATTAACCATGAAGGAACTGATAACCACAAAATATACTAAAATTTTTGACTCGATTCGCATATTATTTGATGTTGTTTTATTGCCTTTTAATTATGTTATACTGATATTTAGTGTTTATTTCAAGTAATTAACAGGTAGGAGCCTCCGTGTGAGAAAACGGGACAAAAACAGCGAAAAACAGAGAAAATACCAAGATTTACACTCACGGTCCTCGCCATGGGCTTATGGAACCACGTTCTCCATAATTTATACTCATGGCCCTCGCCACAGGCTTCTGATCCTGAAACACAACAATGTTAGAAATAGTTTCTTTCCACTTCCATATTTTCCTCCACCTTCTCCTACACGATTTCAGAACATCTAGTACCAGTTATAACTCTATAAAGGACCTTAGAGTTTAAGTTTAAGCAGAAAATTACTTATTGAAAAAGCACTTATTTGCTCCCATCGAGTGATAAGTGCACCTTAGATTAGGAATTTGGAGAATTGCAGACTATATTCGAATCGTTCGCGGGATAATCTTACCACCGTTTTTATTTCAGAACTTATTTCAAAGTTTTCCGTTTTCAGATAATTTAGATTTAATTTCCAGTAAATATTTATTTATGTTCTTATAATATATAAATATATCTATGTTAGTTGTTCACTATTCTACAATTTATGTGTTTCTTTACTGTTAGAAAATACACAGATATATCTAATTTTTTGTTATGTCTAATTTAATAAGTATGGATTGTTATAACATTTAATATGTAAAATTTATCCGGCTAAATTAATTTAGAGTCCAGAATATGAGGACCGTTGTTAACACGGTGCTCGCATCTAAGTCAAGAAATAACGATTAATTTTGGAATTTGTTTTTGGGACTGCTTTTACATTGTATTTTAATTAAAATACATACCGCAAAAGTGGTATTTTAAGAGATATTGGTTCTATCTCAATAGAGAAAAATTGACATCCGACTAAAGTTAAAATTCATATTTTTTTAATTAAGTAAATTGCGACATCATAACTTATTTTAAACTTGCAAAAATAATCATTTTCAAAAGTCGAGCTTAAAGGAATAAATGTGTTGCGACAGTAGACATTTGTGATTTTAAACTCTGGTATTATGCGAGCGACAGTCGGTAACACATTTAAATATATTTTTCACCCAAAACAAATTTTTAATTAGTTAAAATTAATTGATTTTCAAAAGGGTCAAATATATTTTTGGTCCCTATAAATATCTCAATTTTGGTTTTTAGTCCCTATAAAAAAAGTCGAGTTTTAATCTTAATAAAATTACTTTTGCACACAGTTTTAGTCCCTGTAAAGGGACTAAAATGCGTGCAAAAGTAATTTTATAGAGACTAAAACTCGAATTTTTTTATAGGGACTAAAAGACATTTTTGGTAATTTTATAGGGACTAAGAACATATTTAACCATTTTCAAAAACATAAGTTTTATAGTTTAACACGCTGAACTGTGACAGCGGCAATATAGATTTTAGAATAAACTTGGTTCGGATTTAGCGAACACAGACGATTCATTTAAATGGATTTCTTTAATTAAGGAAAAACCTTATCCCGAATTTAATCAATCAATCTGACTTAATTGTGGGCACTGTTACTCGATGCGAACCATGTTCTAATCTCACTTTTTATTAGATACTCTAAACCAACTAGTTTTATTTCCTTGTTTTAAATTTCCTTCACGATAAATCTCATCGCCTTAGATTTACATAGCTATAATAGATAACGAAAGATTGATTATTGGTTGAAATTCTGGTATCAGATATGTGATGTCGAATGAGATGTCACGACACAAATATCTGTTTACAAGTAAAGAGCAGTAATAATAAAAGCAGTAAAAACACAAGAGATTGTTCACCCAGTTCAGTGTACAATAACACCTACTCTGGAGGCTACCAAGTCAGGGACAAGTCCACTAAATAGTACCAATTCATAGACCCTCAGTAAATAACCAGTTTATGATCTAATCACTTAATCACTACCCGTGCTATACTTCTACCTAAGACTCACCTAGGTATGAGGCTCTCCTCAAATCCCCTCAATCACTTACAGTGAAGAAACAACAGAAATAATAAGTTTAAAAACTTCAATCATTCAATGCTTAAAAGCTTATGAATGATACACAATTAATAACCCAAATAACAACACAAGTATTAATTCAATACTAGAGTGTTTGACAATTAAAAGACTCAGACTTCTAAAACAGAAAGAAAGTCTTCTTCTTCAAAAGTTACAGTAGTTTGAATAAGGAAGCAAGTCCTTATATATACGCAGCTGTGGGCTTGAGCTTAAAATCAAATATTTAACTCTTTTGAATATTTCCTTAAAAACAGGCCAAGATAAAATCCATGCAATTTGAAAAATATTCCTCCATATTTTTCGCAGCCTATGAGTCACAAGTCCTGAATTATGGAGCACAGGAAATCAGGAAACAGAAAAACATAAACTGATGTTGGCTGAGTTCAGTTCAGGAGGCAAATATCAAGACATCTGCTTTGACATCATTCAAAATAGTTTGCTACAAATGTCAAGACATTTAGCAAAACATTAACAACACATTGTTTTACCAAAATTGCTGCCAACAAACACTTACAAACTCCCCCTTTGGCAAATTTTGGCTAAAACATTATCAGATCATATTATCAGAGCATAGCAGTATATTATTAGAGCAATATCAGATTAGCAGCATAAGCAAAGCAAACACAAACTCAATTAGCAGTTAGCTGTTAGCAAAGGAAGATGTCAAAACATCTTCTGAGACATGAGGCTTCCCCTCAAGTATTAAGCTCCCTCTAAATCAGATATCAGTTAGTGGTCAGTCAGTCACTTTCTCTCCCCCTTTTTAGTCATAATATGCCAAATAAAAGGATGCATTCAAGAGTGTATCAGTAATTTAGGTACAGACCATAGAAATCAAATGTCAAGCACATGCAAGTTCCAAAATGAAACAAAAGGATCAAATAAAGAGACATCAATTAGTCTAACTGTCGTCAGGAGCAGTTGACTTGGCTGAGCCAGAACTTCCTTCGCCACTAGAGTCTTCACCTTTAGAGCTCACTGTATCATCAAGATTGTTGTCCTTTTGCAAGTCTTTGATCATCTTTTCAAAGGTTATCTTCCTTGCTGAGCTAACTCTGATCACATCATCCAATTTCTTGCAGGCTTCTATTAATTCTTCGATCATGTCATCCTTGGTGGAGGTCTTTTCAGCAGGTGTAGATGTCAAAACAATGTCTGGGACATGTTTTCCTGAAAAAAGCTTAAAATGAAGGGTCAAAGCAGACTCCCTCTTGCACACTACATCATTTCCACTTAGAATTCCAAGATGCTGATTAAGAATAATTCCACAGACGAGGGAAGGAAAAGCAATTGACATCTTAATTGCACAAGTTCCTGCTTGCTTAACAGTATGATCAAAGATGCAAGTACCACAATAAAAAAGTTTATGGTTTCCAACAACATAAATAAAATTTCCTAAGCCAATAATGATGGTTGAAGTGTGATTTGCAGGAAACCAATTTGCAGCTCCAATTCAGTGCAAAATAACATATTTCACACTAAGCTTGCTAATAGGAAGTTTATTTTTCATGGGCCACTCACTTACTTTATTAGCAGCGATGGCTCTTCACACTTGATTATCTGTTACTTCTAAATCACAACAGATATCTTCAGACCTATCTAGAAATCTATTTATAATGGCAGGAGAAAAATCTACACACTTTCCTCTAACAAAAACCTTTCTATACTCCTTACTTTTATGGTCAACACAGTCAATAGGAATATTAACAATAAACTCATTAACAAGAGTTTCATAGTGTTGTACCCCAAAATTTTCCCTCTCACTTTACTCAAAACATACTCCTAGAGGTCCTCAACAAGCCCAAGGATGCTTAAGGATTGACCAGACAAGTCCTCCTCCTAAGACAATGAGCCTCAAATTAAGATTTCCATTTTCATCAAGATGTTTGATTTACAAGGATCCCAAATGATTTCCATTTCCCTAATATGTTCTCAAGATCATCCATGTCAAGTATCATGCCTTGCACAAGAAGTTTGCTCAGTCAACTGCTCAAATGCCTGAAAATCAACTATACTAGGTCAAAAGTCAATTGTGACCCTCATGCAGTCAAACTCCAAGATTTTTGTTCAACATCAACATTTTTAAGTAACATCCATCATTTGATCAAGGGTTGATCATGATTCCTCAAGGAATGCTCCTAATTCATCAAAGCTCAAAAGTTGCTAAATTAGGGTTCCTATAGGAAAAGTCAACCAAACTTTGACCAGGCATAACTTTCTTATAATGTATCAGAAATTTCCCAACCAAGGCTCATTTTGAATAGGACGCAATTCCCTACAACTCATCTTCAGCCCTCAAGTTCAAAAAATGCACTCATGAAGAGATATGAATTCATACATTATAGGTCATTTCAAAAAGTCAACAAAAACACCTTTTGGGTCAAAGCTTCTTACATGAACATGGAAGATCCAATTGAGGTGAAAACAAAAGGGTTGTTTAGAGGACATCCTAAGCTTTCTAAAAAGTCCAAAAACACCCTCTTAGGGTCAAAATGGAGAGAGATGTGCATTGTCAAAGTTGACTACTTTTGGAAATTTGCACAAAGTCAACCATGCCCAAAATGCATTTTTCTTCAAATGGGCCCAACTTTTTATGCTTGCATATTGTTCCTAACATGGTCCACGACCCATAAACCACTCCATGCATCATTTTCTTATTTATTTGATTTATTTTTATTTTTAATCATTTAAAATCCAAATTAAATCAAATAAATTATATAAAATTATTTTGGGATGATTTTGCATTAAATAATGAGAACACAGGCTGTATGATAGCAAGCAAATCGTGCAAGGGCTGATTGGATTGAAAGTGGCATGATTTGGCCAGATTTAGAAACAAAGAATATCACTTGAAAATCAAATATCTTGCTCATCAATTTCCAAGATTTAATCCAAATTTGTTAACCTATTTGATTCACATACATATAACAGAGTATGTTGAACCCTAAGGAAAAAAATTATAGAGGCGCAACTTGCTGAAAAGAGAAAAAAAGTTTCAAATTTCCAAAGAAAAGTGCAGACTGGATTTCATCCTACAGGCCAATTCAAGGAATTTTGGATCATCAATGATCATCCACGAATGTCATTGAAGCTATTCCAATCATTCTCAAGTCACAAAACATGTAGAACCGTAAGATACAAGCTTCGTTTTTTTTTTCAATTTTTCTTGATTTTTGATTACGTGCATACATGTGTTTTCAATTAAATTTAATCATGTAGTTTTGTTTATTATAGAGTTTAGATGCTTTCTGAATTATTTGATTAAGTTTTAAGTGCAGGAATCAAAGGATACCATGGCTAGGGTTCCAAGCTTCAAATCAGGGCTTTCTGATTTAGACATAATTGGGACGAACCAATGCCATCATCGTGTTCAGGGGACCAAAACGAGTTGATTCATAAACTCACCATTAATTTATATTGCATATTTTGAGGGTTTTGATTTTTTCAGGGGCTTTAGTGACGCTTCATTCATTGCTATAGGCTATAGTAACGGATGCAGTCCGTAGGTAAAAGTGTGGCCAGAAACAATAGTTATGGGGAAGAAGACAATTAGGTGGAAGAACCCCATTGGGTAATTTGAATCACGCGCGCGTTTTTGAGAAGACCACTTTGCTTGCTTTATGTTTTATTTGTCTTATCATATCAACGAATGAACAAGCTAGTGCAATTGGTCAAGGAGGAGAGGTATAAAGCTAACGTCCTGGGTTCGATCCCAGGCGTGAGCTTTTTGTATTTTTTTCCATTATTTATTTACAGGATCCCATGTGCATCCCACCCAGCGCGTCCATCCTACAGCTCAGGATCTGGCCATTAGATCCATCCTCAAAACCGATCTGGCGCTCATGCAAACAAGGTCTATGGTGCACCCTCTAGCATAGCCCTCACTGAACCAGGCGAGGCTGATGGATCTGTTGGATTTGGGCTTTGCAAAAATCATCAATACACCCCCTAGATTACTCAATAGCAACAGGCCAATTTATTTCTTTTCTTTATTTCTTTTGTTTTTTTTTATTTGTTAATTATTTTTACAAAAAACAAAAATCATTTTTTTATTAAATCAAAAAGTCACAAAAAATAGATTTAGGTTTTTATAATTAAAATTGATTTTTGAAAATTAATTATTTTAATTATTTCAACATTGATTATTTTGTTAAATAAAATTAACTAAAAATTAGGTTTAATTTGCAATTTAATTATTTTCTCAATAAAAAAAAATACACAAAAATATTTTTTAATTAATTAGATTTTTTAGGCTTCTAATTTATTCCCGTATTTAATTTGTCTCGCTCGCATTTACTTATTTATAATTCCAATTATTGTAACTGTTTCGAGGTTTGTAGTAGTTTTCAATTAGGGTTTATTTTACCGCTTTTTACTTCCTGTTTAATCCCCAAGTTTTGGTTATGTAACCCTTTCCCGAGGCCTTGTATTAGTTAGGACTTTAATTTCTCGCACTTTACTTTCCGCTATTATAAACTGCTAGATGTATGGATGATAGGATTGCATGTGAAAGACAAATGAAATTAAAACGGTAGATAACCCTAATTGTGCAAAGATAAATAAACTGAAAAATAACACATGCACATGTTCACTCCTAGGGTTTTCCTCACTCTGGTTGCCTTCGGTAAACGGTCATGAAGCATAGGGAATTTTAGTGGTCGTCCTCTAGTCCCAAAAGATAAAAAATGACCCGTTCGGATGTTGCCTCGGAAAGATCTTTAGGAGTTTAGGGTAATTACTAAAGTTTCCTAACCATTGCTTTTATGACCGTACTTGTCCCTTCGAATGTCCCTTAAAACTCTGACGATGGGGATACCTACTCCTTAATAGTAGGATCGCGCTATCTAAAGGAAACAAGAACGAACAATATTTTTCGAGTAGGTAGAAAATCTTAAGTACTTGCTCAAAACAATAAAAAATCTTTTACACAAACACTTTCAAAACAGTTTTCAAAAACAACTTCGTCACACTCTTGAGGACAGATACAAGGGTTATCACGAAGTTAAACAAAAAACTTTTCAAAACACACACAAGCAATTTCAAAATTAGCAAGTACCTAAGAGCCCATGGAAAACCATGGATAGAAAGGGTGCTAACACCTTCCCTTTCTATAATCTATCCCCCGTACTCAGAAACATCTCGAAAAAGGTTTTTTTCTGTTCTTTTTCCTTTTCCATTATTGGATGAAATAAAAGTCAGTGGCGACTCTTGCTTACTGTGACATTTGCGAACACAAACGCAAAACCAATATTAACATTCGGTTCTACCACCGTATCATAGAAATGGCGACTATGCTGGGGATTTATAAAAATTGGGTTTACCTTAGGATCTAGGTCATTCTAATTTGCTTCTTTGGCTTGTATTGCTTGATTTATTTTAAGGGTATCTGTTTGGGTTTGTTTAGATCCAAAACCTGGATCGGGGAATTCCTTTTAGGTAAGTAGCAATAAACTGTGAGGGAATTGTGTGGGGTATACCAACACGGTTGAAGCAGTAGCTACGTTGATGCGACACTTTGGTTGGTACCGGTAGCCCTTGAGTCAATCAAGGAGAATACGGGGCCACTGTGTGATGTCATAAAGCATCAACTAATCTTAGAACCTTTAATTTCACAACTTTTCCAGTAGGACATAGCGAGATTGTCGACTTTGGTGTATTCCCAAGGTCGACAGATACTCGATGCTAAACTCATTGAGGTTTGACTCCTTAGTTTTGTTTGGTTGCGAGTCAATCGCCTATTGAACGAAGCTTGGGGGAAAGATCGGTGATATTGAGATCCCTTAGAACCCGTTTACTATTTATAGGACAGGTTGAACCAATCCAGCTTCAAGAGGGTATGACCTTAAAACTCATGCAGGCTTTAAACCTAAGGACTTGGTGTGACTTGTTTGTTGCTTACTATACATGTATTTCTTAGCATAATCATGAAATCATAAGCATGGCATGTCATACTAACCATTTCAAGGATTTTCTAGGGCTCATCTTTGCTTTGTTTTGTAGGACATGGCATCCGCCTGCAGAAACACTATCCAGATCAACCTTGTGAAAATACCTCCTCAACTAAAGGACTTAGCATTAAGGGTTCCTGAAAGCTCTCCCTTCACTGAAAAACATGGTTGGCGGCTCAACTTGGTCACTACAAAACCTAATGAAGAGTTGTTAAAAGTGCTATTTCAGTTCTTTGATCCTTTGCACCACTGCTTCACCTTCCCAGATTACCAGCTAGTGCCTACTATGGAGGATTTTTCTCGGTTATTGGGGGTAACTATTCTTGATCATCTACCTTTCAACAGTACGAAAATACATCCAAAGCCTAAAGAAATTGGTCAAGCTCTGTCCTTACAACGGTCTGATGTGGTGACAAATTGGGAAACTAGGCGAAGTGTCCAAGGAATCCCGGTTAAATTTCTATTCGAGAAAGATCACTGTTTTTGGGATACCCTGGATTTACAAGCTTTTGAAGAGGTATTAGCACTCCTCATCTACGGGATGGTACTATTCCCTAACACGTACCAACTCGTAGACGTGAATATGATTAAGGTCTTCTTGTCTCATAATCCGGTGCCTACATTACTTGGGGATATTCTACACTCTCTGCATGCTCGCACGCTAAAGAGAAGAGGGACCCTCTTGTGTTGCACCCCTCTATTGGCTAGGTGGTTTATTTTGCACCTACCCAGGTCTATTTTGAAGAATGAGCAGGGTATGAAATGGTCTCATAGGCTGATGTCCCTTACACATTCAGACATTCATTGGTGTTCATGGTCCTCGGAAGATGTTACCATCATCGATCGCTGTGGTGAATTCCCTAACGTCCCTCTCTTAGGAATTAGGGGAGGAATCACTTATAATCCTTGTTTGGCACTGTGACAGTTTGGTTATGCGAGAAGGGATGGTCCTCATGATACACTTATCCAAGGAATTGCCTTCGATTATGAGAATGATGCTCAAGGTTACCGTTAAAGGTTCATGCGAGCTTGGGGCATGGTACATAGAGTTGATAGCAAGACACCGGGGTACAAGAATTCCATGCCTCTTGAGCCTTATCTCAGATGGGTACGAGCCCGTGCCCAAAGTCTTATGATGCCTTACACTGTTGTCCTGCCAATGATTGTGGAACCAATTGCTGAAGGAGACACTTCTTATCTTGTTCTCCATCCTGACATGCCAACTGATCATGAGGAGTTACAAAAATCCTGGGTTCAACTTAAAGATGAGCGGGATACGTTTGAAACTCAATTCTATGCCAGCAAGAAGAAGGTCCTGGAACTCACTGGGCTACTTCATGAGGAAAGGAATTTAAACGCCTACATTGCACCAAAGAGGATGCGCTCCTGGGAGACCTAATTTTCTTTTTGCTTTAAGTTTTGTTTATTTGTAAGCCTAAAGGGCACTCTTTGTAACAATGCAAACTTATTAATACAATTAACGTGTGTTTCTTTTGGTTAAACAAATTTGGGCCTTTAAGAATCCTTGAAATCATTGCATACGCATAGCATCCATGACATTGCATAAACAGGTACCATAACAGGTTTCTCATCTTCTTTGCTGTTTATTTCAGCAATAATGTCTTCTGAACAAAGCATCAAAGATCTCCAGGCACAAAATGCCCAATTTCAACAAATGTTCGTAGCTTTGGCAAAAGGTCAGGAAGATCTGAAGGCCCTTATTCTGAAAGAGAAGAAGAAGAAGAAGACCTATGGTGTTCTGAACCTGGGCAGAAGATTCAAGGGGCCATTGAAGCAACCAGTGGATCTGACCTCCTCGTCCAAAGAAGGGGAGAATCAAGAGAGAGAGAGATAAGGGAGGAGGACCCTAGCCCTGAAGTTTCTAATAATGACACAGACTACAATGATGAACAATATCCTCCCACTGAGGATATATACAAACAATTAGAGGATCGGCTGAGCACAATGGAGATTCAGAGAATACCAGGGATGGATTTTGAAAAGCTGGGTCTGGTATCTGGGGTAGTCATCCCACAGAAGTTTAAGGCTCAGGTTTTTGTGAAGTATGATGGGGTGTCTTGTCCCAAGCTTCATCTTTGTTCCTATGTGAGGAAGATTCATCCTCACACTGCTGATAGGAATTTGTGGGTCTATTTCTTTCAGGACAGTCTGTCTGGGACTCAGCTTGAATGGTTCTATCAACTGGAGGGAACCAATATCCGCAACTGGGAGGATTTGGCTGCTGCCTTTTATAAGCAGTATCAATATAACGCTGACCTTGCCTCTACCCGTACTCAACTCCAGAGTATGTCCATGGTTGCAGGTGAAGGTTTCAAGGATTATACGCAGAAGTGGAGAGATCTGGCAGGGAGATTCCAACCCTCTTTGTCTGATAGGGAGTTGGTTGACATGTTTCTTGGGACACTGTCTGGTCCATTCTTCAATCACCTGATTGGTAACTCCTCAGCTGGTTTCACCAAGCTGATATTAACTGGAGAAAGGGTAGAAGCTGGGATCCGGAGTGGCAAAATACAGAAAGTTACCTTGTCAAGTTCAGTGAAGAGGCCCTTCACGGGTAAGAAAGAGGTCAATGCCGTTTATAGCCCAAGAGGTAAGAGAAAAGCTGAACACCGTCCAATGGTAGGTGTTATGATGATACCTAGGCCCGCGGCTACCCCACAATGAAACAATCAGGAAAGGGTAGAAAGACCGAAAAGGCAGTTTACCCAGATTAACATGACGTTGACTGAGGTTTTACCCCATCTTCTAAGATCCAACTTGGCAACCTTGAAGGAGACTCCCAAGAATCCTAACACCACATCTCCTCGGTATAACCCAAACGCTCGATGTGCTTACCATTCTGAGAGCCCTGGCTACAATACAAATGATTGCTGGGCTTTGAGAAATAAGATACAAGATCTAATTGAAGCCAAGGAGATTGAGTTGGATGCTTCAGAGAAGCCTAATGTCATAACTGCTCCCATGCCCAAGCACAACCGTGGAGTTAATGCCATTGATACTGATCTGTTTGTTACCTCTGCTGATGAAGTTTCCACTCCTCTCATGACTGTCTAGAAGAATTTGTTGCTGGACGGTTTATTTCCGGGTTATGGTGAAGGTTGCCACATGTGTTCATCTCTGCCCTCTGGTTGCTATTTGGTGAAAGTAGGTGTTCAACGCCTGATGGACAGCAGAGAAATTTTGTTTGAAAAGACTCTAATTTTGACTGTTTCGTATGAAGATGTTTCCATCATAACCATTTCCGCCAATCCTTCCAAGGTCTCTTCTAAAAGACCTGTTAGGATTACACCTACTCCAAGAATCGCTCCGTTGATAATCACTTTTCCTGGTCCCATACCGTACTCCTCGGACATAGCTGTCCCTTGGAATTATGGTGTTGACGTCTACTACCATGGCGTCAAACATGACTTGAAGACTGAAGAGGCAGATCCCGATGTCAGTAACATTGTCGGGACCAGCAAAGTTACCAGAAGTGGAAGGGTTTTCTCTCCCGATATCTCCCCAAAGACTGTTACTAAGCCTGTTGTTATTCCATCTGTTGTTCCTACGAGTACTTTTGTTACCACTCCCGTTCTTACTCCAATTGTTACCCCTGCTGATGAGTCATCTGGGACTCGGGGAAAAGAAGCTGTAGGTGAACCTGCCCAAATGGAGACACATGGAAAAATTGTTGTGGAATCCTCTAAGCAAGAAATAGAGGAAATCTTAAAAATAATCAAGAAAAGCGACTACAATATGGTCTAACAGTTGGGGTAGACCCCTTCGAAGATATCAATGTTGTCTCTGTTGTTATGTCCCGAGGCCCATGCAAAGGCTTTGATTGCATTCCTCAAGACTACGCATGTGCCACAAGAAACCTCCGCCGACCAATTCAAGGACTGTGTGGCCAGTTTGACTGCTGACAATGGGTTGGATTTTTCGAATGCCAATTTAACGCCAAAGAGGAGAAAGCATAATGATGCTCTGCATGTCTAAATTGAATGCAGGGGAATTACTATGGCTCATGTGCTGGTGGACACCGAATATTCACTGAATGTTCAGCCTAAGAAGGCTCTTGATCGGATAGATTGTGAAGGCTTGACCCTAAAGACCAATAACATTGTGGTGAGGGCCTTTGACGGGTCAAAAAGAATGGTGCATGGGGAGGTGGACATCCTTGTCAAAGTGGGTTCCCAGACCTTTGAGTCCACCTTCTACGTAATGGACATCAGGCCATTATACTCTTTTTTGTTGGGTCGCCCTTGGATCCATGAAGCTGGGGCTGTTACTTCTACGCTGCACCAAATGCTGAAGTATCCGGTGAAGGGGAAGATTGTCAATGTGAATGGTGAAGAGGAGTATATGGTAAGCCACCCGAATTCCTTCAGGTATATGGAGATGGACGGGGAATTCATAGAGACTCCTTGTCAAAACTTTGAAGAGGTTCCCCAGATTATGGCGTCAACCGAGACTATCACCAACACCAAACCTCCTTTGAAGATGGATTCTCTCAAGGACGCCAGAGCAGTAGTTGAAGAAGGTGGGTGTACCATTTGGGGATAGCTCCCTGATTTTACTCATAAAACTAACAAATTTGGTTTGGGATTTACTTCAGGAGCTCAAAGGGCTGTTTGACGCACTCGGGTTGGAGGACCTCCCCTACGCATTAACAATCGTGGGGTCAACGCTATTGAAGATAATGATGAGAATTCTGATATCGACAACTGGATCTACCCGACTACAAACGGTGGACCTAGTAACTGGACGACCAGAGATTTTATACCAATTTATTTTGTTCAGCAGTAATTGTCTTACTTGTTTTTCGAATTTGCAATAAACTAAACTCTACAGCCTTGTGTCTTACCTGAGGCGCAATGGTTTTTCTTGTGAGGGCTATTATATGTCATTTTCATATGTCATCAATAAAACATTGGGCGTTTCTTGCATACAAATTTTGTGCTCTCTGTTTTTCTTTTCTGCTTTTCACTTTATCAATACAATTATGCTCTTACACACACTCACGTATCAAATTGTAGATCCATATCCACTCTGGATCCCATTGATAACAGTTCTTCTACTGCCAGTTATGATTTCGAAAGTCTTATCAACCAAGCCGAGGACGAAGGTGAGGACGATTATGAGGTATCCAGAGAACTTGCTAGACTGTTACAACAGGAAGAGAGGGCTATAGAGCCTCATGAAGATCCAGTTGAGACGATAAACTTGGGCCCGGAGGTAGATAGAAAAGAAGTCAAGATCGGCGCAAACCTAGAGAATAATGTCAAACAACGGTTGATATAGATGTTGCACGACTATGTTGAGATCTTCTCTTGGTCATATGAAGACATGCCTGGTTTAGACACTGATATTGTGGTACATCGTCTTCCGACTAAAGAAGATTGTCCTCCAGTTAAATAGAAGGTCCGCCGTATGCGCCCTGAAATGTCAGAGAAGACCAAAGTAGAGGTTATGAAACAGTTCAACGTTGGGTTCTTAGCTGTCACCTCCTATCCACAATGGATTGCTAACGTTGTTCCGGTTCCTAAGAAGGACGGTAAGGTACGGATGTGTGTGGACTACAGAGACCTAAACAGGGCAAGCCCCAAGGATGACTTCCCGCTTCCCCACATTGATGTTCTAGTTGACAACACCGTGCAACATAAAATCTTCTCCTTCATGGATGGTTTCTCTGGCTACAACCAGATCAAGATGGCTCCTGAAGACATGGAGAAGACAACCTTCGTCACACAGTGGGGCACCTTCTGTTACAAGGTGATGCCTTTTAGGTTGAAGAATGCTGGGGCAACTTATCAACGAGCCATGGTCACCTTGTTCCACGATATGATTCACCATGAGATAGAGGTTTATGTTGATGACATGATAGCCATGTCTCAAACCGAGGAAGAACACCTTGATCATCTGCAAAAGTTGTTTGATAGGTTGAAGACATACAAGCTGAGACCGAATCCGAACAAGTGCACCTTCGGGGTAAGGTCTGGTAAGCTTCTGGGGTTCATCATCAGTGACAAAGGTATTCAGGTAGACCCCGCAAAGGTAAAGGCCATAAAAGAAATGCCGGCTCCCCGTACTGAGAAGAAAGTTAGAGGCTTCTTGGGACGCTTAAATTATATCGCCAGGTTCATTTCACATCTGACTGCTACTTGTGAGCCAATCTTCAAGCTCCCGAAGAAAGATCAAGTGGTAAAGTGGAATGACGAATGTCAGACCGCTTTCGAAAGAATCAAGGGATACCTTCAAGAACCACCAATTCTGATTCCTCCGGTTGAAGGAAGACGTTTGATATTGTACTTAACAGTGCTAGACAATTCAATGGGGGTGTGTGTTGGGGCAGCATGACGAGTCTGGTCGAAAAGATCACTCCATATACTACCTTAGCAAAAAGTTTACCGACTATGAGAAAAGATACTCACTGCTCGAGAAAGTTTGCTGCTCTTTCGCATGGGCTGCTCGCCGACTGAGACAGTATATGTTGACCCACACTACTTTGTTGATATCCAAGATGGATCTAATCAAGTACATCTTCGAGAAGCCCGCCCTCTCTGGAAGGATAGCAAGATGGCAGATGATCTTAACTGAATACGATATACAATATACAACCCAGAAAGCAATCAAGGGAAGTGTATTAGCTGATCATTTGGCACATCAGGCCATGGATGACTACCAGTCGATGAATTTTGAGTTCCCAGACGAGGATATTATGCTAGTGACTGACTACAAAGAACCTGGATCGGATGAAGGACCTGAAGAAGGATCCCGATGGACTATGGTTTTTGATGGAGCTTTGAACGCACTCACTAATGGAATTGGCGCTGTAATCATATCTCCTGAGGACTGTCACACTCCTTTCACCTCCCGACTATGCTTTAACTGTACTAACAACATGGCAGAGTATGAAGCCTGTATCATGGGTCTCAAAGCTGCTATCGATCTCAGGATCAAGTTCTTAAATGTCTTCGGGGATTCAGCCTTGGTGATAATTCAGATCAAAGGCGAATGGGATACAAAGCATCTGAATCTCATCCCGTACAAAGAGCACATGCTGAAATTGCTCCCACATTTTGAGGAGGTAACCTTTGAACATTTTCCACGAGAGGAGAATCAGTTAGAGAATGCGCTAGCTACCATGTCTTCTATGTTCAAGGTTAGGTGGGACAACAAATCTCCCCAAATCTACATTGAGAGTGTGATACGGTGGGAGAACTGACTTGAGGTTTTGCGTTTGTGTTCGCAAATGTTTCGGTTTAGCAAGAGTCGCCACCGACTTTTATTTTATCCAAAAGGAAAGGTAAAAAAGCACAGGAAAGACCTTTGAGATTGTTTTTGGGTTCGGGGGGTAGATTATGAAAAGGGAAGGTGCTAGCACCCTTTTCACCCATGGTTTTCCATGGGCTCTTAGTTACTCGTGTTAGATCACTTACTTTTGCTTTTCAATTGTTTGAAATGGTGCTTTGTGTGTGGTTTTGAAAGATGTTTTGAAAAGAGGCCATCATTGTGGCAACCTTTGTAATGATTCTTGTTTGAATATATACAAAGGTGTATTGTCTTTTGAAAATATTTTTCAATGTTTGAAAGTTTGATTTGGGAAATGTTTTGAAATTGTGTTGTGAGGTGTGTTTGAAAATAGCAAGGATGTTTTTACAAGTTTTGATCAAGTAACTAAGAGTTGTCTACCCTATTTTACTCAAAGATCTTTCCTATACATTTTTAACCCTTTTGACAGTGTTGTTTTACCATTGCATTTGGTAAACAACCTTGTGTTTGGATGTTAAGCGGGACAGACGCGGGTCATCGTATTGACCATGATAACAATTGTGCCAAGTATCTTTAGCAATTTTTTGAGGGACTAGATCATTTTGTATAGGCAACCAAGATAGCGTCATCGAGGGACTATGATCTTTTGTTTTGTTTTGTTTTGCCAAGATACCTAGCATGCATACCATGACCATTTGTTTAGGCAACCAAGTGGAGATACCTTAAGGGTGTTTGTGTGCAAGTGTGTTTTATTGCATGCATGATTTTATCTTGAATTAGGATTTTATATTTCATTGATTTTATCTTGCCATACATATCCTAATTACTAGCATTTACATTTGAAAGCAATAAAAATGCGGAAATGTAAAATCCTACGCTATTACAATATTTAGGGGGTGGGGGATACACACTTGTACATAGGGATGGTTCGACGAGAAAAATAGATAAATAATAAAATAAAATAAAGAAAATAACAAGGGGAAGAAAAAGAGAAAGAGAGAGAGGGCTAGCGCGCTGCTGAGAGGAAGTCAGAAGTTCTAACCCAGGTCTGTTGCAGGATATCAACCTGTTAGTGAAAATGTATGAGTCAGAACTTCTGACTCTGGTGCCCTGCAAAACAGAAACCTGTTAGTGGGAAGGTCAGAAGCTCTGACTCCCATGCGCTGCAAGACAGAAGTTTGTTAGTGGGAAAGTCAAAATTTCTGACCCTGCTGGAAACACAATAATTTTCAGAAGTTCTGATATTATTGATAGCAAAACAGGCCTCAGAAGTGCTGGTGTCAAAGTCAGAGCTTGGTTCCCCCCTGTGCTAGCCAGAACATCTGAAATTTTATTATTTTTCCATAAAACAGAAGGCATGTCTAGGTCAGTCTCAGCATGTGTCAAAGTGTTTCAGAAGACAAAACCAAACAGGTCACGGGCAGGTTCTACACTGATTCACTTCCTACTTAAGCATTCAGAGGCATGAAAATCCTCAGAACGCGTACATCAACGACATGATATCTACATTGTGTTTATTGAGCATGCAAAGCTGATGATGCTTAGCAGCGTGATGAGAGTCAACAAGTGCTTACCTTGCTGTTGGAAGAAAATCTGTGAATTGGAGCTAGCTTTAGCTCTGATGGTGTTCTGGACAAGTTCTTTTTAGAATGGGTGGATAGAGAAGATACATGGATGTATGGTCAGAAACTGTATGGGTGTTCTCTAGTCAGGAAGCAAATTGGTTATCAATGAAATTTGGAGGCAGGAAGTTCAAAGTTATGTTCAAGGCTCTTGAAACACTAGGAATTTTGGCAGAGTTTCACAATGTTTTCTTGCTAGAATTTTCTGTTTCTCTTCTAGCAATTTTCTGGGTTTTTTGACCGGGGCTTTTTTAATGGACAATGGAGTCCTATTTATAGGCAAGGCTTTGTGAATTTTTAAACGTTAAATGGCGCCAATACTATGCAGTAGGGGTTAACTTGTTCTTGAAGGAAGTTCATGAAAAGTTGTGATGATGGACAGCTTTTCAGCCTAGGTTGGAACAGTAAGCGAGGATTAAGGAGAAGTGACACTCATAGGCGAAAAGTGGCGCATAGATCCATGCCTAAGCCTGCACGAGGGTGTTACCATGCCACACGTGGAGAGACCCCTTGGATGAATGCCCAGAAGTGGTTGTAAGCATTAATGAGCATTAAATGGTGATGAGATTTGTCAAAATCAGAAATCTTGTAATAGGAGATTTTGCATCATTACCTAAAACCTGAGCCAGCAGTTCTGCTTCGCCAAGAAACAACATAAACCAAGCTCTGACCTTGGCCTCTTGCTGCCTCAGTAAATTCTGAGAGTTTTCCAGACTTTCCAGCACGCTCCTTTGATCTGCCTCTGAAAACTCTGGACTTAGAGATTCTGCTTCAGTATTATACCCAATCTGCTGATCCCATTACCTTCTGATCCCAGTACATTCTGAAGGAGTTTCAGGCTTTATTGCCTTCTTTTCATTTCTCTAGCAAACTCTGGCTGAACTCGCGTAACTGCTGAAAAAGCCATGTTCTGTTTAAAGATTACGTGCTGAATCACGTTTGCAACCCCTAATTGAGTTGGTGTAGCTGCTGAAGAGACACCTTCTGACTGAATGTTATGTGCTGAGCCAAGTTTGCAACTTCTGACCTTTCTACCTAGAGGTTGGCTCAGAAGTTCTGAAGGGCCATTTTTCTTAAACACCTCTTCTTCTTTTTTTTAGAAAAAATTCTAAGTATTTAGAATTTAACTTTTTCAAGGTAAATTTTTTGACTTTTGAGCTTGCAAATGACCACTTTGCTCTTGTAAATGGTTTTCTTGGAGAGGAATGATGATTCAGGGCTTGGATTTGTTTAAGAGAAACTCTGAGAATTCAGGATGAATTCCCGAAGGATGAGAGGGCAAATTTTGGGGTACAACAGCTGCCCCTGTTCAATCTTCTTGAACCTGAAGAGTTAGATTGACGAGTTTGCCTTTCGTGGCTCGAAGGTAAAAGAGGATTGGACACTAAAGTGCCCGTAAATTTGCACTCGTCAAAATGTAGTTGAGGGAATGGGCTTAAAGATGCCATTTGGAGATGTGATTGAATCTCGCCGGAGATGGGCTTAAAGATGCCATCCAAGAATGTTGATCGCATAAGAGATTCCTTTGCGAGAGCTCGTATGCCTGTTGTTAAGGAGAACCATGTCGGGGGAATGCTGGTCTCTGTCGTGGTAAAAATAGAACTTCAGCCATCTGTTATTCTACTGGGGAGTCATCTCTTGGTTGAAGAGGTGACAGTGAACTACTATCTGGTCAACATCCAGGCTTTACAGTCTTGTGTTGCTATCTGGTCAACATCCAGGCTTCACGATACTTTACTTCCTATCTGGTCAACATCCAGTCTTCAAAAGAGAATCAAATGATTATTCGGTCGCCTCCGAGTTTCCTTTTGACTCCGGGGGCTACCAATATCCGGTTGAATCCGGGCTTCAAGGTAATCAACTAAGTAAACTGTTATTTGGTCAACGTCCAAGTTTCACAGTATACCTTACTATTATCTGGTCAACGTTCAGGCTTTATAGTCTTGTATTTGCTATCTGGTCAACGTCCAGGCTTCACAATACTTTACTTCCTATCTGGTCAACATCCAGTCTTCAGAAGAATATCAAATGGTTATCCGGTCAACATCCGGGTTTCCCTTTGACTTTGGGGCCTACCAATATCCGGTTGAATCCGGGCTTTAAGGTAATCGGCTAAGTAAACTATTATTTGGTCAACGTCCAAGTTTCATAGTATACCTTACTGTTATCTGGTCAACATCCAGGCTTTACAGTCTTGTATTTGCTATCTGGTCAACGTCCAGGCTTCACAATACTTTACTTCCTATCTGGTCAACATCCAGTCTTCAGAAGAATATCAAATGGTTATCCGGTCAACATCCGGGTTTCAGTATAATCAAGGTATTATCTGGTCGAATCCAGGCTTCATAACTAGAACAGGAATCTACCCCTTGATTTGAATAATCAAAATATGAGAGCATCCGTGTCTGGAGCATCTCTAAGCCGTTTTCTGAGCTTTGAATTCCTGTCTTAGGTAGCTATTAATTTCATCCTGAAAAGGGTAGAATGTTAGCTGAAACACAAAGTTATGTTGCATGAAATGTATGATGCAATATATGTGTTTTGTCAATGCTCATGATTTATGAATGTAATGTATGCGCATGTAAGCTGGAGATAATAAAATCTTTGAGTGCTGTCGGGGAAAATAGATCCACGACCGCTGTTGGAGATTAAAGATTCTTGACAACCTCTGTGGGGAGAAGCTAAACTGCTGGGGAGATCAGAAGTTTGGGTTGTATGCCAATTTACTGAGGACTTCAAGAGTGAGGATCTCCGCTCTGTTGGGGGTATCAGGAAAATTGAATAGTTTCCGCTGGGGATCAGGAGATCAAGGTTTCTTCTCCGCTGGGGATCAGGAGATCAAGGTTTCTTCTCCGCTGGGGATCAGGAGATCAAGGTTTCTTCTCCGCTGGGGATCTTAATGACGTACTGATTTGATCGGCGACTTCACTGGGGAAAAAGTTTAAAAATAACTCTCTGAGGAATTATCTGGTTTTAAAGCGACTTTCTGGGGAAAATGGGAGAAACTGGATGGTCTCCACTGGTGTTCAAGGGTTAAAGGTTTTGACTCCGTTGGGGAAGAAAGTTTCATCTTCACTGAGAGTTTGTATTTCAAAGTTTTGCTCCGCTGGGGATTGGGAGTTTGAAAACTCAGCTCTGATGGGGATTCTTGAAACTTAACTCCGCTGGGGATATGCATTTCAAGGCTTTAGTTCCGCCGAGGATCTGGATGATGTATTACAGTGGATTTCTCCTGGAATAGCCTAAAGACAACTTTCCTATACTTTCATCCTATCAGTAATTATTCTTTCTCATTTCATTTTATTTGTAAGTAGTGATTATATTCAAATGCATATGCTCATTAAATAAATCATTGGACGTTTTCAAATAAAATATAAGTGTAAAAGAAAGAAAGAAAGGGCAACAATTTTCTGCACTTTGAAGTATCTTTGTATTAACTTTGTGTAAGTATTTTGTACAAAGGAAACAAACATCCTAGTAAGAGAATGTTGTCATAAAATTGAGAAAAATTTATACAAAGAAAGATGGCTATGTGTAACAATTCCATGGGGTTCCCATTCTGCTATAGCCTTCGCAACTCTGAGTATCTTGTCCATTCGTCGCTTTGTCCGCAGATGATTGGATTGATCAGAAGCTTGGAGCTTGTCCGTGAAGAGATTGTCCTTAAAGTGATCCGACGAGACATAATCATACGCTTTAATTCCCTAACTTTTTCCTAGACCTCCCTTTCGGGTTTTCGATCCACCGGGAAACCCTTTTTTCCCAAGTCGCCCTTTCGGGTTTTCAACTTGCCGGGTGTACAGATTTTTTTGTTTATCCCTAATTTTTTCCTGAACCTCCCTTTCGGGTTTTCGATTCACCGGGATGCCCATTTTTGCCCAAGTCGCCCTTTCGGGTTTTCAACTTGTCGGGTTGTTTATGCGTAGTATCTTTTGACTATGTCTGCATTCGCAGGGTGCGGCAGATCGTCGCCGTCCATGGTGGTTAGAATCATAACCCCGCCAGAAAAGATGTTTTTGATCACAAATGGTCCTTCGTAAGTAGGAGTCCATTTTCCTCTGGGATCACTTTGCGGCAAGATGATTCGCTTGATTACAAGGTCCCCGACTTGATACACTTGTCGTCTGACTTTCTTGTTGAAAGCTTTGATCATTCATTTCTGATATGCCTGACCATGGCAAACAACAGTAAGTTGCTTCTCGTTAATCAAGCTAAGTTGATCAAGCCGGGTCTAAATCCAATCATCTTCACTTAGCCCAATATCTCTCATGATTCTCAATGAAGGAATCTGAACCTCGATGGGTAAGACAGCTTCCATGCCGTACACCAAAGAATAGGGTGTTACCCTAGTTGATGTACGCGCCGTGGTACGGTACCCGTGCAGAGCAAATGGTAACATCTCATGCCAGTCCTTATAGGTGACCATCATCTTTTGAATGATCTTCTTGATATTTTTGTTCGCAGCTTCGACAACACCGTTTATCTTAGGCCGATAGGGAGATGAATTGTGATGTTGAATCTTGAACCGCTCGCACAGAGCGGTGATCATAGTATTGTTCAAATTTGTACCGTTGTCAGTGATGATCCTGTCGGGGATACCATACCGGCATATGAGGTTCTGCTTGATGAAGCGGGCAACCATATTCTTTGTAACGGAGGCGAAGGAAGCTGCTTCGACCCACTTGGTAAAGTAATCAATGGCCACCAGGATGAAACGGTGTCCATTGGATGCTGTAGGCTTGATCTCTCCAATCGTGTTGATTCCCCACATTGCGAATGGCCAAGGAGCTGTTAAGACATTGAGAGGAACTGGAGGTATGTGTACCTTGTCAGCGTAGATTTGACATTTGTGACAAGTACGGGAATGTTGATGACAATCAGCTTCCATGGTAGACCAATAGTAGCCTGCCTGTAGAATCTTCTTAGCCATCGTATGACCACTTGAGTGGGTGCCAAAGGTGCCATTATGCAGTTCAACCATGATCTACTAAGCTTCGACCTTGTCCATACACCAGAGTAGGACACAATCAAGATTGCGCTTGTATAGGATACCATTGCTCAGAAAGAACTTGGCCGCGAACCTTCTTAAGAACTTTTTGTCGTTGACTGAAGCTCCTTCAGGGTATTCTTGTGCTTCGAGATGCCTTTTGACGTTATGAAACCACGGTCGGTCCACTACTTCTTCGGTATTAATCTCGTGACAATGTGCAGGTTCGTCCATCCGTTCAGTGGTGATTTGAGGTGCCTCATTATCCCAGTTAAGTTTAAACATGGATGACATTGTAGCTAGCGCATCTGCTAGCTGATTCTCTTCTTGCGGGAAGTGCTCGAAGGTAATCTGCTCGAAATGTGGCAACATTGTCAGGACATGTTCTTTGTAAGGGATGGGGTTTGGATGCTCAGTATCCCACTCTCCTTTGATTTGACTGATAATCAAAGCTGAGTCCCCAAATACAATCAGAGATTTGATTCCCAAGTCAATAGCGGCCTTGAGACCAAAGATACAAGCTTCATACTCGGCCATGTTGTTGGTGCAGTTGAAGCAGAGTCTAGCAGTGAAAGGTGTACGGCAACCTTCTGGAGAGATAAGTACCGCGCCGATACCGTTCCCAAGTACGTTGGAGGCACCATCAAAGTACAGAGTCCATCGGGATCCTTGTTCAAGTCTGTCATACGGTCTGTTTTCTTCAATGTTGCTCAAAGTCATGATATCCTCGTCGGGAAAGTCAAACCTCATAGATTGGTAATCTTCGACAGCTTGATGAGCCAGATGATCGGCTAGCACACTCCCCTTTATAGCTTTTTGGGTTGTGTACTGTATATCATATTCGGTGAGGATCATCTGCCATCTAATGATTCTTCCGGATAGAGCAGGCTTCTCGAAGATGTACTTGATCATATCTATTTTAGAAATCAGCAGAGTGGTATGTGTCAACATATACTGCCTTAGCTGGCGAGCAACCCATACCAAAGCGCAACAAGTTTTCTCAAGCAGTGAGTAGCGAGTCTCACAGTCGGTAAACTTTTTGCTAAGGTAATAAATGACATGCTCTTTTCGGCCAGACTCGTCATGTTGGCCCAGTACGCACCCCATTGAATTATCTAAGACAATCAAATACATGATAAGCGGTCTTCCTTCGA
Source organism: Vicia faba (assembly GCA_948472305.1). Classification (NCBI taxonomy): domain Eukaryota; kingdom Viridiplantae; phylum Streptophyta; class Magnoliopsida; order Fabales; family Fabaceae; genus Vicia; species Vicia faba. The sequence goes on from OX451739.1 coordinate 131,531,456, forward strand.
GAGGTGGCATTAAGATAGGAGGTTCCAGCAAATACTCCTTGATCTTATCGAAAGCAATTTGACAGTCATCATTCCATTCAACCACCTGATCTTTCTTCAACAGCTTGAAGATTGGTTCATAGGTAGATGTTAGGTGAGAAATAAACCTTGCAATGTAGTTTAGGCGTCCCAAGAAACCTCTGACCTCCTTTTCAGTGCGAGGGGAAGGCATTTCTCGTATAGCTTTGACTTTGGTAGAATCAACCTCAATGCCTTTGTTGCTGACGATGAATCCCAAGAGTTTACCGGACCTGACTCCGAAAGTGCACTTGCTAGGGTTCAGTCTAAGTTTGTATTCCTTTAACCTGACAAACAGCTTTTGCAGATGGTCGAGGTGTTCTTCTTCTGTCTGTGAACGGGCTATCATGTCGTCTACGTAGACTTCAATCTCATGATGTATCATGTCATGAAACAAAGCTACCAAGGCTCGCTGATAGGTTGCCCCGACATTCTTCAGTCCGAATGGCATCACTTTATAACAGAAGATACCCCACTGTGTAACAAAAGTAGTCTTCTCCATGTCTTCGGGGGCCATTTTGATCTGGTTGTACCCTGAAAATCCGTCCATGAAAGAGAATACCTTGTGTTGAGTTGTGTTGTCAACCAAGATGTCAATGTGTGGTAGTGGAAAGTCATCTTTAGGGCTAGCCCTGTTTAAGTCTCTATAGTCCATGCATATTCTGACTTTTCCGTCCTTCTTAGGCACGGGCACAATGTTAGTGACCCATTGTGGATAGGAAGTAACAGCAAGAAAGCCAACATTGAACTGCTTCATCACTTCAGCTTTGATCCTTTCAGACATGTCGGGCCTCATTCGGCGGACTTTCTGTTTGATTGATGGACAGTCTTCTCTTGTAGGGAGACGGTGAACCATAATATCTGTATCCAGTCCCGGCATATCTTCATAGGACTAGGCGAAGATCTCAACATATTCATTCAACAGCTGAATTAAGCGCTCTTTGACACTTGGCTCTAGGTTGGCACCCACTTTAACCTCTTTTCTGTCTTCGGAAGTACCCAAGTTGATAGTTTCTAACAGCTCTTCATGGGGCAGAATAGCCCTTTATTCCTGTTGTAGAAGTCTATCCAACTCTCCAGGAACTTCACAGTCTTCATCACCTTCGTATTCGGCATGATTGACTAGATCTTCAGAGTCACTGAAGGCCATAGCAGAATTGTTACCCATGGAATCCAAAGTGGATAGGTACTTGCATTTTGTGAGTGTGGGTGTGTGTGATCGGTGGATCTGGAACTGACTGTTTAACGCTGGTTCGCGAAATGTCGCGGAAGCAAGAGTCGCCACCGTCTTTTATTTTCTCCAAATGGAAAGGACAAAAGCACAGAAAAATTCCTTAAAAGAGATTGCTCTCGGTTCGGGAGGTAGGTTATAGAAAGGGAAGGTGTTAGCACCCTTTCTATCCATGGTTATCCATGGGCTCTTAGATACTTGCTCATTGTGTTTTCAAAATTGTTTGTTTGCTTTTCAATTGTGGGTTTTAAAAAAGTTTCTTTGAAGAATTTCAGTTCGACTCATACGTCAGAGTGTTTGAAAAAAAATTGCTTTGAAAGCTCTTGAAAATGTGTTGGTGTGAAAAGTATTTTTTGTTTGAAATTAGAGCAAGTATCCCTGAGAACCTACCTACCCTAAGGAATTCGTCTGTGTAAAAGTCCTTGAAAGTAGTGCTATCCCACCATTGAGAGGTAGGTAGCACCACCGTTGGAGGTGTTCGGGTCAATTCGAGTTTGTAGGGACATGGTGATCACCGGAGCAATGGGAAGATACCTTAGAAGCTACCCTCATGCCAGGTTCCTGGATCATGAGGACTTGCTAAGACGTCCTCTACTCGACGATCACCTTTCGAAAGGCAACAGTGAGGCGTACCCTAGGGGTGGTGTGTGCGGTCCGTGTGTCATGTTTCAATTATTTTGTCTTGTCATGTTTGTTGTGATCTACGCTTGATTTTAGTTTTAGGGCCATTCATTCTTGCATGCATTTAACAGTTATAAAGTTTGCGAAAAAATAAATCTAAACTATTACAAATGGCGCGGGTCCACATCGCCAAAATAAACTGAACCCGATTTGACTGAAAGTAAAGAAAGCAATAAAATAAAAGTGCGAGAAATAAATTTACAAGGCTTTGGGGCATATACATAATTATTTGAACGATATAAAATAAATGTGCGAAATAAAGAAATTAAAAACAAAACTAGGGCGTTGGACCCTTTTGCAACAAAATTTAAAGTTAATGAATTAATTAATTAGAACTACTGAAGAATTAAAATTAAAGAAAAAGGAATGTTTTTTGTATTTTTGTATTTTTTAAGATTTAAAAGAGAAAGGAAAAGAACTAATTAAAACAAAAAAATTGGTTGTAAACCCTAATTCTAATATTTTTTAAGTTATTAAGAAAAAGATTTAGTTTTTAACCTAATTTAAATCTAAGTTATTTATATACATTTAATTATAAAATAGAATAAATTAATAATTATATTATGAAAAAAAGAAAAATTTAAGAGGAATGAACATTGTTAATTAACCTAGTTCTATGTTTTTTTTGATTTTTTATTAAAAGGAATTAAAGCTAAAAACCTAATTAAAACTAAATATTTATATGTTATTATTTATACAAAAACAGACAATACTTAAAATAAAATAATTATTAAATTTTGACTTTTCTGATTTTTTGTGATTTTTGTGATGTTCTTGTATTTTTGTAAAATAATTATTGAATTAAAACAACAAAACAAATAAAATAGTAATTAAAAGATATAAGAAAAATAAATTAAATGGGCAAACCAGGGGGGGGTAGACCCCAAAATTGTGAGGTGCAGGCCTGGCAATCTGGCCCAATAAGCAATGGAATTTGTTGGACTTTTTGAATCAGGTGTGACACGTTTGACTAAAGCATAGCATATTCTTCAATCCTAGCCTTTGATGTGGGTACTCTGGGACACGTGGATGATCTGATTTTGAGGTGTATGGTAGGCATCAATGATAGCGCTGCATGGGAATTCACGTTGAAAAATAATATGAGAGATATGTGAGACCTGGGGTTTGAACCCAGGTCATGAGAGTCACGAGCGTATGTCCCTGCCAGCTGAACTACCACGCGTTAGTTAACATATTATGGCAAATAAATAATAAAAAGAAAAAACAGATACGTTAGTGGAGGGCGCGCGAAATTCAAATGCCTCCACTCCCTGCATGCCACGAGTCCTTCTTCTTCGTCCCTGCAAAACAAAATTCAAAGGCAACGGTTTGGCAAACGTTGCCTAATACCATCTAACAGAAAATAGCGAATAGGCCTGTGTGGTTTAGAAATTAGGCGCGATGAGTGGTCCTTGTTCGTCTAATCTCACTGAATGCAACCATGGTACTCATGAGCCTTAATTTTTCCTCTATGCAAAAGCCCTAATTTTGGACCCTGCGAAACCCTAAGGAGCGAACATGGCATCTTGGCCAAAAGTGCACGAGAATTCAATTAAAAGTTATGGTCAGCTTGCAAACTTCACATTGAATAAGAATTCATGAACAAAAATGCACAAGGATGCGTAAATTATGATATGCGATTTGAAATTTTTTACGACACAGTTTGAGTTGTAACTACCACTTCTTGGCGCTTTGATTGATGTTAGGAATTGGGATGTGTTCAGAAATGGTCCAGGAAGCTATTAGAAAAAGAATTAAGGCTTAAAACTCCCTAGAACCTTGATTTCGGATTTGAGTTATATGGCTAAATTTTCAAGTTTTTCCAATAGGCTTTTCAGCGCAGCATATGGCATATTATGGTTAGGGTTTGACTCAGTGCTTATGATGGAAGAGAATTGGCTTGTTATTTGACCTTAATTCATGCTCATGAAAGAACTAGTCCTAGGGTTTTCACCATTAACCATTTTTCCTTCTTTTTAGCCAAGACCTAGACTTAGTGTGCAATTTAACCCTAGCCTGAGTTTTTGAGTTGGCCCATGATATATGGAAGTTGTCCAAATTCACATGACACTATTCCATTGGTTTTTGAATTTTATTTGAATTTTCAAAGATTTAAAATGAATTAAATTATCAAAAATTAAATAAAATAGAAAAATCAATATTTGGTCTTGAAATTAATCATGGGACACGTGTGTGGCATGACAAGGATGAATCAAGTGGAAGAAAGTGGGCCCTTTTGTCAAAAATTGGAGTTTCAAGGATAATTGACTTTTGCCATTTCACAAAAATTTCCCAACTTCTACAAGGCATAACTTGCTCAATTTTTAAGCTTTTCACATGTTCTTGGACATTTTGGAAAGGTCTTTGAGTCCTCTAACCAATGCCTTTGGTCCCATGTCATTTTGATTTACCAATCTCAAGTTATGGTCTTTGACTTAAAGTCCCTTTTTGTTGACTTTTGAAAATGACCTATAATGTTGAAATTGATAACTTTTTATGAGAGCATTTCTTGGACTTGAAGTATGAAGATGAGTTGTAGGAAATGTCTTTCTCTTCAAAATGAGCTTTGGATGGGATTTTTCTGATAATCCATGTGAAAGTTATGCCCTGGTCAATTTCAGTTGACTTTTTCAGCTGTCCAAATATAGCAACTTTTGCATCTTTGATGATTTCTGAGCCAAATTTTGAGAATCATGATCAAGCATTGATCAAATGATGTTTGTGGCTTCAAAATGATATGTTGACCAAAAATTTGAACTTTTGACTGTCAAATGACCATTTTGCCCCTACAGTTGACTGTAGTGCAATTTAGGGTTTTGACTGTGCAATTTTGAGTTGAATGCCTTGAAACTTGATATGAGGATGCTTGACCATGTTTGTAAGCATATGAGACTTGATTGAGCCTTTGAACACTTCCTTTTCTTGATCAGAACACAAACCCTAGTTTTGACTGTAGGGGAGACTGTTGCACTGCACAACCCTTGGGGAATTTTGTAGCTTGGCTTGGCAATTTCTTGAGGAATATGGGAGGGCAAATTTTGGGGTATAACAGTTGCCCCTGTTCAATCTTCTTAGACCTGAGGATGCAGATTGGCTGACGTGCCTTTCGTAATCCGAGGGTAGAAGATGATTGGACACTAGAGTGCCCAGAAATTTGCGCTCACATGTTAGCAATGATGGGGGAATGGGCTTATAGATGCCATCTGGATGTTTTGATTGCGTAAGAGATTCCTTAGCGAGAACCTGCATACCTGCAAAACAGAAAATGAGTACCTGACACGTTGCAAGAGGTTTAGATGCCTGGTATAGATGTGTCCTGACTGGTTACAGGAGCTGAGTCTGGAGCTTCAAACGACGATGAAAGAACCAGGGATGATTACTTCCTTAGCATGAATGGTAAGAGAGCCTTGGGCGACTTTAACTTCAACAACGCTCGTTGAGAAAAATCTGGGTGACTTTAACTTCAACAACGCTCGTTGAGAAAAATCTTGGTGATTTTAACTTCAACAACGCTCGTTGAGAAAAATCTGGGTGATTTTAACTTCAACAACGCTCGTTGAGAAAAATCTGGGGTGTCTTCTACTGGGATAAGAATCAGGGAGATCTTAGGGTCGATCTGACTGAACCAGAGAAGGCCTTTGACTGGATAAGCATCAGGAAAATCTTGGGACGATTTAACTGAACCGGTCTAGGTCTTGAAATGTCTTCAACTGGATAAGCATCAGGGAGATCTTAGGGTCGATCTGACTGAACCAGAGAAGGCCTTTGACTGGATAAGCATCAGGAAAATCTTAGGGTCGATTTAACTGAACCGGTCTAGGTCTTGAAATGTCTTCAACTGGATAAGCATCAGGGAGATCTTAGGGTCGATCTGACTGAACCAGAGAAGGCCTTTGACTGGATAAGCATCAGGAAAATCTTGGGGCGATTTAACTGAACCGGTCTAGGTCTTGAAATGTCTTCAACTGGATAAGCATCAGGGAGATCTTAGGGTCGATCTGACTGAACCAGAGAAGGCCTTTGACTGGATAAGCATCAGGAAAATCTTGGGGCGATTTAACTGAACCGGTCTAGGTCTTGAAATGTCTTCAACTGGATAAGCATCAGGGAGATCTTAGGGTCGATCTGACTGAACCAGAGAAGGCCTTTGACTGGATAAGCATCAGGAAAATCTTGGGGCGATTTAACTGAACCGGTCTAGGTCTTGAAATGTCTTCAACTGGATAAGCATCAGGGAGATCTTAGGGTCGATCTGACTGAACCAGAGAAGGCCTTTGACTGGATAAGCATCAGGAAAATCTTGGGACGATTTAACTGAACCGGTCTAGGTCTTGAAATGTAGCTTGAGAACTTAACTGGATCTTTCCTGAAAGATAAAAGTCAGTCATATGCAATGCATGATATGGATCAAGCAATGATGTTCTCAACATAAATGAGATTTGTATGATGCAGTGCGTTATGCATGCTATAATGAGGTATGTGATGTTTTATGTATGTTTTCGTCTAGGAAAGTAAATCCTTGACGGGTGCCGGGAAGTCGTATCCTGGGCTGATGTCGAAGAATAGATTTTGCTTCCGCTGGGGATGATAATTGCAAGGATACCGGTAGGAGAAGATGACTCCGTTGCGGAATAAACTTGGCGAATGGAAGATTCTGCGGGGAGGAAAGATACTCTAGCGATCATGCTGGGAAGCAATACTCTGTGGGGATAGAGATGCTTTGCTGAGTGTTGGGAGTTTGCTGAGGATGTCTTGTTGTTGGAAGTGTGAATAGACTTCGCTGGGGTGAGAAGACTTCGTCGAGGACGCTTTTTCTGTGGCTTTTGGCTGAGGATAACCCGGTTATATCCTGTTGAGGAAATAACTCTTTAAATCAAGCCAGACGACGCGTTCGTGTTCTGCGAAGGATAAGCTTCCAGAATTTACTGGGGATAAGCTTACTGCTTGGGGAGATGAATTCCATCTTTCCTGGGGAACTTGGATGGGACTCTCCTGGGGAAGTTTTGATATGCTGGGGAAGTGATCCCTTTGAATGTTGATGTATGCCGCCGGGGAACAATCTGTAGACCAAGACTGCCGGGGATGCTTGTTAAGAATATATGCTGCTGGGGAATATTGGGATCTACTGGAGGATACCCAATTTCCTTGAGACTTGTTAACTTTGTTTGGGGAAGAATGCACTGACTTGCTGTCTCACTCTCTGGGGAATTTAAGATGCCTGGTTAGGTTCTTTAGCTGAACCTACCTTGGTACCTTGGAGGATAAAACAATTAGACTGCTCAGACAACTCTTTATTGCCCCTGTTTCTAGTGTCACCTGCAATTAATTCTTTGTTTCGTATGCAAATATTTATGAGCTAGCAAATTATTGTCAATGCATATATCACAAATTGAACCTTGGACGTTCTTCACAAAACAAAACAAAAAAGAAAAATAGTTGGTACGTTTAACTGAAAAGTATATTTGTATTGATTTTGAATAGCCTGTGAATAGGCGTTTTGTGTACAAGAGGCTGACATCCTAGTAAGAGAAACGTCGCCGAGCAAAAGAGTTTATACAAGTTTTGTACAAAAGAAAATAAAACAGCTGTGTGAAAGATGAATGATCCACTGGGTTTCAACTCTGCTATTGCCTTTATACTCTGCTCGTCTCATCACTTGATGACCTTGGTTGAAGGTGAAGCTGACTGATCGATGCCGTCTGAAATTGATGTAGATACCGGATTCTGGATGCAAAGTGATCCAATGAGACATAGTATTACGCTTTTATCCCTAATTTTTGCCTGGACTGCCCTTTCGGGTTTTCAGTCCACCGGGATACCCATTTTTGCCCAAGCCGCCTTTTCAGGTTTTCGACTTGCCGGGTGTATAGATTTTTCATTTTCATCCCTTCATTTTGCCCGAACCCTTTTGGTTCGACGGGAAGCCCTAATTTTTGCCTAGGCATGTCAGCCTAGCGGGTCATTTTTTCACGCGTAGTATTTTTTAACTATGTCTGCATTGGCGGGATGAGGAAGGTCGTCACCATCCATGTTGGTTAATATCATTGCTCCTCCTGAGAACACATGCTTAACCACAAATGGCCCTTCGTACGTAGGGGTCCATTTGCCCCTTGGATCACTCTGAGGAAGGATGATTCGCTTGATCACCAGATCCCCGACTTGATATTCCTGTGGTCTGACCTTTTTGTTAAATGCCCTAATCATTCGTTTCTGATACGTCTGACCATGACAGATAGCAGCAAGTCTCTTTTCGTCAATAAGGTTAAGCTGATTAAGTCGTGTCTGGATCCAATCATCTTCATTCAGCTTTGCATCCTTCATTATCCGGAGAGAAGGAATTTGTACTTCGATTGGCAAGACTGCCTCCATGCCATAAACCAGAGAGAAAGGAGTTGCCCCGGTTGACGTCCTAGCTGAGGTACGATACCCATGCAGAGCGAACGGTAACATCTCGTGCCAATCTTTATACGTTACTGTCATCTTCTACACGATCTTCTTGATGTTTTTATTAGCTGCTTCTACAGCCCCATTCATCTTTGGTCTGTAAGGAGAAGAATTGTGGTGCTGTATCTTGAACTGTTCGCAGAGCTCAGCGATCATCTTATTGTTCAGATTGGTACCGTTATCTGTAATAATCCGCTCAGGGACACCGTACCGACAGATCAGATTGTGCCGAATGAACCGTGCCACAACAGTCTTGGTTACCGTAGCATAGGATGCTGCCTCAACCCACTTCGTAAAATAATCGATTGCCACTAGGATAAAGCGATGTCCATTAGATGCCGTAGGTTTAATCTCACCGATCATGTCTATGCCCCACATTGCAAACGGCCAAGGCGCAGTCAGAACATTCAGGGGGACCGGAGGAACATGCACCTTGTCTGCATAAATCTGGCACTTGTGGCATGTCCGGGAATGTTGGTAACAGTCAGCTTCCATTGTAGACCAGTAATATCCTGCCCGTAGGATCTTCTTAGCCATGGTATGCCCACTGGAATGTGTACCAAAGGTCCCTTCATGTAGCTCTTCCATGATTCTTTCTGCTTCAGTCTTATCTACACAACGCAGTAGGGTTGAATCCTGGTTTCGCTTGTACCAGATGCCATTGCTAAGAAAGAATTTGGCTGCAAACCTCCTCAGGAATTTCTTATCATTGACAGACGCTCCTTCAGGGTATTCCTGAGCTTCTAGGTATCTCTTCACTTCGTGGTACCAAGGTTTCTCAGTTACCAATTCAGTCTCGAGATCACAACAGTATGCCGGTTCGTCCAGTTTCCAGATGATGATCCGGGGAGCTTCATTATCCCATTTAACCTTGAACATTGAAGACATTGTATCTAACGCGTCTGCCAACTGATTCTCTTCTCTTGGAAAGTGCTCAAATGTTATCTCTGTGAAGTGGGGGATCAGGGCCAACACACATTCTCTGTAAGGAATCAAGTTTGGGTGTTTCGTATCCCACTCTCCTTTGATTTGATTGATCACAAGAGCGGAATCTCCGAAGACACTCAGAAATTTGATCCTCAGGTCGATCGCAGCTTGAAGACCCATAATACACGCTTCATACTCCGCCATGTTGTTGGTACAGTTGAAACACAGCCGGGCGGTGAGTGGGGTATGAGTACCTTGTGGAGATACAATTATGGCGCCGATACCATTTCCCAAAGCATTGGAGGCTCCGTCAAAGTGCATAGACCATCGGGATCCTGGTTCAGGTCCTTCATCCGGCCCAGGTATTTCACAGTCAGTTACTATCATAATGCTTTCATCTGGAAACTCGAAGTTCATTGATTGGTAGTCATCCACAGCTTGATGTGCTAAGTGGTCTGCCAATACACTTCCCTTGATGGCTTTTTGGGTCGTGTACTGAATGTCGTATTCCGTCAAGATCATCTGCCATCTTGCAATTCTCCCAGACAGAGCAGGCTTTTCAAATATGTACTTTATAGGATCCATTTTTGAGATTAACAAGGTAGTGTGAGTCAGCATATACTGTCTCAGCCGGCGAGCAGCCCATACCAAAGTGCAGCAAGTTTTCTCAAGCAGTGAGTATCGGGTCTCACAGTCGGTAAACTTTTTGCTAAGGTAATAAATGGCATGCTCTTTTCGGCCAGACTCGTCATGCTGCCCCAGCACACACCCCATTGCATTATCAAGCACTGTCAGGTAAAGTATCAAAGGTCTCCCTTCAACTGGTGGCATAAGGATGGGTGGTTCTTGGAGATATTCTTTGATTCTGTCAAAAGCAGCCTGACATTCATCATTCCAGCGTACTACCTGATCTTTCTTCAGCAGCTTGAAGATTGGTTCACAGGTAGCAGTTAAGTGTGAGATGAACCGAGCAATGTAATTCAGACGTCCTAGAAAGCCTCTGACTTCCTTCTCTGTCTTAGGAACTGGCATCTCTTGAATGGCTTTGACCTTAGCAGGGTCCACTTGAATTCCCTTGTCACTTACCACGAAGCCTAGCAACTTTCCCGATCTTACCCCGAAGGTGCACTTATTCGGATTCAACCTCAGCTTGTACAGTTTCAAACGGTCAAACAGTTTCTGTAGATGATCAAGGTGTTCTTCCTCAGTCTGGGACCTAGCGATCATGTCGTCAACATACACTTCTATCTCATGATGGATCATGTCATGAAATAAAGCAACCATGGCACGTTGGTAGGTTGCCCCAGCATTCTTTAGTCCAAAAGGCATGACTTTGTAGCAGAAGGTGCCCCACTGAGTAACAAACGTAGTCTTTTCCATGTCTTCAGGAGCCATCTTGATCTGATTGTAGCCTGAAAAGCCATCCATAAAAGAGAACACTTTATGCTGAGCGGTATTATCAACAAGGACATCAATGTGGGGTAGAGGGAAGTCATCCTTGGGGCTGGCCCTGTTCAGATCCCTGTAATCGACACACATCCTGACCTTGCTGTCCTTCTTAGGTACCGGCACCACATTAGCAACCCACTGAGGGTAAGAAGTCACTGCAAGAAACCCGGCATCAAACTGCTTCATAACCTCGGCTTTAATCTTCTCAGACATCTCTGGACGCATACGGCGGACCTTTTGCTTAACCGGAGGGCAATCTTCTTTAGTTGGTAAGTGATGGACCACAATGTCGGTATCTAATCCGGGCATATCTTCGTAGGACCAGGCAAAGATTTCTTTATAGTCATGCAGCATCTGAGTCAACCGTTGCTTCACGCTGAGTTCTAGGTTGGCACCAATCTTCACCTCTTTCTTGTCTTCCTCAGTACCCAAGTTTATTATTTCCACTGGCTCTTCATGGGGTTGAATTGCCCTCTCTTCCTGTTGTAACAGTCTTGCAAGTTCACCAGGCACTTCGCAATCATCTTCACCTTCGTCTTCGGCTAAGTTGATCGGATTTTCGAAGTCATAACTGGCAGTAGCAGAGTTGCTACCAGGGAGATCCAGAGTGGATTGAAACCTGTATGAGTGAGTGTGTGTGTAAATACAGCTGTTTTGCAATATGTAAAGAAAAGAAAGAAAAGGAGCGCAAAATTTGAATTGTGAAAAACGTCCAATACTTTTATTCATGATATATGACGGTGACAAACAAAAGCCCTCATAAATAAAACCACGGTGCCCCGGGTAAGACACCGGGCCATATAGTTTCAAATTATTGTTTATTACAAATCAAAAACAAAGAAATTCATTACTGAGGAACAAAAGTTATGGGTGTAAAATCTTTAGCAGTCCAATTGGTCAATCCACCGTCGGCCGTCGGGTAGATCCAGCTATCGAACTCTGACTCTTCTATTTCATCTTCCTCTCCAATAGCATTCACTTCTGAGTGAGTGATGAGCACCGGAGGTCTTCCAATTCTTGCCTTGCGCACCGCTTTCTGAGCTTCTGTGGTGAAACCCAGCCCAAACTTGTTAGTCTTAGGAGTAAGATCAGGGAGCTTGCCCCAGTTTGCACATTCACCTTTTTCGATCACAGCCCGGGCGTCCTTTAAGGAGGCCATCTTCATAGGAGAAACCTCTTCATCTGCTTCTGCTGCTGCCAGGGTTTGTGGCACTTCCTCAAAATGTTGAAAGGGGGTTTCAATGAACTCCCCATCCATTTCCACGTATCTGAAGGAGTTGAGGTGGCTGACCATGTACTCCTCTTCCCCTTGCACTGTTACGATCTTCCCCCTGACCGGGTACTTGAGCTTCTGATGCAATGTGGAGGTCACAGCTCCAGCCTTGTGGATCCACGGGCGACCCAGCAAACAAGAATAGGACGGATGGATGTCCATCACATAGAATTTTGAATCAAATACCTGTGACCCAACCCTGATTGGGATGTCCACCTCACCATGTACCATTCTTTTGGACCCGTCAAAGGCCCGGACAACAATGTGAGTTGGTTTGAGCTCTAGACCCTCACAATCCAGCCTATCCAGAGCCTTCTTAGGCAGCACGTTTAATGAAGAACCTGTGTCAACCAGCACATGAGCAAGAGTAGTGCCCCTGCATTCAATGGAGACATGCAGGGCATCATTATGGTTTTTCCCCTTTGCTGTCAGATCGGCATCAGAGAACCCCAGGCCATTATCAGCGGTTAGGTTGGCCACACAGTCGGTGAACTGGTCAGCAGATGTCTCTTGGGGTACGTGGGCTGTCTTTAAGAAAGCAATCAGAGCCTTTGCATGGGCCTCTGAACACAGTAGCAGTGACAACATGGAGATTTTAGAGGGGGTGTGCCCCAGCTGTTCCACAACGTTGAAATCACTTTTCTTTATTATCTTGAGGATTTCTTCCATTTCCTGCTTGGAAGCCTCAACAATGGTCTTTGGTGCCTCCGTCCTGGCAGGCACATCAGCAGCAATTCCCTCGCCCCGAGTATCAGATGACTCAGTAGCAGGGGTGGATACTTGGTCAGGGGGAGAAACAGGCTCTCTGGCAGGTGTGAAGATCAAAGGCCTATGAATTACCGGAGGAGCAATGTCTGGCGAGAACAGTCTTCCACTACGAGTGACCTTAGCAGGCCCGGTGATGTTGGAGACACCAGTATCAATGTTGCACTCTTGTTTCACACCCAGAACATAAACATCCGCCCCATAGTGCCATGGGACAGCCTTATCAGATTTGTAGGGCATAGGCCCCGGAACAGTAATGGTGATGGGAGCACTCTTGTGAACTGACAAAATTTGTATAGGCTTCTTTGAAGGAGCCTTGGAATGGTTGTTGAAGATGGTAACGATCGACACTTCTTCAACAGGAGCAGCAGGAACAGCAGTCTTTCTGAACAAAATCTCTCTACTATCTATCAGGTTTTGGATGCCTGACTTCAACAGAGAACAACCAGCAGGGGAAGCAACACATAGAGGGCAACTTTCGCTACATCCCGGAAATAAACCGGCTAGCAACAGATTCCTCTTGACCATCAGCAACGGAGTAGCAACATCATCCACTGAAGCTACATACAAATCCTCCTCAACAGCATTCACTCCATGCTGGGGCATGGGAGCAGTTATAACATTCGGCTTCTCGGGCGTCTCAAACTGTATTTCCTTTGCATCAATGAGGTCTTGAACCTTATTCTTTAGGGCCCAACAGTCATCTGTGTTATGCCCCGAGCTATCAGAGTGATAAGCACAGCGAGCATTTGGATTGAACTTGGGGGATGCGGTATTGGGAAACTTTGGAGCCTCCCTGACAGTCACTAAATTGGTGGATAGCAACTGTGGCAGGATCTGTGATAAGGTCATGCTTAACCGGGTATACTCTCTCCGGGGTCTTTCAAACTTTTGAGGATTAGTTGGCCGAGGAGCGGCAGCAGGTTTGGCAATCATTACCGCACTGACAGATTGGCGGTGTTCAGGTCGCTCTGTTCTCCGGGAGCTATATACAGCACTAGCCTCCTTTTTGAAGGGTTTCTTCTCAGTACTGGAGGAGGCAACTTTCTGTATCTTCCCCGATTTTATACCGGCCTCGATCCTTTCACCAGTCAGGATCAGATCAGTAAACCCAGCAGAGGAATTACCAATGAGATGATTGAAAAATGGACCAGATAGGGTCCCCAAGAACATATCTACCAGCTCCCGATCCGTCAATGGTGGCTGCACCCTGCCAGCCAGGTCTCTCCATTTCTGAGCGTACTCCTTAAAACCTTCACCCGACCCTAGCGACATACCCTGGAGCTGGGTACGCGTAGGAGCGAGGTCGGCATTATACTGATACTGCTTGTAAAAAGCAGTGGCCAGATCCTCCCAGTTACGAATGCTGATTCCATCCAGCTGATAGAACCAATCGAGGTGAGTCCCTGAAAGACTCTCCTGGAAGAAGTGGATCCAAAGGTTCTTGTCTGCTGTGTAAGGCTGGATCTTTCTTACATAAGAACGGAGGTGCATCTTGGGACAGGAAGCCCCATCATACTTCACGAAGGCAGGTGTTTTGAACTTGTGTGGGATCACTACTCCAGTAGATAACCCCAAGTCTCCGAAATCCAATCCAGGCACCCGCTGAACTTCCATAGCCTTTAATCTGTCTTCCAGCTGTTTGTACCGGTCTTCAGCAGGAGGGTACTGTTCGTCGTTGAAGTCTGTTTCAGTATCAGAGCCCACAGGAGTAGGGACCTCCCTTTCTTGGTGACTACCTTCCGTCACTGATGGAGGAGTCCTTTCAGCTTCAACCAAAGTGTTCCCGAGTCTGCGCCCAGTGTTAAATAGCACAGTCCTCCTCTTCTTCTTAGTCTTCTTCAGAAGCATGGTCTTCAACTCTTGTTGACCCTGAGCCAAGCCCTTGATCAGCTCCTGAAATTGGGCGTTCTGCGCCTGAAATTGGACGTTCTGCGCCTGAAGAGCCTTGATAGATGCCTCGGTTGATGATTCAGGATTCATGATGCTGAAATAAACAGCGAAGAACAGTAAACAACCTGAAAAGAAGAGTACCTATGATGCACATGATGAATGATATGTGTTTATGCGATGCATTCAAGAGTTCGAAAATTCAAATTTGTTATAGACCAAAAGGAACACACGTTATTATTAAGAAAATCATTGTTTAATACATCAAAGCCTCATGGGCAAAAGTACAAAAAAGATCAAATCAATCCCAAAATATGTTGCGCATCTTCTTTGGAGCTATGTAAGTGTTGAGGTTCCTTTCCTCATGCAACAGGCGGGTGAGCTCCAAGACCTTCCTTTCACTGGCATGCAAACTAGTCTCAAGAGAATTCCGCTCTTCCTTAAGCTGGATCCAGCTCTTCTGCATCTCTTCCCAGGATGTGGGCATATCAGGGTGCTGAATAACATGAGACACCTCTCCTTCCAAGGCAGGCTCTTTGATTACTGGAAGCATGTGAGGATAAGGCATTACTAACTTCTGAGAGCGGGCTCGTACCCATTTGAGGTAAGGCTCCAAAGGGATGGAGTTCCTGTGCCCCAGTGTCTTGCTGTCTATCCTACTAGGCATCCTCCAAGCTCTGATAAATCTCTGGCGAAGTCCTTGAGTATCGTTGTCGAAGTCAAAAACTATGTCAGGAATCAACATGTCATGAGGACCATCCCTCCGAGCATAACCAAATTGTCTCCAAGCCAGGCATGGACTATAAGTAATACCCCCTCTGATTCCAAGTAAAGGAACATTAGGATACTCCCCGCAACGATCAATGATAGTGACATCTTCTCTGGACCTAGGGCACCAATGTATATCTGCATGTGTAAGAGTCATCAACCGTTGTGACCATCTCAAACCCCGCTCATTCTTCAGGACTGATTGTGGAAGGTGCGAAATAAACCACTTTCCCAGGAGAGGAGTGCAACACATAAGGACACCTCTTTTTCTCATGGTTCGAGTGTAACATGAGTGAAGGAGGTCCCCCAGCAACGTAGGTATAGGATTCCTGGACATAAAGATCTGGACAGCACTGATATCAATGAGCTGATCTGGGTTAGGGAACAACACCAAACCATAAACAAGGAGGGCCACAACCTCTTCAAAAGCTTGCAAGTCAAGGGAGTTCCAACATTCATAGGCCTTTTCAAACAGAAACCTGGCTAAGAACCCTTTAATACCACTTCTGACTTCCCAATGTCCCTTGAGATCAGATGACCGTAGGTGCAAGGCTTTAGCAATCTCTTCAAGCTTAGGTTCCTTTTATGTACCGTTGAAGGGTAGCTGATCAAGGATAGGGATCTTCAGGAGTCAGGAGAACTCCTCCAATGTAGGTACCAATTGATAGTCCAAGAAGGTGAAACAGTGATGCAGAGGGTCAAAGAATTGGAACAGGACCTTCATCATATCTTCCTCAATGTTGGTATTGACCAAGCTGATGAGACTTCCATGCCTTTCACTGAATGAAGAGTTCTCGGGAATCCTGGATATAAGCTCCTTAAGCTGAGGAGGGATCCTTACAAGACTGATTGGAATTGTCTTTCTACGAACAGTTTCCATGTCCTACAAAACAAGAACAAAGATGAAAATTCGAACCCCTGAAATGGTTAGTCAATGCGTATGATGTTGGATGATGTCATGATGCTATGATTAAACACACCACAGATATTTACAAAGACAAACATGTAAGGCACACAAGGCACACAAGACAGGCCCTTAAGGTTTAAGGCCAGCATGGGGTCTGGGTAGTACCCTCTTGAAGTTGGTGGGTTCAACCTGTCCTAATCAAAGTAACCGGGTTCTAAGGTTCCCAATATCACGGGATTGCTTTCATTGTTCATCGTTTCGATTTAGCCACTGAACTGGCGACCGAAATATTCCAGGAAAGCAACCCTCAATTGAGTGTAGTATCGAGTATCAACCAACCTCGGACTGCACCAAAGTCAGTTATCTCACTACCCTAAAGAGGCCAAGATGGTTCAATTAAGGTTCCTAAGGTCTGTTGATGCTTCACGACACCACGCGGAGGCCCCGTACTCTCCTTGACTGAACTCAAGGGTTACCGGTACACACCAAAGTGCCACATCAACGTAGCAGACTGTTTCAACCATGTCGGTATACCCCGCACAGTTCCCTCACAGCCTTGTTGCTACTTTCTAAGAAGGTATCCCCAGATCCGGGTTAGGATCTATAGAACTCCCAAGCAACCCACAATTTAAAGCACACAAGGAAAACAATTGAAAACACAGTTATGAACTAGCCCTAAGGTACACCTCACTTTAAGTTTGTCCCCAGCAGAGTCGCCAGTTCTGTGATCGGTGGATCTGGAACTGACTGTTTAACACTGGTTCGCGAAATGTCGCGGAAGCAAGAGTCGCCACCGTCTTTTATTTTCTCCAAATGGAAAGGACAAAAGCACAGAAAAATTCCTTAAAAGAGATTGCTCTCGGTTCGGGAGGTAGGTTATAGAAAGGGAAGGTGTTAGCACCCTTTCTATCCATGGTTATCCATGGGCTCTTAGATACTTGCTCATTGTGTTTTCAAAATTGTTTGTTTGCTTTTCAATTGTGGGTTTTAAAAAAGTTTCTTTGAAGAATTTCAGTTCGACTCATACGTCAGAGTGTTTGAAAAAAAATTGCTTTGAAAGCTCTTGAAAATGTGTTGGTGTGAAAAGTATTTTTTGTTTGAAATTAGAGCAAGTATCCCTGAGAACCTACCTACCCTAAGGAATTCGTCTGTGTAAAAGTCCTTGAAAGTAGTGCTATCCCACCATTGAGAGGTAGGTAGCACCACCGTTGGAGGTGTTCGGGTCAATTCGAGTTTGTAGGGACATGGTGATCACCGGAGCAATGGGAAGATACCTTAGAAGCTACCCTCATGCCAGGTTCCCGGATCATGAGGACTTGCTAAGACGTCCTCTACTCGACGATCACCTTTCGAAAGGCAACAGTGAGGCGTACCCTAGGGGTGGTGTGTGCGGTCCGTGTGTCATGTTTCAATTATTTTGTCTTGTCATATTTGTTGTGATCTACGCTTGATTTTAGTTTTAGGGCCATTCATTCTTGCATGCATTTAACAGTTATAAAGTTTGCGAAAAAATAAATCTAAACTATTACAAATGGCGCGGGTCCACATCGCCAAAATAAACCGAACCCGATTTGACTGAAAGTAAAGAAAGCAATAAAATAAAAGTGCGAGAAATAAATTTACAAGGCTTTGGGGCATATACATAATTATTTGAACGATATAAAATAAATGTGCGAAATAAAGAAATTAAAAACAAAACTAGGGCGTTGGACCCTTTTGCAACAGAATTTAAAGTTAATGAATTAATTAATTAGAACTACTGAAGAATTAAAATTAAAGAAAAAGGAATGTTTTTTGTATTTTTGTATTTTTTAAGATTTAAAAGAGAAAGGAAAAGAACTAATTAAAACAAAAAAATTGGTTGTAAACCCTAATTCTAATATTTTTTAAGTTATTAAGAAAAAGATTTAGTTTTTAACCTAATTTAAATCTAAGTTATTTATATACATTTAATTATAAAATAGAATAAATTAATAATTATATTATGAAAAAAAGAAAAATTTAAGAGGAATGAACATTGTTAATTAACCTAGTTCTATGTTTTTTTTGATTTTTTATTAAAAGGAATTAAAGCTAAAAACCTAATTAAAACTAAATATTTATATGTTATTATTTATACAAAAACAGACAATACTTAAAATAAAATAATTATTAAATTTTGACTTTTCTGATTTTTTGTGATTTTTGTGATGTTCTTGTATTTTTGTAAAATAATTATTGAATTAAAACAACAAAACAAATAAAATAGTAATTAAAAGATATAAGAAAAATAAATTAAATGGGCAAACCAGGGGGGGGGTAGACCCCAAAATTGTGAGGTGCAGGCCTGGCAATCTGGCCCAATAAGCAATGGAATTTGTTGGACTTTTTGAATCAGGTGTGACACGTTTGACTAAAGCATAGCATATTCTTCAATCCTAGCCTTTGATGTGGGTACTCTGGGACACGTGGATGATCTGATTTTGAGGTGTATGGTAGGCATCAATGATAGCGCTGCATGGGAATTCACGTTGAAAAATAATATGAGAGATATGTGAGACCTGGGGTTTGAACCCAGGTCATGAGAGTCACGAGTGTATGTCCCTGCCAGCTGAACTACCACGCGTTAGTTAACATATTATGGCAAATAAATAATAAAAAGAAAAAACAGATACGTTAGTGGAGGGCGCGCGAAATTCAAATGCCTCCACTCCCTGCATGCCACGAGTCCTTCTTCTTCGTCCCTGCAAAACAAAATTCAAAGGCAACGGTTTGGCAAACGTTGCCTAATACCATCTAACAGAAAATAGCGAATAGGCCTGTGTGGTTTAGAAATTAGGCGCGATGAGTGGTCCTTGTTCGTCTAATCTCACTGAATGCAACCATGGTACTCATGAGCCTTAATTTTTCCTCTATGCAAAAGCCCTAATTTTGGACCCTGCGAAACCCTAAGGAGCGAACATGGCATCTTGGCCAAAAGTGCACGAGAATTCAATTAAAAGTTATGGTCAGCTTGCAAACTTCACATTGAATAAGAATTCATGAACAAAAATGCACAAGGATGCGTAAATTATGATATGCGATTTGAAATTTTTTACGACACAGTTTGAGTTGTAACTACCACTTCTTGGCGCTTTGATTGATGTTAGGAATTGGGATGTGTTCAGAAATGGTCCAGGAAGCTATTAGAAAAAGAATTAAGGCTTAAAACTCCCTAGAACCTTGATTTCGGATTTGAGTTATATGGCTAAATTTTCAAGTTTTTCCAATAGGCTTTTCAGCGCAGCATATGGTATATTATGGTTAGGGTTTGACTCAGTGCTTATGATGGAAGAGAATTGGCTTGTTATTTGACCTTAATTCATGCTCATGAAAGAACTAGTCCTAGGGTTTTCACCATTAACCATTTTTCCTTCTTTTTAGCCAAGACCTAGACTTAGTGTGCAATTTAACCCTAGCCTGAGTTTTTGAGTTGGCCCATGATATATGGAAGTTGTCCAAATTCACATGACACTATTCCATTGGTTTTTGAATTTTATTTGAATTTTCAAAGATTTAAAATGAATTAAATTATCAAAAATTAAATAAAATAGAAAAATCAATATTTGGTCTTGAAATTAATCATGGGACACGTGTGTGGCATGACAAGGATGAATCAAGTGGAAGAAAGTGGGCCCTTTTGTCAAAAATTGGAGTTTCAAGGATAATTGACTTTTGCCATTTCACAAAAATTTCCCAACTTCTACAAGGCATAACTTGCTCAATTTTTAAGCTTTTCACATGTTCTTGGACATTTTGGAAAGGTCTTTGAGTCCTCTAACCAATGCCTTTGGTCCCATGTCATTTTGATTTACCAATCTCAAGTTATGGTCTTTGACTTAAAGTCCCTTTTTGTTGACTTTTGAAAATGACCTATAATGTTGAAATTGATAACTTTTTATGAGAGCATTTCTTGGACTTGAAGTATGAAGATGAGTTGTAGGAAATGTCTTTCTCTTCAAAATGAGCTTTGGATGGGATTTTTCTGATAATCCATGTGAAAGTTATGCCCTGGTCAATTTCAGTTGACTTTTTCAACTGTCCAAATATAGCAACTTTTGCATCTTTGATGATTTCTGAGCCAAATTTTGAGAATCATGATCAAGCATTGATCAAATGATGTTTGTGGCTTCAAAATGATATGTTGACCAAAAATTTGAACTTTTGACTGTCAAATGACCATTTTGCCCCTACAGTTGACTGTAGTGCAATTTAGGGTTTTGACTGTGCAATTTTGAGTTGAATGCCTTGAAACTTGATATGAGGATGCTTGACCATGTTTGTAAGCATATGAGACTTGATTGAGCCTTTGAACACTTCCTTTTCTTGATCAGAACACAAACCCTAGTTTTGACTGTAGGGGAGACTGTTGCACTGCACAACCCTTGGGGAATTTTGTAGCTTGGCTTGGCAATTTCTTGAGGAATATGGGAGGGCAAATTTTGGGGTATAACAGTGTGTGTAAGGGATAACCACCTTTAAGCAAATAAAAATGTAAAAAGAAAGAAAATGAACACAAAAGTTTATATATGAAAATGTCCATGTTCATTAAAAATGGCATATGAAAATGAAGAATCAAAATCCTTACAAATGGACCTATATGCCCCGGGTAAGGCATAAGGCGAAAAAAGTGTATGAATTATTTAATAATTATTACAGACCAACATAAATGTTCGAAAGATAAATTACTGATTGATGAAAGTAATGGGAATGAAGTCTTTCGCCTCCCAGTTGTTCAGTCCTCCTTCAATGGTCGGGAAAATCCAATCTTCAAAGTTGCTCTCATCTTCAACATCTTCCAAAGCATGAATTCCATGATGAGTGATCTTTAATGGCGGTCCTCCAGCCCAGGAGCGACGCACAACCTTCTGATTAGCAGCGGTGAAACCCAAACCAAACTTATCTGTCTTGTAAGGAAAATATGGCAGTTGACCCCATACTGTACTTCCTCCTTCCTCGATTACAACCTTCGCATCTTTAAGGGATGACATCCGGGACACAGGTTTGGTAATGATGGGAACATCAGTTATTGTCTTGGTTACCGCAACTTCAGGAGAAACCTCTTCAAAGTGTTGGAAAGGTGTTTATATGAATTCACCATCTAACTCCACGTAGCGGAAAGAGTTAAGGTGGCTTATCATATACTCCTCCTTACCATGAACTGTTATGATTTTACCATGGACTGGGTATTTTAGGATTTGGTGTAGAGAAGAAGTGACTGCCCCAGCATTGTGGATCCATGGCCTCCCCAACAAGCATGAATATGAAGGACGGATGTCCATCACATAAAAAGTAGAGTTGAAAATCTCCGTTCCCACTTTAATTGGGATGTCCACCTCCCCGTGGACCATCCTCTTAGAGCCATCAAAAGCTCTAACAATGATATTACTGGGCTTTAGGGTCAAACCTTCACAGTCCAATCTGTCCAATGCTTTCTTTGGTAGGACATTTAAAGACGACCCGGTATCAACCAGAACGTGAGCAAGTGTGGTCCCTCTGCACCCTACCGAGATATGCAACACATCATTATGCTTTCTTCCCTTAGACGTTAGATCAGCATCAGAGAAGCCAAGACCATTGTCGACTGTAAGGCTAGCTACACACTCTTGAAACTGATCCGTAGAAGTTTCTTGAGGCACGTGCGCCGTCTTTAGGAATTTGATTAAGGCTTTGGCATGAGCCTCAGAGCAGAGCAATAGGGCCAGCATGGAGATTTTTGAAGGGGTTTGCCCCAGCTGCTCTACGAAATCATAGTCGCTTTTCTTAATTATCTTTAAAATCTCCTCCATTTCCTTTTGGGTGGTCTCGGGGATAACCAAAGTCTGAGCCCTCGTCCTGACGGGCGCTTCTTGGATCCCCTTACCTTTATCAACAGTAACAACAGAGGGTATAGCTTCGGGAGTAACAATTTCTTCAATAACTGGACTTCACACAGATATCTTAACTGGCACAAGAGCACTTGAGGGTCCGAAGATTGCCCTTGGAGGAGCAATCTCCGGAGAGAAGATTCTTCCGCTATGAGTGATCTTACTTGTCCCTGCAATATTTCCTATGTCAGGAGTTTCTTCATCAGAATTCTCTTCCACTGATTCGATCTACTTCACACCGTGATAGAAGATCTCTCCTCCATAATTCCACGGTATTGTCTTATTGGACTTGTATGGGATAGGCCCCGACATAGTAATCTTCAGCGGTACAAACTTTGGATCGGGTGTAATCTTAATAGGTCTTTTGGAGACCTTGGAAAGATTTTCGGAAATGGTAATTATAGCAACATCATTGATTGGAGCAACAGGAGTAACAGGAGTTTTCTTGAAGAGGATTTCTTGAGTATCCATCAGGCGTTGGATGCCTGAATTCAATAGCGGACAATCGGATTGCAAGGTCGAACAAAGGTAACAATCTTTTTCACAGCCTGGGAAAATCCCGGCTTTCAACAGATTCATCTTGATCATTGGCAACAGAGTCATTAAGTCATCAACATAAGTAACATGAAGATCTTCTACAATAGCATGGACATTATGACCATGTTTTGGCATAGGAGCGGATATCACATTAGGTTTTTCGGGGGAATCAAACTCCACCTCCTTGGCATCTATTAAATCTTGGATCTTGTTTTTAAGGGCCCAACAGTTATTGGTGTCGTGCCCTATGCCTTTGGAATGGTAAGCACATTTAGCATTGGCATGGTAAAAAGGAGAAGTTGTATTCGGATTTTGTGGCGGATCTCTCAAGGTTGTAAGGTTCAGCTTCAAGAGATGGGGGAGAACCTGGGCAGGCGTCATGTTTATTTTGGTGAATTTCCCAGCAGGCCTTCCCCCTCTTTGTTGGTTGGTTCTTGGTTGATCATTCCTAAGTTGATCAGCTGCATTCTTTTGGATCATTACAGCCCCCACCGTTGACCGACGCTCTAATCTTCCTCGACCTTTTTGAGAATAAACAGCTGACACCTCCTTCTTAGCTGGAAAAGGTTTTTTAACAGCGGCAGAAGCAGATGTATCTTTTTGAATCTTACCACTCTTGATGCCAGCTTCAACTCGTTCACCAGTCAGAATTAATTCAGTGAACCCTGCCGATGAACTCCCTATCAGGTGATTAAAGAATGGACCAGACAGCGTCCCCAAAACATATCAACCAGCTCTCTTTCAGACAATGGTGGCTGCACCCTTCCAGCCAAGTCCCGCCACTTCTGGGCATACTCCTTAAAGCCTTCATTAGAGACCATAACCATACTCTATAGTTGAGTACGAGTAGGTGCTAAGTCTGTGTTATACTGATATTGTCGGTAGAAGGCAGCAGCCAGATCCTCCCAATTGTATACGTCAGCCCTCTCAAGCTGATAGAACCAGTCCAATTATGTACCCAAAAGACTTTCTTGAAAAAAGTGGACCCACAAATCCTTATCAGAAGAATGAGGTTGGATCTTTCTGACGTAAGACCGTAGATGCATCTTTGGATAAGACAGACTATCATATTTAGCAAATGTAGGCACTTTGAATTTAGGGGGAATCACAATCCCAGCAACCAACCCTAGTTCTTCGAAATCCAACCCAGGCACTCTTTGTACCTCCATGGCTGCCAGCCGATCTTCCAGATTTTTATACTTATCGTCCATAGGAGGGTACTGCTGCTCAGAGTAATCTTCATCCTCTTCTTCTTCTTCTTCAGCCTTAGACTCAGAGGGTATTGCAGCTCCCTTTTCTTTGCCACAGTGGCCACACCAACTCTTTTCTTTTTCCTTTTCCTTCTCTAACAGTGCTTTAAGGTCCTCTTGACCCTTTGCCAAGGTCATGAGGAGTTGTTGGAACTGCGAATTCTGTGCTTGCAGATCTTTGACCGTATGCTCTATATCCATCTTGCTGAAATAAACAGCAGAAAGATAAGGAAACCTGGTGTGAAGACCTATTTATGCATATGATGAATGATATGTATTCATGTAATGCATTCAAGGATTCAGAAATTCAAAGTTGTTGCAAACAAAAAGAACACACGTCATATTAATAAGAAGAAATTGGTTAGTAGATAAATGCCCCATGGGCAAAATATTACAAAATTCTTAATGTAAAAAGACGTTGCACATCCTCTTTGGTGCAATGTAGGTGTTGAGAGTCTGCTCTTCATGGAGTTGACAGGTAAGTTCCAAAACCTTCTTCTCACTGGCGTAGAAGCTGGCTTCAAAAGTATTCCGTTCTTCCTTGAGCTGTATCCAACTCTTTTGCAAATCTTCCAATGATGTTGGCATGTCAGGATGTAGAAGGGTGTATGGAACCTCTCCTTCCCTAACAGGCTCTTTGATCACGGGGAGAATGTGGGGGTAAGGCATCATAAGACTCTGGGTGCGGGTTCGTACCCACTTGAGATAAGGCTCAAGGGGGATGGAATTCTTGTGTCCCAGTGTCTTACTGTCCACTTTGTTGGGCATCCTCCAAGCTCGGATAAACCTTTGTCGAAGTCCTTGAGCGTCGTTGTCGAAGTCAAAAACCAAGTCTGGAATCAGCATATCATGAGGGCCATCCCTTCGGACATACCCAAATTGTCTCAGAGCCAAACAGGGGTTGTAGGTAATGCCTCCCCTAATGCCAAGTAGGGGGACATTAGGGAATTCCCCACAACGATCAATGATGATGACATTTTCTCTGGACCGAGAACACCAATGAACATCAGAATGTGTAAGAGTCATCAACCGTTGTGACCACCTCAAACCTTGCTCATTCTTTAAGATTGGTTGGGGAAGGTGATAAATAAACCACCTTGCTAGAAGAGGAGTACAGCACATGAGAACACCTCTTTTCCTTATTGTTTGTGTGTGAAATGAGTGTAAGATGTCCCCAAGCAATGTAGGCACAGGATTCCGAGATATGAAAATCTTGACAGCATTCACATCTATAAGTTGATCAGGGTTTTGGAACAAGACCAACCCATAGATGAGAAGTGCTACAATCTCCTCAAAAGCTTGCAGATCTAGAGAGTTCCAACATTCTTGTGCTTTCTCAAACAGAAACTTTGCCAAGAAACCCTTGATACCACTTTTGGTTTCCCAATGACCTTTGATATCAGATGGTTGCAAGTGTAAGGTTTGAGCAACATCTTCAGGCTTTGGCTCTCTTTCCGTACCGTTGTAGGGTAGTTGATGGAGAATAGGAATCCTCAGGAGTTGAGAAAATTCCTCCAAAGTAGGTACTAGCTGGTAATCAGGAAATGTAAAGCAATGGTGTAGGGGGTCAAAGAACTGGAAGAGAATTTTCACCATGTCTTCTTCAATGTTGGAGTTGACCAAATTGAGAAGTCTACCATGTCTTTCACTGAAGGGAGAATTCTCTGGAATCTTGGAAACAAGCTCCTTGAGTAGAGGAGGAATTCTCACAAGATTGACCTGAATTGTTTTCCTGCGAAGTGATTCCATGACCTACAAAACAGGAACAAAGATGAAGATCCAAACCCTTGAAATGGTTAGTGGATGCATATGATGCTTCATGATGTTTATGATGTATACACAAGTATATGTACAAGCAAGTCACACAAGTTCCTAGTTTCAGGCTTGCATGGGGTTTCATAGGTAAGTACCCTCTTGAAGTTAGTTAGCTCAACCTGTCCTATAAATAGTAACCAGGTTCTAAGGATCTCAATATCACTGAGTTATTTTCTGTGTTCATTGTTTCAGTTTAGCCACTTAACTGGCGACCGAAATATTCCAAGAAAATAACCCTCAATGAGTGTAGTATCGAGTATCTACCAACTTTGGACTGCACCAAAGTCGGTCATCTCACTACCCCTAATAAGGCCAAGATGGTCAAGTAAAGGTTCTAAAAGTTCATTAGTGCTTCATGACATCACTCAGCGGCCCCGTATTCTCTTTGATTAACTCAAAGGATACCGGTACCCACAAATATGTCGCACTAATATAGCTATTGCTTCAACCATGTCGGTATACCCCACACAGTTTCCGCAATGTATTGCTATTTACCTATGAATGTTTCCCAAATCCGGGTAAAGGATTCAAACCTAAACAATAGAACCAAATGTAAAGCAATCAAAGCAAACATAGTAAGCATGTAAAGGTGATCTAAACCCTAAGGTATCCCCACTTTTAGATAATTCCCCAGCAGAGTCGCCAGTTCTGTGATACGGTGGGAGAACTGACTTGAGGTTTTGCGTTTGTGTTTGCAAATGTTTCGGTTTAGCAAGAGTCGCCACCGACTTTTATTTTATCCAAAAGGAAAGGTAAAAAAGCACAGGAAAGACCTTTGAGATTTTTTTTGGGTTCGGGGGGTAGATTATGAAAAGGGAAGGTGCTAGCACCCTTTTCATCCATGGTTTTCCATGGGCTCTTAGTTACTTGTGTTAGATCACTTGCTTTTGCTTTTCAATTGTTTGAAATGGTGCTTTGTGTGTGGTTTTGAAAGATGTTTTGAAAAGAGGCCATCGTTGTGGCAACCTTTGTAATGATTCTTGTTTGAATATATACAAAGGTGTATTGTCTTTTGAAAAGATTTTTCAATGTTTGAAAGTTTGATTTGGGAAATGTTTTGAAATTGTGTTGTGAGGTGTGTTTGAAAATAGCAAGGATATTTTTGCAAGTTTTGATCAAGTAACTAAGAGTTGTCTACCCTATTTTACTCAAAGATCTTTCCTACACATTTTTAACCCTTTTGACAGTGTTGTTTTACCATTGCATTTGGTAAACAACCTTGTGTTTGGACGTTAAACGGGACAGGTGCGGGTCATTGTATTGACCATGATAACAATTGTGCCAAGTATCTTTAGCAATTTTTTAAGGGAATATATCAATGTGTATAGGCAACCAAGATAGCGTCATCGAGGGACTATGATCTTTTTTTTTTGCCAAGATACCTAGCATGCATACCATGGCCATTTGTTTAGGCAACCAAGTGGAGATACCTTAAGGGTGTTTGTGTGCAAGTGTGTTTTATTGCATGCATGATTTTATCTTGAATTAGGATTTTCTATTTCATTGATTTTATATTGCCATACATATCCTAATTACTAGCATTTACATTTGAAAGCAATAAAAATGCGGAAATGTAAAATCCTACGCTATTACAATATTTAGAGGGTGGGGGATACACACTTGTACATAGAGATGGTTCAACGAGAAAAATAGATAAATAATAAAATAAAAAAATAATAATAAGGGGAAGAAAAAGAGATAGAGAGAGAGGGCTAGCGCGCTGCTGAGAGGAAGTCAGAAGTTCTGACCCAGGCCTGTTGCAGGATATTAACCTGTTAGTGAAAATGTATGAGTCAGAACTTATGACTCTGGTGCCCTGCAAAACAGAAACCTGTTAGTGGGAAGGTCAGAAGTTCTGACTCCCATGCACTGCAAGACAGAAGTTTGTTAGTGGGGAAGTCAGAAGTTCTGACCCTGCTGGAAACATAATAATTTTCAGAAGTTCTGATATTATTGATTGCAAAACAGGCCTTAGAAGTGCTGGTGTCAAAGTCAGAGCTTGGTTTCTCCCTGTGCTAGCCAGAACATCTACAACTTTATTATTTTTCCACAAAACAGAAGGCATGTCTAGGACAGTCTCAGCAAGTGTCAAAGTGTTTCAGAAGACAGAACCAAACAGGTCACATGCAGGTTCTACACTGATTCACTTCCTACTTAAGCATTCAGAGGCATGAAAATCCTCAGAACGCGTACAACAACAACATGATATCTACATTGTGTTTATTGAGCATGCAAAGCTGATGATGCTTAGCAGCATGATGAGAGTCAGCATGTGCTTACCTTGCTGTTGGAAGAAAATTTGTGAATTGGAGCTAGCTTTAGCTCTGATGGTGTTCTGGACAGGTTCTTTTTAGAATGGGTGGATAGAGAAGATATATGTATGTATGGTCAGAAACTATATGGGTGTTCTCTAGTCAGGAAGCAAATTGGGTATCAATGAAATTTGGAGGCAGGAAGTTCAAAGTTATGTTCAAGGCTCTTGAAACACTAGGAATTTTGGCAGAGTTTCACAATGTTTTCTTGCTAGAATTTTCTGTTTCTCTTCTAGCAATTTTCTGGGTTTTTTGACCAGGGCTTTTTTAATGGACAATGGCGTCCTATTTATGGGCAAGGCTTTGTGAATTTTTAAACGTTAAATGGCGCCAATACTATGCAGTAGGGGTTAACTTGTTCTTGAAGGAAGTTCATGAAAAGTTGTGATGATGGACATCTTTTCAGCCTAGGTTGGAACAATAAGCGAGGATTAAGGAGAAGTGACACCCATAGGCGAAAAGTGGCGCATAGATCCATGCCTAAGCCTGTACGAGGGTGTTACCATGCCACACGTGGAGAGACCCCTTGGATGAATACCCAGAAGTGGTTGTGAGCATTAATGAGCATTAAATGGTGATTAGATTTGTCAAAATCAGAAATCTTGTAATAGGAGATTTTGCATCATTACCTAAAACCTGAGCCAGCAGTTCTGCTTCGCCAAGAAACAACATAAACCAAGCTCTGACCTTGGCCTCTTACTGCCTCAGCAAATTCTGAGAGTTTTCCATACTTTCCAGCATGCTCCTTTGATATGCCTTTAAAAACTCTGGACTTAGAGATTCTGCTTCAGTATTATACCCAATCTGCTGATCCCATTACCTTATGATCCCAGTACATTCTGAAGGAGTTTCAGGATTTGTTGCCTTCTTTTCATTTCTCTAGCAAACTCTGGATGAACTTGCGTAACTGCTGAAAGAGCCATGTTCTGTTTAAAGATTACGTGCTGAACCACGTTTGCAACCCCTAACTGAGTTGGTGTAGCTGCTGAAGAGACACCTTCTGACTGAATGTTATATGCTGAGCCAAGTTTGCAACTTCTGACTGTTTCTGCCTGGAGGTTGGTTCAGAAGTTCTGAAGGGCCATTTTTCTTAAACACCTCTTTTTTTTTTTTAGAAAAAATTCTAAGTATTTAGAATTTAACTTTTTCAAGGTAAATTTTTTGACTTTTGAGCTTGCAAATGACGACTTTGCTCTTGTAAATGGTTTTCTTGGAGAGGAATGATGATTCAGGGCTTGGATTTGTTTAAGAGAAACTCTGAGAATTCAGGATGAATTTCTGGAGGATGAGAGGGAAAATTTTGGGGTACAACAGAGAGGTTGGATGAACCAGCACACTGCTGTGAGATTGATACTGAAGACGTAGCAGACAAACCTTGGTTTCACGAAGTACAAAGGTATCTAGAGACTCAATAGTATCTCGAAGGGGCATCTGATAAGAAGTTTCTGAGAAGGTCCGTCGCGAAATTCTTCCTCAGTAATGGAATCCTCTACAAGCGCAACCATGATTCTATCTTGTTGCGGTGTGTAGACAAGAGCAAAGCGGAGAGGATTATGACAAATTTACTTGAAGGTACCTTCGGAACCCATTCCAGTGGACATACCATGGCTAAGAAGATCCTACGGCCAGGATACTACTGGTCCACTATGGAAGCAGATTGTTATCAGCACTCCCGAACTTGTCATAAGTGCCAAATCTATGTTGATAAGGTGCATGTGCCTCCGGTTCCTCTGAATGTCTTGACGGCTCCTTGGGCCTTTGCAATGTTGGGCATTGACATGATCGGAGAAATCATGCCTACCTCTTCCAATGGGCATCACTTCATCTTGGTAGCCATCAGTTACTTCACAAAATGGGTTGAGGCTGCCTCCTTTGCTACCGTTACCAAGAATGTCGTGGCGCGGTTTATCAGGCGTAACCTGATCTATCGGTATGGTGTGCCAGAGATAATTATCACTGAAAATGGTACGAATCTCAATAACACAATGATCACCGAGCTCTATAAACAACTCAAGATACATCATCATAACTCTTCTTCCTACCGGCCGAAGATGAATGGCGTTGTTGAAGTGGCTAACAAGAACATCAAGAACATTATACAGAAGATGACAATGACATATAAAGACTGGCACGAGATGTTACCATTTGCTCTTCATGGGTACCGCACCTCCGCACGGACGTCAACAAGGGCAACACCATACTCTCTGGTATATGGCATGGAGGCAGTCCTACCCATTGAGGTCCATATCCCTTCTCTGAGGATTATGAAAGATACGGGTTTGAACAAAGACGAATGGATCCAGACTCGACTTGACCAACCGAATCTGATCGATGAGAAGAGACTTACTGCTGTCTGTCATGGTCAAATGTATCAAAAACGGATGATCAAGGCTTTCAACAAAAAAGTCAGACGCCAAGAGTATCAAGTCGGGGAACTAGTGATCAAGCGCATCATACTGCCGCAAGGTGATCCAAGGGGAAAATGGACTCCCACATACGAAGGGCCATTTGTGATTAAAAACATTTTCTCAGGTGGAGCCATGATTCTAACCACCATGGACGGTGACGAACTTCCTCACCCTGTCAATGCGGACATAGTGAAAAGATACTACGCATAATTAAAGACCCGCTAGGTTGACTGGCCTAGGAAAAAATAAGGGCTTCCCGGTGAACCAAAAGGGTTCGGTCAAAAATAAGGGATGAAAACGAAAAAATCTGTACACCCGGCAAGTCAAAAACTTGAAAAGGTGGCTTGGGCAAAAAAGGTTATCCCGGTGGACTGAAAACCCGAAAGGGCAGTCCAGGAAAAAGTTAGGGATGTAAAGCGTATCACTATGTCCCATTGGATCACCTTGCGATCAGACCTCAGTATCAACTATCAAGCTCGACGACACCAATCAATCTAATCAACTTCGGACAAGCAGCAAAGTGATAAGACGCTCGAAGACATAACGATAATAGCAGAATTGAAACTCAATGGGATTATTGCACATAGTTGTTTTCCTTTTATTGTACACAATATTGTATAGATTTCATTTTTACGGCAGCGTTCTCTTACTAGAACGTCAACTTCCTTGTACAAAAATGCTTGTTATAGGCAACCTTCAAAAATTAATACAAGTCATTTTTTACAAAACCATTTGTTTTTCTTTTTCTGTTTTGTTTTGCAAGAACGTCCAATGATTTATTTTTGACATATGCATTTGAATATGATTGCTGTTCACAAATATTTTCATAGGAAACAAAAAGACAATTGCTCGTAACTTAAGAAACAGGGGCAAAAACTAAAAATGTCAAACCCGGCAGTTACTCTGTCCAGCAGGTACCGGGGCAGAGACAACTTTGAAGCACAATCATCAGTACATACGACCCTATGACATCCATACTCCCCACAAAATAAAGGTAATCAAAGCATTGATATCAGCTTCCCCAAAACAGGAAGTACTCGCCCCAGCCGAATTTCATAATCACAAGCGGGTCATAAAGTTTTCTCTCGAGAAGAGTTTATTTCTCTGAATACAGAAGCTTAATCCCCGACAAATCTTATCCCTTCAGCCATGGAAGTCCATCCTCCAACAAAGTCATTTCCCCGCAGAGTTATTCTCAAGCAGAGTCTCTCCCCGGTAGAATATCCGTAAGCAAGGAGCAAATCTCCAGCATAGTTATCTCCGTTCACTATCCCTAGCGGAAGTGGAAGAACCACGAATCTCTACAACAGTCAGGAACACTATACTCTCCAGCAGAAGTCAGGGATTTATTTTCCCAGACTCGGATATGTCACAATAGCATCCTATGTTCATACATCATGACATACGCATACATATCGCATACAGCATAATCTCATTTATTTTGAGAACATCATTCCACCATGCATTTCATGCATCGCATATAATTAACCCTATTATCTTTTCAGGAAAGACAATTATCATCAACAATCCCAGCAGCTGTACGTGTCACATCCGCAGATAGCTAATGGAAAATCTGTTCCCGAAACCAAATGGGTCAATTAATCTACGTGATCAAGAAACATAAGCGCTACTATCCAGGATTTCATCTTGAAGTAACCCTATGAACCAGGTTCCTTCTCATAAGCCCTACTATCCAGGCTTCCATTTCGAAGTAACCCTACGACCCAGGTTCCTTCTCATAGCCCTACTATCCAGGCTTTCATTTCGAAGTAACCCTACGACCCAGGTTCCTTCTCATAGCCCTACTATCCAAGCTTTCATCTCGAAGTAACCCTACGACCCAGGTTCCTTTTCATAGCCCTAATATCCAGGCTTTCATTTCGAAGTAACCCTACGAACCATGTTCCTTCTCATAGCCCTACTATCCAAGCTTTCATTTCGAAGTAACCCTACGACCCAGGTTCCTTCTCATAAGCCCTACTATCCAGGCTTTCATTTCTAAGTAACCCTACGACCCAGGTTCCTTCTCATAGCCCTATTATCCAGGCTTTCATTTCTAAGTAACCCTACGACCCAGGTTCCTTCTCATAGCCCTACTATCCAGGCTTTCATTTTGAAGTAACCCTATGACCCAGGTTCCTTCTCATAGCCCTACTATCTAGGCTTTCATCTCGAAGTAACCCTACGACCCAGGTTCCTTTTCATAGCCCTACTATCCAGGCTTTCATTTCGAAGAAAACCTACGACCCAGATTCCTTTTCATAGCCCTACTATCCAGGATTTCATTTCGAAGTAACCCTATGACCCAGGTTCCTTCTCATAGCCCTACTATCCAGGATTTCATTTCGAAGTAACCCTATGAACCAGGTTCCTTCTTATAGCCCTACTATCCAGGCTTTCATTTCGATGTAACCCTACGATCCATGTTCCTTCTCATAGCCCTACTATCCAGGCTTTCATTTCGAAGCAACCTTACTATCCAGGTTCCTTCTCTTATCTCCAGACAATAGCTTACAACACTGTAAGACCTGAACCCGACCAGATACAGTCAGTTTCACATTTCCCCAGTAAATCGTCATGCAGCTTGGACCCTGACCAGACGTGCAATTTAATTCTACCTCCTCAATCAAGAGTTAATTCCCCAGTAGAGTAATGGACAATCGGAGCTCCTATACTCTATTTCCCAAGATATAAATCAACATTCCCCCGCGAAGTCCCTCTCAACGGCAGGTACAGGAATTCTCGCAAAGGAATCTCTTATGCAACCGATACCTTTTCTGGATGGCATCTCTAAGCCCATCTCCAAAGGTTCTCAATCAACTTCCAAATGGCATCTGTAAGCCCATTCTCGATATCACTAATTCGTGTTACTTCATGCGAGTGCAAATTTCTAGGCACTCTAGTGTTCAATCATCTTCCACCTTCAGATCACGAAAGGCAGAACAACCAATCTACATCCTCAGGTTTAAGAAGATTGAACAGCGACAACTGTTGTACCCCAAAATTTTCCCTCTCACTTTACTCAAAACATACTCCTAGAGGTCCTCAACAAGCCCAAGGATGCCTAAGGATTGACCAGACAAGTCCTCCTCCTAAGACAATGAGCCTCAAATTAGGGTTTCCATTTTCATCAAGATGTTTGAGTTCCAAGGGTCCCAAATGATTTCCATTTCCCTAATATGTTCTCAAGATCATCCATGTCAAGTATCATGCCTTGCACAAGAAGTTTGCTCAGTCAACTGCTCAAATGCTTGAAAATCAACTATACTAGGTCAAAAGTCAACTGTGACCCTCATGCAGTCAAACCCCAATATTTTTGGTCAACATCAACATTTTGAAGTGACACCCATCATTTGATCAAGGGTTGATCATGATTCCTCAAGGAATGCTCCTAATTCATCAAAACTCAAAAGTTGCTAAATTAGGGTTCCTATAGGAAAAGTCAACCAAACTTTGACTAGGCATAACTTTCTTATACTGTATCAGAAATTTCCCATCCAAGGCTCATTTTGAAGAGGATGAAATTACCTACAACTCATCTTCAGCCCTCAAGTTCAAAAAATTCACTCATGAAGAGATATGAATTCAGACATCATAGGCCATTTCAAAAAGTCAACAAAAACACCTTTTGGGTCAAAGATTCTTACATGAACATGGAAGATCCATTTGAGGTGAAAT
Organism: Vicia faba; assembly: GCA_948472305.1. Classification (NCBI taxonomy): domain Eukaryota; kingdom Viridiplantae; phylum Streptophyta; class Magnoliopsida; order Fabales; family Fabaceae; genus Vicia; species Vicia faba. The sequence continues at coordinate 131,565,733 of OX451739.1, forward strand.
AAAAAGGGTTGTTTAGAGGACATCCTAAGCTTTCTAAAAAGTCCAAGAACACCCTCTTAGGGTCAAAATTGAGAGAGATGTGCATTGTCAAAGTTGGCCATTCTTGGAAATTCGCACAAAGTCAACCATGCCCAAAATGCATTTTTCTTCAAATGGGCCTAACTTTTTATGCTTGCATCTTGTTCCTAACATGGTCCACAACCCATAAACCACTCCATGCATCATTTGCTTATTTATTTGATTTATTTTGATTTTTAATCATTTAAAATCCAAATTAAATCAAATAAATGATATAAAATTATTTTGGGATGATTTTGCATTAAATAATGAGAACACAGGCTGTATGATAGAAAGCAAATCGTGTAAGGGCTGATTGGATTGAAAGTGGCATAATTTGGCCAGTTTTGGAAACAAAGAATATCACTTGAAAATCAAATATCCTGCTCATCAATTTCCAAGATTTAATCCAAATTTGTTAACCTATTTGATTCACATACATATAACAGAGTATGCTGAACCCTAAGGAAAAAAATTACAGAGGCGCAGCTTGCTGAAAAGAGAAAAACAAATTTAAAATTTCCAAAGAAAAGTGCAGATCGAATTTTATCCTACAGGCCAATTCAAGGAATTTTGGATCATCAGTGATCATCCACGAAGGTCATTGAAGCTATTCCAATCATTCTCAAGTCACAAAACATCCAGAATCGTAAGATATAAGATTCATTTTTTCCAATTTTTCTTGATTTTCGATTACGTGCATACATGCGTTTTCAATAAAATTTAATCATGTAGTTTTGTTTATTATAGAGTTTCGATGATTTCTGAATTATTTGATTGAGTTTTACGTGCAGGAATCAAAGGATACCATGGCTAGGGTTCCAAGCTTCAAATCAGGGCTTTCTGATTTAGACATAATTGGGACAAACCAATGCCATCATCGTGTTCAAGGGACCAAAACGAGTTGATTCATAGACTCACCATTAATTTATATTTCATATTTTGAGGGTTTTCATTTTTGCAGGGGCTTTAGTAACACTTCATCCGTTGCTATAGGCTATAGTAACAGATGCAGTCCGTAGGTAAAAGTGTGGCCAGAAACAACAGTTATGGGGAAGAAGACAATTAGGTGGAAGAACCCCATTGGGTAATTTGAACCACGCGCACGTTTTTGAGAAGTCCACTTTGCTTGCTTTATGTTTTATTTGTCTTATCATATCAATGAATGAACAAGCTAGCGCAATTGGTCAAGGAGGAGAGGTATAAAGCTAACGTCATGGGTTCGATCCCAAGCGTGAGCTTTTTGTATTTTTTTCATTATTTCTTTACAGGATACCATGTGCCTCCCACCCAACGCGTCCATCCTACAGCCCAGGATCTGGCCATTAGATCCATCCTCAAAGCAGATCTGGCACTCATGCAAACAAGGTCTATGGTGAACCCTCAAGCGTAGCCCTCACTGAACCAGGTGAGGCTGATGGATCTGTGGGATTTGGGCTTTGCAAAAATCAGCAATACACCCCCAGATTACTCAATAGCAACAGGCCCATTTATTTCTTTTCTTTATTTTATTTATTTATTATTTGTTAATTATTTTTACAAAAAAAAAATCATTTTTTTATTAAATCAAAAAGTCACAAAAAATAGATTTAGGTTTTTATAATTAAATTTTTTTTTAAAAATTAATTATTTTAATTATTTCAACATTGATAATTTTGTTAAATAAAATTAACTAGAAATTAGGTTTAATTTGCAATTTAATTATTTTTTCAATAAAAAAAATACACAAAAATATTTTTTAATTAACTAGATTTTTTAGGCTTCTAATTTATTCCCGTATTTAATTTGTCTCACTCGCATTTATTTATTTATAATTCCAATTATTGTAACTGTTTCGAGGTTTGTAATAGTTTTCAATTAGGGTTTATTTTACCGCTTTTTACTTCCTGTTTAATCCCCAAGTTTTGGTTATGTAACCCCTTTCCCGAGGCCTTGTAATAGTTATGACTTTAATTTCTCACACTTTACTTTTGGCTATTATAAACTGCTAGATGTATGGATGATAGGATTGTATGTGAAAGACAAATGAAATTAAAACGGTAGATAACCCTAATTGTGCAAAGATAAATAAACTGAAAAATAACAGATGCACATGTTCACTCCTAGGGTTTGCCTCACTCCGGTTGCCTTCGGTAAACGGTCTTGAAGCATATGGAATTTTAGTGGTCGTCCTCTAGTCCCAAAAGATCAAAAATGACCCGTTCGGATGTTGCCTCGAAAAGATCTTTAGGACTTTATGGTAATTACTAAAGTTTCCTAACCATTGCTTTTGTGACCATACTTGTCCCTTCGAATGTCCCTTAAAACTCCGACGATGGGGCTACCTACTCCTTAATAGTAGGATAGTGCTATCTAAAGGAAATGAGAACGAACAGTCTTTTTTGAGTAGGTAGAAAATCTTAAGTACTTGCTCAAAACAATAAAAAATCTTTTACACAAACACTTTCAAAACAGTTTTCAAAAACAACTTCGTCACACTCTTGAGGACAGATACAAGGGTTATCACGAAGTTAAACAAAAAACTTTTCAAAACACACACAAGAAATTTCAAAATAAGCAAGTACCTAAGAGCCCATGGAAAACCATGGATAGAAAGGGTGCTAACACCTTCCCTTTCTATAATCTATCCCCCGTACTCAAACATCTCGAAAAAGATTTTTTCTGTTCTTTTTCCTTTTCCATTGTTGGATGAAATGAAAGTTGGTGGCGACTCTTGCTTACCGCGACATTTGTAAACACAAATGCAAAACCAGTATTAACAGTCGGTTCTGCCACCATATCACACATAGCAATTGGCAAACCTGGTAACTGTTTTCATCAATCCGTCATAAGATATCATCTTTATGATTTATTTACATTCCAAAGCACCAGCTCTCAGTTCTCTCTCCAGGGAAATCCTTCTTTGATACATACTTCCACTTTTCAGCATTCCTAACAGAATGGAAGGAGATGTTGTCAAGTGGGGCATCAGGAACCCTAATAGATAGTTTCTTACTTACATACTTTTTGATAGGAGAGATGTCCTGGACATATTTCTCAACATCATACTCAAAGTCAGTCTCTTCAACTAGAACATCTTTTTTCTTACTCTTGGATCTTTTTACAGCATCCTCATCATCATCATCATATGTGGAGCTAACAGGTCTAGATTTTCTTTTTCTAGAGGGAGGAACCACTTTGCTTCTTGACTTTGGGGGTCCATACATGATTTTCTTCTTGGTTATTTTGGCAGGGGGTGTGACACTTGTATCCTTTACTTTCCTAGATATTATCCTTCTTGCAATACCAAGCACCACATTAGTAATAAGCTCATTATCAGATAGATCATCTACATTGACCATATTCTCATCATTTTTACCTTCTGCATCCTTGGAGGCAACATCATCTTCCTTAGTAGAAGAGTTCTCTTCAACATCATGTTCAACATTTTCTTCTTCCACTTTCTTTAGAGCAGAGATAGCAAGCTTCTCAAGTTTGCTTTCAACAACATCTTTCTTGAAGGTGGATGATTCAGCAGCAACACTTTTAGGGTTACTTCCTTTGTCATCCTGAGGAGGCATGCGAGCAAGAGGATTATAAATCCCAGGAACAACAAAGCCTTCATTTAATACTCTGTCTACTATCCTTCTGATGCTTCTATCAACATTAACAATATCTTCTTCTATCCTAGTAGTAGTAGAGGAGTTACCTTTATCATCTTTGGATTTATTTGCAGGTGATGATTTGGGTTTCTTGACCTTTTTATCAAGAGGTGGGATGGTTGTTAGAGGAGTAGCATCAAGTACTCTGTCAAGGGAGAGATTCTCATTGGCAGATTTTGAAGAAGACGATGTATGATGTTGAGACATCTTTGAAGATTTTTGAGCAAAAGGATGAAGAATGACTAAGGTTATTTTTCTGTAGAGGAGAATGAAATGTTTGTGAAAGTAGAAGGATGCTATTTCATAGCGTGTGGGAAACACTTTGAGGCAGTCCTGTAATGATTGCTTTCGAAATTTTATTTGTTGGAAACACAAATAATATAATATCACTTTAATGATATTCCCACACGCCTTTAATTGCTACAAACCCTCATACAAGCAAATCCCTAATGTTATTCTTAAGTTATCAAACTTATTAGCATCCAAAGCCTTGGTGAAATGTCAGCCAGTTGCAATTCAGTGGCTACATTTTCTAAGGCAACAATCTTCTCTTCAACAAGCACTCTTATAAAGTGATGACATATATCAATATGTTTGGTCCTGCTGTGTTGAATGGGATTCTTTGATATGTTAATGGAACTTAAATTGTCACAGAATAATGTCATGACATCTTGTTTAACATTGTATTCTGTTAACATTTGTTTCATCCAAACCAATTGAGAACAATTGCTTCCTGCAGCAATATACTCAGCCTCTGCAGTGGACAGAGACACATAATTTTGCTTCTTACTGAACCAAGATATGAGATTATTTCCCAGAAAGAACATCCACCTGATGTACTTTTTCTATCATCAACACATCCTGCCCAATCAGCATCACAATAACCAATTAAGGCAGAACTAGATCCATGATAGTATAACATACCATAGTCACTTGTCCCATTCACATATGTAAGAATCCTCTTCACATGGTTGGCATGGCTAACTTTAGGATCAACCTGATATCTTGCACATACCCCTACAACAAAGGCAATGTCAGGTCTGCTAGCTGTGAGATATAAAAGACTGCCTATCATGCTTATGTAGAGAATTTGATCCACACTTACTCCATTTTCATCTTTAGACAACTTCAGATGTGTGGGAGCAGGAGTTCTTTTGTGGTTGGCCTTTTCCATCCCAAATTTCTTTACTATATTCTTGGCATACTTGCTCTGAGTTAAAAATATGGAATCTTCCATTTGTTTAACTTGCAGACCAAGAAAATAAGCTAATTCACAACCAAGACTCATCTCAAATTCTGCTGCATTTGCTTGACAAAATATCGAACCATCTCATTTGACATCCCACCAAACACAATATGATCAACATAAATTTGTGCAATCATGATCTTCCCTTCTTCTTCCTTGACAAAAAAAGTTTTGTCTATGCCACCTTTCCTGTATCCATTCTCAACAAGAGATTTTGCCAGTCTCTCATACCAAGCTCTTGGAGCTTGCTTTAACCTATACATAGCTTTCTTCAGTTTGTAGACATGTTTAGGAAAACTTGGATCAACAAAGCCCTTTGGTTGTTCCACATAAACTTATTCATTCAGATAGCCATTTAATAAGGCACTTTTTACATCCATTTGAAACAATTTAAATTTCAGTATGCATACAACTCCCAAGAGTAGTCTGATTGATTCAAGTCTGGCCATAGGGGAAAAAGTTTCATCAAAGTCAACTCCTTCAATTTGAGTGTACCCTTGTGCAACTAACCTTGCCTTGTTTCTAGTGATTACCACTATTTCATCAAATTTATTCTTGTACACCTATTCCGTGCCAATCACTTTTGTCCCTTCAGGTCTTGGAACAAGATCCCAAACTTCATTTCTACTAAATTGTTCTAACTCTTCCTGCATAGCATTAATCCATAACTCATCAGTTAGGGTCTCTTTGACACTCTTAGACTCAGTTTTTGACACAAAGCAAGAGTTTGATATCCCATATCTTGATCTGGTAGTAACTCCTTTATTTAGATCTCCTATGATAAACTCCTTAGGATGATCTCTCTGGGTTCTAATTGAAGGTCCTTTATTGAGATAACTAGGCTCAGGATCTTCTTGATGTGGATTAGAATTAATAATTCTGTCATTTGATTCTATTGGAATATCAGACAAATATGTTCCAACATCTTCTGAGACATCTTCTTCAGCACTCCATCCTCTATCATCAATAATAACATTTATTGACTCCATCATAACTTTGGTTATGGAGTTAAAAAATCTGTAAGCTTTGCTATTTGTAGAGTAACCCAGGAATATTCCTTCATCATCTTGGGATCCATCTTCCTCCTTTGGTCAGGATCAGCTAAGATGTAACATTTACTTCCAAAAACATGAAAGTATTTAACAGTTGGTTTTCTTCCCTTCCATATTTCATACAAGGTGGCTGAAGTGCCTTTCCTTAAAGTGACTCTGTTATGAATATAACATGCAATATTCATAGCTTCAGCCCAAAAATGGTAGGGTAACTTCTTAGCATGAATCGTGGCTCTGGAAGATTCTTGAAGGGTTTTGTTCTTGCGTTCCACAATCCCATTTTGTTGAGGAGTAATGGGAGAAGAGAATTCATGGCTGATTCCTTCAGAGGAGCAAAAATCAGCAAATTTATTGTTCTCAAATTCATTTCCATGATCACTTCTGATTCTTATGACATGACTTTCCTTTTCCCTTTTATGTTTTTGACAGAGATCTTTAAACACTTCAAAAGTTTCTGATTTTTCTCTAATAAATCTTATCCATGTGTATCTAGAAAAATCATCTACAACAACATAAGCATACTTCTTACCACCAAGACTTTCAACCTGCATAGGTCCCATCGAGTCCATGTGAAGAAGTTCCAAAACTTTTGATGTAGTGAGATGTTGGATCTTTTGATGTGACATCTTAGTTTGATTTCCAATCTGGCAGTCACCACATACCCTTCCTTCTTCTATCTTGAGCTTAGGAATCCCTCTCACTGCTTCTTCAGATATAATTCTTTTTATACCTTTCAGATGCAAGTGTCCCAATTTTTGATGCCATAGATTAACTTCATTTTCTTTGGCTAAAACACATGTTGAGGAGAAGTTCAACTCTTGAGGAACCCATAAATAACAACTGTCTTTAAATCTGATTCCTTTCATAATAACTTCATTCTTTTCATTGCATACAAGACATTCTTCCTCGGTGAAGTTAACTTTGAATCCTTTATCACACAATTGGCTTATACTTATCAGGTTAGCTGTTAATCCTTTAACAAGTAACACATTATCAAGCTTATGGACTCCTGGACATTCCAGCTTGCCAACACCTTTGATTTCCCCTTTTGCTCTATCACCAAAGGTTATATAACTGGTGGAATGAGACCTGATATCTGCCAACAGATTCTTGACACCTGTCAAGTGTCTAGAACAACCACTATCAAAGTACCAGTCATCTTTGGTTGATGCTCCGAGGGAGGTGTGAGCTATGTAACTAGCAACATTAGACTTGGGAATCCACTGTTTCTTCTTTTTGCTGTTTTATGGAATCTTATCAGTATTGGGAGGAGGAGTAGTCTTAGGATACCCATACAACTTGAAACAAAAGGGCTTTATATGACCAAGCCTTCCACAGTCATGACATCTCCAGGCTGAGGATCCTCCTTGGTGTGATTAAACTTTTTCTTGCCATGATGTCCTTTCTTGCCATTATGTTTATACATTTGATTCAACATCCTTGGTTTAGGCTTGTCATGAGTTGAATCTACTGAAGGTTCTTTAGAATTTGGTTACTTTTTCTCATTAAACCCTAGACCACTCTTGTCTCCTGTCACTCTTCCTACTTGAAGAATTTCATCTAAAGTGTCAGACCCATTATTCAAAATTTTGAGAGATTTAACCATTCTGTAAAGGTTTGAATTCAAGTAGGTCACTTCACTTTCCAGTTTATAAATAGTTTTTAAATGCCCTTCCCTTTCCGCCTTCAGCTGGGTTATGAGGACTTTCTGTTTTTCCCCTTCAAGGCACACTTCTGCACTTTTGATACACAACTCTTTGTATGAAGTAGCTAACTCATCAAAGGTTAGTTCCTCATCACTAGACTCTTCATCAGATACATATTTCCTTGTCAATGCTTTCACATATTTGGAAGATTCTTCAAAATCACTCTCTGAGTCATCTTCAGACCAAGTAACAAACATATTCTTCTTTTGTTTCTTAAGATATGTAGAACATTTAACTCTAATGTGACCAAATCCTTCACATTCATGACATTGTACTCCCTTCCCTTGAATGGATTTTTCTTTAGCCTTTTTTCTTCTAAACTCATTTGACTTATGAATGTCAGATGAAATGTTCTTAACATTTGATCTTTGGTTCCCATCCATTCTTTTTATCACTTTGTCAAACTGTCTTCCAAGCATAGCTAAGGCATTTGATATTCCTCCATTTGTATCCAGATCACAATCTTCCTCTTCATCTTCAGTATTTGATACAAAGGCTATGCTTTTGTTCTTCTTTTCAGATCTTTCATTGATGCTTAATTCAAATTTTAGGAGGGATCCAACAAGTTCATCCACTTTCATTTTTTCAATGTCTTGAGCTCCTTCTATAGCAGTCACTTTCATATCAAATCTCTTGGGAAGATACCTAAGCATCTTTCTCACCAATTTGTATTCAAGTATTTTCTCTCCTAATGCACTGGATGCATTAGCAATTTCAAGAATGTTCATATGGAAGTCATTAATACTTTCATCATCCTTCATTCTCAAATTCTCAAATTTTGTGGTGAGCAATTGAAGTCTTGACATCTTAACTTTGGATGTGCCTTCATGGGTAAATTGGAGAATTCCCCATGCATCCTTAGCTACTTCACATGTGTTCACTAATCTGAAAATGTTCTTGTCAATTCCATTGAATATAGAATTCAAGGCTTTAGAATTTCCAAGAGCAATTTCATCATCTTCTTTAGACCAATATTCTTTTGGTTTTAACTCAGAAGTAGGTTCTCCATTTTCTCCCAATTTGACAGGGTGTTTCCATCCTTTTAAAACAGTTTTCCAAGCCCTGCTGTCCAAAGACTTTAAAAGGCAACCATACGTGGTTTGCAGTAGTCATAATTACTTCCATCCATAATGGATGGTCCATTCACAAATCCTCCTTCCTTGTCCATATTATCAGAAACTATCTTCCCTGGATCTCACCGAGATAAAGAGCAGGATGCCAACTTTGATAATAATTGAAATTCTGGTATCAAATATGTGATGTCGAATGAGATGTCACGACACAAATATTTGTTTACAAGTAAAGAGTAGTAATAACAAAAGTAGTAAAAACACAAGAGATTGTTCACCCAGTCCAGTGTACAACAACACCTACTCTGGGAGCTACTAAGCCATGGACGAGTCCACTAAATAGTATCAATTCATAGACCCTCAGTAAACAACCAGTTTACGATATAATCACTTAATCACTACCCGTTCTATACTTCTACCCAAGACTCACCTAGGTATGAGGCCCTCCTTAAATCCCTTCAATCACTTACAATGAAGAAACAACAGAAATAATAATTTTAAAAACTTCAATCATTCAATGCTTAAAAGCTTATGAATGATATAAAATTAACAACCCAAATAACAATACAAGTATTAATTCAATGCTAGAGTGTTTTCCAATTAAAAGACTTAGACTTCTAAAACAGAAAGAAAGTATTCTTCTTCAAAAGTTGCAGTAGTTTGAATAAGGAAGCAAGTCCTTATATATGCGCAGCTATGGGATTGGGCTTAAAATCAAATATTCAATTATTTTGAATATTTCCTTAAAAATAGGCCAAGATGAAATCCATGCGATTTGAAAAATATTCATCCATATTTTTCGCAGCCTGTGAGTCACAAATCCTGAATTATAGAGCGCATGAAATCAAGAAACAAAAAAACATAAACTGATGTTGGCTGAGTTCAGTTCAGGAGGCAGATGTCAAGACATCTGCTTTGACATCATTCAAAATAGTTTGCTACAAATGTCAAGACATTTAGAAAAATATTAACATCACATTGTTTTACCAAAATTGCTGCCGACAAACACTTACATTGGTGTTTGTGGGTTCGACAACCTTGTATACTATAACTAATAATTCCTTGCACTTGCAGAATGCATCAAGTTTTTGACACCGTTGTCAGAAACCAATTTAGTCAATATCGTAACTATGTTGTTGCGCTGTATAGACTAAGGCAAACTTTAGTTATACTCCCTACTAGCTCGTCGGTTGTATGCCAAGTATTTGCACTTATGAGAACAAACTAGACCAACCCATCAATGAAATCGAGCGTTTTCTTCATTTGAGATGCCGAATCGAACAATATTGTGCTCTATTCAACATCCCAGATATGCTGCAAATAATAACCGTCCTCTTAAGGACTACGTCACCTCATCTCAAGACGATCCACACTAGAGCATTGTACCCCCTTCCATTGAAGCAGTCAATTTCGAGTTGAAACCTTCTCTATTTCAAATCATGCAACAAAACCGATTCTCTAGAAATCCTACATAGGACCCCAAACTACATATGTTTTTGTTTATGTAGTACGCTGACATATTGAAAAGCAATGGTGTTAATCCAGAAGCCATTCGACTATGTCTCTTCCCATTTTCCTTGAAGGACAGAGCTAGGGCCTGGCTACAATCCCTGCCATCAATTTCCATCACCACATAGAACAAACTGAAGAAGGAATTCTTAGAACGTTATTTTCCACAAAGTAAAACTATAATCCTAAGGAGCCAGATAAACGATTTTAGACATAAAAATGGAGAGTCATTTTTCAGAGCTTGGGAGAAATATAAAGACATGATGAGACTCTTCCCACATCACGGTCTAGAGTAGTGATTGATTATCCATACCTTTTACAATGGTATTTTGTACAATACAAGACTAACCTTAGACGCTGCAGTTGGCGGCGCACTAATGGACAAACCCTTTCAGGAAGCCTATCAGTTTATAAAAAATATGGCTCAAAACCACTAGCAGTGGGGAAGTGAGTGAGCTCCTGTAGAGAAATTCTAACCAAAGGGAGGCATGTATGAATATAATAGCATCGACCACCTCAATGCTAAACTACACGCCCTCACCCAAAAGATAGATAATCTAATCATAACTCCTATAGCTATCATGGCTGTTGTTGTTAAAACATAGTTTGATTCTACAACCCTTGGTTAGAGTTTTGATGATAACAAATACAAAGAATAAATAAATACAAAGAACAAATATGCACCTTAAAAATTATGTTTTATGTATGCATAAGTTCTGATCATATCAGCACCAGAAGATAAGCCATAAGTGCTACACGCTGAAGCAATCAGAACATACGCTGAAGATTGATGACCAGAACCTGCGCTTAATCAAAGTAAACTCTGATTCTGAACAAGAACATATTAATCCAAGTCATCAGTATTCTGAAGCGTCATCAGCAAGAAAGGATATAAGATTCTGAAGCATTACTGATCATTCAAGACAACATCAATTCCAACGGCTTCTTTCAGACATGATCTTCTCCAAAAGGAAAGTGTGTTAATGACATTAAACATGCTTTATGATCAACGTCATTTCACTGCCTATATAAACAAAGTCAGCTTTCAAAATCAAACAACGATTTTTCCATATTATCAATCACGTATTTCAAAGCTGCAAGAAATTTCATTTTACTTTTCTAAGCTATAATTCTGTGTAATTTATCACAATTGTGATAAACAGTTTTTTGTTAGAAAAACAACAACACACATATTGTATAATTATTGAAACAGTGTTCCTTGAGATTAACCGGACTGTGGTTGTACTCAAGAAGACTTTAACAGTTGTTAAAGTAGCTTTTGTAATCTTGTTGAGTTAGTGGATTAAGACCTCGTTGGAGAGAGGCGAAATCACCTTGACAGGTGGACTGGAGTAGTTTGAGATCAAACGAACCAGGATAAAAATACTGTGTCATTAAGCATTTAGATTCAAGTTTTCAATTCAACCCCCTCTTCTTGTGTTTTTCACATCTTCAATTGGCATCAGAGCGCCTGGTTCTGAGCTTAAACACTTAACCGTGTCAGTACAAGATCCAAGCATCAGAAAAACACTATGGTGGGACCAAGCCAAAACATCAGCAATGACAACCATGAAGACAAGGACAAATTCAGTGGCAAACCTCCATTCTTTGATGGAGAAAACTTTGACTACTGGAAAGACAGAATTGAGAGTTTCTTTCTGGCCCATGATGCTGATCTGTGGGACATGGTGACTGATGGATACACGCATCATGTGGATGGACGTGGTCAGAAGATAGACATGAAAATGATGTCTGATCAGCAAAAGCGTGAATTCAGAAACCACCACAAGGCCAGAACAATTCTTCTCAGCGCCATCTCATATTCAGAATATGAGAAAATATCAAACAGATAAACTGCCAAGAATATGTTTGACTCTCTGAGAATGACGCATGAAGGCAACATTCAAGTCAAAGAAACCAAGTCCCTGGCGCTCATTCAGAAGTATGATGCATTCAAGACGGAAGATAGTGAATCAATAGAAACTATGTTTTCAAGATTTTAAATTCTTGTTGCTGGACTAAAGGTTCTTGACAAAGGATATTCTACTGCTGATCACGTTAAGAAGATCATCAGAAGCTTGTCCAAACAATGGAGGCCAATGGTCACAGCACTTAAGCTAGCGAAAGATCTCAACAAAATTTTACTGGAGGAACTTGTTATCTCCCTCAGAAGTTACGAGATAGAGCTATAAGAAGATGAGCCTCAAAAGCAAGGTAAGCCATTAGCGTTAAAATCTAATAGAAAATTTGACTCCAAGGTTTTGCAGGCTGTGGAAGAAACTTATGATGGATCCTCATCAGAAGAAGATGAACTGTCTCTCCTCTCCAGAAGGGTGAACCAACTATGGAAGCAGAGACAAAGGAAGTTCAGAAATCCCAGAAGATCAGAGAATCATAATGAATCCTCCTCCAGATACAAAAAGTCTGAGTCCTCCTCTGGACACAGAAGATCTGAAGGTTCTTCAGGATACAAAAATCCAAACAACAAAGACATCATCTACTATGAATGTAACGAGAAAGGTCACTACAAAAGTGACTGCCCGAAGCTTCAGAAGGAAAAGCCCAAAAAGAAGTTTCTCAAGGAAAAGAAGAAAAGCCTCATGGCTACATGGGATGATTCTGACACATCTGAAGCTAAATCAGAATCAGATGATGAAAGAGAAAACATAGCTCTCATGGCAAACGTATCAGAAGATAGTGAAGCTTCTAGTTCAGACTCAGAATCAGACACTGAAGAGGTATTCCCCGACTTTACCATAAACTTTACTAAGGCTGAACTTACAGAAAGTCTAAATGAAATTCTGGAAAGGTATCAGCAAATCAGACTCAAATTCAGGAACCTGAAAAGGAATCTTGCCTATGACTCTAAACAGACTGAGAGTCTCAGATTGGAGAATTCTGAGTTAAGAGAAAAAATTTCAAAATTAGAAAATGATTTTCAAAACTCTCAGAAGGAAATAATCTCTGAAACTCCCAACAATGCTGATGAGATCATCAAAGAGTATGATCACAGCTTTCAGAAGTTTCTAGCTAAAAACATAGACAGAAGCAAGATGACTTCAATGATATATGGAGTTAGCAGAAATGGCAGAAAAGGGATAGGATATCAAGGTAAGGTATCTACACCAAAAAATGCCATGGACTTAGTTATAAAACGCAAACCACTCAATTCACATTTTATATATGGGCACACACATGACATAAAATACACAAGTAGTGATTATTCTGTCAAACCAAAATTCAATCAGAATTTTGGTAAAACTAACAAATCAGGACCCAATAAAATGTGGGTACCTAAGGATAAAATCATACATGTGGAAGATATCTTTAGCAACAAGGTTAAGACACCAATCATGGTACCTGGACTCTGGCTGCTCGCAACACATGACGAGAAGAAGGCATATGTTCCAAAGCCTGGAACTTAAGCCTGGAGGCCACGTGGGCTTTGGAGGCAATCAGAGAGGAAAGATCATTGGCTCTGGAACAGTAGGTAATGGAAATCTTCCCTCTATAAGTAATGTTTTATTAGTTGATGGATTAATGCATAACCTGTTACCCATAAGTCAATTAAGTGATAATGGTTATGATATAATCTTCAATCAAAATTCATGCAAAGCTGTTAGTCAGAAAGATGGGACTATCCTATTTAATGGAAAGAAGAAAAACAACATTTATAAAATAAAACTTTCTGAACTAAAGAGTCAGAATGTAAAATGTCTACTTTCTGTTAACAACGAGCAATGAGTCTGGCACAGAAGATTGGGGCATGTTAGTATGAGAAGAATATCTCAGATCAACAAACTCAATCTAGTAAGAGGACTTCCTAATTTCAAGTTCAACTCAGATGTTATGTGTGAAGCATGTCAGAAAGGAAAATTTGCAAAACCTGCTTTCAAATCCAAAAATGTTGTTTCCACCTCTAAGCCATTAGAACTTCTGCACATTGACTTATTTGGACCAGTAAAGACTGCTTCAGTCAGTGGTAAGAAGTATGGGTTAGTAATCGTAGATGACTATAGCAGATGGACATGGGTAAAGTTCTTAAGACACAAGGACGAGTCCCACTCTGTGTTTGTTACCTTCTGCAACCAAGTTCAGAATGAAAAGGATCTTAGAATCGTCAAAGTCAGAAGTGATCATGGTGGAGAATTTGAAAATAATTTTTTTGAATTATTCTTTAATGAAAAAGGCATTTTTCATGACTTCTCTTGTCCTAGAACTCCCCAGCAAAATGGAGTTGTAGAACGAAAGAACAGAACATTGCAAGAAATGGCCAGAACCATGATCAACGAGACCAACGTTGCTAAGATTTTATGGGCAGAGGAAATTAACACAACGTGTTATATTTAGAATAGAATCTCCATAAGACCTATTCTGGAAAAGACTCCATATGAATTGTGGAAGAACAAAAAGCCCAACATTTCTTATTTTCATCCATTTGGATGTACATGTTTTATTCTGAATACAAAAAATTATTTGAACAAGTTTGACTCTAAAGCACAAAAGTGTATTATATTAGGATACTCTGAACGCTCAATAGGGTACAAAGTATACAATACAGAAACACAGATTGTTGAAGAGTAAATCAGTGTTAGGTTTGATGATAAGCTTGACCCTCAAAAGTCAAAGCAGAATGAACTCCTTGCAGGCATAGAAGTTGAACTCACAGGTACTGAAGACAATTCATCAGAAGTTCTCAACAGAGACTCTCCCTCAACATCAGAAAGAGTCACTGCAAGCAATCCAACACCGTCAGTTGATCAACTCCAGAAAAGACTATCCAGAAGCAGCATTGATCACCCAGAAGATACAATACTGGGAAGGAAGGAAGATCCAATCAGAACAAGATCAACATTCAGAAACTCTGAAGAATCCCTCATGGGACTAGTCTCTCTGATTGAACCAACAACAATTGATGAAGCACTTCTGGACAATGACTAGATTCTGGCAATGCAAGAGGAACTAAATCAATTCACCAGAAATGACATATGGGATCTGGTTCCCAAACCAAAAGGATTTAACGTCATTGGTACAAAATGGGTGTTCAGAAACAAAATGAACAAGCAAGGTGAAGTCATCAGAAACAAAGCACGACTGGTAGCACAAGGTTATAGTCAGCAAGAGGGGATAGACTATACAGAAACCTTTGCTCCAGTCGCCAGGTTAGAATCTATCAGACTTTTAATATCATTTGCTGTTTATAAAGGCATCACTCTGTATCAGATGGATGTCAAAAGCGCATTCTTAAATGGCTATATAGATGAAGAGGTATATGTGCACTAACCTCCTGGTTTTGAGAATTCCAGAAATCCAGAATATGTTTTCAAACTAAAGAAGTCACTCTATGGTCTGAAACAAGCTCCTAGAGCTTGGTATGAAAGACTAAGTAACTTTCTGTTAGAAAAGGAATTCACCAGAGGAAAAGTGGACACAACCTTATTCTGTAAAACAGTTAAGAATGACATGTTAGTATGTCAGATTTATGTTGATGACATTATATTTGGATCTACTAAACCCTCTATGGGAAGAGAGTTTGCTAAATGTATGCAGGCAGAGTTTGAGATGAGCCTAATGGGGGAACTCAAATTCTTTCTGGGCATTCAGATAAACCAAAATCCAGAAGGAACTTACATTCATCAGAGAAAATATGTCAGAGAACTTCTGAAGAAATTTGATCTCTCAGAATGTAAGCCCTCAAAGATTCCAATGCATCCCACGTGCATTCTGGAAAAGGAAGAGGTAAGTAAAAAGGTAGAACAAAAGGTCTACAGAGGTATGATTGGTTCTCTTCTCTATCTGACGTCTTCAAGACCTGACATTTTATTCAGTGTTTGCATTTGTGCTAGATTCCAATCAGATCCTAGAGAATCTCACTTAACAGTAGTTAAGCGAATTTTCAAGTATCTGAAAGGTACTTCTAATCTGGGTTTGTTTTATAGAAAATCAAATGATTACAGCTTAGTAGGATATTGTGATACTGACTTTGCTAGAGACAGAGTAGAACGTAAAAGCACTTCTGGAAGCTGCCAGTTTCTGGGAGAAAATCTAATCTCATGGTCCAGTAAGAGACAATCCACAATAGCACTATAAACAGCAGAAGCTGAATACATAACATCTGGTGGATGTAGTACGCAAATGTTCTGGTTGAAAAGTCAACTTGAAGACTTCAATATATTTGAGAGTAACATTCCTATCCTCTGTGACAGTACTTCTGCTATTTGTCTCAGCAAAAGTCCTATTTTGCATTCTAGGGCTAAGCATATAGAAATAAAACATCATTTTATTAGGGACTATATTCAGAAAGGGATTCTTAACTTAAAATTCATTGAGAAAGACCATCAATGGGCTGATGTCTTTACAAAACCTCTTTCTAAAGATAGGTTTAACTTCATTCTGAAACATCTCAGCATGAAGCTATGCCCAGAAAAATTGTTTTATTTACATATCTTAACCTTCAGAACTTTGTTATTTTCTGTGAACTACTGATCAACCTGCCTTCAGAGTTTTAGAAGTTTAGATTGCATCAGAATCTATCCATGTAGATCTGAACGTTTTATTTCAAGGATAGAAGTGTGCTGTTCACATAAGCAAACCGTTATCATCCATTCATCAGCTACTTTCTAAGGCTAAGCACACGTTCACTTTTCTGAAAGGTCAAAAGCGCTGATTTGGTGCATTGAGACACACGTCATGGGTAACCGTTCCAGTATCTTTCTGAATCCCCTAATTTCAGTTGTCATTAATGCTTATAATCATGACTAATTATTTCTGTTTCTTACTGTTTATGCTTTTAAGAAAAACTATTTAAACTCAAATTTCACTCTTTACATTCCTTCACTTTTACTCTCTCAATACTTTCTATCATTTCTAGTTCGTACTTTCAAAAACCCTTTCATCTTTCTCAAATCTTGTGTGAACAATGACTTCGTCAAGCGTCCAAAACATCAGATCTCAGGAATCTACTTCAATGGAATAGTACGAAGAACCTTACAGAACACTACTCCCTCCCATTGATAATCTGGAAGTTCTTTCAGAACTGATTATTGACTTTGAAAGCTTGCAAGAGAATGACTTCAATCTGTATGAAGACGTCAATGCTCAAGGTTGAAACAAATACTTTGACCGTCTTCTAGGGCCAACATTTCCTATTCTTGTCAAAGAATTCTGGATACATGCTTCTTCTTCGAATTACCAAGTTACCTCTTATGTCATGGAGAAGAAAATTGTCATTACAGAAGACCTAATTTCAAGGCTTATTGGTTACAATGGTGGAGGCGTCAGATGTATTGACATGGCTGAAAGATGCTCTGATGTAGCCTCTATTGCAAGGGAAATATTTACTCTTGGACTTCCCTCCAGCAAGATCAGAGATCTGAAGGATCATCACAAAATTTGGGCTAAAATAATTCTGGGGTGTATCAACCACAGGAAGCCAACTAGCTCTCCTGATTACATAAACATTGATCAGCAGTTTCTGGTCTATTTTATTTCCAAGAAGACTAAGGTAAACCTCCCACACTTGCTGTTTAATCATCTTAGAACTAGTGTGAAGGAAGCTAGAGAAGATGAACGTACCAAAAGGGACTGGATACCCCTAGGAAGACTCATATCAGATATTCTGACAGAGAATAGGCTGATAGAGCATTTGACTGAAGCTCAGGAAATCAGCTCACTAGAAGCAACTGCTGGGAAGCCTCTGAATGCAAAAAATCTGAAGAAGATGAAAATCATTAAGAATATCAAGAAGGAACCCAACGTTAGTTCTTTTGCAACCATCACTTCAAGAAGAATTCCTCTGGATGATTTTCCTCTTTTCTATGAGATTGACTCCAAGCCAGAGATAATTGTAAGATATATGCATGCGTGTAAGGCAGATGGCACTGCACCTGAAATCAATATCCAGGACTTGCATCAGGCTACTCCAGAAGTTGTTCTGAAGAAGACCAAGAAAAGGAAATCTGCAGCAGAAGGACCATCTCAGAGGACTCCAAAAGCTGCCAAAAAGAAAGGTAATCCTTCCTTCGTTCCTGTTTTAGAATCAATTAATTTATCAACATCTGTAACCATAACTACTCAATCAGAACATCCAACCCCACAAACATTTGAAGACTTTGACATAGGGTTTGATCCATCAAAAACTCTAGGTCTGAATGAAACTCACCCCATTCCTCATAATCCAAACCCTGAACAAACTCAACCAGAACTTGCCAAAGTTCTGTCTGATATTGATTCATTCGACCAAGACCTTTCATCTCCCATACCATAAAATCCAAATCCTCAACTCCCTGATAATCCAAACACTGATACCACACCAGATATTCCACAACCTGAACAACAACAACCAGAAGCTCAACTTTCTGAGAATCAATCCTCTGATATCCATGAACCAGAACATCACCATGTTTCAACAAACCAATCTGAAGAACCTCATTCAGATTCTGATACAATCCCAATACTTGGAATCACTGAACCACTTGCCATTCGCATGCCTCTCACCATCCACGACATTCCAGAAATTCCTTCATCGCTGGAATCCACACCACCAAACTCCCCTACAAGTCCAGTCATCATACCTGACTCTCCCACTCCTTCACCCAATAGTAGTCCAGCTGACAACTTAAAACTTGTCATTGATCCAATTGCGCTGGAAAGACTAGTTGCTATCTCTCACAAAACTGCCATTCCCATACCAAAACCAACTGAAACCACATCAGATGTTGGTACAAATTTGTTGATTTTTGAAACAAGGGTACAAGAATAGGAATGGATAAATTCCTTGAAGTATGCCAGTCTAGAGATGATTGATCCTGCTGCTTCTGATTATATATGGACAAGATTCAGAAACTGGCTGAGTTCTGAAATGCTAAAGCTAAAGGAACAAAGTTATGAACAGGTTCAACGGATTTTAGTGCTAAGCTAAAGGCTTTTGAAGACCAAGTTCTAAGCCATCTGCGCAAGAAGGATATACTCCCTCTGGATAATGCTCCCTGGTTAGAGCATCATCCCTCAGATGTAGTTCAACCAGAATCAGAAGGTCTCTCCCTGACTGCGGCTCCAGAAGAGATGATCACAGCAGAGGAAATAGTTCATTGTGAACAAGCTGCAAAATGCTCTGAGAAGCGTCCAACTACTGAATAATCTCCAACACCTTCCTCAGTCATGCAAACTCTGGAAGAGTTGAAGAGAGAAAATGCTATTATCCAGGAAAGGTAGGATAATCAGGAGGACACAAACAAAGAGATCAAGAGCATCTTGGGCAAACAAGAAGAATCTAATACCCAGATCAAGGGCTTGCTGGAAGCTTTGTTCACACGTCTTCCTCCTCCCTCTTAGATTCTTTTCTGTTTTAAATCTGTTTATCTGTAACATTTTTTTTACCACTTCTGTTTTGAAACTTATCATTGCTTCTTGTTTTTAATATAATTCAACTATTTTGGCTCTGATTATATTGCCTTTTTGATAACTGACAAAAAGGGGGAGAAAGTAAGATATTTTCAATAACGGTTTACTGAGACAGAAGTCTCAAACATTCTGGACTACTTAACATCTATCTTCTGAAAACCTTGAACAGGTACAAACTCTGATGAAAGATGCAGTTAAACTCTGATGCTCAAGGAACTTAAGGGAAGTAATCAACTCAGGGGGAGCTTTCTTCTAAACCTTTTATTCTTTATCTTTAATTGAAAAATCTAGTTTTTGTCATCATCAAAAAGGGGGAGATTGTTAGAACATAGTTTGATTCTACAACCCTTGGTTAGAGTTTTGATGATAACAAATAAAAAGAATAAATAAATACAAATAACAAATATGCACCTTAAAAATTATGTTTTATGTATGCAGAAGTTCTGATCATATCAGCACCAGAAGATAAGTCATAAGTGCTACACGCTGAAGCAATTAGAACATACGCTAAAGATTGATGACCAGAACATGCGCTTAATCAAAGTAAACTCTGATTATAAACAAGAACATATTAATCCAAGTCATCAGTATTCTGAAGCATCATCATCAAGAAAGGAGATAAGATTCTGAAGCGTTACTGATCATTCAAGACAACATCAATTCCAACGGCTTCTTTTAGACAGGATCTTCTCCAAAAGGAAAGTGTGTTAATGACATTAAACATGCTTTATGATCAACGTCATTTCACTGCCTATATAAACAAAGTCAGCTTTCAAATTCAAACAACGATTTTGCCATATTATCAATCACGTATTTCAAAGCTGCAAGAAATTTCATTTTACTTTTCTAAGCTATAATTCTGTGTAATTTATCACAGTTGTGATAAACAGTTTTTTGTTAGAAAAACAACAACAAACATATTTTATAATCATTGAAACAGTGTTCCTTGAGATTAATCGGACTGTGGTTGTACTCAAGAAGACTTTAACAGTTGTTAAAGTAGCTTTTGTAATCTTGTTGAGTTAGTGGATTAAGACCTCGTTGGAGAGAGGCGAAATCACCTTGACGGGTGGACTGGAGTAGTTTGAGATCAAACGAACCAGGATAAAAATACTATGTCATTAAGCATTTAGATTCAAGTTTTCAATTTAACCCCCCTTCTTGTGTTTTTCACATCTTCAGTTGTGACTCCAAGCTGTGAGATATATGGAGTCCCTAGACACATTACTACTGAGTGTCAACTATTGGCTGGAACCTTACCTGACCAGGTAAATTACACACAAGGGAATCCATATTCAAATACTTATAACCCTGGCTAGAGAAATAATCTCAATTTCTCCTATAAGAGCAACAATGCTTTATTTACTCCTAGCCCTGCGCCACCCGGTTTCCAGAACAACCAAGGAGCCCCAATTTTCTCCTCCTGCACCCGAAAATCCTAATTTTGAACTAATGATGGAAACAATTTTCATGTCTCAAACTCATTAGTGTAGCAGTAGAAATATTGAGACTAAGCCATTGGATTGACTTAACTCGCACAGATCAAAATAAAAATCTCCACCGCGCTCTATTATTTCCAGAGGAATGGGAAAAGAGAGAATACCCAAAAGCATGGGAGAGAATCTAAATTTGGGGGTTGGTTATTCAAAGGGAAGGTATTATCACCCTAAACATCTACAGTACTCTACAAGAACCTCTTTGAAAATTTGTGTATTTTGGCTATAAGTGTTGTATACAAAAATAGACTGTGGGGATGAGAAAAGAAGTATTTTTTACAATTTTTGCACCCACCGTGGTTGTGAACCTTTAGTGCCTACGTACCACCTTTTGTGAAAAGGGGACCAGGGTAGTCGTAGTTCACCTTTAAAAATTTTAAAACACAAGTGTGTTGGTTAATTTTAAGAGACAAGACATCATCGTCATATCCGAGTGGAAGAACATATTTACTACCCACGATTATGAGACAGGAGAATTTGCGTCATCTCAAAGTGGAGGATATAGCTTGGATTTTAAAATCAACAAACCCTCACTCAACACCCAAGTCAAAAATATCTCACTTCACTACATATCATAGAAGTATAGTAGCTCACATCACTACGATTGATAAGAGTCTAATCTTTTGAGAAATTTTTAAAGTAAAAAGCCAAATTGGTAAAATAGTTAGAATGAGATTGATTGACTTTTAATCTTCTCACAAAAAATGTCAAAGTATTATTAAGTTGTTTAAAGTTTTATTAAGAAAGTATTTCGGAAATGCATGGACCTAAGTCCAAGTTTATTGTGAAAGCGGTTCAAGTTTAAAAAACAAGAAGAGTTTTCAAAAGGAGGGAGAAGATTTTTGAAATTAAAGAAGATGGGAGGAGATGAAGGGACTATCCCAAAGCATAAGGTAAAATCTAGGGAAAATAACCATCTAACCAACAAGAAGCCAACACTTGACATAATGAGTCAATGTAGAATTCATATCCTTCGAATTGAAACCAAACAAGCAAAAATAATAAATCTCTTTAGAATAAAAAAGTTCAAATGCATTAAGTCTTCACAAAAATTGGGTAGAGTAACATCTATATACAAATAAATCCCGAATTACAGACAAATCATATAATCAGAATAACCTGTTGTGATACGGTGGTAGAACCGACTGTTAATACTGGTTTTTACGTTTGTGTTCACAAATGTTGCGGTAAGAAAGAGTCGCCACCTACTTTTCTTTTATCCAAATTAAGGAAAGTGTGAAAATAATAGAAAAAGACCTTTTCGAGAGTTTTCTGAGTAAGGGGGGTAGATTATAGAAAGGGAAGGTGTTAGCACCCTTTCCATCCATGGTTTTCCACGGGCTCTTAGAGGTTTTCTCATTTTTAAAATACCTTTGTGCTTTGTGTTTGAAAATGTATTGAAAACGCCTTAGTACGGCGAACTTTGTAATGTTTCTCGGGATAGTGGAGAAAATATACAAAGTGTTTTGAAATTGTTTTTGAAAAGCAGTTTTTTGTGTAAGTGTAAGATGTTTGAGCAAACTTATAACAACCATCTACTTTGTTACTCGAAAAGGGTCGTTCTTTTCCTCTTTTCCTTTAGAAAGTGCTATCATACTATTAGTGAGTAGGTAGCATTGTCGTTGGATGTTTTGAGGGACAATTGGAGGGATATTACAGTCACGAAGGAAACTTGTGGAGACGCTTTAGCAATTCTGTTTTAGGTACTAGATCATTTACCGAGAAGGCAACTGTTGGGTCATCGAGGGACTGTGATTTTTTGATTTTACGGGTCTTTGCTTAAGTGTTCCTGCCTCATGACTGTTTCATTTCTGAAGGCAACCAAAGTGGGGTATCCTAGGGGTGTATATGTGCAAGTGTGTCATGTTCATTTATTTTTGTCTTTTTATTAAATTTGCTAACATTTGATTTCAGTCTTGTCATACAAGCCTAATTACTAGCAGTTAATATATTGCATAATATTAAAGTGTAGGAATTTAAATCTACGCTATTACAATGTTTCGGGGAGGGGATTTACATTATACAAGGATAAGGGGGATAATGCAGTAAATGTCCTAATTTTTATCTATTACACCCAGTAAACATATACAATAATAGTAAAAATACGAAATTAAATAAACGCGCGCAAAGTTGAAAACACGTTTGAAAATGTTAAAAGAAAATCTTTTTGTTGTTTTTAGTATAATAGAAAATAAAGCCTAAGTCTATTTAATTTTAACTAAGAAAAAAAGATGTTAAAATAATTAATTAATTTATTCATAAATTAATTTGATTAATAAAACACTAACCTAATATTTTTTGTGACTTTTGATTTTTAGATTAATTCAAATGATAAAGTAAAAAAAGAACAAAGAATAATAACATAAAAATGCCTCCTTCGATTGCAGGGAGGAGTGGGCCT
Source organism: Vicia faba (assembly GCA_948472305.1). Lineage (NCBI taxonomy): Eukaryota > Viridiplantae > Streptophyta > Magnoliopsida > Fabales > Fabaceae > Vicia > Vicia faba. The sequence goes on from OX451739.1 coordinate 131,589,313, forward strand.
TTCGATTGATGTGAAACATGCAGTTTCGACCCAAGGCATGTTATCTTTCGATTGAAGGGTGTCATCCTTCGATCCAGGGAGAGGTTTCTTTTCGATTGAAGGGTGCCACCCTTCGATCCAGGGAGATGCTGCCTAGAAGTCCTTACTGGAAACTGTTTGATGGGTCCCTTGTGAGGACGCTATACCTGCAAACATGCTAGAAAACGAAAGATATGACCCGAGTGTCAAACCCAGGCCCTTCGATGCTGTCTAGAATGACAAATCGAATGAAACAACAAATATGGATGTGTTATGTAAATACAAAGTTTGACATTTTACCCTCTTTTACCAGTAGTTGGAACTATCGATTTGGCACTTTCTGGATGTGGGTACCTTCGATCTGGGACTTCTGGGCGTGGATACTTTTGTTGAAGGGTTGCTTTGGCTTGGATTACTTATGAAAATTTTGACAACCTTTGGTGGGTTTGTGGGCAGCGTATCTCTAATCTTTTTCGTCCCTCTTGGCGTTGTGTCCTTGGCCTTGTATTTATAGGAGTGTGATGGTGCATAGTAATGGCAAGAGACAACCAGTTAACCAGGCCTTTAAATCCATGAAACAAGAATCAAACATATTAAAATATTTCCTTTTTTAAATATCCATGCCTCTTTTGAAATTTTGGATGAACCTGGACACTTTTTGAATTTTGAATGCCCTCCTAATGGCCTCCTTCGAATGGCCTCGAAGGAGTTCTTCGAATGGCCCTTGGCCTTGATTGATCTTTTGAATTTTTGTACTGGCGTCCCATTCGAAAGACCATTTGTCCAAATGCCAATCGAAGGACACAATTAACATGCTTGTCGAAGCTGCCCTGGTTTGAGATGCTAAATTGAAGAATACCTTGCCATGACAATCGAAAGGCTTGGCCCAGGGTGCCAAATGAAAGGTCTTTCAGAATGCCAATCGAAGGCCTTGACACAATTTCAATCGAATGGCTTGTCATTAGGCCAATCGAAAGGCCTTGTATCCATGCCAATCGAAGGGCTTGGCCATAATGCCAATTGAAGAATTTTTTGGAATTTCAATTGAAAGGCTTGGCCACCATGCCAATCGAAGGGCATTGTCCATGCCAATAGAAAGGCTCCTTCAGAATACCAATCAAAGGGTCTTTTAGAATGCCAATCGAAAGGTACCTAAAACACCGCTCAAAACTTTTCTTTTTCCTTAGGCAAGGGTTTGTGGTCAACCATGTAGGGGGAAGACCTTGGAAAATATGAGAGGGAAAATTTGGGGTACAACAGCTGCCCCTGTTCAATCTTCTTAAACCTGAAGATGTAGATTGGCTTGTCTGCCTTTCGTGATCTGAAGGTGGAAGATGATTGAACACTAGAGTGCCAAAAAATTTGCACTTGTCAGAAGTGACACTGTTGGTGAATAATATGGGAATGGGCTTACAGATGTCATTTGGAAAAGGTGACAGGAGACTGTCGGATATGGGGCTTAAAGATGCCATCCACGGAACATGATAGAGAGTTGTCAGAGATGGGCTTAAAGATGCCATCCAAATGAATGTTGATTTCATGAGATATTCCTTGGTGGGAATCCCTATTCCTGTTGTTGAGGAATGTAGATATTTGTCTTGGAAAATAGAGTTTAGGAGCTTCAGTTGTCCATTACTCTACTGGGGAGTCATCTCTTGATTGAAGAGACGGAAGTGGACTACTATCTGGTCAGGATCCAGGCTTCATAGAGACTTGTTGAGGATAATAAGGCTGATTGTTATCTGGTCGTATTCCAGGCTTCACAACGACTTACTGGGGGAACGGGAATAAACTTTTATCTGGTCGGAATCCAGGCTTTGCAGTTTCTTTAACAGGTCATGCAAGTAGTCAACGATGTTTGTTGATTTGATCTTTCCTAAAAAAGGTAAAGAGTTAGTCATATGCAATGCCATGATGTACGGAGTTGTTTTACCCCAAAATTTTCCCTCTCATATTTCTTAAAACATTTCATGAAAGATCCCCAAGATTGCTCAAGGTAGCCCAAGGGTTGGCCAGACAAGCTCGCTCCTAAGGCAGTCTACCCCAAATTAGGGTTTTATGTTGCATCAAGATACTTGAGTCCAAGTGGTCCCAAATTCTCAACATTGTACTAATATGTTCTCAATATCATCCATGTCAAGTTTCAAGCCTTGCAGAGGAAGTTTGCTCAGTCAATTGCTCAAAGGTCCCAAAATCGACTGCGCTAGGGCAAAAGTCAACTGTGACCTACATACAGTCAAACTTTAAGATTTTTGGTCAACATCCTCATTTTGAAGTATATTTAATAATTTGATAAAGGTTTGATCATGATTCATCAAGGATTACTCCTAATTCATCAAGATTCAAAAGTTGCTAAATTAAGGTTTTGCAGGAAAAGTCAACCCAACTTTGACCAAGCATAACTTTCTCATACTTTATGAGAAATGACCCATCCAAAGCTCATTTTAAATAGGACGAAATTACCTACAATTCATCTTCAGCTCCCAAGTTCAAAATATGCACTCACAAGAAGTTATGAATTTGGACATTATAGGTTATTTTGAAAAGTCAACAAAAACACTTTTTTTGTCAAAGCTTCATACATGAGCATGAAATATCAAATTGAGATGAGACAAAAAGGGTTGATTAGAGGACATCTCAAGATTTCTAAAAAGTCTGGTAACACCTCCAAAGAGTCAAAATTGAGGAAGTTATGCATTGTTGAAGTTGACCTTTTTTGCAAAATTGCCAAAAGTCAACTATGCCCAAAACTTCAAATTTTGCCAAATGGGCCCAATCTTTTTCACTTGTTTTGAGTTGGCATCATAACCCACGTGCTCTAGCCTTTTCCATTTGTCTATATCATATTTTTATTAATTATTTTGATTTTTATTTGAATTAATTTGATTTAAATGAAAATAAATCAAATAAAAATCCAAAGCATTGATAAAAGGGATTTTGTGCTTGTTTCAGGTTCCACTTACAGCTAGCAAGGCATTCAAATTCGCATCAAAGCTCGTGGGCACAAAAAGATTAGAAATAAGCCATGTTTAGAAAGTTGTTCAAAGCAAATCAAATCAATATCCAAAGCATTGAAAGAGAGGGATTTGGACACAATAATCAACCCTAATGCATTGTCTAATACATAAGGGTTGCGTGCAGATCAAAATCAAGGTTGGAAACAGGCGCTAGAGAGAAAACAAAATCTGAAAAATACCAAGAAAAGTGGGAGATTGAATTGGTGGTTAGAGGCATCCTCAAGGCTTGTTGCTTGTCTCAATCGCTTCCTGGTACTCTCTAGAAGCTAAAGCAACCCAGAACCGGTCCATTCCAATCCCAGAACACGCTGTAAGTCACTCACAACCTCGCCCTATTCTTGAATTCGAATCTCATATTTTAGGCGTTGTTAGATGGAATTGATCATACATTCTTAATCTACAGAGCATTTGCAAGCGTTTGGCATTATTCAATTTCATTTATATGGACTAAATCGAAATCCACCATTGTTAGGTTTTCGAATTTAGTTTTAGGGTTTTTGTTTTTAGGTACAATTAGCCTTAGAAAGGGGTATGGTTGTGATCAGGAAGACGAGACGGACACAACCATGGCTTTAGATTTTGTTTCTATGGCCTGTAAAGGATTTTTGAAATACACAGACATGTAGAAACGGACACTGTCCATGGGTATAGGCCTTTGAACTTTTAGCCACGGTCCAAGAACAAGGATGATGCGTTGTCACTTCCCTACTGGCCTGTTTGAATTTCGCACGAATTTTCTTTTGTTTTTTTCTTGTTTCTTATATTATTATTATTTTGTAATATATTAACAATCAAAACAGAATGGCCCAGTGGTTGCCACATGAGTATTCAAGGCATAGAGGCTGGAGGTCAGGGGTTCGATCCCTGCCTCTAGCATTTGTTATTTTTCATTATTCTTGCAGGTGATCCAATGCACGCTTAAGCTTGATGTCCATCATTCTCCCTCCAAAACAAAACTTTTTTCACTTACGCTCTTTTACAAACAATTTTTCAAAAACACTTCATTACACTCTTGAAGACAGACGCAAGAGTTAAATCGAAGTCAAAACAAAAACTTTTCAAAAACCCACAAGCACAAAGAAAACAATTTTGAAAATGATGAGCAAGTACCTAAGAGCCCGTAGATAACTACAGATAGAAAGGGTGCTAATACCTTCCCTTTCTATAAATCTACCCCCCCGTATTCAAAAATATCTCGAAAAAGGAATTTTTCTGTGCTTTTTTCCTTTCCTTGTTGGATAAAATAAAAGTCGGTGGCGACTCTTGCTTACCGCGACATCTTGCGAAAACAAACGCAAAATGCAAACCAGCAAATTCCTTAAAAAAGGGAAACACGTCCCGGTTCTGGCCACCGTATCACAGAAATGGCGACTCTGCTAGGGAATTAATAAGTGGGGTGTACCTTAGGATTAGTTCATCATATTGTTTTCAATTGTTTGATTTGTTTGATTTATCTTTGTGGGCTTTGTATCGGAGTTACTATAGATCCTAACCCGGATCTGGGGACACCTTTTAGGTAAGTAGCAATAGACTGTGAGGGAACTGTACAACATAGACCGATACGGTTGAAGCAGTAGCTACATTGGTGTGACACTTTAGTTTGTACCGATATCCCTTGTGGAGAAACAAGGAGAATATGGGGCTGCTAAGGGGTCATTAAGCATCAACTGACCTTAGAACCTATAATTGACCAACTTGGCCATAGAAAAGTAGCAGTATGCTACACTCATTGAGACCAAACTCTCGCGATGATTCCGGCTGCAAGAAAAGGTTGCTAAACTGGAATTATGACCGATCGAGGGTGGTCAGTGATATTGAGATCCTCTAGAACCCGATTACTATTACTAGGACAGGTTGAACCAACTAAACTGAAAGAGGGTAATACCTAAACTCCATGCCAGCCTGAAATCTAAGGGCTACTGTGTGACTTATTTGCCCTTACCATGGTTGCTATCAGTGAATACTTGTGGTGTGTTTCTATCATGACATCATGCATCATGACATTGCATGCATATTCCATCAGACTAACCCATTTCAAAGACCAAGGGGATTCATCTTTGTTCTATTTTGTAGGTCATGGCATCTATGCGCAGAAACACTATTCGGATCAACTTCGTACAAATCCCTGATCAACTTAGAGATTTGGTTTCCAAAGTTCCTGATACTTCTTCCTTTGTCAGAAGACATGGTCACCTCCTTGGTTTAGTCACTTCTAAGATGGATGAGAAAATGATGAGCGTCTTGTTCCAGTTCTTTGACCCGCTACATCACTGTTTTGCATTCCTGGACTATCAGTTGGTCCCTACTCTGGAGGAGTTCTCTGATCTACTTGGTATTTCTATTCTAGAGCAGACGCTATTTACAGGTTGGGAGATAGATCTTAGGCTAGAGGATGTTGCTACAACCTTACATCTGACAAAGGCTGATGTAATGTCTAACTGGGAGACTCGGAGTGGAGTTAGAGGCTTCCTGGCTAAGTTCTTGATTGATCAGGCTCAACAGTTTTGGGACAGTTTGGATTTTCAAGCATTTGAAGACATCCTAGCACTTCTCATATATGGCCTGGTTCTGTTCCCTAATTCAGATTCTTTTGTCGACGTGAATGCAGTGAAGATCTTCATGTCCCGTAATCCAGTGCCCACTCTCTTAGGTGACATTTTGCATGCTCTTTATGCTCGTACTGCTCGGAAACGGGGAACCCTTATGTGTTGTGCACCATTGCTGGCGAGGTGGTTTATTTCTCACCTCCCCAAATCTGTTTTGAAGAACAAGGAAGGTATGGGTTGGGCCTACAGAATTATGTCCCTTGCTCATGCAGACATCATATGGAGTACCAAAGACATGGAAGAAGTAGCTGTTATTGACCGGTGCGTGGAATACTCCAATGTTCCTTTGCTTGGAATTAGGGCAGGAATAACCTATAATCCTTGTCTGGCCTTACAACAGTTTGGGCGAGCTCGAAAGGACGGTCCTCATGAGTTGCTGATTCCGAGCATTGTCTTTGACTTCCAGGGGGATGTGGAGGAACATCACCGCAGATTCATACGAGCTTGGAATAGGGTTAAGAGGTCTGATCCGCATGAGCTAGGAATGAAGACTTCTCTCCCGATGGAACCGTATCTCCGGTGGGTTCGAGCCCGTGCTCAAAAGCTGGGGATGCCATACGAAGCTGTCTTACCGGTAATTGTAGAGCATGCTGATGCAGAAGGGGTTCCTCATACTGTCCTCCATCCATACATGCCTACTGACATTAGGGCCTTAAAGAGGTCTTGGATCCAGCTAAAGGAAGAACGTGATACTTATAGAGAGAAGTATCATGAGCAGGAACGGAAGATCCTGAAGCTTACAAGGCAAATGGAGAATGAGAAGGTCCTCAACAACTATGTTAACATAGGAGGAAAACGACCATGGGAGCGCTGATGTCTTTTGCCATTTCTAGTTTTGATTTACTTTTCAGTTTTTCCTTTGTAACGCCTTAAAGGCATTTGTCAAACATTGTTTCAGTTTTAATCTAATAAAAGTGTGTTTCATTTTGGTTTAGAAATTTGAATCTCCCTAAAGTCTTTGAAATCATATCATATGCATTCCATTCCCATGCACCTCATTACAGGTACCCTTACAGGTCTCTTATCTTATTTGCTGTTTATTTCAGCATCATGTCTGCTGAAACATCGACTGATCAAGCTATCAAGGCTCTACAAGCTCAAAATGCTCAGTTCCAGGAAATGTTCATGAACTTGGCCAAGGGTCAAGAAGACTTGAAGACTCTTATCTTGAAGGATAAGAAGAAGAAGAAGAAGACGGTCCTCCTGAACATGGGTCACAGGTTTGGGAATCGGTTGAGACAAGAGGTTGATTTATCTCACTCATCTGGAGGGGGAGAGCATCAAGAAGAAAGGAGGGCTCCTAGCCCTGTGGTTTCATACAATGACACCGACTTTGATGAAGACCAGTATCCTCCTGCCGAGGATAGATATAAGCAACTCGAAGACCGGCTAAGTGCCATGGAGATCCAGAAGATACCTGGGTTGGACTTCGAAGATTTGGGTTTGGCGTCTGGGGTGGTGATTCCCCATAAGTTTAAGGCTCCTATCTTTGCTAACTACGACGGGGTTTCCTGGCCAAAGCTTCACCTCCGCTCGTATGTTAGAAAGATTCAGCCATATACCGCTGATAAGAACCTCTGGGTTCATTTCTTTTAAGATAGTCTATCAGGGACTCAACTTGAATGGTTCTATTAGCTAGAAGGAGCTAACGTCTGTAACTGGGAGGACCTTGCTGCTGCTTTTTACAAGCAGTACCAATATAACGTCGACCTTTCTCCCACGCGTACCCAACTTCAGGGTATGTCTATGGGTGCGAGCGAAGGTTTTAAGGAGTACGCTCAGAAATGGAGGGATCTTGCTGGAAGAGTACAACCCCCACTGGCTGATAGGGAGTTGGTGGATATGTTTTTGGGGACTTTGTCTGGTCCGTACTTCAATCATTTAATCAGAAGTTCATCGTCTGGTTTAACTGAGTTAATTATGACTGGGGAGAGGGTTGAAGCCGGTATCAAGAGCGGAAAAAATACATAAGGGTGCATCATCAAGTACCGAGAAGAAGCCTTTCAAGAAGGAATCTAGTGCAGTTTACAGTTCGAAGAACCAAAACCGTCCTGAACGCCGCCAAGCTGTTAATGCGGTAGTTATTTCAAGACCAACTGTTTCCCCATAACGTAACAATCAGCAAAGAGCAGAGAGACCATAAAGACAGTTCACTCGGCTCAGTATGACTCTATCTCAAATTCTGCCACAGTTGTTGAAGACTAACTTGGTAACTCTGAGGGAAGCCCCGAAGAATCCCAACACCACATCACCACTGTATAATCCGAACGCATGTTGTTTTTATCACTCTGATTGCCCGGGGCATGATACCAATAACTGCTGGACCTTGAAGAATAAGGTACAAGATCTGATTGACGCTAAGGAGATTAAGTTTGAAGCGCCAGAAAAGCCTAATGTCGTGACTGCTCCTATGCCCAAGCATGGAGTGAATGATGTGGATGATGATATGTTTGTAACCTCTGTAGAAGACATTGCTATTCCATTAATGACTGTGAAGAAGAACCTTCTGTTAGCCGATTTATTTCCGGGCTGTGGCGAAGGTTTCCACCTGTGTTCCGTCCTACCTACTGATTGCCATCTATTGAAGTCAGGTGTCCAATTCCTGATGGATAACAAAGAAATCTTGTTCGAGAAAACTTTTGTTCCCTTGGTTCCTGTTGAAGAAGTTTTCATAATCACCATTTTCTCCAATTCTTCCAAGGCTTCCTCGAGAAAGCCTATTAGAATTACATCTGTTCCGAGAGTTGCTCCACTGATCATTACTGTTCCTGGACCAATCCCATATACTTCAGATAAGGCCTTCCCATGCCACTATGGGGCCTATGTGTACTGTCACAGGATTAAAAAAGACTTGAATAACGAAGAGGCTGATACTGATGTCAACAATATTGTTGGATCTAGCAAAGTCACCCGAAGCAGAAGACTTTTCTCCCCTGAGATCTCTCCACCAACTGTTCGGAAGCCTGTTGTTATTACACCTGCCAGTACATCTGCTACTATTCCTATTCATGTTCCAATCATTACCCCTGTCACCGAGTCATCTGACACTCGGGGCAAAGGGATCACCGGTGAGCCTGCCCAGACAGAGGCACCAAAGAAGATTCTTGTTGAAGCCTTTAGACAGGAGATAGAGTAAATTTTAAAGATCATCAAGAAAAGCGACTACAACATAGTCGAACAGCTGGGGCAGACCCCGTCAAAGATCTCTATGTTGTCTTTATTACTATGCTTAGAGGCCCATGCTAAGGCTCTGATTGCTTTCCTGAAAATTGCGCATGTGCCGCAGGAGACATCTGCTGACCAGTTCAAAGATTGTGTGGCTAGTTTGACGGTAGATAACAGGCTGGGTTTCTCCGACGCAGATTTAACCGCCAAGGGGAAGACTCATAATGTTGCTCTGCATGTTTCAATCGAGTGCAGGGGCACTACCTTAGCTCACGTGTTGGTGGATACTGGGTCCATGTTGAATGTTTTACCCAAGAAAGCGTTAGACCGGTTAGACTGTGAATGGTTAGAGTTGAAGCCGAGTAACATTGTGGTTAGGGCCTTTGACGGGTCCAAGCAGATGGTACATGGAGAGGTGGATATTCCAGTTAAGGTTGGTTCTCAGATTTTCGCATCTACATTTTATGTGATGGATATTCGGCCATCTTATTCTTGTTTGCTGGGTCGCCCGTGGATCCATAAAGCTTGGGTAGTAACTTCTACGCTCCACCAGATGCTGAAATACCCAATGAAGGGGAAAATTGTTACGGTACGAGGAGAAGAGGAGTACATGGTAAGCCACCTCAACTCTTTCCGGTATGTGGAGATGGACGGGGAGTTCATCGAAACCCCGTGTCAACATTTTGAATAAGTCCCCCAGACGCTAGCATCAACTGAAATTGCTACTGAAAATCCTCCAATGAAGATGGCTTCCTTAAAAGATGCCCGGGCTTTTATTGAGAAAGGTGGGTGTGCGAATTGGGGCCAAATCCCTGACTTTGCACATAAGACTGACAAGTTTGGTTTGGGTTTTACTGCAGAAGCTCAAAGGGCTGTTCGGCGTGCGCAGATTGGAAGACCTCCCATACGTATTACTAATCCTGAAGTGAATATGATTGAAGATGATGATGAAGAGTCAGAGTTTGATAGCTTGATTTACCCGACTACCGACGACGGACTAAGCAATTGGACGGCAAAGGACTTCGTACCAATTTATTTTATTACACAGTAATAGACTTTTGTTTTGGATTTGTAACAAACAATTTTAAAACTTTACGGCCGAGTGCCTTAACCGAGACACCGTGGCTTTGTTTGAGGGCTTATTATGTGTCATCTCCATATATCATTAATAAGAGCATTGGACGTTTTCTTGCATTACGAATTTTGCGCTCTTTGTTTTTTTCTTTTCTATCTTGCAAAATAGCTATTTTACACACACTCACATATACATGTCTACATCCACTTGGATCCCACTGATAACGACTCTGCTACTGCCAGTTATGACTTCGAAAGTCCGATCAACCAAGACGAGGACGAAGGTGAGGATGATTGTGAAGTGCCTGGTGAACTTGCTAGATTGTTACTTCAGGAAGAGAGGGCCATACAGCCGCATGAAGAGCCAGTGGAAACAATGAGTCTGGGTACAGAGGTAGACAAGAAAGAGGTCAAGATTGGTGCAAATTTGGAATCCAGTGTTAAGCAACGGTTGATTCAGATGCTGCGTGACTATGTTGAGATCTTTGCCTGGTCTTATAAAGATATGCCTGGGTTGGAGACTGATATCGTGGTTCACCTCCTGCCTACCAAGGAAGACTGTCCTCCAGTGAAACAGAAAGTTCGCCGAATACACCCAGAGATGTCTGAGAAAATCAAGGCTGAAGTTATGAAACAATTTGATGCCGGTTTTCTAGCAGTTACTTCTTACCCACAGTGGGTGGCCAATGTGGTTCCGGTGCCGAAGAAGGATGGTAAAGTTCAAATGTGTGTTGATTATAGGGATCTGAACAGGGCAAGCCCCAAGGATGATTTCCCTCTGCCTCATATCGACGTTCTGGTTGACAACACCGCACAACATAAGGTCTTCTCCTTTATGGATGGTTTCTCCGGTTATAATCAGATTAAGATGGCCCCCGAGGATATGGAGAAGACAACCTTTGTTACTCAATGGGGTACCTTTTGCTACAAGGTCATGCCTTTTGGATTGAAGAGTGCTGGGGCAACATATCAGCGCGCCATGGTCGCTCTGTTCCACGACATGATCCATCATGAGATTGAGGTATACGTTGATGACATGATTGCAAGATCCCAGACTGAGGAAGAACATCTTGACCATCTTCAGAAGCTATTTGACAGGTTGAAGTTGTATAAGCTGAGGTTAAACCTGAACAAATGCACCTTCAGAGTGAGGTCTGGTAAACTGATGGGTTTCGTCATTAGCGATAAAGGTATTCAAGTGGACCCTGCAAAGGTGAAAGCTATACAGGAAATGCCAGCTCTCCGAACAGAAACAGAAGTCAGAGGCTTTCTGGGACGTCTGAACTATATTTCCCGATTCATCTCACACCTAACTGCTACTTGTGAGCCAATCTTCAAGTTACCGAAGAAAGATCAAGTGGTAAGATGGAACGATGAATGTCAATCCGCTTTCGAAAGGATCAAAGAATATCTCCAAGAGCCTCCTATTCTGATGCCTCCAGTTGAAGGGAGACCTTTGATTTTATACTTGACAGTACTCGATAATTCAATGGGGTGCGTGCTGGGGCAGCATGACGAGTCTGGCCGAAAAGAGCATGGTATTTACTACCTTAGCAAAAAGTTTACCGACTGCGAGACTCGATACTCGTTGCTTGAGAAAACTTGCTGCGCTTTGGCATGGGCTGCTCGCCGGCTGAGACAGTATATGCTGACTCACACTACTTTATTGATATCAAAGATGGATCCAATCAAGTATATCTTCGAGAAGCCTGCCTTGTCCGGAAGAATAGCAAGATGGCAGATGATTTTGACTGAATATGACATCCAATACATGACCCAAAAAGCAATTAAGGGAAGTGTGTTGGCAGATCATCTAGCACATCAGGCAGTGGACGATTACTAGTCTATGAATTTTGAATTCCCGGATGAAAACATCATGTTGATGACTGATTGTGAAACACCTGGACCGGATGAAGGACCTGAGGAGGGATCCCGATGGTCTATGTACTTTGATGGAGCTTTAAACGCTTTGGGTAATGGCATTGGCGCCGTGATCATATCTCCTGAAGGCTATCATACTCCGTTCACCGCCCAACTATGTTTCAACTACACCAACAATATGGCGGAGTATGAAGTGTGCATTATGGGTCTTCGAGCAGCTATTGACCTAAGGATTAAGTTCTTGAGTGTATTTGGAGATTCCGCTCTCGTGATCAGTCAGATCAAAGGCGAGTGGGATACGAAGCACCCAAATATTATTCCTTACAAAGAGTATGTATTGACGTTGCTTCCACACTTCGAGGAGATAACCTTTGAACACCTCCCTAGAGAGGAGAATTAGTTGGCGGACTGGCTAGCTACGATGTCTTCTATGTTCAAGGTCAGGTGGGATAATGAAGCTCACCAGATTACCATTGAAAGGTTGGACGAACCCGCACATTGATGTGACATTGAGACTGAAAAGGTAACTGAAAAACTCTAGTTTCACGAGGTGAAGAGGTATCTTGAGGCTCAGGAGTATCCCGAGGGTGCATCTGTTAATGATAAGAAGTTTCTAAGGAGGTTCGCAGCGAAGTTCTTCATCAGCAATGGCACTCTTTACAAGCGTAACCATGACTCAACCTTGCTGTGATGTATGGATAAGAACGAGGCGGAAAGGATTATGATAGAATTACATGAGGGTACTTTCGGAACTCATTCCAGTGGACACACCATGGCAAAGAAGATCCTTTGGGCAAGATATTATTGGTCCACCATGGAAGCCGACTGCTATCAGCATTCTTGGACCTGTCATAAGTGCCAAGTCTATGCTGATAAGGTGCACATACCTCCAGTACCTCTGAACGTCTTGACGGCTCCTTGGCCTTTTGTAATGTGGGGCATCGACATGATTGGTGAGATCAGACCTACTGCGTCCAACGGGCATCGTTTTATCCCAGTAGCTATTGATTACTTTACAAAGTGGGTTGAAGCAGCTTCCTTTGCTACCGTAACCAAGAACGTCGTGGCACAGTTTATTCAGCATAATCTGATTTCCCGATATGGTGTACCAGAGAGGATCATTACTGACAATGGTACAAATCTCAACAATAAAATGATCACCGAGCTCTGCAAGCAGTTCAAGATACAACATCACAACTCTTCTCCTTACCGGCCTAAGATGAATGGGGCTGTAGAAGCGGCTAATAAGAACATTAAGAAGATTGTGCAAAAGATGACGGTGACATATAGAGATTGGCACGAGATGTTACCATTTGCTTTTCATGGGTACCGTACCTCAGCACGGACGTCAACAGGGGCAACACCCTATTCCTTGGTATATGGCATGGAGGTCGTCTTGCCCATTGAAGTTCAGATACCCTCTCTTCGGATTATGAAGGACGCAGGTTTGAGCAAAGATGACTGGATTCAGACACGGCTTGATCAACTGAACTTAATCGACGAGAAGTGACTTACTGCTATTTGTCATGGTCAAACGTATCAAAAACGGATGATCAAGGCATTTAACAAGAAAGTTAGACGATAGGAGTATCAAGATGGGGATCTAGTGATCAAGATCATCATTCTACCTCAAGGTGATCCCAGGGGCAAATGGACCCCTACTTACGAAGGGCCATTTGTGGTTAAGAACATTTTCTCAGGAGGAGCAATGATTCTAACCACCATGGATGGTGACGACCTTCCTCACCCCGTCGATGCAGACATAGTAAAAAAATACTACGCATAATCAAAGACCCGCTAGGTTGATTGGCCTAGGCAAAAATAAGGGCTTCCCGGCGAACCAAAAGGGTTCGGGCAAAAATAAGGGATGAAAATGAAAAAAACTGTACACCCGGCAAGTCGAAAACCTGAAAAGGCGGCTTGGGCAAAAAAGGGTATCCCGGTGGACTGAAAACCCGAAAGGGTGGTCCAGGCAAAAATTAGGGATTAAAGCGTAACACTATGTCTCATTGGATCACCTTGCAACCAGACTTCGGTATCGACTATCAAGCTCGAACGACGCTAATCAGTCTGATCCACCTTCAACCAAGTAGCAAAGTGATGAGATGCTCAAGGACATAAATGCAATAACAGAGTTGGAACCCAGTGGGATTATTCACATAGCTGTTTTTCTTTGTTTTCACAAATTGTATAAAATCTATTTGTTCGGCGGCGCTCTCCTACTAGAACGTCAGCCTCTTGTACAATAACGCCTATTTACAGGTTAACTTCAAAATCAATACAAGTCATTTTTACAAAGAAATTTCAAACTGTTTTCCCTTTTTCTGTTTTGTTTTGCAAAGAACGTCCAATGTTCAGTTTTTGATATATGCATTTGACATTAATTGCTGCTCATAAAAATTTGCATGCGAAACAAAAATGATTACTTGTAATATCAGGAATTGGGGCAAACGAAAAATGTCCAAACCGTACAGTTGCTCTGTCCACCGGGTGTAGGGATAGACCTAGCTGGAGGAAACGATTGAAAGTACATTCATTCCCTGCAGAGTAAGAGAAAGACATTGGTGTTAGCTCTCCCCAGCTGAGACTCACAATTGTGGATGAATCGGTAATGTTCTCCCCAAGCAGAGTTTATCTACCATCAGCACTAAAAAGTCTTATCATCCTCAGCGGAGTATAAAAAATATTCCCAGTGGTGTTTAAAAAATATCCCCAGTAGACTCTGGAAGATTGTCCCCAGTAGAGTCTAAAAGGATATCCCCAGTAAGGTCGCTATTGAAAAATCATCCCCAGAGGAGTTCATTCCTTTCACAAGCAGAAACTCAATCCCCGACAGGTTTCACCATCACCAGCTACGATAATTCACCCCCAACTGAGTTTATCAACGGAATCCTCAGCAGAGCATCTCTTCCCCACAGAGTCGTTTCTCTCGTCAGTTTATTCCTCAACGAAGTTATCCTCTCCTACAGGATATTTCTCACGAACATCTTTATTCACTATCCCCAGCGGAAACGAAGAATTCAACTCTTTTCTCCAGCAACAATCCGGGATTTATTTTCCCCAGCTCAAATCATCACATTTCCATACATCATGACATGCATACGCATCATACGACACAATCTCATATGTTTTGAGAACGTCATTTGCTTGATACATACCATGCATTACATACAACTAACCTTTACCTTTCAGGAAATATCCTCACAAAATTTAAGCGACAAAGCTTTTACTTCAGTTGAATCACGGACAAGTTCCTAAATCTCAGCGGAGATGTTTTCTCAGTTGAATTACGGGAGAGTTCCTAAATCTCGACAAATATGGTCATCAGTTGAATTACGGACAGGTTCCTAAATCTCAGCGGAGATGTTTTCTCAGTTGAATTACGGGCGAGTTCCTAAATCTCGACAAAGATGTTCCTCAGTTGAATTACAGATGGGTTCCTAAATCTCAGCAGAGATTTTTTCTCGGTTGAATTACGGGCGAGTTCCTAAATCTCAGCATAATTGTTTCATCAGTTGAATTACAGATGGGTTCCTAAATCTCAACAGAGATGTTTTCTCGGTTGAATTACGGGCGAGTTCCTAAATCTCAGCATAATTGTTTCATCAGTTGAATTACGGACGGGTTCCTAAATCTCAGCAGAGATGTTTTCTCGGTTGAATTACAGGCGAGTTCCTAAATCTCAGCATAGATGTTTCATCAGTTGAATTACGGACATGTTCCTAAATCTCAGCAGAGATGTTTTCTCAGTTGAATTACGGGCGAGTTCCTAAATCTCAGCATAATTGTTTTCTCAGTTGAATTACGTGCGAGTTCCAAAATCTCAGCAGAGATGTTTTCTCGGTTGAATTACGGGCGAGTTCCTAAATCTCAGCATAATTGTTTCATCAGTTGAATTACGTACAGGTTCCTAAATCTCAGCGGAGATGTTTTCTCAGTTGAACTACGGGCGAGTTCCTAAATCTCGACAAAGATGTTCCTCAGTTGAATTACGGATGGGTTCCTAAATTTCAGCAGAGATGTTTTCTCGGTTGAATTATGGGCGAGTTCCTAAATCTCAGCATAGATGTTTCATCAGTTGAATTACAGACGAGTTCCTAAATCTCAGCAGAGATGTTTTCTCAGTTGAATTACGGGCAAGTTCCTAAATCTCAACATAATTGTTTCATCAGTTGAATTACGGACATGTTCCTAAATCTCAGCAGAGATGTTTTCTCAGTTGAATTACGGGCGAGTTCCTAAATCTCACCATAATTGTTTTCTCAGTTGAATTACGGGCGAGTTCCTAAATCTCAGCAGAGATGTTTTCTCGGTTGAATTACGGGCGAGTTCCTAAATCTCAGCATAATTGTTTCATCAGTTGAATTACGAACAAGTTCCTAAATCTCAGCGGAGATGTTTTCTCAGTTGAATTACGGGCGAGTTCCTAAATCTCGACAAAGATGTTCCTCAGTTGAATTACGGATGGGTTCCTAAATCTCAGCAGAGATGTTTTCTCAGTTGAATTACGGGCGAGTTCCTAAATCTCAACTTAGATGTTTCATCAGTTGAATTACAGACGGGTTCCTAAATCTCAGCAGAGATGTTTTCTCAGTTGAATTACAAGCAAGTTCCTAAATCCCAGCATAATTGTTTCATCAGTTGAATTACGGACAGGTTCCTAAATCTCAACAGAGATGTTTTCTCAATTGAATTACGGGCGAGTTCCTAAATCTCAACATGATTGTTTTCTCAGTTGAATTACGGGCGAGTTCCTAAATCTCAGCAGAGATGTTTTCTCGGTTGAATTACGGGCGAGTTCCTAAATCTCAGCATAATTGTTTCATCAGTTGAATTACGGACAGGTTCCTAAATCTCAGCGGAGATGTTTTCTCAGTTTAATTACAGGCGAGTTCCTAAATCTCGACAAAGATGTTCCTCAGTTGAATTACGGATGGGTTCCTAAATCTCAGTAGAGATGTTTTCTCGGTTGAATTACGGGATAGTTCCTAAATCTCAGCATAGATGTTTCATCAGTTGAATTACGGACGAGTTCCTAAATCTCAGCAGAGATGTTTTCTCAGTTGAATTACTGGCAAGTTCCTAAATCTCAGCATAATTGTTTCATCAGTTGAATTACAGACCGGTTCCTAAATCTCAGCAGAGATGTTTTCTCAGTTGAATTACGGGCAAGTTCCTAAATCTCAGCATAATTATTTCATCAATTGAATTACGGACCGGTTCCTAAATCTCAGCAGAGATGTTTTTCTCTATTGAATTACGGGCAAGTTCCTAAATCTCAACATAAATTTTACCTTAGTTGAATTACGGACGAGTTCCTAAATCTCAGCAGAGACAACTCACCACCAAAATGACGGACGATGAAGCTCCTAAAATTTTACTCCTCCCAACAAAGATAAGCCTTCCCCGGAGGGATCTTCCTCAACAACAAATATACATGCTCTCGCTAAGGAATATCTTATGCGATCGATACTCCTTCATATGTCATCTTTAAGCCCATCCCCTCGTCAGCAATTTCCAAATGGCATATGTAAGCCCATTCCCGATATCGCAAGACAATTACCACTTCATGCGAGTGCAAATTTTTGGGCACTCTAGTGTTCAATCCTCTTCCACCTTTGGATCACGAAAGGCACGAAAGCCAATCTATATCCTCAAGTTTAAGAAGATTGAACAGGGGAAGCTGTTGTACCCAAAAATTTTCCCTCCCATATTTCTCAAAACATTTCAAGAAAGATCCCCAAGATTGCTCAAGGTAGCCCAAGGGTTGGCCAGACAAGCTCTCTCCTAAGGCAGTCTACCCCAAATTAGGGTTTCATTTTGCATCAAGATACTTGAGTCCAAGTGGTACCAAATGCTCAACATTGTCCTAATATGTTCTCAAGATCATCCATGTCAAGTTTCAAGCCTTGCAGAGGAAGTTTGCTCAGTCAATTGCTCAAAGGTCCCAAAATCGACTATGCTAGGGCAAAAGTCAACTGTGACCTACATACAGTCAAACTTTAATATTTTTGGTCAACATCCTCATTTTGAAGTATATTTCATCATTTGATCAAGGGTTGATCATGATTCATCAAGGATTGCTCCTAATTCATCAAGATTCAAAAGTTTCTAAATTAGGGTTTTGCAGTAAAAGTCAACCCAACTTTGACCAAGCATAACTCTATCGTACTTTATGAGAAATGACCCATCCAAAGCCCATTTTGAAGAGGATGCAATTCCCTAAAATTTGTCTTCAGCTCCCAAGTTCAAAATATGCACTCACAAGAAGTTATGAATTTGGACATTATAGGTCATTTTGAAAAGTCAACAAAAACACTTTTTTTTATCAAAGCTTCATACATGAGAATGGAATACCAAATTGAGATGAGACCAAAAGGGTTGATTAGAGGATATCTCAAGATTTCTAAAAAGTCAAAGAACACCTCCAAAGAGTCAAAATTGAGGAAGTTATGCATTGTTGAAGTTGACCTTTTTTGCAAAATTGCCAAAAGTCAACTATGCCCAAAACTTCAAATTTTGCCAAATAGGCCCAATATTTTTCACTTGTTTTGAGTTGGAATCATAGCCCACGTGCTATAGCCTTTTCCATTTGTCCATATCATATTTTTATTAATTATTTTTATTTTTATTTGAATTAATTTGATTTAAATCAAAATAAATCAAATAAAAATCCAAAGCATTGATAACAAGGGATTTTGTGCTTGTTTCAGGTTCCAATTACAGCTAGCAAGGCATTCAAATTCGCATCAAAGCTTGTGGGCACAAAAAGATTGGAAATAAGCCATGTTTGGAAAGTTGTTCAAAGCAAATCAAATCAATATCCAAAGCATTGAAAGAGAGGGATTTGGACGCAATAATCAACCCTAATGCATTGGCTAATACATAAGGGTTGTGTGCAGATCACAATCAAGGTTAGAAACAGGTGCTAGAGAGAAAACAAAATCTGAAAAATACCAAGAAAAGTGGGAGATCGAATTGGTGGTTAGAGGCATCCTCAAGGCTTGTTACTTGTCTCAATCGTTTCCTGGCACTCTCTAGAAGCTAAAGCAACCCAGAACTGGTCCATTCCAATCCCAGAACACACTGTAAGTCGCTCACAACCTCGCCCTGTTCTTGAATTCGAATCTCATATTTTAGGCGTTGTTAGATGGAATTGATCATACATTCTTAATCTACAGAGCATTTGCAAGCTTTTGGCATTATTCAATTTCATTTATATGTACTGAATCGAAATCCACCATTGTTAGGTTTTCGAGTTTGGTTTTCGGGTTTTTGATTTCAGGTACAATTAGCCTTCGAAAGGGGTATGGTTGTGATCAGGAAGACGAGACAGACACAACCATGGCTTTAGATTTTGTTTCTATGGCTTGTAGAGGATTTTTGAAATACACAGACATGTAGCAACAGACACTGTCCGTGGGTATAGGCCTTTGAAATTTTAGCCACGGTCAAGAACAGAGATGATGCATTGTCACTCCCCTACTGGCCTGTTGAATTTCGCGCGAATTTTCTTTTGTTTTTTTCTTGTTTCTTATATTATTATTATTTTGTAATATATTAACAATCAAAACAGAATGGCCCAGTGGTTGCCACATGAGTATTCAAGACATAGAGGCTGGAGGTCAGGGGTTCGATCCCTGCCTCGAGCATTTGTTATTTTTCATTATTCTTGCAGGTGATCCAATGCACGCTTAAGCTTGATGTCCATCAAGCTCCCTCACTATCCAACACGCCAGATAGCCAGATCTGGTGGCCACCATTGCAAGCACACCATGGACCAAGTCAAACATGCTACACTGGATGGCAAAAGTTAAACGGACCTCACCTCATTGGGCCCATAAAACTTCTTTCTACACCCCTCTATTCAGGCCCATCTCTCTCTTTTTATATTTTGTTTATTTCTATTTAATTATTCTTATTTATTTACTAACCAATAAAACAATTTTCTTTTTTATCAAAAATCACCAAAAAATATTTTTTACCCAATTAAACTTTAGAATTTTATTTTTTCATTAATAAATATTAATTAATTTAATTAGATTATTGATGTTAGATAACTTTAATTGATTTTGCAAATATTTAAAATTAATTAGAATCAATAGGTTTTAACCCTAATTTAATTATTTTATTTCTTTCCTAAAATAACCAAAAAATCCAAAAATATGACATTTAATTATTTTTCATCAATTAATTTATTAATTAATTTAGCATTTAATTTTAGGAATTAATTTCTTTTCTTAAAATATAAAAACAACAAAAACATTTTCTTTTAATTAGAAAGGTCAAAACTCTAGTTTCGCATTCAATTCAACTTTCTCGCGCACTTTATTTTTCTTTGTCCAAATTATTGTATCTGCTTCCGGTTTGTAATAATTTAATTAGGACATTTACTTTTACCACTTTTATTTTCAAAGGATTGTTTTTGGCGATGTAAATACCCGACGCCTTGTAATAGTTAGTTTAAATACTGCACTTTAATTTCTGCAAATATTCAATTGTTAGATGTTTGTTAATAAGGTTTGCATGACAAGAATGAATGTCTGAATTTAAAACAGCTAGATCACCCTTAATTGTGCAAAGATAAAAATAACTGAAATCAACACACTCGCGTAAACGGTCATTGAGTATAGGTTATTTTAGGGGTCCCCTTTGGCTAAAAGATCGTAAGTTGCCTCGAAAAGGTTGCCTCGGATATCGTTGCCTCGGATAAATGATCTAAGACATTACGGTTACCACTAAGACGTCCTAACATTGCTTTAGTGACCGTATGTCCCTCTTTCGAATTGACCCTCAAACTCCAACGACGGTGCTACCTACTAACTAATAGTGGGATAGCATTGTCTAAAGGAAACAAACATAGAACGATTCCTTTTTCGAGTAGGTAGATTAGTTCCTAGATACTTGCTCATCCAAAACAAAACTTTTTTCACTTACGCTCTTTTACAAACAAGTTTTCAAAAACACTTCATTACACTCTTGAAGACAGTCGCAAGAGTTAAATCGAAGTCAAAACAAAAACTTTTCAAAAACCCACAAGCACAAAGAAAACAATTTTGAAAATGATGAGCAAGTACCTAAGAGCCCGTAGATAACTACATATAGAAAGGTTGCTATTACCTTCCCTTTCTATAAATCTACCCCCCAGACTCAGAAATATCTCAAAAAAGGAATTTTTCTGTGCTTTTTTCCTTTCCTTGTTGGATAAAATAAAAGTCGGTGGCGACTCTTGCTTACCGCGACATTTTGCGAAAACAAACGCAAAACGTAAACTAGCAAATTCCTTAAAAAAGGGAAACACGTCCCGGTTCTGGCCACCGTATCACAGGAGTGCATTGTGTATTGGTGTTCGTAAAATAAATGATATTGGGATGTATGCATTTGTACTGCAGATGCTATGACTTTTGTAGAATGATGTATGAATGCAATGTATGAACGTATCAGCTGTTCTGTTGCAGTATTATTGAACCAGGGAAAATAAATCTTTGATTGTTGCTGGGGGTGAAGAATGTAGGTCTTCAAATATGTTGAAGTTAAAATGCTGGGGGATGATCTTCCGTTGTTAGAGAAATAAACTCTGTTGGGGAAGGAAAGCTTCGTGAACTAAACTGTTGCTAGAAGGTAGTCTGGAATAAGTATCAGGATGATATCCATATCTGGATTGTACCTGAACCATTTCTAGAAGATGATCTGAATAAGTATCAGGATGACATCCGTCTCTGGATTGTACCTGAAATGTTTCTATAAGATAGTCTGGAATAAGCGTCAGAATGGCATCCGTCTCTGGATTGTATCTCTATTGTTTCTAAGAGAGAATCTAGAGTAGGTGTTAGGATGACATCCGTTTTTGGATCGTACCGGAACCATTTCTAGATGATTGTCTGAATAAGTATCGGGATGACACCCGTCTTTGGATCATACCTGAACCGTACTTGAAACATGTGTTAAATGAGTGTCAGAATGACATCCGTCTCTGGATCGTATCTGCACTGTACTTGAAACATGTGTTGAATGAGTGTCAGAATGACATCCGTCTCTAGATCGTATCTGCATTGTACTTGAAACATGTGTTAAATGAGTTCCAGAATGACATCCGTCTCTGGATCATATCTTAACTATACTTGAAAAGAATCTGAATACGTATCAGGATAACATCCGTCTCTGGATCGTACCTGAACTGTTTCTAGAAGAGAAATCTGGAATAAGTACCAGGATAACATCCGTCTATGGATCGTACCTAAACTGTTTCTAGAAGATGATCTGAATAAGTATCAGGATGATATCCATCTCTAGATCGTACCCCGACCGTTTCTAGATGAGATTCTGGAATAAGTGTCAGGATGACATCCGTATTTGGATCGTACCTAAACCATTTCTAGATGAGAATCTGGAGTAAGTTTCAGGATGACATCCGTCTTTGGATCGTACCTGAACCGTTTATAGATGAGAATATGGAGTAAGTGACAGGATGACATCCGTCTTTGGATCATACCTGAACCGTTTCTAGATGAGAATCTGGAGTAAGTGTCAGGATGACATCCATTTATGGATCGTACCTGAACCGTTTCTAGATGAGAATCTGGAGTAAGTGTCAGGATGACATCCATTTCTAGATCGTACCTGAACCGTTTCTAATTGAGAATCTGGAGTAAGTGTCAGGATGACATCTGTCTTTGGATCGTACCTGAACCGTTTCTAAATGAGAATCAGGAGTACCTGTCAGGATGACATCCATTTCTAGATCATACTCGAACCGTTTCTAGATGAGAATCTGGAGTAAGTGTCAGGATGACATCTGTCTTTGGATCATATCTGCACTATTTCTAGATGAGAATCTCGAGTAAGTGTCAGGATGACACCCGTCTTTGGATCGTACCTGAATCGTTTCTAGATGAGAATCTATAGTAGGTGTCAGGATAACATCCGTCTTTGGATCGTACCTGAACCATTTATAGATGAGAATCTAGAGTAGGTGTCAAGATGACATCCATTTTTGGATCGTACCTGAATCGTTTCTAGATGAGAATATGGAGTAAGTGTCAGGATGACATCTATCTTTGGATTGTACCTGAACAGTTTCTAGATGAGAATCGTGAGTAGGTGTCAGGATGACATTTGTTTCTGGATCGTACCTGAACCGTTTCTAGATGAGAATCTGGAGTAGGTGCCAGGATGACATCCGTCTTTGGATCGTACCTGAACCGTTTCTAGATGGGAATCTGAAGTAAGTGTCAGGATGACATCCGTATTTGGATCGTACCTGAACCGTTTCTAGATGAGAATATGGAGTAAGTGTCAGGATGACATCCGTCTTTGGATCGTATCTGCACTGTTTCTAGATGAGAATCTAGAGTAAGTGTCAGTATGACATCCGTCTTTGGACCGTACCTGAACCGTTTCTAGATGAGAATCTAGAGTAGGTGTCAGGATGACATCCGTCTTTGGATCGTACCTGAACCGTTTCTAGATGAGAATATGAAGTAAGTGTCAGGATGACATCTGTATTTGGATCGTACCTGAACCGTTTCTAGATGAGAATCTTCTTTATTCAGAATGTTTCCACTGGGGAAGAGAAACTCTGTAATCTGCTTGGGGAATCCTGAGAAGCTTGGTGACTTCACTGGGGAGTTTTCGTTGGAGCAATAATTTGGAGATTTTGCTCTGCCGAGGTGTGATATGGTGGGAGAACTGACTTTTTGTTTTTTTGTTTTTTTGGCGTTTGATCGCAATGTTGCAGATAGCAAGAGTCACCACCGACTTTTCTTTTATCCAATAAGAAAAGGTGAAAAAGCACAGGAAAGACCTTTAGAGATGTTTTCTTGAGTTCGGGGGGTAGATTATGAAAAGGGAAGGTATTAGCACCCTTTTCATCCATGGGTTTCCATGGGCTCTTAGTTACCTGCTAGATCACTTGCTTTTTCTTTGAAATGTGCTTTGTGATGTGGGTTTTGAAAGTATTTTGAAAATGTGACTTTGTAATGATTCTCGTCTCTATAAGAGTGCGTACAAAGTGTTGGTTTTAAAAATAGTTCAAAGAGATGTGTTGGTGTATAAAATGTTTTTGTTGTGAGCAAGCGAGCAACTAGGAGCTAATTTATCTACTCAAAAGGTCTTAGATGTTCTTTTCCTTTTCCTTTAGATGTTGCTATCTTACCATTGATTTGGTAAGAAGCCCCACCGTTGGATGTGAAGGGACAGGTGTGGGACGTTTGTATAGTCATAGAAGGCAACCTATGGAACATTTTAGCAATGTCGTGTTAGGGACTAGATCGTTTATTGAAAGCAACATCGAGGGTCATCGAGGGACTACGATCTTTTATCGAGGGTCTTTTGCTAAAACGCCCATGTTCGAGGGACATGACTATTTTTCCGATAGGCAACAAGGTGGGATTACCCTAAGGGTTCTAGTGTGCGAGTGTGTTTGATTGCATGCATTTTAGTCTTGATTAGGGTGATCTATTCGTTGATTTCATATCTTGCCACACACATCCTAATTACTAGCATTTTATATTTGGAAAAGCATTAAATTGCGGAAATATAAAAGTCTTACGCTATTACAATATTTTAGAAATGGGGGTACATATTTACAAATGGAGGGTTGCAAGAATTTAAATCCTATTTAACTATTACAACCATATTGAAATCTACAATGCAAGAGAGAAAAAGGACTTGTTTAGAAAATGGTTTTTTGTCTTAATGAATTAAGAAAAAGAAATAAATTAATTAATAAAAGAAAATATTTTTATGTATTTTTATATTAATAAAAAAAGGAATTAATATTGAAAATGATAAAAAGGAAAATAAATGAAAGATAGAAACATCGTGCTGCTGCAAGCAAAACGACAAGGATCAGAAGTTCTGAAGCCAGGCGCGTGGTGACTCAGAAAGGAACGTTAGTGGAATCAGAAGTTCTGGATTGATACACTCTAAGGCCCTGCAAGAAACGTCAGAGGGAAAGGAAACAAAGATTATGGGTGGTATTCAGAGAGTGAGCCAAAAGTTAGAAGTTCTGTATTGCGCTAAAATAGTGAGTGAACATCAGAAATTTAGTGTGTTGTCAGCGTGTGAAAAATCAGAAATTCTGAGTGTTAAAACAGCGTGTAAAAATCAGAAATTCTGGGTGTTAAAACAGCGTGTAAAAATCAGAAATTATGAGTGTTAAAATAACAAGTGGAAGCATTAGAAGTTCAGTGTGTTTAACGTGTAGGGAGAACTCAGAAGTTATGTGCTGTGCTACAACAGTGAGTGAGCATCAGAAGTTCTGTGTGCTAAAACAGTAAGAAAGCATCAGAAGTTCAGTGTGTTTAACGTGTAGGGAGAACTCATAAGTTTTGTGCTGTTCTAAAACAATGAGTGAGCATCAGAAGTTCTCTGTATGTTAAAATAGTAAGAAAGCCTAAAAGTTATGTGTGTTAAAACAGTAAAGGGAACTCAGAAGTTCTGCGTGCTTAAACAGTGAGAAAATCCTAGAAATTTTGTGTGTTAACATGGTGAATGAAAAGCAGAAGTTATGTGTTACATTTCAACTCTTTCCTCATATTAATCAACACATCAGCAATTTAGTCAGTCCTTAACAGCAAATCAAGAGGATAAAAACACAGTAGTTTATAGAAGTTTTAATCCTAATTCTGAGCCTAGCCTTAATAGAGAAGTTCTGATCCACAGTCTTTTTTCTTATGCAATGATATGGACAACATCAACACTATGATATTTACATATTTAATGATGTTCTGAATGAGAAGATGCAAAGTCAGAAAGACTTACCTTGAATCTGGAGCGTGTGCTTGGAACTTGAACTACTGCCTTCAAATGTTCTGGAGTCAGCAAGAGCAAAAGTTCTTTGATTCAAAGGGAAGAACAAAAGGTTTGGTTTTCTGTTTGGGAATTCTTGATTTTTACGAATGTTTCACAGTTTTCTTTTCTCTCTTTTGACAATTTTCTCTCTCAAAAAACCAGCCCCTTGAACGTGTAACAGAGCAAATTATTTATAGATGGGTTTGTTGTAGTTTTGGGGTGAAAAACAAATAGGATTCAAACCTTTTTGGTATACTGTTTCATTGCTTTTTAATCACATTTTTCGAATGCTAATTTGATGCAATATGGGGTTTGAGAAAGTGCAGGCGTGGACTAGATCAGCACCTGATTGCAGGACTGTGATATAGCAGGGCAGCAGGTTGCTTAAACGAGGTTTTGGGATTTGGTGATGTTCTGATCGCAGAAGATCAGAAACATAACCTCCATATGCTGAAGAGTCATGTTCTGATTGAAGAACTATGTTCTGAACCATGTTTGCAACTTTTGACTGCACTTGTGTGGAGGCTGGCTCAGAAGTTCTGAAGTATCATATTCTCTTAACACTTAGAAAATATTCTAAATGTTTAAAAATTTGATTTTTTCCAAGTAATTTCTGACTTCTGATTTTTTGATGAACCAATTTCATGTCTTGATGAAATATAATTGCTCAAACTTGATTTGATCTAAAAGTCAAAGTTTGACTTTTCAGTGTGCTTTTGACCATTTTACCCTTGCGGATGATTTTCTTGAAAAGTTATAATTCAAGACTTGGAACTAGATAGAAGGAAACCTGAGAGTCCAGGATGATCCTTTGAGAAATGAGAGGGAAAATTTTGGGATACAACAGTTTCCCCTGTTCTATCTTCTTAATCCTGAGGATGTAGATTGGCTGGTCTGCCTTTCGTGATCTGAAGGTGGAAGATGATTGAACACTAGAGTGCCCAGAAATTTGCACTCGCATGAAGTAATGCCGATTGGTGATATCAGAAATGGTCTTACATATGCCATTTGGAAGGCGGCGGGGAATCGTCGGAGATGGGCTTAAAGATGCCATCCAGAAAAGATCGGTTGCATAAGAGATTCCTTGGTGAGAATTCCTGTACCTGCTGTTGAGGAGGACTTTGCCGGGGAATGTTGATTTATGCCCTAGGAAGTAAAGTCTAGGAGCTTTGGTTGTCCATTACTCTACTGGGAAATTATCTCCTGATTGAGGGGGTGAAAGTAGAATACATACCTGGTCAGGGTCCAGGCTGTACATCGACTTACTGGGGAAATACGAAACCGACCGTATCTGGTCGGGTCTGGGCCTTACAGTGTTGTAAACTGTTGTCTGGAGATAAGGGAGAAGGAACCTGGATAGTAGGGTTACTTTGAGATGAAAGCCTGGATAGTATGGCTTACGGGAAGGAACCCAGATAGTAGGGTTACTTTGAGATGAAAGCCTGGATAGTAGGGCTTATGGTAAGGGACCTGGATAGTAGGGTTACCTCGAAATTAAAGCCTGGATAGTAGGGCTTATGGGAAGGAACCTGGATAGTAGGGTTACCTCGAAATGAAATCCTGTATAGTAGGGCTATGAGAAGGAACCTGGGTAGTAGGGTTACCTCGAAATGAAAGCCTGGATAGTAGGGCTATGAGAAGGAACCTGGGTAGTAGGGTTACCTCGAAATGAAAGCCTGGATAGTAGGGCTATGAGAAGGAACATGGGTAGTAGGGTTACCTCGAAATGAAAGCCTGGATAGTAGGGCTTATGGGAAGGAACCTTGATAGTAGGGTTACCTCGAAATGAAAGCCTGGATAGTAGGGCTTATGGGAAGGAACCTGGATAGTAGGGTTACCTCGAAATGAAAGCATGGATAGTAGGGCTATGAGAAGGAACCTAGGTAGTAGGGTTACTTCAAAATGATCATGTAGATTAGTTGACCCGTTTAGTTTTGGGCACTGATTTTTTCATTAGCTGTCTGCAGATATGACATGTATAACTGCTGGAATTGTTGGTGATAATTGTCTTTCCTGAAAAGATAACAGGGTTAATTATATGCGATGCATGAAATGCATTGTGATATGATGTTCTCAAAATAAATGAGATTATGCCGTATGTGATATGTATGTGCATGTCATGAAGTATGAGCATGAGGTGTTAGTTGTGACATATCCGAGTCTGGGAAAATAAATCCCTGACTGCTGGTGGAGAATATAGCATTCTTGACTGTTGTAGAGAATTGTGGTTCTTCTACTTCTGTTGGATATGGTGAACGGAAATGACTGTGCCAGAGATTTGTTCTTTGCTGTTTGTGAACATTCTGCCAGGGAGAGACTTTATTCGAAAATAGATCTGCGGGGGAACGACTCTTGTT